>CAWUFW010002723.1:0-675000 GCA_963921515.1 Calotriton arnoldi | reverse complement strand
AGTGCTTATTCAGTCCTCTCTCCAGCCCAGGTGTTAGCTGAGGTTTTGGTGCCAGGTGTGCTATATTGATGCCCAGAAGTGCCCTCAGGGTAGGTAGCGTTTACTAGCCAGTGGGCTACTAGGACAATCCCCACCGGGTGACGACTTCCTGCGATGCTATCCCAGAGTGCACTATTCTTCCCACTCCCAATTTGGCAGGGCTCCTCTCCTGGTGTGTGGAGCTTGGTAGCTCACCCTATAGATGTGGCTACCTAAGGGCTACATACCCACAGAAAAACCAGTTTGGCAAATGGTCTTACCTCTCTGCCCCAAACGCCAACCCACCTACCTCAACAGACCCTGTCATATGTGTTCACCAATTGCTCTTCAAAGGTGGCTTCCCCTTTTAACCTTGTACTTTGGTCTCAGTCACACCCTGTGTGGCTTCCTGCCAGGGAGAGTTGACACCTCTTCCAGTGGCAGGCATCTATTGTTCATACTCCAGGGAGACTTTCATACTGCTCCCCAGGAGGGTGGAAGGCTGTCTTGTGTCCAACATTTGCGAGAGCCCACAGGAAGACTTGGGCAAAAGAGTGGAAACTTTCTAAAAGTTGTATTTCTTAAAAAGTTACATAAAATTTGCCTTGGGCATCAAATCTGGTTGAATGCAATGATCACTTTGATACCTAGAATTATCAACTTTAGCAGTCCCATTCAGAAGTTAGCACAGCTGAGATGTCAGCATGTAAGCCTGTACTCACCAAAGGAGCTACTAATGTCTCCATATTAAAAATGGCAATTGTGTGTTTTTACTGTTAGCACATACGCAAATACATGTCCTACTCTTTAATATGCAGCCCTGCCTTATGACTCAATATGCCTGCTAAAGGGGTGACACATATATCAAAGAGGGAGGTTTGGGCTTTGCCATTAGTTTAAATGGAGAAGTGGTGTTAGCAGTTTTAAACTGTGCTGCCAGTCTGCAGTGGAAGGCTGGGAGACATATTTTCATGTTGTCACATTCATGGTGACACAGTAGGTGCTGCGGCCTTGGTGGGACACTGTAACTTACAGGCCCTGGGTACCACTGGTACAATACAATAGGGACTTGTAGGTAAAGAAATTTAGACCGATTGGGTGTAGGCCAACGAGTCAAATACTTTGTAGGGTCAGAACACTAGCACAGAGGTCTAGTTAGCAGGCGACAGTACACTGTCAGCACTGAAAAACCAGCAGCATCACTCCAAAACTTTGGGAGTGATCATTCAAAAAGAGGTATTTCCTTACTCCGGGGCTTACACCTGTCACAAAGTACAAACAGCTGTAAATGATGGCCAAAATAAAAGAGGAAAAGCAATATCCAAGATGAGAATAGCTTAAACATGATTATTTCTGTAATTGATCACCAATACACCGATTCTTATCAAATCCTATATAGTTTCCCATCATACATCCAACACATTCTGTAAAAAACACCAAAAGTCTTTCAGGAGCAGCCACCAAACCTTCATGGGATGCATATGATAGCATTTTCACCTATGCTCAATAGTCAAAATGTACAGTTAGATCAATCCTCTAAGTGAACAGCAATCTCTTCATCTTTTTTCCGTCCTCTGGGTTCTTTGGTGCCCAGCATAATGATATAGCAAGATTATTTATTTCCGAGGAGTTTCCCCCTATCCCCACATCCTCTACTCTGGACTACCCTGTCAATTCCATAAGAGGTTAACATATCAGCACTGTGTTTATGCTCTTTGGCACAGGACCTGGCTATCAGATAACAAGGATCATTGTTCTTGATTGCCCTTAAGGATTACAAAAGTCTCTTTTTTAATTGGAAGATGGTGCTAGCCACATATCTTAGTCCACACTGACTTTCTAGAACATACACACAGTGGTAAGATTGACATGTCAGATATTTGGAAATAGTCTTCCCATGCCAAAATCTAGTCACAAAAATGTTCACATTCTTACTTCTGTGACATGCCTTGCAGTGATCACACACAAAGAATTAGAAAAGACTTTGGCTTTCCTAACCATGTTTCCCAACTACAGTTCACCAAGACGCAATGGCAAATATGTCTTGTAACAATCTGAGTCTTCTATATGTGATACTTACAGATAGTTGGATGTCCTGTCCATTTCAAGTGCCTAGCTTACACTCTCCTTAGCTCCCCTGCCTTTCTATTAAATGTGGTGATGAATGTGATACTCTGAGCACACATAGAAAGAGGAAAATGCCCCCGAGGATTGTTTTTGTGCAGCAAGGTGCCCCTTCTTGCACAAAAACAATCCTGCCTACAACACCATGGTGCAAGGATGCCTATGTTGGCTCTGGGCAGCAGTTTGTGTTCTAGCGCAGGCAGAGAGCAGGAATGCACTGTATAATGTTAAATATTGTGCATTCCTGCCCTCTTCCTTTTACTTAGTGCAGCGCAGCAAGGTGGCTTGCAGTGTTGTGTGAAATATTGATAAATATGGACCAAAATGTTTTGCACTTCTTGGCATTTCATTGTGAAGTGATTTAGATCTCTAAGATAATTTCTAGTACAGAATCACTTGGAGTCCGATTTACCAAGGTTTCACGCAACGCAACACAACACAGCAAGACACATTGCTGCACTGCAAAGCATGAAAGGGAGAGGGCAGGAATTTGCCATATTTAACATTACATTGCGCATTCCTGTCCTCTCTTTGCTCAAGCGCACAATGTGGTGCCTTCCTCGAATGCAGGAACCCGTGCACCATAGTGCAAGGGTGCCTGCTTTGTAGGCAATATTGTTTTTCTGCAGGAAGGGACACTTTCCTGCACAAAAACAATCCTCTGAGGTTTTTTTCATCACACAACGAAGAGAAATAAACATATTTCTCCTTGTTGCGCCTCGGAATGCATCAGAATACATGGGTTTCCATGTGGGAACACCCACACTTCACCCATGTGATGCCCCCACCCTGCAGTGTAATGCAAGGGTGTGACTTGCGCTGCCTTGTATTACCCCATATTTACCAAGCCACACAGGATGGCCTTGGCGGGTTGGTAAATCTGAATCTAGTTTTTGCCCCACACTGTGTTGCTTTGCGAGGCACAAGGGCGACGAAAAACGTTGATAAATGTGGCCCTTGGTACACGGGATGCTTTTGTGCCACATTTTTTTGTATCACATTTTGCAAGTGTACCTGTCACCATGACAAACCTGGTGGTAAGAGTGGGCTCAAAACCTGAATCTAAATAACCCCATTGTTTGTTTATGTATCTCCTCTAAAACGAGAGGCTATTCACATAAATATTATATATTATATGGCACAGACATTCTCCAAGTAGCTTTTTGGTCGCAATGCACTTCTAAGCTTTAAAAAGTAAAAGATATTTGATTCCACTTCCATTCTTACTCCAGGCTTCATGAACAAGCAGGCCAAAGCTCTCCTTTTCAGAATTTATATTGAGAGGTTAGACCTTAGCGAACACGTTCTATTGTAATATGGAGAAGTGCATAGTTCATTGCATGCATTTTGCATATCTGCAATCTGCCGAGCTACTGTGGGTAGTTTTTATGTGTGTTTTTGCGCTGATTAAGCACGCAGGATCAGGCCCACTGAGATGCAGCTTTGCTCCAATTTTCCTCACCCTGGGGTTTGTGAATCCCAGTTCACTCACCGCTTGCACATGGCGCGGTCTGAGGTGATTTATCTCATTCCGATTTTGCTCTGCTGCATATTTTGGCGAGGTTTGCACTTTAACAATTATACACTGAGTACATGATTCACTTTAACGTTGCTGGCATTGAACTGCATTTATTGGATGTTAAATGAAAGCATCCTCCTTTAGTATAAAGATAGTTATTTTAAATTAATTTCTTCTGCGTTCCTGGGTGAAAGTGTTTGTCATGGTACTAGGTATTGAAGCATTTATTAGATCCGAATGTGCATATATTGCTCAGGTAAACCATTTTTACATTAGATTATCATTCTCATGCATTATCGTCTGCGGGGATTTTAGCTAAATATTATTTTACCGGATTTTATTACTAAATGACAAGTGCAGTGAGTGAGACATACCTAAGCTTCAGAGAGGGGTTTGATGGTGTTTACACGGAGGGTAGGAGAGGTAGTATATATACATTTACTCACTAGCATTCATTTGGCTGTAGGTGTAACGGATGCTGGTTGCTGGAGTCAGAGGTAGGCATCCAGAGGGGCTAATCGTGTAGTCCTGTGAAAGAGGAGGATTATCCATGCCAGAGTCTGTGCTCTGCTTCCTCATCTAGCTCAGGTTCTCGGCCTATTTACAGCCTGCTGTGTCACCACAACAACTGTACCAGATATTTGTGCCGTGCTCAATCAAGACGGCCGCTGAAAGTATTGTCACAACTGCGAAGGACCAGATCTGCCTGGGTCTTTTGTGCTATGAACAGCAAGAAAGCAGAAAGCAGGAAGTGACCTTTAAAACCGAGAAATAGGTCATATACTACCTCCATTAGCACTGCCTGTGAATTAGTAATACTGTATTCTGGGTCCGAGGCCATTCACTTCTTTGTACTGCAGTAGAAACCCCACTTTTGCTGAGATTTCATAGCAGTAATTTTGGATTTTACAATCCATTCCAGTCCACCTCCTTGCATTGTCATCTGGTATTCCAATAATCAAAAACAAGCATCACAGTATGAGGAAGGTAAAGTTTAGTGAACGTGAACTGCATGTATCCTCTGTGGATGTGATGGAGAAATTTAGGGTCAAAGGCCACCTACACCAAAATAGAAGGAATAGATTAACGGACAAACTCCAGCAAGAGATCACAAACAAACTTAAATTATGGTCGAGAATCATCTTTTTGTGGTTTTGTTGTTTGCCAAATTGGTATTTGCTCTTTGGTGTTGATGTGAAATACAGTTTGTGTGGCGTCGAAATATATATAATTTCAAAATTTGATGACATTACTTATTACCCTGCCCCAGTGTTTAATTTGTAAAATATTAAGTCCAGGTGCTCAATTTTTTTTAGGAGGGCACACCCATTCCCCCGACTCAACCCACTTCCTCCACTGGCCCCATCCACTTACTCTATTGGCTTCATACACATCCTCAACTGGCACTGCTAAAAGCCAGATATAATACCACCGCACGGATACAGTGGATCCCAGCGCCTCAAGGTGCATGTAGTGCTTTAACGCCAGTCTGCCTGATGAACAGTAAGTAACAGTTCACAACACTCTAAACACACTTTTACCCAGTGGGACCCTGCAGCACAAGGGAGACCTTTTATCCAAATGAACATTTATCACAAAAGGAACAATGCATCACACAAGACATTTTTAATACACTGTACTCGGCTGTTTAACACACAATCACGAGGTAGGATCATCTTAACCCAGTGACTTACTTTACCACAAAGACATTTGCCACACTTCAGCCTCTGTACCACACGTACGGAACTGAATCCTTCCACTGGGAACTTTACCACTCTGGCATTTGTCAGCTTTTCCCACATGTGTGTGTCTTACCACAAGACCTTTACCAGAAGAATTAAATACACAGTCTTTGGCCCTGTGGGACTTTGATCATACACACCATGTATTGTATTGTATTGTATTTAGAATTTATAGAGCGCACTGTGACCCTACGGGTATCCTGGCGCTTGAGCATGTGGGATCAGTTATCCTAGAGTGTGAAGACGATTGCAAAGATAAAAACACCAAACTACACCCTGGGAAAGAGCCAAGTCTTCAGCTTCTTTCTGAATGGCAGCAGGTCATCTATCTGTCTAAGTTCGGCTGGGAGTTTGTTCCACGCCGAAGCTGCTGCGATGCTGAAGGCTCTTCCACCAGATCTAACTCTTCTAAACTTGGATACTCTCGCCAATTTAGCTGAGGAAGAGCGAAGATTGCGTAAGGGAGCATACCATTCAAATCTGCTCTGTAAAGGCTTGGGCCCAGTGCCATGTAGAGCTTTGAAAACTATACACATTGATTTGAATTGTACCCTCTGTACAACTGGGAGCCAATGGAGCGCAGCCAAGGCCTGAGATGATGAGGACTGGCGAGATCTCATAAGTGCCAGCTTGGCTGCCATTGACTGAATTCTCTGGAGTTTCCCCATCAAATATTTAGGAGACTCCAGCAACAAGGCATTACAGTAATCCAGTCGGCTGAGAATAATACTCCTTACTACCAGCGGCCTGGTCTGCTTAGGCAGCAATGGGAGAATTCTTCGTAGCACCCTCATCAGAGCAAAGCAGCTCCCGACTGTCTGGTTCACTTGAGACTCCATGCTCAGTTTACAGTCAAAACTGATTCCCAGGTTACGAACTACCTTTGCCGGGGTCAAAGAGGCTGTCACCGGTAGTGGCCAAAACCCAGTAGGTAATGGGTAGGGAACCTTCCCCACTGAACAGCACAGGATCTCAGTTTTTTCCCCATTAAATTGCAGATAGTTGTTTTGAAGCCAGAGGGCCGTATCTTGCATACAATCATGAAATTTATCCAGTGAAAGTGCCTGATGGCCTTCCAGAGATAGAATCAACTGGGTGTCATCATCATAGTTCACTAGACTAATATTATGTGACTTGATGACAGCCACAAGAGGCCTCATGTAGATATTAAATAGAATGAGGCTCATTGCAGACCCCTGTGGTACCCCGTGCTGGACTTTCGTAAACTTAGATTGATACGGGGGAAGAGCAACCACCTGTTCTCTATCTGAAAGATAGGATTGGAACCACTTCAGTGCTAACCCATTCACACCTACTCTGGCAAGCCTGGTTAGGAGTACTGCATGGTTGACCGTATCAAATGCGGCGGACAGGTCCAACAGAATCAGGATAGTAGCTTGTCCCCTGTCCGCCCGCATTCGAAGATCATCCAGTACGGTTACCAAGGCAGTCTCTGTCCCATGTCCAGGGCGAAAGCCAAACTGCACATCCTCCACTTTACCGTTAGCTTCTAAGAACTGAGAAAGTTCTCTGCTGACCAGTTTTTCTATGATCTTCACTGGGTAGGGCAGCAATGAAATAGGCCTATAATTCTTAGGACAGGCTGGATCTAATGAGTCTTTTTTCAAGAGAGGTGTGATCAGCGCTTTTTTCCAGCATGCTGGCACCGTTCCACTCTCCAGAGATTGCATGCAGATCAGCCTGAGTGCCGGAAGAAGCTTTACTCCTAGAGTTTTCCATAATTTATGAGGTAGCGGGTCCAACGAGGAACCTGAGGACACACTAAGGGCTAGTTTAATAAAATCCTCCACATGTAACATTCATAAAGCTTCTTTTAGATTGAAACAAGACCTCCATATTCAAAAAAGGAAATGGTCACAGAGATTATTTACAATACTTTTAGTCAGCTGCTGTATTACAATATTGAAAACACATGTCACTATCCCTGAATATTTGATGAAAACACTTTTATAATTTGGAGAGTATGCCTGTGCATTGTCAGTGACTTGGCCAAGGAGGGCATGAAAGAGCTGAAACTGGATCATAAATTCAAACTTGTTCTGAACAATATCCCACAAAATACATTTGGCTTGGGAATCGCAAAATCCTTATCATGTCCCTGATCTGCCCTTCCTAAAACTTAAGCCTTCTCCCATCATTTGTATAAGTATTAAGGGGGAGTGTCAAGTACAATGCAGCTGGGAGGCTCGGTGTTTTGTCTGACACGTTCAATCACTCCTGGCTTTGTACACAACATCACTTTGTATCACGGGGCTTGTAGTTTTGTGCAACACACATGTGCTTAAAAAAAACAACATAAAAAGGCACGCTGATTGCAAAGCTAGTACTGGCTGAAGCTGCAAATTGCTACCTACCTCCAAGTCTTCATAACACCTGCCACAAACCTTAAACAAAGAGGATATGCTGATTTTTGTCATTTAGGTAACCTGGAGGTCATACAACAGCAGCTCCTTGCAACCATGGAACTGCACAAAAATACACATGTTGTCTGTTAAACTGATTAAATTTACAACTCAGATGCTTAGGAATATAACATACGCATGGAGTTTTGTCACATTTTAACGTTACAAATTAAAACAGTTTTGATATTAAAATGCACTAGTCATAAAAAAGAAATAATATGTACTGCCTTTTAAAAAGACTGTGGTAGATTGTGGCCACATACAGATTATATACACGAAAGAATTATGGCCCCGGAGCCTTCTTAAAAAGTATGTGAACGGTAAAAATGTTCACAATGGGTGTATGTTGTTGGAAGAAGTGGCATTCTCGTTTTACCTTAAATTTTGTGATAACATCTTCATGTTCAGGTACGCCTGGGTTGATAGAAATAACTAACTGTGGAGTGAATGTGGCCTAACAGGCAGCGCTGCCGTCTTTTGAGCTGGGGAACCAGGTCTTGGTGTGGCTTAACAACCTGTGAATCTGGGCAAATCACTTAATCTCCCCTTACCTAACAAAGAATGAACGTGTCCTTGCGTAAACGTAACCTTCGGGTCGTCGAGTTTGTGCTACATAAATCTGCAAAAAAAAACGATATTGTCCTACCCTTTCAGCTGTACTGATGACAGCTGCAGCAGGACAAGAAAGGAAATGTTGATTATGATCGGTTTTTAAACAGATGGCAGCATTGGTGCAGATAGAAGGACACTGTGCCTACCTTCAGAAAGGCGTGGGTGAACTCGAGGATTAAATGGGCGAAAGTGAAGACAGCTCCACGTTCTGCGGAAACATCTTTCTATGAACCATGATGTCATCGAGTGATCCTCTCCCTCTCTCTGCAGCAGGCATGGACGATCTTGCCCACTAGATGTCCTGGGCCGTTACAAAGCAGAGCAACCTCTGACAAGAAACAATCTCCAGTGGGGCGGCTGATCTCACCACGTGTGGCAGCGCAGGCGCTAGCAAATTGGAACTATCCTACGTACGACACACATGGCGTTTACATTGACTGTGCATGACACAATCTAGTCTCACACCCTTGATTGTGCCTGGATCTGGGTGGGCCACTCTCTAGACATCCAGGCAGACATGCAGCTGAAGCAGAACAGGTAGGTACAATTATTTTTAATAATTTCTGGGCCCATCACATACAGGAGCATAATTCAATAGCCCTGTCAAATAAGTGCCGGTGCTAAGCACCGGAAAGCACCGGCACAAATTAAGCACTGCCCTGCCCCTACACCTTATCATGGAAATGTTAATGTTTTATGTTGTTTTTCATCCACACATTAGGACCTTACGCCACCAGTGTCTCAGTAAAGTATCTTAAATGGTATCTAGGTTTCACGCACTCTGTTGAACCCCAGCTAGGTCTATTTATATAAATGTATTTACATGCATACATACATGTAAACATATATACATATTTGAAAACAGAATAACTTGTTTTCGTGGCTTAATGTAATTACATTTATTACTAATGCACATGTATGCCTGAAGCATGCATTAACTCCTTAACTGCTGAGGTTTCCCCAATGCTGAGCATTTTGTTGGCTATTTGGGGTAGTTTGAGCTTAGATTTCCATAACCATTTTTTTGGCACATAAGGTATCCATGCCAAATCTACATTCTTTTATTTCAACATCCTGGTAATTCTAAAGGTACAGGGGGTTTGTGGATTGCCCTTGAGGGGTCCGAGAAAATAGGCAAAATATAACAAAATTTAGATTTTCGGGGGGAAAAATAGGAAAAAAGTGCTTTGCAAAAAGGGACTGTTTTTTCCCCTAGAAATGGCATCAATGAAAGGTTTGCAGGTCTAAAGTCAACATCTTCCCTGCTTTCAAGATCATGCAGAGCTGAATTAAAAAACATTTCTTTTTCACAGTTTTGCCATTTTTCAAAGAGGTAGCTCATTTTCCCTATTTTTATGCTTTCAACCTATTTCAATTTTGTGGTGGAAATCAGTGTGAAACCCATGGGTGATTGTTGGACTTTGTCCTCCGTACAGTGTCATCCCAAACGTTTTAGCTTCACCCTTCTGCTTTCTGAACCCATGGCTTTTTGGTCTCTGAGCACAGCTAACCAGTGCTAAAGTGCTTGTGGTCTCTCCTTTAAACATGGCGAAATCGGCCTACACTCAATTGGCACATTTAATTTACCTATAAGTCCCTAGTAAAGTACTGCATGTACCCAGGGCTGGTAAATTGAGGGGCTTATTTATGAGAGCCCTGCATCACTTTTGAACCACATAAAGTGGTACGTGCATAACACAGGGCTCTTAATCTGATTTATGAAGCCACGCAATGCCACGCTACGTAGCTTTGAGAGGCCTCATAAATATTGAGTAAGGCAACACAGCGCAAATCATTGCGTGGCCTTACTCTTCACCCAGGAGGCATTCCATACATTGCACTGGGGTTTCCCTCGCAAAACCCATGAATTTTGACGCTGCCCCAGATTTACAAAATCATGTAAACCTGGGGAAGTGCAAAATCTGTATGCCTCCCAAGATGAGGTGTAACAAGGAGAAATATGTTTAGTTCTCCTTGTTTTTTCCTCTTCCTATGTGTGCTGTGTTCGCACAAAAACAGTCCTGCATGCAACGGAGGCACCTTGAACCATCGTGCAAGGGTGCCTACGTTGCCGCTAGGCAGCAGAAATGGTGGGGAAAGGACAGGAATGCAGTGTATTGCATAAATATGGTGCATTCCTGCCCTTTCACTTTGGCGTAGGGCAACGCAGCAAGGTGCCTTGCTGCACTGTCCTATGCCAAAATCCCATAAATGAGGGCCTAAATGCTACTAGTGGGTCCGCACCACTGATTGTGCCACCCACATAAGTAGCCCTTTAAACATGTCTCAGATCTGCCATTGCAGCCTATATGGGCATTTTAAACTGCCATTTCAACTTGGCAAAATAAACCATTTCCCAGGCTTAAACTTTCCTTTGTAATATATATGTCATCCCTAGGGTAGAGCCTAAACAGCACATAGTGAAGGGTGCAGTGGTGTATAAATACTTTTAACTTTTATATCTCCTGTTAGTGAAAACCTAAATTTTATGTTCAAAACTGCAAGCCCTAACTCTCTCGTAGGATAACATGGGTTTACCTTATTACATTTAACAGATGTTAACTCTTGATTGGGAGAAGGTAAGAATGTCATGTGTGGTGTCGACAGAATTGTGATTTAAAAATCCCTTTAAGGGTAAAGTCGGATTTTAAGTCACAATTCTGAAAATGCTACATTTAGAAAGTTAAGTATCAATGGGGTAACCCGTAATGCTACCGGACCCGGGTAAGACTGCAGTACAGTAGAAAAATGGTCACAGTAGCGACAATTTCAAAGAAAAAAAGATAAAAACATTCACTGTATCTCATTCACGTGTCTGCAACAGATGTAATTTATTGTCAAAACATCAACTGATTATTGAAGACATCATAATCGTTTATACACTTGTGATAAAGGTGCTCAGAGTAAGCAGAGAAAATGCAGTGCTCAGGGGAAAGAGTGCGTTTTTGAGGGTTGTAAGGAAGGGAGAGGTAATGTGCCATATATACATTATATTTACATGATGAAACCTGTCCAGCCTATAACAGGCAAACTATTACACAGGAATACATAGCATTGTACGGATGCTGATAACAAATCTCAGTCATCAAAGCTTGTTGTAAAGAGGAGTAAAAGTCAACGTTTGGACCCCTTAAAGTATTCAAGGTTGTTAAGTCCTTAGTATGGGGTCTTCATCAGGACAGAGAGGGAGCACCTAGAGTTAATTGAATACTCCGTATTAGTAATGTGGTGACTAATGGTCGGATGTGAATGCAAAAATGCAACAAAGCGTTATTTACCGGATTGGAAATCAGCGAGGAGAATCCGGCTGAGAAATGCGGTTGATGGGCTCGTAGAAGCTCCTAAGGTGAAGAGAATGAACATTTAGACTGTGTGAGTTCTGCCCTTGTGACCAAGGACTGCTCTGCTGCATAAGACCTTTTTTGCTGCTCAAGGAATCTTCTGCTGCTGTGGACTGCCTTGCTGTGGCCATCCTGCCTGTTTGGACCAAGAACCTCCAGAGTGTCCCCGAGGGTCAGTCGGCTGACCTCCTCTTCCAAGCTACAGGTACATAACTGGCTCCTCGACCTCCACACAACTCAACACAGGACTGTACATCACAGCTTCTGTTCTGCAGCTTCACAAGCACCAACCCAGTGTATCGTATCTCAGTGCCGACAACTAGCCCAGGTGAACGCATCTCGATGCAAGTCCTTATAGCACCAGCGGCTTCATCGACCTCGACGCAGAGCAATGCATCTTGACACCTGCATCGTAGCTCCTGTTCGGAGGCCTCACCAGCAGCCATGTAGCGTAGTCTGACACAGGGCCCTGCACCACAGCTCCCGTGGCTTCTAGATGCCCACGCTGTGTGCGTTGACGCAGGACTTTGCATGTCGATGCCAGGGCACAAGGTACTTTTAACAGAGGACTGAACTCTTGCATCTGATCCGTGCTCCATCACGGTTGACTTGAACTTAGGACTTGAACCCGGTACACCATTCAGATACTGGCTATTGGTCTTCATGTCCAGTGCTACTGATTGAATTTTTGTCATTTTGATGTCAAATATTTTAATCTATTTTCTGGATTGGTGTGGGATTTTTCTTGTGTCATGTTTCCACTTTATTACTTTTGCAGTAGTGCATAAATACTTCACACATTGCATCTAAGTTAAGCCTGACAGCTTTGTGCCAAGCTACCAGAGGGTTAAGCACAGGTTAATTTGGGGATCTGCTTGGAGGAATTGGGGTTGATGCTTGAGTAGGGTTTCACCCCCCTGAACTAATAACCCAATTTCTCATAGTGATACATGAAAAGCTATAGAGTCTTTAAAAGCAGACACATTTCTGAATTCATGAAGGAGTCATATGTGTAGACCTGTCAAGGTTTAGGAGCAGTGTTTATTTGTACATCTTTGAATTTGTGGGTGTCCATACAAGCATGTGATTCAGAGGGCATTTTTCAAACTGTCTTCATTTTTACACACTGGCTCACATTTGGAAGGCACAAATGCAGCAAAATCCAATTGTTAATAACACATTTTCTACTATTCTGTTTCCAGATGTCTTCCAATAACAATGGTCCCTCATTTGTGTTGGTAGGCCTAGTGTCCCCTACAGGAAGCTGTCCAAAGTGCAACATGGACACATCACATTTTTTTTTATTGAAAAGTGACCCTTTTTGCCTTTTGGGTAGCTGTGGGTGGATTTTGGACCCTAACTCAGCGGGCACCTAGAGAAACCTATCAAACCTGCACATCTGTGATAACTAGACACCTAGGAGAATTCAGGATGAGTGGCTTGCATGGCCCTCACAAGGTTTTCTTACCCAGAGGCCTTTGCAGACCTCAAACTTTGACAACAAATATACATTTGCCTTACATTTCTGTGAGGAAGCCTTCTGTAAACCATGGAACGCCACAAGGTTGCTACCGCCCAGCATTACCCCAAGTCTCCCAGTGTCAGTGGTACCTCACTTGTGTGGGTAGGCCTAGTGTCTGCAACAGGGAATGGCCCAAAACGCAACATGAACACATCACATTTTCCCACTGAAAACTGACCTTTTTTGCAATGTTCGTAGCTGTGGATCTTGGGTCCTGGTTCAGCCGGCACGTAGGGAAACCAAGCAAGCCTGTAGATTTTACTAGACACTTAGGGGAATCCAGTGTATGCTGCCCTGCGTGGCTCTCACCGGATTTTCTTACCCAGAAGCCCTTACAAACTTTGACTACAGCAACACATTTTCCACACTTTTCTGTGAGGAAAACTTCTGGAATGTGTGGGGAGCCAACAATTTACTTCCACCCAGCATTTCCCCAAGGTGGAAAGTAGTGACACAGTTGCCGATGAAGCAGATGCACAGACATCAGCTTCCTTCTCATTGACCATCCTCTGATAGGCTCTCTTGTGGATAGTCTTAAGATGCTTCAACATAGAGGATGTCCCATGGCTGCACTTTTTATTGGTTCCTCTGGAAAGTTCATTTCTGCAGATATTACACTTACAAATTTTGGCATTAACTTTTCTTTCACTGGATGGAATCATTAAAAAATGCCAAACTTCACTCTCCTTTTTCCGTGGTGCTTTTTCTAGTTCTTCCTCCTCCTCTTCTACAAGAACAGGATCTTCTCCTGGAATAGATGTTGATGGTTCAGCCATTTCCAGTAAACACCAATCACACTAGACACAAAAAACTGCAGATGTTGCAATGTTTGTGCTGCTTTTTCCCTCCTCCAATACAAATACTTGTGAGGAGCCTGCTATAATTCTGTAAAGGTGTGGACCCTATGTAGCCAATGAAATGAGGATGTTTTGCTGTTCAATGTACAAATCCACGGTGCCCATCGGCAGATTCACGGAGTCAAAAAATACATAGTTCAAGTAGCTTATGCAAAATTTAAATATACAGTCCAAAATAGTTAACAACTAGTAGGTCTAATGTGATTACAAAAGCCCAAATAGTATTCTTTATAAGAAGATTTTATTTTTTTACATTTTCCGGCGATTCCGTGGTTCAGAAACAATGGTTAGATTCGGATCACGGGACCATAGAGTTCTTGCTGACTAGCATGAATTTAAGTACCAGAGAGGTACAGCGGACCTCAAAAAAGAAAAACTAATTTATCTTGTAAACCTACCAACATATTTTTCTAAAGAAATAAAAATAAGTACATTTTAGTTAATAAGAATATTTTAAATGTATCTTTTCAAATTGAAAAAATTCTATTTTATCCCCAAAATACTGCAAATAGAATAAAATTATTAAAAAACTGAACAACAATTTTTAAAAAAATCAGAACTACGTAAATGAATTATTTTATATTGTTAAATTTAAGTCATTTACATTACAAGTATACTAAATAAAAAATAAATAATACTAACAAAAAAGACTTGGAAAATGTGGGTTTACACTCCTTCAAATGAAAGAGAAAATCTAAATAAAACAAAAAGATTCCATTTTAAAACACCTTTAAAATCCTCATAATCAACAAAAGCTAGAAAACAATAGTCAGAAAATTAAATTTGAAAAACCTAAGAAATTCACTGACAAAAAACAAAGGTTACAGTGTTGTTATAATTAGGAAATAGAATTAAGAAAAATGTAGAAATTCACTGAAAAAAACAAAGGTTATATGGACGTTGTAGTTAGCCTCACATTTAACTCATATAAAACAATTGAAATTCAGCAGTTATAGTTACCTGAGCTAACTATAACTTAAGCCCCCACATTGCACTGCTTATAACCTCACAGTGACTTCACTCATAACATCTCAAATGACATCACAGATGAGTGTGAGTTTTTTATGAATAGTTTATGATTGTTAAAGATATATACTAAGGTTAAATTAGTATACTTTGTGTACTAGTATTGAGTATATATAAAAAGTACTCTTTCTGGACCAAGAGCTACCTTTCTGCCAAATTTGGTGCAATTCCATCCAGCAGTTTGGGCTGTAGTCATGTTCAAAATCCCTATGGGAATTAACTAGGGAAACATACTTTTTTTACCCCTCTTTTTCTCGGTCCTCGCTTGACAGATCACCCCAAAACCTTTAATGCACAAAAATATCCAACTTGACTATACATATACATATATATACATATACACACATATATATATATATTACCTAATGGCGGTCGTCAGTAGGTAGTTATAGTTAGGACCTTGTTTCTATTCAAAAAGCGTTTTTTCTTTTGCCAATATCTTTGGCGCCGTTTGACGAATCTTCGCAAAATTTTCAAAACTAAGGGTTCACTCAGGTCAGTTCCTGTCTGAAAAGCTTGGGGTGATTCGTCAAGCAGGGGCCGAGAAAAAAAGGGGGTCCCAAAACGCATTTTCTCTATGTTAATTTCCATAGGAAATTTTGGAAAAGGCTACAGCCCGAACTGCTGAACAGAATTACACCAAATTTGGCAAAAAGGTAGCTCTTGGTTCAGAAAGAGCCCTTTTTTCAAATGGTGTAAATCCGTTCAGTAGTTCCTGAGAAATTCAAAAAATAAAAATGTATATATGTGAGCACCGAGGAGGATTCGCCAATCCACCCGAGCACGGGCTTAATTCTGATTGGCTGCCAACACTCCAAACCAGAATGTGTTGGCAGCCATCTTGTGACTCGGTAACCGAGTCACAAGAAAACAGTAGGAAAAACATCAAAAACAAGAAAGGGGGCAGGGTAGAAATACCCTGACCCCTAGGGCCTACTCAGGGGACCCACAAGGACCCCTATGGCCCAAAAAAGCATTTTTTTAAAAATAACATCGACCGAATTCGCGCTGGGTGCACGAATCTGACCGAGAAAATTAAAAAAACACGAAGCGCGGGCTACCGCGCTTCACTGTACTTAAGCCCCCGGGTGGGCCAGGTCCCGGGGGCAATATTTATAATGTATTCGGGGGCCGCGCGGGCCCCTGCAGCCCCGAATACCGCCACCTCCCCAGGGCATTTGAAATAATATGGGGGGGCATGCGGCCCCCCGCAGCCCCGGGAACCGCCACCTCCCCGGGGCTTGTTTGAAAAAAATGCGTGGGGGACCGCCACCTCCCTGGGGCATTGTTAATTATGTTCGGGGGGGCTTCGCAGCCCCCCATGCCCCGGGGACTGCCACTTCCCCGGGGCTTAAATAAAATTTAAAAAGTGTGGGGGGGCTTGTGCCCCTCCCCATACTGCCCGGGGACCACCACCTCCCCGGGGCACACTTTATCCAAGTGCGGGGGTCCATTGTGGACCCCCGGGGACCACCACCTCTCCGGGGCTATTTTGAGGAAGGGAGGCCACACGGCCCCCCTCCTTGGCCGGCTCCTGTGCCGGCTCCTGCAATGTCCCGGGGTGCCCACCCCCGGGACATTGCTGTGTGCTATGGCAGGATGGGAGCACGGCTCCCACCCTGCCATAGCAAACTCTTGCTTTGCTTCATTGAAGCGAGAGCAGGAAACCTGCTCTCGCTTCAACGAAGCAAAGCAGATTGCTTTTGGGCAAGGGGAGCTGCATGTCAGCAGCTCCCCTTGCCCAAAAGCAATGCCGGCTCCCGCAGGGGGCGGGGAGCCGGCAGGGACCGTGGGGGCATTGGGACTCCCCCCACTGTCCCCAACATGAGGCCAGGCCCTGGGGGATGAGGTCCCCGGGGCCAGAAGTGGTCAAGGGAAGGGGGGCCACAGGGCCCCCCTCCCCTAATTCAACAATAAAAAAGAGGCCAGGCCTCGGGGGATGGGGTCCCCGGGGCCAATAGGGGCCCAGGGAAGGGGGGCCACACGGCCCCCCTCCTGTACATATAAAGAAAAGAACTAGGTCAGGCCCCAGGTGATGGGGTCCCCGGGGCCAATATTGGCCTGAGGAGGGGGGCCACGCGGTCCCCCTTTTTTTTTTAGAAAAAATCAATATTGGCAGGCCCCGGGAGATGGGGTCCCCGGGGTGAATACCGAATAATGGAAGTGAGGCTTTTTTTTTCTTTCGAGTTTGGAGTCACGACTCCAACTCACCCCCCCGTGTAACGTCACGTTGGATTCGCGAATTCACCTTAAATAAATGATGAAGTAGTATATAATTTCGAAGGTAGTGTTGTATTTGTGAAGTTGTTTTAAAGAGGTACTATGATTGAAGTTAATGACAAGATTACAATTGATAGAGTTGTTAAAAATATATAAAAATGAAAAATAATAGTTAGACTTGAAAAGTGTGTTGATACGTTCCAATTTCTGCACATTGAATTCAAAATAAAAAAAAATATGTATGTGTAAAAAAAAATTTATATTCACTACTATGTTATAGGGTGGCTCTAAAAGAGCCCTTGTTTTTATTATGAGTTTGTTATAGCTACATGTAAGTGCGGATGCACAGCTTTAGGTTTTTGAGAAAGACTCAGTTTCCTTGATCTGTGAAGTGTACTCCATCACTTCTGTAGATGTCATCAATATCAAAACGTAGATTGTTGTTTTAGATGGAGCCTATTCTGTGGTCTCTGAGGTAAGCAGAAACAGCTTTATTGACATTTTTTCTAGCTTTCTCAATCTGTGGAATGAATTGATTTGACCACTTCCATTTCTGTCTTTGGCATATATTAGAGTATACAAAGACTGTTTGAGGCAAAAGCATCATCAATTGTGCAAAGGTGTCCTTCATTAGCATTTCAAGACCTACCCCAGTCAATGTGCCTAGGTCATTGCCACCACAGTGCACAATCATGAGGTCAGGGGGTTGGAGATGCAGAAAGGTTTTAACCAAAGGCATCAATTGGTGCCACTTTAATCCTCTCTGTGCAATCCATTTAATATCCACATTTTGCAAAGCTAGGTCTTTGTCAATACCTCTGCGTTCAGCATACCTTTTGCACCAGAAAACATAGCTGTGTACAATAATCCATACTATAAGCATCTTGAAGTGATGTCTGGAAGTAATGAATAGATGTCTGTAGCTGAGATAGTCAGTTGGTAGAATGAGAGGTATCTAAAATGGTGGACATGATGCAGTTTTAAAAAAAAAGTGGAGAATTAATTGGCTGTTTAGGAAGATTGTACACCCAAAAATAGGGTGCATGTTACTTTCTTTAAAAGCATGTTTCTTATTGGTTAGTAGAAAATGTTTGAAAGGTACAGTAGATAGGATAAGGAGATATTTTGCAAACGTCAACCACACCTGCTGTTTGTATTTGTAACCTTGTGTGCTGGATTTCAAAATATGGTGAACTTGTGACCTGTCAGTTCAGTTGAATGTTCCATGAACTGTAACTATGGAAACTGGCATTAAGCAGAATGGGGGAAGGGTTGAAACTTTACTGTGGACTTAAAATGTGAAATTGTAATTTATATATAGGTGATATGTTATTAAGTATAATTTCCTAAGTCAGTACTATCTTTAGAAGTGGTGTGTTGTTAAAAAATAGTGGTATTTTTATTTGTAATATATTTTTGAACTCCCGTATGGATTCGCGGTTCCATCGCGTTGGTGCACGGTGGAGTCGCGACTCCAAAAAATTCCAGAACTATTTTGGGCACTTTTAGAAGTCAGTTGGTAAGGGTTCATATGTTTAACCAATAGAAATATGTTTTATAATTTGAAATAAAGTAGGAAGCAATGTGATTTGTTACTTACATGTATTTGTGTGGAGAAAGAGAGGGTAAAGTTTGCCATTACTGGTTTTACCTTGCTGAGAGTGGTGCATTACATTGATTGTGTGCATTATAAAATCTTTTATGCGTTTGTGATATTTTAAATTTTACAAATCGATTTGGAAGGTGAGTTATACATTTGTAAAGTGTACTATGTATTAGGTTTACTTTTAATCTTTAAAAATTATTGATAAACTGTGTTGTTTGAAATATATTATTAAATGTAGAGATGTGTATTGTAGTTTGTTTTATTCTAGTTAAATGATGTTTGAAATAGATTTTGTATAGTAATATGTGTATATTGGAAGATTGATTAGTGATTATGGTAGTTTGTTTTAGTGTGTGGATATGTAGATTTGTAGTATGCCACATAATTTTAGGTGTTGCTTTAACAGTGGAGGTGGAGTGTGTCAAGTTTTAAGGTGAGCATGGACTTCTGTCTCAAGTGTATCTCTACTTGTATATTTATTTTCATATGTCTTATACATTTGAAGGTGCATGATGAATAACAAAGAGGTGTTGTTATTTTTTATGTGGTAGGCTCAAGATTGTGAGTAGTAGTGGAATGGTGAAGATGTAGGATAATAGTGTGCTTTAAAAGATGTTGACATTAGGTATTAGTGGTTAGACTTCTTTTTTTAAGTTTGTAGAGAGGTACAGTTGAAATATGCCACATACATTTGGGTGTTTGCTTGAAATTGGAAGTTTGTTCTGTGAATTTTTAAGGTTTGGATAGTGTTATGCTACAGACATATTCATGTATGCTTTTAGGAATATGTTGAGACATTTAGTAAAGACATGTGAAGGGTTCCTGCTTTGTATTTGGGTAGGTGTAACATTATAAGTAGTTGTAGAATGGTAAATCAGCAGCCCAAAAGAGAGGTTTGAGATATGTTTGTAGAGATTTTATTTATTAGAGTAATTTGTATGATGTGTGGAAAGGTATATTTCATATATACCGCATAATTTTCAATGTATGTTTGAAAATTGAAGTGTAGTCTCTGAAGTTTTGAGCTGTGAGTGGTGTTGTGACTGAGATATGTTTCTACTAGCACATATATTATGGTATGTGTTATGTGTCTGAAGATGATAGATATATAAAACACAGGTATACATTTATCTGTATATTACCTTTATATACGATGCTGCTAGCAAAAGGTACAGACATATGCATACATGCTTTTAGAAATATGGGGAGTCTTTCATCAAAGTTAAGTGAAGGATTGCTTTGCTGTTAGCTATGCTCAATACCAGATTAGTACTAGAATAGTAAAGCAGTAGTAGTAGAAAAGTGATGTTTAAGATATGTTGGGAGAGTAAATATTGATTATGGTGCTTTATAAGAGTCTGTGTAAAAGTTCACTTGAAATTTGCCGCAAAAATCTAGGTATGTTTGAAATGTTAAGCATAGTCTGTCAAGTTTTAAGGACTTTATGGTCTTGTGAGCGTGGTTATGTTTCTACTTGCACATGTGTTCTAATATGTGTAATGCTTTTGGCAATAGGTATAGAAAGATGCATGCATGCTTTTAGGAATATGGTTAGAGTTATGGTAGAAACGTGTGCTAGGTTGCTACTTTATGTTTGACTAGGTCTAATATTTGTAGAATGGTGAATCTGTAGAATAAAACTGATATAAAGACATGTTGGCAGAAGGGATTACTGTTTAGGCTACTTTATATAAGTTTGGGGAAAGGTACACTTGAAATACATTGTAGAAATGTAGGTGTGTCTTTGAAATGTAAAGTTCAGTCTATTTGTTTATTTCTGTTATATATGATGATGATTTCAAAAGGTAGACATATATGCATGTATAGTTTTAGTCATGTGTAGCTTTTATGCTTTATTTTGAGTATGTTCAGCACCCTGAGTAGTTTTAGAATTGTGAGGCTGCAGTACAAAAGTGTACACCATGTCATAGACCTGACGTTTGAGTTGCAGTTTCAGTATTCTGCTACTACTTAGAATGTTGTTGTCCTCTAATCACTCAGGCACTACTGTAGTACTACTCCAATCACTCAGGCAGTACACATGCACTTATAAAATTACTCAGGCACTTCCTATGTACTCCTGTAGTCTCCCAGATATAGCCCTGAAATCATGGAATCACTAGGCATTACCTATGTACTCCTTTAATCCCATAGACATAGCTCCTGCAATCATGCAATCACCAATGTTTTAGTTATACACTGGTTTAATTATGCAGGCACTAGCCTTGCACTCTTCCAATCAGCCTGTCAGGATCTATGCACTCCTCCTATCACTTTGCCAGTGTCCATGCACTTATAAAATCAGCTAGGCATTACCTTTACACTCTTTCATTCACTGAGGCACTACCACAGTATTACTGCAAAAACCGAGGCAGTACTGATGCACTTATAAAATTACCCAAGCTCTTTCTATGTACTCCTGTAGTCCCCCAGATATTACTTGTGAACTCATGCAATCACCAATGCATTAGCTATACACTGGTTCAATCACCCAGGCAATACCCTTGCACTCTTTCAATCACGCACACACTAATCTTGTACTTATGTAATCACTCAGCCAGTGCTCATGCTGTTATATAATCACCCAGGCACTACCTTTGCACTCCTTTATTCACTCAGGCACTACCTCTGTAGTGCTGCAATCACCCAAGAAGTACCCATGCACTTATAAAATTACCCAGTGACTTTCTATGTAGTCATGTAAATCTCCAGATATTACCCCTGCAGTATTGCAATCACCCAGGCGTTACCTATGTACTCCTTTAATCCCCCAGACGTTACCTCTGTACTCATGCAATCACCAATGCATTAGCTATACAGTGCTTCAATCACCCTGGCACTATCTTTGCACTCTTTCAATCATGCACGCACTACTCTTGTCCTTATGTAATCACTCAACCAGTACTCATGCACTTATAAAATCACCCAGGCACTTCCTTTGCACTTCTGTAATCACTCAGGCACTACGTTAGTACTGGTATAATCACCCAGGCAGTACTCATGGACTTATAAAATGACCCACTCACTTCCTATGTACTCCTGTAATCCCCCAGATATTACCTCTGCAGTCATGCAATCATCCAGGCACTAGTTATGTACTACCCCTGCAGTCATGTAATCATGGAGGCTGTACCTATGCACTCATGTAATAACCCAGGTACTACTCAATGAGTCATCTATACTTTTAGGTGCTATTCATGCACTTATCCTTGCACTCAATGTTGATGTGTGCACTCATGCAATTAGCCAGTCACTATCTATGTTGTCCTGCAATTACCCAGTGAATACCTTTGGAATCATACAATCATCCAAGCACTACGCATGGAGTTATGCATTCACTCAAGCAGCTCTATTACATGTCTCAGTTTCTAGATTTCACTATATACCAGAAATATTGTATATATATTTGTTTTAGATCTGATGATGATTTGAAAAGATAGAGACATTTGTATGCATGCTTTTAATATTATGGAGAGACTTATGGTTGAGTTATGTAATAGTCTGCTGCTTTATGTTTGGCTAGGCCCAACACTCATGCAGTTATAAAAACACCCAAGTACTACCCATGCAGTCTTTCAATGATCCAGTCACTATATATGCTGTGCTGTAATCACTCAGTTATTACTCCTGCACTCATGCAAACATCCTGGCACTAACTATTCACTCATGTAATCACCAAGGTATTACCCATGCACTCTTTGAATCATGTAGACAGTACTGATGCACTTATATAATCACTCAGGCACTAACGTTGCATTCCTTCTATCACAGAGGCACTACATTTGTACTTCACTCGGGCAGTGGTCATGCTGTTATACAATCACTCAGGGACTGTGTTTACACTCATTTATTCATTCAGGCGTTACTTTAGTAGTCCAGTGATCACCCAAGAAGTACCCATGCTCTTATAAAATCACCCTGTTACTTTCTATGTAGTCATGTAAATCCCCAGATATCACTCTTGTAGTCATGCAATCACCCAGGTGTTATGTATGTAGTCTTTTAATCCTCTAAACATTACCTCTGTACTCATGCAATCACCAAAGCATTAGCTATACAGTGCTTCAACCACCCAGGCACTATCCTTGCACTCTTTCAATCATGCAGACTTTACTCTTGTAGATATGTAATCACTCAGCCAGTACTCATGCACTTATAAAACCACCCGCGCAGTACGTTTGCACTCCTGTAATCACTCAGGCAGTACTTTTGTACTTCTGTAATCACCCAGGTAGTTCTCATGGACTTATAAAATCACCCACTGACTTCCTATGTACTCTAATAATCCCCTAGATAATACCCCTCCAGTCATGGAATCACCCAGGCACTAATTATGTACTACTCCTGCAGCCATGCAATCATTTAGGCTGTACCTATGCACTCAGGTAATAACCCAGGCTCTACCCTTGCAGTCGTAGAAAGACCTAGATTCTACTGTTGCACTCATCTATTCACCTACAAACTACTCAATGAGTCATCTATATGTTTAGGTGCTATTGATACACTTATCCATACACTCAACGTTTATGTGTGCATTCATGCAATTAGCCAGTCACTATCCATCTTCTCGTAGAATTATCCAGTGACTACCCTTCAACTCATTCAATCACCCAAGCACTACCCATATAGTTTTGGAATCACTCAGGCAGATCTATTAGATGTCTCAGTTTCTAGGTTTCACTATATTTTAGAAATATTGTATATATATTTCTTATAGATATGATGATGATTTGAAAAGGTAGCGATGTATGTAAGCATGCTTTTAACAATATGGAGAGACTTGTGGTTCAGTTATGTAATAGTCTGCTGCTTTATATTTGGCTAGGCCCAACACTCATGCAGTTATAAAAACCAAGTACTACCCATGCAGTCTTCCAATGTTCCAGGCAGTACATATGCAGTGATGCAATCACCCAGGCATTACCCCTGCACTCATGCAAACATCCAGGCACTACCTATACACTCATGCAATCACCCAGGCACTACCTCTGCACTTCTTTATTCACTTAGACACTACCTCAGTAGTCCCCAGTTATTTCCTATGTAGTCATGTAAATCCCCAGATATTACCCCTGTAGTCATGCAGTCATCTAGGTGTTACATATGTACTGCTTTAATCCCTCAGACGTTACCTCTGTACTCATGCAATCACCAATGCATTAGGTATAAAGTGCTTCAATCACCCATGCACTATCCTTCCACTCTTTCAATTATGGATGCAGTACTTTTGTACTTATGTAATCACTCAGGCAATACTCATGCATTTATAAAATCACCGAAGCACTGCCTTTGCACTCCTGTAATCAGTCAGGCAGTAGTTTAGTACTTCTGTAATCAGCCAGGCAGTACTCATGGACTTATAAAATCACCAACTCACTTCCTATGTACTCTAATAATTCCCAGATATTACCCCTGCAGTTATGTAATCATCCAGGCACTAGTTATGTACTACCTCTGCAGTTATAGAATCATCTAGTTTTTACCTATGCACTTATGTAATAATCCAGGCACTACGGTTGCAGTCATATAATCACCCAGGCTCTAGTGTTGCACTTCACCTAGGCACTTTTTAGCGAGTCATGTAAGCCTTCAGGTGCTATTTATTCTCTTATCCATGCACTAAACCTTTATCTGTGCACTCATGTAATTAGTCAGTCGCTCTCCATGTTCTCCTGTAATTACCCAGCGAGTACCTTTGGAGTCATACAATCACCCAAGCACTACCCATGGAGTTTTGCAATCACTCAGGCAGATCTATTGCATGTTTCAGTTTCTAGGTTTCACTATATTTTAGAAATATTGTATATATATATTTCTTTTAGATATGATGATGATTTTAAAAGGTAGAGACATATGTATGCATGCTTTTTAACGATATTGAGAGACTTATGGTTGAGGCATGTAATAGTCTGCTGTTTTATATTTGGCTAGGCCTAACACTCATTCAGTTATAAAAACACCCAAGTACTACCCATTCAGTCTTCCAATGATCCAGGCAGAAGATATGCACTGATGGAATCACCCAGGCATTACCCCTGCACTCATGCAATCACCCAGGCATTAGCTATGCACTCATGCAATTACCAAGATATTACTCATGTAGTCTTTGAATCATGTAGCCAATACTCATGCACTTATATAATCACTCAGGCACTAACGTTATACTCTTTCAATCACAGAGGCACTAGCCTTGTACTTATGTAATCACTTAGCCAGTACTCATGATATTATTAAATCACCCAGGCACTTCCTTTGCACTTATTTATTCACTCAGGTGTTACGTCAGTAGTCCTGTGATCACCTAAGAAGTACCCATGCTCTTATAAAATCCCCCAGTCACTTTCTATGTTTGTCATGTAAATTCCCAGATATTACTCTTGTAGTCATGCAATCACCCAGGCGTTACGTATGTACTCTTTTAATCCTCTAGACGTTACCCTTGTACTCATGCAATCACTAAAGCATTAGCTATACAGTGCTTCAATCACCCAGGCACTATCCTTGCACTCTTTCAATCACACAGGCACTACTCTTGTACTTATGTAATCACTCAGCCAGTACTCATGCACTTATAAAACCTCCCACGCACTACTTTTTCACTCCTGTAATCACTCAGGCAGTACTTTAGTACTTCTGTAATCACCCAGGCAGTTCTCATGGACTTATAAAATCACCCACTCACTTCCTATGTACTCTAATAATCCCGTAGATAATACTCCTCCAGTCATGCAATTACCCAGGCACTAGTTACGTACTACTCCTGCAGTCATACAATGATGCAGGCTGTACCTATGCACTCATGTAATAACCCAGGCTCTACCCTTGCAGTCGTAGAATGACCCAGATCCTACTGTTGCACTCATCTATTCACTTATACACTACTCAATGAGTTATCTATATCTTTAGGTGCTATTTATACACTTATTCATATACTCAATGTTTATGTGTGCACTCATGCAATTAGCTAGTCACTATCCATCTTCTTTTACAATTATCCAGTGACTACCCTTCAACTCATTCAATCACCCAAGCACTACTCATGAAGTTATGCAATCACTCAGGCAGATCTAGTACATGTTTCAGTTGTAGGTTTCACTATATTCCAGAAATATTGTATATATATTTCTTTTAGATATGATGATGATTTGAAAAGGTAGAGATGTATGTATGCATGCTTTTAACAATATGGAGATACTTATGGTTCAGTCATGTATTAGTCTGCTGCTTTATATTTGGCTAGGCCCAATACTCATACAGTTATAAAAAAAAAACAAGTACTACCCATGCAGTCTTCCAATGATGCAAGTACTACATACGCAGTGCTGTAATCTCTCAGGCATTAGACCTGCACTCATGCAATCATCGAGGCACTACCTATGCACTCCTTTATTCAGTCAGGCACTACTTCAGTAGTCTTGCAATAATGCAAGAAGTACCCATGCAGTTATAAAATCATCTAGTTACTTCGTATATAGTCATGTAAATCCCCAGATATTACCCCTGTAGTCATGAAGCCAGCTAGGCGTTACGCATGTACTCCTTTAATCCCCCAGACATTACCTCTGTACTCATGCAATCACCAATGCATTAGCTATACAGTGCTTCAATCACCCAGGCACTATCCTTGCACTCTTTCAATCATGCAGGCACTACTCTTGCAGTTATGTAATCACTCAGCCAGTGCTCATGCACTTATAAAACCACCCACGTACTATGTTTGCACTCCTGTAATCACTCAGGCAGTACTTTAGTACTTCTGTAATCACCCAGGTAGTTCTCATGGACTTATAAAATCACCCACTCACTTCCTATGTACTCTAATAATCCCCTAGATAATACCCCTGTAGTCATAGAATCACCGAGGCACTACTTATGTATTTCCTTTGCAGTCATAGAATCATGCAGTTTCTACCTATGCACTCATGTAATAACCCAGGCACTACCCTTGCAGTCATATAATCACCCAGACTCTACTGTTGCAGTCATCTATTCACCTAGGCACTTCTTATTGAGTCATCTATGGCTTCAGGTGCTATTTATACACTTATCCATGCACTAAACCTTTATGTGTGCACTCATGTAATTAGTCAGTCACTATCCATCTTCTCCTGTAATTACCCAGCGAGTACCTTTGGAGTCAAACAATCACCCAAGCACTACCCATGGAGTTTTGGAATCACTCAGGCAGATCTATTAAATGTCTCAGTTTCTAAGTATCACTATAATTTTGAAATATTGTATATATATTTCATTTAGATGTGATGTTGATTTGAAAAGGTAGAGACATATGTAGGCATGCTTTTAACGATATAGAGAGACTTTTGGTTGCGTTATGTAATAGTCTGCTGCTTTATATTTGGCTAGGCCCAACACTCATGCAGTTATAAAAACATCCAAGTACTACCCTTGCAGTCTTCCAATGATTCAGTCACTACATATACACCGCTATAATCACTCAGGCTTTACTCCTGCACTCATGCAAACATCCAGGCACTATCTATACACTCATGCAATCACCAAGGTATTACCCATGCACTCTTTGAATCATGTAGCCACTACTCATGAACTTATATAATTACTCAGGCACTAACGTTACACTCCTTCTATCACAGAGGCACTACACTTGTACTTATGTAATCACTCAGCCAGTAGTCATATTGTTATGAAATCACCCAGGCAGCACCTTTGCACTCCTTTATTCACTCAGACACTACCTCATTACTCCTGCAATCACTGAAGCAGTACTCATGCACTCATAAAATCACTCACTCACTTCCTATGTACTCCAGTATTCCCCAGATATTACCCCTGTAGTCATAGAATCACCCAGGCACTACTTATGTATTTCCTTTACAGTCATAGAATCATGCAGTTTCTACCTATGCTCTCATGTAATAACCCAGGCACTACCCTTGCAGTCATTGAATCACCCAGGTCCTACTATTGCAGTCATCTATTCACCTAGGTACTACTCCATGACTTATGTATGCCTTCAGGTGCTATTAATACACTTATACATGCATTCAACCTTTATGTGTGCACCCATGTAATTAGCCAGTCACTATCCATCTTCTCTTGCAATTACCTAGGAACTATGTTTGGAGTTATAAAATTAACGAAGGAGTATGCATGGAGTTATGCAATCACTCACGCAGATCTATTACATGCGTCAGTTTCTAGGTTTCACTATATTTAAAAAATATTGTATACATATTTCTTTTAGATATGATGATGATTTGAAAAGGCAGAGACATATGTATGCAAACTTTGAATAATATGGAGAGACTTATGGTTGAGTCATGTAATCATGTGCTGCTTTGTATTTGGCTAGGCCCAACACTGATGCAGTTATAAAAACATCGAAGTACTACCCATTTATTCTTCCAATGATCCAGGCAGTACATATGTACTGATGCAATCACCCAGGTTATTACCCCTGCGCTTATTAAATTATCCAGGCACTCCTTCTATCATATAGGTATTACCCTTGTACTTATGTAGTCACTCAGTCAGTACTCATGCACTTATAAAATCACCCAGGCACTACCTTTGCGCTCCTTCAATCACTCAGGCATTTCCTCAGTACTCCTGCAATCACCCAAGCAGTAGTTATGCAGGTATAAAATCACCCACTGATTTGCTATGTACTCCATTAATCCTCCAGATATTACTCCTTCAGTCATGCAATCACTCAGACACTAGTTATGTGCTACTCTTGCAGTTGTTGAATCATCTATGTTCTACTGTTGCATTTATCTATTCACCTATGCACTACTCAATATATTTATTTATTTATAGATGACAATATTTGTTTATAATTATTTTAATAGTATTAAATATTTTTTTGAAAGATAATAAACTTTTCTTTTTTTTTTTAAATTCTCCATAATTATTGAGAAATATTCAGTATGACAAGAAAAGTTGAAAAGAAAAGACAACAAAGAAAACAGAACTATTTAAAGGAGAGAGAAAATCAGAAAGTAGATGAAGTACAACATGTGACGTTAAAGAAAAAGTCTTCTGGTAAGAGAACGAAAGATTTCTTAAAAGTCTTTTAAAAAATCTAAAAGATTTTCAAAATGGCAAAAAGAGAAAGAAAAGTACTACAAGCAATCAGAAGTAAAAGAATAAAGGAGAAATTAATGCAAAATCCGGTTATAGGAAAACAATACATGTTGAAAAAAGGATGAAAGAATATAAAGACATTAGGAAGAGAATGTATAAAAGTAGAGTACTACAAAATGTATTGAAAGATTGCAAGAAATATAAAAGAAGATCTGCATTTTACAAGAAGAAAGAACAGATTGAAAGTGTAGTAGAAAAGCCTTTTGAATTGAAAAGAAAATTGTTTATATTAGTATTGAAGAGAATGAAAACATTGAATAAAACAATGCAGTTTACGAAGGAGAAAAGTAAAAGAAAAAGACTGGTTAATAGAACTAACTTTTGTAAAAACATTTGGGGTGCATGGAAGCACACTTCTAGTACTGAACCTTTTTTTAATGAAGAAAGCTATTTTCAACAAATTATATTAGTTCATGCTGTTGACACCAGGGGTCGTTGTTATGAGGTTAAAAACGGATGTCCAATTAAAAAAGAAAAGATGGTTCCTAGAAATGTGGAACAAGTAATAGCTGAAGAAGTTCAAGGGAGACGTACACAAGCTCCAGTGTATAGGTGGGATTGTAGTAGTATTTGAGGTATACGACAGGAATCTATTGATATATTACGAAATTTCTTACGAGATTATGGTAAAAAAAGTGTTAAACAAAAGATTAAGATGTTGCAAGGACTAAATCCTTGTAAAGTGAGAAAATATAGTAACTTGCAGGGTCATTCTCTGGCTTGTCTTTCTAGAAAAGTGTGTAGAAGTACTTTTCATCATTTAAGAATGTTAGCAGTACATCACTCAGAAATGCAGAAGTTAGTGAGAAGATTGTACAATGTAAAAAGTACTGCATTATGTTTAAGTGAAATAAACACAGCTCTTTTGCATGGTTCAGTATTGGATGTAAAAAAAGTTTCTGATGCTATAGAGTTTCATTTCTTTGGTCCTCAGGAGGAGTGTAGAGAAAGTGAGAGTTTGATAAGTGTAGGTGTTGAAGAAGAGGTGGAAGATAGTACTACTGAGAAGTTTGCAGAAGACATTACAAAGTTTAAGGTAGTTTCTTGTGAGAAACCGATCTATGTTTGTATTTGTTGTCGACGTACTCACTATAGAAGTCAAACTAGGAATGTTGATGTTATTTAAAAAGTGAAAAGGAAAACAATGATAAGTGGGAGCAATTTGGTGCTTATTTGTTGGTGGAAGGTCGTTTTGAGTTGGGTAGTGATCAACGTATTTGTAAATATTGTTACAGCAAATTAGAACAGAACAAAATGCCAGCTAGAGCTGTACATAATAACCTAGAGTTGGTAGCTATTCCTCCGGAACTGGTAGATTTAAATGCATATGAGTCCATTCTTATTCAATCTGTGCACCCGTTTCAGGCTATAGTTCGTATGGAGCCTAAAACAGGTAAGCTGCCTCCTACAGATTTACAAAGAGGTTTAAAAGGAAGAGTTGTGTATTTACCTTTAGATTTTAAGAAAAATATTGAAACTGTTGGTGTAGAGAGAGAGGAAAGTGAACCTGTAGTTATTCTAGCTAATGGTGTACCAACAAAGAGTCGGAAAATATAGCTAGAGTTAGTAGATGTCACCAAACTTCAAAAGGCTACATTATATCTCATAGAAAACAATATTTATTATAAAAATTTAAATCTGGAGGAACAAGAAATATCTTTAGGAGATGATAGAGAAATTTCAACTGGCCAAATCGAAAAGGTGGACAACTCCAGGAGTGAAGAAATTTATGAACATTATAGTATACATCCTTTACATTCAAAAGCAGTTATTGGAAACACTATTGAATTATTCCAAATGAAGAAAGCGAAGGGAACTCCCATGAGTGTTTGGGAGAAAAGTTTAGAAGCTCGTTGTTTTCAACAGCTCTTCCCCTCTGGAAAAGGTGGACGATATGATGAACGACCAGTACAGATTCCAGCTTCAGAATACCGTTCAACAAGATTGTACTCAGAAGATCCAAGATTTCAACAGTGTGTTCCTTAATTATATTTTATCTTCTGTTTGAAAGTGACTTGTCTGGACTTTCATATGCAGTGAACCACATATTAAAAACAGGAGTTCATCTTACACATGTTTCTGCAAAGGAATTTTTGGACAAAGTTCAACAAAGAGACGATCATTTAGAATCTCAGTTAATTAATTTGATGGCATGTCAACGTGGTACTAATGAGTATTGGTATCATCGTCACAGAGAACTTAAATGTATGTTAAGGAACTTAGGAACCCCTACGTGGTTTGTTACGCTTAGCTGTTCTGAGAACGCATGGGACGATTTACTTGAATTTCTAAGAGAAGCAAATTCAAATGTAAAAAACATTGAATTGAAAACAGCTGGAGAACTGTGTTCCTTGGATCCTGTAAATGTGTGCAGATATTTTAATCATAGGTTTCAAGCTATGATGTCTTTTATGTGCAATAAAAATAATCCACCTCTTGGAGAAGTTATTGATTTCTCTTGGAGAAAGGAGTACCAAGCCAGAGGTGCACCTCATATTCACATGCTGTTATGGATCAAGAATGCACCAAAATTTGGAACTGATACTGATGAAAGTGTTTTGTCTTTCATTGAAAAATAAGTGACCTGTGCCATACCAAAAGAAGGAGGAGAAAACAACTTGAGACAGCAAGTTTTATGGTTTCAAAGTCATCGATAAGGGAAATATTGTCGACGGAAATACAAGTCGAAGGGAAAAATTGGAGAAAAAAAGTCTATAGTTTGTCTAATGCCAACACTGCAAGAGTGTTCTATATTTAATCATGTACTTTTGAAATTGGAAAAACAACCAATACTGAAAATGGAAGCCATTGATAAAATGGAACACAAAGGAGTTACTATTCTTCTCTCAGAGAAATTACAGACAAAATTGGATTCTTTGGAAAAGTCAGTGTCTAAACTGTTGGGTAATTTTACGACGTAATTTGAATGTAGAAAAAGGATTAGTAAATGGAGCAATGGGAAAAGTTATTGGTTTTGTTGATTATCAGAACAGAGATGGAATTGAATTTTTGAACATTAAATTTGATCAGATTGAAGAGGTAAAACAGATTGGACATTGTGCTGTTCGTTTTTTGATTGTAAAAGACTTGTATGTTCATAGAAAACAGTTTCCTCTATCTTTAGCATATGCAGTAAACATTCATAAATCTCAAGGTTTAAGTGTAGACAGTGCTTTGGTAAATATTGGAAATACAGTATTTAAAGCAGGCATGGCATACGTTGCATTGTCTCGAGTAAGAACATTATCTGGTTTGTATTTAGTTGATTTTGATGAGAAAAAGGTTAGTGCTGATGCAAAGCACTATAAGAGAGTATAATCGGTTAAGAAGACTGTATGCTCCTAACTTAGGTGAATAACCCATATATGAAAAGCGTGAAGTGTGTGCAAAACGAAAATATGACAAACATTCTAGTGAGGTTGAAAAAAAGAAAACAATTGAAGAGAATGATGAAGCTACACAGAAAATGAAAATGGACACTGTTGATGATATTGTAGGATACCAGTTAGAAAATAGTTCAGGTATCAACTGCCATGCTAATGTAATTGTGAATGTTGTGTTTTATCTGGAAGATCTTCATCTTCAAATTATGGAAAATCGAGAAAAAAGATTCTGTTCTTTACTACATAATGGGGCATATTCTCAAGGGGCCTGATTCACAGAACTAACTTACGTCAAAAACGTAAACGTAAACGTAAAGTTAGTACTTTTTAGGTATTCACAGAATACACTTCCTCATTTTGGTATTCACAGAATAGTACTAACTTTACGTTTACGTTTACGTTTTTGACGTAAGTTAGTTCTGTGAATCAGGCCCAGTGGGCCTGATTCACAGAACTAACTTGCATCAAAAACATAAACGTAAACGTAAAGTTAGTACTATTCTGTGAATACCAAAATGAGTAAGTTCATTCTGTGAATACCAAAATGAGTAAGTGTATTCTGTGAATACCTAAAAAGTACTAACTTTACGTTTACTTTTACGTTTTTGACGTAAGTTAGTTCTGTGAATCAGGCCCAAGGAGCTATCGCCGAGTTATCGGAACTTTATCGCAGCCAAAGTGGCGAAAAATTCATCGCACCATTCACAAGCTGGTGTTAACAGCCCAGAACACCATTTTACCCACAATAGCATCCGCAAAAAACATCGCCACAGATGACCCCCGCAACTATCGCTAATGAGATGCAGAGTAGGCGTACCCGTTCAAAAAGCCGCGAAAACACCACTCCGCAACATTCTCAACAACCAGCCAGATCGGTGATAAGACCACAAAACAGGCAATAAGGCCCGTTAGCAGCAGGAAACTAACACCTGCTCTGACCTGGTGCAAAGTCGGACCACAGCCTGCACCACAAAATGGAGGCCAGCCCAGAGCCACACCTGAAGGGCAACAGATGCCATGGAGCCATTGATCATGCATCTCGGAGCCCCAACAGGGCCACAACACCCACCGCCACCACCCCCAGGACCCCCCCCGGATCCCCCCGGCCAAAGACATGCCACGTCAACTATACGGAACATGTACCAAATAATCCGCCAGATGTCGCACAATCACATTTGGTGGCATGCATGTGTCGTCACAAAAATGAGCATCACACATCCACCTTCGATGTAACAAATGAAAATTTATTCAAAGAAACACAGAACAGAAATGAAGACACATGGCGGCTCTCCTCGGGACAATCCGTAGGTTACAGCCTGCAAGACAAAAATCATGATGAGAAGGTGTGTCCTGCGCACATCAAAAGACAGAGAGAGGGCAAAGGAGAGAGAGAGAGAGAAAGAGAGGGAGCGAGAGAAAGGCGGACAGAGAGGGGGAGTGAGAGAAAGACGGACAGAGAGGGGGAGCGAGAGAAAGATGGACAGAGAGGGGGAGCGAGAGAAAGACGGACAAAGAGGGGGAGCAAGAGAAAGACTGACAGAGAGGGGAGCGAGAGAAAGACGGACAGAGAGGGGGAGCGAGAGAAAGACGGACAGAGAGGGGAGCGAGACAGATAACAGAAGAGATGGACAGGGAGAGAGAGTGCCCACAATGCGCACCCAGGCCACACTGCCCACCTGTGTCTCCAACCACGTGCCTGTATGTAGTGCAGTTCACCAGGTCACACATCTGAAACATATCTGTCATCTGAAACAGAGTCCAGAGACATGAATGGCAAAGTACACACAATTGCACAAGACATCATCGCCTGTCCGCCCCTGCGCACCCAGGCATATGTACCCCAGCCCCTCCCACCGCCCAGCAGTGCATGCCCACCCCTGCCACCCAGGCAGATGTACCCCAGCCCCTCCCGCCACCCAGCGGTGCATGCCCGCCCCTGCGCACCCTGGCAGATGTACCCCAGCCCCTCCCGTCGCCCAGCGGTGCATGCCCGCCCCTGCGCACCCAGGCCCCACCGCTCACCTTCCGCCCTTGGCGTGTAGTAATGAGGGCCCACCACGTGCTGCTGCAAGCCACATGCCCAGGGCCCACGGACATGGCACCCTCCACATCATGCAGCCCCGCTCTGCAGGCCACTAGGTCTCACATATGATTCTGGGTCTTGATTTCACCATGGCAGAGGACATACCAGTGCACCGGGCATCATCGCAGGCTGCACACCCGCTCAGCCACTAACTCTGTGATCTGGGATGCGACGCCATGAGGCGGTAGGCCCGCGCTGCCCGCTGGCTCTGGCCTACACTGCGGTCCAGCAGGGCACACAAATCCTGAGCAGTCTGGACCGCCGGGACGGGGCATCATCGCAGGCTGCACACCCGCTCAGCACTTAAGGTGCCCCTACCTCAGTGCACCCAAAGTCACCGTCCCGTGGCGGTGTGCCTGTGCCGGCCGCAATGTATCCGGTGCCACCAAGTCTGCGCACCAAAGTCATGGACCCTGTATGATTGGGTATCGTGTTGCGGACACCATCATGTCGCCTCCGGTCCTGGGGAATGTGATGTTGCAGGGCCCGAGGCCCTCATGCCTACATCGACACCACACGGATGCACCCAGATAGAGAGTGGAAATGGCGTCGAGCATGTGCGCCCGGCCCTTTTCATTGACAGGGTCACATGTCCTGTGACGCGTGTGCTGGATGGGTGTGGTGTGGGTGTATACAAGCGGAGAGGGAGTGGCCGTGGCATGCTGACAACTAGACCTGTGAGCAGCAGATCACTACAGGGAAGACATGTGACATGTAGCGTTGCCGTCCCCCCCTGTGAGTGTAAGCGGAGTGGGCTGGCCTGGCGTATGCCAGTCCAGCGCAAGGGCTTGTAAATGACCCCGGGGCCCTGGGTGAGGTTCCGTACTAGACTGGACAAGGAAGTAACTCATGCGTGTGCCCCTGTTGTTGTGTCAGCACCACCCGGACCGCATTGGGCAATGTGTCACCCTGTGACCTCTGTTCTACGACATGAGCAACATGGAGGTAAGAGGAGTCCAGTGAGCCCACATTCATCCATACTTCCACACTTAAAAGACCATAGACTTGACACATCTGTGTGTATATGAATGTTTAATGCACATTCAGTGGAGTGTTGCATCTGGAGCAGTACAGGGCCATGCAAACCCCACATGACGATGTTGGCCCGTGGAGGGCCAGCCAGGGTCCTCCAGGGAATGACAAGTCCAAAGGAAGAGGACGAGCACAGTCTGCAGTCTGATTGCTGTGTCAATGGCGATCAAACATCATATGGCAGTCCATGTTGAGGTCCAAGGTGAGTGTCGCAGTGTGCATCGGGGGGACAGTGGAAGGTGATGATGCAGAGGGCAGTACCAAGCTGAAGCCGGACCTATGGATGAGATGCATGCTGCTGCATCCTCCTTACCACGAGGGCAGTATCCTCCGCATCTTCGTTCTCTGCTGTTTCATGTGCCTCACGTGTGGGTGGTCGTGTTCTGTCTCCAGCACTGTGTGGCAGTGACACATCTGTGGCCCAAGGTGGAAGGTCTGCCGCACTGTGTGGCACTGACACTTCAGGGGGCGGAGATGTGGATGGAGTGGTGGCAGCAGCATGCATCCGCACCAGGCCTTGTGGCAGCAATGCCATGAGGAGGGTCCTGAGGTCATTGAGGAACCCAGCTACCTCTCGCTGGTGTGCAGCCATGGCAGCCGCTCGTTCCGCATTCGCCCGCTCCATGGTCTCCATTAACCTCTGCATGTTTCCCAACTCCTGTGTGACATCGCTATGGCCACTCGGACTGGACAGTTGTACTATTCTCTGAGTCAGGGCTCCAGCGATGTCAGCCATGGTCCGTTGGAGAGCATGGAGCGGACTGTGGGTGTCCGTTAGGGACCGTGAGTGGTCCCTGATGGGACTTAGACACCCACGTATGGCATCTAGTTTGTCTGCCATGCGGTCGAAACCCACCCGCACCTGTTCAGCCAGATTCTCCTGGCACACCAAAACACGGCGTTGGAAGACCATGTGTTCTCCGTGGGGGTCCTGGGAGGCAGCAGTGGTGGTGGGTGCTGCCTGCTGTGTGGTCTGTGCAGGGGGTGGGGTCTCCTCGTAGCAGCTGGGCTGCCCAGCTCCTGGAAGTGGGCTGCGGAGGTTCTCCACGAGCAGTTGGAGGGCGTCAGAGTCGAAGCTGTGGTCGTCCTCTACGTCTCCAGAGAAGAGAGGGTCGGACTGCTCTGCAGGAGGTGTTGATTCTCCCTCTGCAATGTGAAGGGGAGATGCAGTTTAACAATGTGTCCACATGTATGTTGTCGCATTGTACATGTTTACATACAGACAGCATGACTGGGTACATTGTGGCTGTTTGGGAGGAGCTGCCTATTTGATGGGGGACAGTGGACATTTCGACAACATCACGGATGTGTGTTTGTACTTGTACATTATCAACGCACATATCCCTGCAATGCGAATTGTGATTGGCCAGTGTCTGCACCCAAGCGGCACCAGTAGTGTCCTGTGTTCTGTTGTAGGTGTTTTGCGGATTGTGTCACATCGTTGTCAATGTAGATGTGCTCTGTATGTGATGTGTGTGCTGCATTTTTGGGGAGTCGCCCCTACAGCTCAGATTTTGCTGCCCCTTATCACTTTCATGAGGTGTGCCTCTGACTTCTGTGCTTGTACAGTGTTGACATGTTGCATACTGGGATACGTTGGTCTCTTGGTGGGAGTTGGTGGTCTTGGGCATGGTGTGTCCGCAGATGTGCTATGCTTAATTGTGCATGTGTGCCATTGTGCCCATCTCCCCCGTCCCCCCAGGCCCTGGTGGCTACTCACCCTGTTGCTGTTGTGTCGGGTCCTGTTGAGCAGTGTCCGGGCCCCCAACTCCTGCCACCGTCTCCCCACTGATGACTGTGGAGACCATTTCCTCCATGTCGTCCAGCTCCTCCTGTGGCGCTGGGCTCCCACCTCCAGTCTGCATTGCTGCCTTCAGGTTGTTGGCGAGTTTCTGCTTGGTTTTGCGCTTGACATCATTCCAGCGCCTCTTGACCTCGCCCATTGTCCTCTTCAGCACTCCGACTGCGTTCACCTTGTCCACAATGGACTGCCATAAGGTATTTTTTATGGCCAATGACACAGTGGAGGTGATGAACAGTTGTTGATGGTGTTCTGTCACTTCCGTTATCAGGATCCTATTTTCCTGCGGACTGAACTTTGTCTTCCTCTTCTTCTTGTCTTTGCCCTTCCCTGACCCCGAAGTCCCAGGATGGTCCTCCGGGGGGCTTGTGGGGTTCTGGCTCTCCTCCGTACTTGCTCCGGCAACGTCTATTGTGCTTCGCTGTTGTTTGGCATTTATTTATCTGTTTTTTTTCTGCTTTTATGGTGATTGTTCCCGCCTGACGCGTGTGGTTTGCAGGGCTGTAGCTGGGTTTCGCTGATTTTCGTATTGCGATTGGCCTCATCGCAGCTTTTTTGCGTTGGTGTTTCGCATTTTTGCGGCGTGGCTTTGATTCTATCACGGTCACTTGGCGCGTTATCTGGGGAGTATCGCATGGGGCCGCCGTGTTGTGAATTCTTGGTTAACTAGGCGTTAATTTCCCGCAATGGACTGCGATATGCAAAGTTGCGTTAGGCTAAATTTGCGGTGGTTATCACACGTTCTTGAGAATATCCCCCAATGTTTTTCAAAAGTTGGTAACTGATAGAAGTAAAATCCATACTGCTTCTGGCATGCAGCATCTTTTGGACATATGTACTGGTTCTTCACAATTTACACTCAATATACAGCAAGATGCACAAGAATTCCTTATGTTTATGCTTGGTGTATTGGAAGATGAAGGAATAGAAATCGAAAATTTATTTGGACTAAGTTACAGATGGGATCATAAATGTGAAGAGTGTTCATTTTCTTCCACCACTGAAATAGATACTGAACGATTCATATAATTGACGATACCAGATTGCAAATCAGTATCTTTTAACAAATTAGTAAAAACAGCTAATCAAAATATAAAATGCTCCCATTGTAAATCAGAAATGTTGTCAACGTTATATATAGAAAGATTTGGAAAATATGTCATCTTAATGCTTCAACGTTGTAGAGCAAATGGAAGAAAATTGGAAACAAAAATTAAAAATGTTGTAGCCAGTCAAGTGTCAATTTCAGGAAGAACTTTTAAAGCAGTGGCTTTACATTCCATAATGGACCTACTACAACATCTGGACACTATACTGTGTATTTAAAGTGCAATAAAGAATGGACACATTGCAATGATGCCCATTTGCAATTTAAATGTAGGTTGCCTTTCGAATTACCAGATTCATATCTGATATTTTTGATGCCAAAGTTTTGAAAACATCATTCGGCCTATTGGGAAGATGTAAACACAAATAAATTAGTTTATTTTGGATATTTTCAATGTAAATTGATTTGGAAACATTATTCGGCTTATTGGGAAGATGTGAAAAATTACTGTTTGGATTATTGTTTTTTTGGTAATTGTTATTGCATTTGCAATATTGTGTTTGAAAGAAATAGTTTATATATTTGATCTTTATATCATATGTGATGTAAATGAAAATGTATATTTCAGAAATGTACTTCAGAGAAAGAAATGATTTATTGTACGGGAAAATATCATTTAGAAACTGCATATAGGTGAACAGATAGTTGAACTTGTTGTAAATATTTTCTATGCAGATTTGGATTTTGTTTTACAATCTCATTGATTGTATTTTTTTCCCCGCTGTTATATGATGATCTACATTGAAATCACTGTGAATGGTGAAATTCAATAGAATCTGAGAACAGCAAAAAGGGAAACTGAATATGTTATGCAATTCTAAAATTATGTTGCGTTCTTAAAACTATAATATAAGCACTAACACAATTTTTTTACAGAAAGTAATACTCAAGCTTGAAAAGATTTTAAATTCAGTTTAGAATAAAACTACTGTAAAATAGTTTCAATGAGTTTGCTGTCTACTTTAGTAAATAAGGTAAGATGAAATAATGTAGTAAGCATAATAATATGAAGTAATGTTTACAGTCACTTTTATTGCAGTCATCTATTTTTTTAAACACTACCCATGTACTGATCTAGACCATTAGGCACTATTCCCACACTCCTGCCATCACCCATGCACTATCCATGTATTTCTTCAATCACCTAGCCTGTATTCATACAGTTATAAGATCACCCAGACTTTACCTATGTACTTTTCAAATCACCCAGGTACTATCTGTATACTCATGCAATCAGCTACACATTATCAGTACACTCTTCCTATCACCCAGGTAGTAGCTATACACTACTCCAATCCCCTAAACATTATCCCTGCACTTATGCAATCACCTAGACACTACCCTTGCACTCTTTCAATTATCCAGACAGTATCTATACAATGCTCTATTCATTCAGGCAGTACAGATACACTTTTAAAATCACCCAAGCTCTATTTATACAGTCATCCAATCACCCAGGTACTACTTGTGTACTCCTCCAATCACCCAACCAGAATGCTTAAAGTTTTAAAATCACTCAGGCACTACCTATGTACTCCTTCAATCACCCATGCCCTACCTCTATACTCTTGCAATCAGCAAGACCTTACCCCTAAACTCATGCAATTACCAAGGTATTAACTATGCATTCCTCTTATCCCCCAGACATTACACCTGCACTCATGCAATCCCTTAAGTATAAGCCATGCACTCCTGCAATGCCACAGACATTCCTCTGCATTCATGCAATCACTTAGACATTACACATGCACTCTTCCAATAACCCTGATATTACCCATGCACTCATACAATCACCCAGGCATTACCCATGCACTCCTTCAACCACTCAGTCAGTATCGGTGCATTTATAAAATCATCCAGGCACTACCTATGCACTTAAGCAAACATACAGGCATTACCCATGCACTCCTCCAATCATCCAGCCAGTACTCATGCACTTAAAAAATCACACAGACACTATTTATGCACTTTGCAATCACCCACACACTATGAGTTCAGTCATGCAACAACACAGACATTACTTTTGCACTCTTGCAATCAGTCATACATTTCTCATGCACTCCTTCAATTAACTACACATTACCCATGCACTCATACAATCACTTAGGCATTACCTATCTACTCTTTCAATGACCCAGACATTTCCCCTGCACTCATGCAATCACACAGACACTATCCATGCACTCTTCCAATCGGCCAGCCACTACTCATGCACTTATAAAATCACCGAAGCACTACCTATGCACTCGTCTAATCACTCAGACTCTACCCATGCACTCCTCCATTCACCCAGACATTACCCCTCCATTCATGCAATCACCCACACATTACGCATGCGCTCCTTCAATCTCTCAGACAGTGCCCATGCAGTCTTCCAATCATCCAGGCACTACCTATACACTTATGCAATCACCCAGGCAATACCTTTGCACTCCTTCAGTGATCCAGGCACTACCCATGCACTCTTCCAATGGGCCAGGCACTACACATGCACTTATAAAATCACAGAAGCACTACCTATACACTCGTCTAATCACTCAGACACTACCCATGCACTCGTTCATTCACCCAGACATTACCCCTCCATTCATGCAACCACCCAGGCATTACCCATGCGCTCCTTCAATCACTCAAGCATTACCCATGCAGTTACAAAATCACCCATGCATTACCAATCCACACCTTTAATCACTCAGACAGTACCCATGCACTCCTGCAAACACCTAGACATTACTCCTACACTCTTGCAATCACCCAGGTATTACCCATGCACTCCTTTAATCATCCAGACATTACTCCTACCCAGGTATTAGCCATACAGTTCTGCAATCACCCAGGCACTACCTATGCACTCATGCAATCACCCAGACATTACCCATACACTCCTCCAATCACCCACAGATTACCTCTGCACTCATACAGTCAGTCTGGCGTTACCCATGCACTTACTAAATCACCACGCACTACCCTTGCACTACTCCAATCACCCAGGCACTACCCTTGTACTCATGCAATCACTCAGGCATTACTCATGCACTCCTCCAATCACCCACACATTACATCTGCAGTCATGCAATGACCCAGGCATAACCCATGCATTTACAAAATCACCACACACTACCCTTGCACTCCTCCAATCACCCAGGCACTACCCTTGCACTCATGCAATCACTGAGGCATTACTCAGCAGTCCTCCAATCACCCACACATTACCTCTCCACTCATGCAATCACTCAAGCACTAGCCATGCACACCTGCAATCACCCAGACATTAGTCCTGCACTCTTGCAATCACCCAGGCACTACCTATGCACACATGCAATCAGTCAGACATTACTTATGCACTCCTTCAATCATTTAGGCAGTACACATGCATTCCTCCAGTCACCCAGACATTACCCTTGCCCTCATGCAATCACCCAGGCACTACCAATGCTCTCATGCAATCACTCAGGCATAACCCATCCATGTCTTCAATCACTCAGGCAGTACCCATGCACTCTTCCAATCAGCCAGGCACTACCCATGCATTCATGAAATCACCCAGGCATTACCCATATACTCATGCAATCACTCATGCATTACCCATACACTCCTCCAATGACCCACACATTACCTCTGCACTCACACAGTCAGCCTGGCGTTACCCATGCACTTATCAAATCACCACACACTACCCTTGCACTACTCCAATCACCCAGGCACTACCCTTGTAGTCATGCAATCACTCATGCATTACCCATACACTCCTCCAATGACCCACACATTACCTCTGCACTCACACAGTCAGCCTGGCATTACCCATGCACTTATCAAATCACCACACACTACCCTTGCACTACTCCAATCACCCAGGCACTACCCTTGTAGTCATGCAATCACTCAGGCATTACCCATGCACTCCTCCAATCACCCACACATTACTTCTGCACTCATGCAATCACCCAGGCATAACCCATGCACTTACAAAATCACAATGCACTACCCTTTCAGTACTCCAATCACCCAGGCACTACCGTTGCACTCATGTAATCACGCAGGCATTACTCATGCACTCCTCCAATCAGCCACACATTATGTCTGCAGTCATGCAATCACGCAGGCATAACCCATGCATTTACAAAATCACCACACACTACCCTTGCACTCCTCCAATCACCCAGGCACTACCCTTGCAATCATGCAATCACTCAGGCATTACTCATGCACTCCTCCAATCACCCACACATTACCTCTCCACTCATGCAAACACTCAGGCACTAGCCATGCACACCTGCAATCACCCAGACATTAGTCCTGCACATTAGTCCTGCACTCTTGCAATCACCCAGACATTACCCATGCACTCCTTCAATCATATATACACTACCTGTACACTTCTCCATATATTCCACTTACCACAATTCATACAACACTTACAAGTTTTTCTTTTTTAAACCAAATGGGCGGTTCTGACAAGAACCATTTTTTTTCTTCTTTTTTTGTTTTATATATTTTTGTGTTTTCTGAACTCTTTTATACATTTTTTGGTGTTTTTTTTTAAAAATAAAGAAAAACTAAACAGAACCAACAGCGAAAATGATCAAAAAACTATGCAATTAGGATGTCATTGCAATAGAAAAAAAATTAACAATGGTGGTTCCTAATCGCAACCAGAATGGCATCCACTGATTGCTCCACACACACTAACCCCAGCAATGTTGCTGAGGGTGGGAACCAGAGGCACGGGGCCAAAGGGCGAGCCAGCCTCCACTATCTCATGAATACACAAAAGTGGGCTGCCCCTTGAATCAATTCCTATGTTTATCTACAGAGTTCTATAGAGATGCACTACCAGTGGGGGCATCTCATAAAAAGTTACGGACTGGCCTCACACACCGCCCGGTGTCATGCTTCATCATCGGCTGTCCTCGCCCTCTAAAAACTTGGTTTGATAGAGGGCGGGCATACACCTGGAGACAGGGATGCACTTCTAAATCTAAGTGATGGCCGTGGGGGAGTGATAAGTGATTTAAAAACCATTACATTAGTCCATGTGCTATGCTTTATTCAAATGGTAAATGTATGGTGGTTAAAAACTAAGTGAACGGTGGTATGGGATATTATTCTCCCTTCACCGTATGAAATGCGGTCGACATGTTTCTGACATCACTGATGACATCACTGATGACATCTCAAATGACATCACTGATGACTTCACTGATGACATCATCCACATGATCATCTGATGCACCTCCTCACACCCTAATATAACCTTTGATACACCCACTCTAAAATACAGACTGCCAATCTCGAAACCATAGACACGCCAATACCAGTTACTATATACCCACTCACTGATTCCTAGGTCTACACACACATCTACTCATTCACCCATACAGACACTCACACACCGCCACTCACCCATAGAGTTACTCACTCAGCTAGGCAGTCATGCAAAGAATCAATCATATTCCCATTTAATCACCTACACAATTATACACACACCACCTCACTTATTCATACAGATACTAACACATACTGATTCTGTTATACAATCACTGACACAAGCACACACTTATCCATACAGCCAGTCTCACAATCACTCACTCTCACATATAGTCATTTATATACTCCAACACTCACATATACTGCCTTTCACAAATGTAGTTACTCACACATGTACTACTGAGACATCCATTCACTCACCAACATACCCATACACACACTCACCCACCTATACAGCCCTTCACAGATGCACTCTTGAACCCATACACTCAGTGAATCACTCACTCACACATCTATGCACAGAGTCTCCCACCCCCCACCCACCAACACAGATGCTCAGTCACCCATACAGATACTCAGACAACCAATCAATAACCCATATAGACACTCATGCAGCTACTCACAAACCATGCAGCTGCTTACACATCAACAGACAGACAAATACAAACATTCACACAGTTTAGTCACTAACCCATGCATTCAGTAAGACACGTTTAATCACTCACTTATATAGTCAGTCACGCACCTACTAAATCATCCATGCAGACAGTCATACACCCACTCATTCTTTAATACTCCTTGGCCTATATATATAAAACATATTAAAACTTTACAGAAACACACAGTCACTGGATGATGTCATCAGTGATGTCATTTGAGATGTCATCAGTGATGTCATCAGCGATGTCACTGACCATGTCATGAGTGATGTAATATATGACGTCATCAGCAGCGCACTGCGGGGCGCGAGTTATAGTTACTTCAACTAACTATAACGGCCGAATTTCTCTGGTTTTGTACGAGTGAAATGTCCAACTAACTATAACGTCCCTGAAACCTATGGTTTTTTCAGTGAATTTCAAAGGTTTTTTTAAATGATAATTTCTACCTATAACGTCCATGAAACCTATGGTTTTTCAGTGAATTTCAAAGGTTTTTTAAATGATAATTTCTAACTATAACGTCCCTGAAACCTATGGTTTTTTCAGTGTATATATATATATATATTATCTACTGGCGGTCGCCAGTAGATAGTTATAGTTAGGACCTATTTTCCATAGGAAATCCGCAACATTCTATTTGAAATAACGTTGGCGCCGGTTGACGAATCTTCGCGAAAGTTTCCAACTTGTTGGAGCGCTCAGCTCCGCTCCTATCCTGAAAGTCTCGGGGTGATTCGTCAAGCGGGGGCCGAGAAAAAAGGGCGGTCCCAAAACGCGTTTTCCCCATTTATTTTTCCATAGGAACCTTTAGTCGCAGCTACAGCCCGAACTGCTGAACGGAATTACACCAAATTTGGCAAATAGGTAGCCCTTGGTTCAGTGTCGTGCCTTTTGCTTAAATGGTGTAAATCCGTTCAGTAGTTCCTGAGAAAATCAAAAGTAAATTCACATATATATCTATGGCCGAGTAGGGTCCGCGTACCCTCCCGATCACGAGCTGCATGCTAATTGGCTGTCAAGTGACTGTCAACACTCCAAACCAGGAAGTGTTGGCAGCCATTTTATGCCTCAGTAGAACTGAGGCACAGAAACAAGTGCGCAAAACGCACAAAGGGGGCAGGGTAGAAACACCCTGACCCCCTAGATCTGCTCAGGGGGTCCCACAAGGACCCCCTGGGCAGAAAAAAACTTTTTTTTTTTTTTTAAATTAGCGGGATGCGCTTAGGGTGCGCGGATCCCGCCGAGAAAAAAAAAGAAACAAGTGCGCAAAACGCACAAAGGGGGCAGGGTAGAAACACCCTGACCCCTAGGTCTGCTCAGGGGGTCCCACAAGGACCCCCTGGGCAGAAAAAAGCATTTTTTTTTTTTAAATCAGCGGGATGCGCTTAGGGTGCGCGGATCCCGCCGAAAAAAAAAAAATCAAAGCGCGGTCTCCCACGCTTCGATGCTATTTTGCCCCCGGGTGGCCCAAGTCCCGGCGGCATGTGGGGGGTGGGTTTATATTTTATGTGGGGGGCCTCTAAGGCCTCCCAAGCCCCGGGGACCGCCACCCCCCGGGGCTTTAAAAAAATAATGGTGCGGGAGGGCTCTCGGCCCTCCCGCAGCCCCGGGGACCGCCACCCCCCCCCGGGGCTTCTTTTTAAAAAAAATAAAAAATGACCTGTGTGGGGGGGTTTGAGCCTTCCCACATGCCCCGGGGACCGCCACCTCCCCGGGGCACTAAATATTTCAATATGGGGGTCCGTTACGGACCCCCGAGCCACGGGGACCACCACCTCCCCAGGGCTTTGCCAATGGAGGGAGGGGGGCCACGCAGCCCCCCTCCTGGAGCCCTTTATGGCCCTGGGGACCACCACCCCCCAGGGCCGGCTCCTGCAGTGTCCCGGGGTGCCTACCCCCGGGACACTGTAGTTTCCTAGGGCAGGGACATCACTGATGACATCACTGATGACATCATCCATGTGATAATTTGATGCATCTTCTCACACCCTAATATAACTTTTGATACACCCACTGTAAATTACAGACTACCATTGTCAAAACCATAGACACTCCAACACCAATTACTATATACACACTCACTGATTCTTAGGTCTACACACACACATCTACTCACTCACCCGTACAGTCACTCATACTTATAGTCACTCAGTACAGGACTATTATATGCACTCATACACCTATATAAACACTCACACACCGCCACTCATCCATAGAGGTACTCACACACCTAGTCAGTCATGCAAAATATTAAGCACACACCCATTTACTCACCTATACAGTTATACACACACCAGCTCACTTACTCATACAAATACTAGCACATTCTTACGCTCTTATACAATCTCTGATACAAGCACACACTCATCCATACAGTCACTCTCACAATCACACACTCTCGCTTATAGCTATTTATATACTCCAACACACATATATACTGCCTTTCACATATGTAGTTACTCACACATGTACCACTGGGACATACATTCACTCACTAACACACTCTTACACACACTTACCCACCCATACAGTCTATCACAGATGCACTCTTGAAACCATCCACCCAGTGAATCACCCACTCACACATCTATGCACAGAGTCGCACACACCCCACCCACACAAACACTCAGGCACCCATACAGATACTCAGACAACCAATCAATAACTCATATAGACACTCATGTAGCTATTCACAAACCCATGCAGCCACTTACACAGCAACAGACAGATGGATACAGACATTCACCCAGTTTAGTCACTAACCCATGCATTCAGTAAGATACGTTTAATCACCCACTTATAGAGTTAGTCACGCACCTACTAAATCATCCATACAGACACTTATACACCCACTCATTCTTCAATACGCCTTTCCCTATATATTTTAAAAATATTTAAACTTTACAGAAACAAACAGTCACTGGATGATGTCATCAGTGATGTCATTTGAGATGTCATCAGTGATGTCACTGACCATGTCATGAGTGATGTAATATGTGACGTCATCAGCAGTGCATTGCGGGGCGCGAGTTATAGTTAGCTGAACTAACTATAACGGGGGAATTTCACGGGTTTTGTACGAGTGCAATGTCCAACTAACTATAACTGTCCCTAAAACCTATGGTTTTTTCAGTGAATATATATATATATATATATATATATTTTATTTTTATTTTTTGAAAAACAGTATTCTTGATTTTTGTAGCAATTTCACAAATGGATTGATTTGTATCATGAATATAAATGGGGACTATCATGCTTAGACAATATCAATATCATTCGATATTATAATGTTTGGACCTCTTTTGAACATAAGATTACATTGTGTTTAAATACGAACTATTCCAAGATGTCCGACAGAAAAAAAAACTACTGTGAATCTTTTTCAGGCCTTTGTTGATTTCAATGACAATGAATTGCTTCCTTCTTTTGTTTTGTCTACCTTAAATAGCAGAATGAAATTGAGCCACATCGACATTGAGAAAGGCGTACGTGCCGAAACGCGTCTGTCGGGTGTTTTTTTAACGTGTTGGCAATAAAAATATAAGAAGAAAAGAATATTCCTGGTGTGCACCTCATTTTGTGGTCGCTACGAGACCACCGTTGTGGAATATATATATGTGATCAAGGCCCTCCGGGGCTGAAACGCGTTATGGCCGGCAACTGCTGAAGGGAATCAATAAAGCACGTTTGCACGAAATCTGGTGTCTGTGCCTCTATCTCAGCGAGGGAAAAAGCCAGTGAGGTGTGGAGGAAGTTGGCGCATATATATATATATATTTATATATATATATAACCTACTGGCATTTGCCAGTAGGTAGTTATAGTTAGGACGTTATTTCTATTCAAAAAGCGTTTTTTTTTGCCAATATCTTTGGCGCCATTTGACGAATCTTCGCAAAATTTTCAAAAACTAATGGCCAGCTCACTCCAGCTGTTGTGTTGAAAGGTTCGGGGTGATTCGTCAAGCGGGGGCTGAGAAAAAGGGGGTCCCAAAACGCTTTTTCTCCATGTTAATTTCCATAAGAAACTTTAGACACGGCTACAGCCCGAACTGCTGAGCGGAATTACACCAAATTTGGCAAATAAGATAGCTCTCGGTTCAGAAAGCACTTTTTTTGTTAAATGGTATAAATCCGTTCAGTAGTTCCTGTCAGATATACAAATATCCCCGCGGAGGATCCGCAAACCCTCCCGATCTCGTGCCTGCAATCTGATTGGCTGCCAACAGTTCCAACCAGGAATGGACTAGATATCTGCGACGGGTGGGTGCAAGGATCCCCTATCCCCAGACTTGCCCATCACAATGCTACGATGTCTACTGCAGGGGGAACACTGGGCAGGGTTGGAGGACTGGGAAGCGGCAGGACTGAAAGTGGTGGGGGACTTATACCAAGATTCTGCACTGCTCCCCTTTGAAGAATTGCAAGTGGCATATGACTTACCGGGAGGTCAATTCCTGAAACATGGGGCCCTCACTAGAAGGATTAGGCAACACTGGGGCATGGGTGGCATGGAGCCGCGGGCACTAGCAGGATGTAGGTATATCGCGTTATCAGCGGGGAGGATCAAGACAGTCTCTTGCCTCTACAAGGCGATGAGGCAAGATATGCAAACGCTGCTAGAGCGCCTGCGATTACAGTGGGAAGAAGACCTGGGGAAGCAGATCCCAGAGAAGGAGTGGGACAAGATCCAAGAGCGAACCCTGAAAGTATCTAGAAATGCGCGATTTAAATTAATTAATTTCTACCTATTGCATAGAGCATACCTCACCCTGTCCCGCATTAGGAGATATTTTGGGACGGAGATGTCAGTATACCCAAAATGCGGAGAGAGGGAAGCATATATAATGCATATGTTCTGGAGCTGCCCCGTGCTGCAAATATTTTGAGAGGAGATAAGGCAAGTGGTAGGTGACCTTATTGACAAAGAGCTCCCGCATACCCCAGAGCACTTCCTGTTAGGATGGTTCCCACACACGGCCAAAAACAAGATGACTGGGAAGTTTCAGAACCTGGCCTACGTTCTGGCTAAGTAAGAGATAGCCAAGAATTGGAAGGCACCAGGAGGGCCACGGATCGCTACCTGGAAAAAAGAACTTGAAAAGTGGGCGGGGGCAGAGGATAAACTACTGCTCAGGGAAGCCGGTCGAGGGATAGGTAAAATAGATCGAGCCAGGGCGTGGGAAAATCTAAGTAGGCGAACTGGCGGGAGATAGACAGGGTAATAGCGTTCCCCGAAGCCAGCGGCGCTGGAACAGGAGTGAGGGAGTGACGAACATCAAGACCAGAGACAATAGGCACCAGACCATATTGAAACTAAAAGCCTGGCACACGGGCACCCAACAACACCCAGGGACTAAATTATGTCAACATAAGCGCAACTCAAGGGGGGAGTGTTTTGTTAAACGGGAAGTTGAACTAAGTGTACCAGAAAGCAAATACATTGCGGAATGTATACTAGATGCGACATGGATAATATCTATGTATGTCAACGATGTCTTGAAAACCTAATAAAATCTTGTTGTAAAAAAAAAAACAGTTCCAACCATGAAGTATTGGCAGCCATCTTGTGACTTGATTGAACTGAGTCACAAGGAAAAAGGTAAAATAATGTGAAAAATTAAGAAAAGGGGGCAGCGTAGAAACACCCTGACCCCCTAGGCCTGCTCAGGGGGTCTCCCAGGGCCAAAAAAATAATAAAAAAAAAAAAAAAAATTCAGAGGGAGTCACATAGGGTCCGCGAATCCTGCCAAAAATGTAAAAAAAAACAAAATGCGGTCTCCTGCGCTTTGTTTAATTAGGTCCACGGGTGGGCCAGGTCCTGGGGGCAAATATGTAGATAGATGCAGGGGCCTGAGTGTGCCCCTGCAGCCCCAAGGACCGCCACCTCCCTGGGGTATGTTTATTAAATGCAGGGGGCCATGCTGGCCCCCCGCAGCCCTGGGGACCGCCACCTCCCCAGGGATTTAAAAAAAAAAAAATGCGTGGGGGGGCTCATGGGACCAACACCCTCCCTGGAGCTATATTCATTAAAAGTGGGGGGCACGCAGCCCCCCCACAGCCCCAGGGACCACCACCTCCCCGGGGCTATTTTAAAAAATAAAGTGTGGGGGGCTCGAGCCTCCCCACACTGTCCTGGGGACCACCGCCTCCCTGGGGCACAAATAAATTAAATGCGGGGGCTACAGAGAAGATGGGAGGGGGGCCACGCGGCCCCCCTCCAAGAGCCCTCAATGGCCCTGGGGACCGACACCCCCCACGGCTGACTCCAGCAATGTCCCGGGGTGCCCACCCCCAGGACATTGCAGTTTGGTATGGCATGGCAGGAGCACTGCTACCGCCAGGCCATAGCAAGCTCTGCTTTGCTTCATGGAAGTGAGAGCATGGAAAATGCTCTCGCTTCCATGAAGCGGAGCAGAATTGCTTTTGGGCAGAGGGAGCTGCATGTTAGCAGCTCCCTCTGCCCAAAAGCAATGCTGGCTCCTGCAGGAGGTGGGGAGCCAGCAGGGACCATGTGGGCCCTGGGGCTCCGCCCATGGTTCCCTACTAAGTGGCCATGCCCCGGGGGAAGGGGGCCCTGGGGCTGAATTCAGCCTGGGGAGGGAGGTTGTGCAGCCCCCCTCCTTCAAAAAAGAATAATTAAATAAATGGCCAAGCCCCGGGGGAATGGGTCCCCGGGCCGAAAATGGCCTGGGGAGAGGGGCCCCCTCCCCTTTATAAAAATTGTAAATTGAAAGGCCCAGCCCTGGGGGATAGGGTCCCCGGGGCATATATCGGCCTCGGGAGGGGGGCCACATGGCCCCATTCCCTTTTTATTTAATAATTTTTTTTTAAATGGGTTAGGCCCCTGGGGATGGGGTCCCCGGGACCCAAAAGTGCCAAGGGAAGGGGGACAACACAGCCCGCTTTCCTAAATTAAAAAAAAATATTGGAACCAGCAACTCGCCGGATGCCTTCCCTTTCTGCACTACTCCGCAAAGGTGCCTCCTGACATGATCTTGGTTGAGGGATGAAGTCTCCGTCTCTGCTAAGGGTCCTTAGAGGTGGTCAGAGGCCATGCCCCTTTTTATACCACTCTGCATATGCGCCTCTTGGCGCACTGCTGGTGGGGCAATGAGGTCTCCTTGTGTCCTGAGGACCTCAGGACTGAAGTGGACTTCATCCCCCAAGTTGAAGTGCACCAGGAGACGCATTTGCAGAGTGATGTAGAAAGGGGGCGTGGCCTCTGACCACCTCTCAGCAATCCAGCTGTGTGGGGCTTACTGGAGGTAACAGATAGGTTAGTTGGCCCCTAAGTACCACCAGAAGCGAAGGGGACTTTATCCCCCAATCAAGAGCGCACCAGGAGGCACATTTGCAGAGTGGTGGGCAAAGGAGGCGTGGCCTGGTATCAGAACTCAGCAATTCTGCTGTATGGGACTTACTGGAGGAAATAGGAGCGGTTGTTGGCCCGCAAGGACTTCCTTGGGGACCAACTACCCCTCCTGTTACCTCCAGTAAGTCCCACCCAATGAGATTGCTAAGAGGTTTTCGGAAGCCACGTCCACTTTCTCCACTACTCTTCAAACGTGCCTCCTGGCGCACTACTGGTTGGGGGATGAAGACAACTTTGCTCCTGACAGACCGTGGGAGCCAAGAAGCCCTCCTGGCACCTCCTGCAAGTCCTACGCAGCGGAATTCCTGAGCGCTGGTTCCAGTGACTGTGAGTGTTTTTTAAAAGTTTATGAGTGTTAAATATATATACCAAGATGTATTGGTGAAACAGTGGGTTTATGAGTGACTGTATGGTATGTGCGTGACTGACTGTATAAGTGAGTGATTAGGTGTCTCAGTGAATGTATGGGTGAGTGACTGGTTGTAATAATGTGTGTATCTGTCTGTTAGTTAATGTCTAAGTGGGTGTATGAGTGTGTTAGTGGGTACGTGAATGGCTATATGGGGGATTGATTGGTTGTTTGACTACGTCTATGGTTGTCTGGGTGTCTGTGTGTGGGTGAGGAGGTGTGGGACTGCCAGTAAGGATCAGTGAGTGGGTGAGTCAGTGGCTGTATGGGGTACTGTTGCATGTGTGAAAAGTTATATGAGTGATTGAGTGTCTGTATGGCTGTGTCGGTGATTGAGTGCATGTGTCAGTATGGGTAAGTAACTGAGTATGTGAAAGGCAGTATACATAAGTGACGGGGTATATGAGTGACTGTATGCATGAGTGAGTGAATGTGAGAGTGGCTATATAGATGAGTGCATTCTTCTGTCAGTGACTGTATAGCTGAGTGAGTATGTGTTCCTATTTCTATGAGTAAGTAAGTGGGTGGGTGTGAAACTGTTTGGGTGAGTAAGTGGCTGTATTATTGACTGTATGGGTGAGTGTCTAGGTGTGTGAGTAGTCTTATCGGTGACTCACTCAGTGTGTCAGCGCCTGCATGCCTGTATGAGTGGATATGTCAATGGGTGTATTAGTGAGTGAGTGGGTCTATGAGTGGCAGTATGGGTGAGCAAGTGGATGTGTGTATAGATCAATGAATCAGTGAGTGGGTGCATAAGTACTGGTATGGCTTTGTGAATGGGTTTGTGAATGGTTGAGTGGGAGCAGCAGTGGGTGTATAAAAGATTCTACAGTGATGTGAGTGGGTGCGTCTTCTGAAACATGGTGAGACTTACAACAGTGACATGGGAAGGGTTACGTGTTATATTTGGCAAGGCCCAACATTCTGAGCAGTCGGTGAATAGTGAAGCTGCCAAAGAAAAGTGAGGTTTAAGACATGTTGGCAGAGGGATTAGGGATTAGGCTACTTTGTATGAGTCTCTGGAAAGGTACACTTGAAGTAGGCCGTATAAATTTAGGTGTCTGATTGAAATAAGAAGTGCACTCTGTCAAGTGTAAAGGTCTATGTGCTCTCGTGACTCAGGTATGTGTCTACTTGCACATGTACTCTGACACGTGCTGTGCGACTGAAGATCCTACCTTGGAGCCCATTTCTATATTAAAAAAACTATTTACTGCATATATATATATATATAATTATATTAAAAAAATTATATAAAAACAAAATATATTTAAAAAATCTTTTAATATATATATATATATATATATATATATATATATTCACTGAAAAAACCATAGGTTTCAGGGACGGTATAGTTAGAAATAAGCATTTAAAAAAACTTAGAAATTCACTGAAAAAACCACAGGTTTCAGAGACTTTATAGTTAGTTGGACATTTCACTCGTACAAAACCAGAGAAATTCGGCCGTTATAGTTAGTTGAGCTAACTATAACTCGCGCCCCCGCAATGCACTGCTGATGACGTCACATATTACATCACTCATGACATGGTCAGTGACATCACTGATGAAATCTCAAATGACATCACTGATGACATCATCCACGTGATCTGATGCACCTCCTCACACCCTAATATAACCTTTGATACACCCACTCTAAAATACAGACTACCATTTTCGAAACCATAGACACACCAATACCAGTTACTACATACCCACTCACTGATTCCTAGGTCTACACACACATCCACTCATTCACCCATACAGCCACTCATACATGCAGTCACTCATCAATACAGCACTATCATATGCACTCATACACCTATACAGACACTCACACACCGTCACTCATCCATAGAGTTACTCACACACCTAGTCAGTCATGCAAAGAATCAATCACACTCCCATTTACTCACCTATACACACACCACCTCACTTATTCATACAGATACTAACACATACTTACTCTCTTATACAATCACTGATACAAGCTCACACTCATCCATACAGCCACTCTCACAATCACTCACTCTCACATATAGTCATTTATATACTCCAACACTCACATATACTGCCTTTCACATATGTAGTTACTCCCACATGTACCACTGAGACATCCATTAACTCACCAACACACCTATACACATGCTCACCCACCCATACAGCCCTTCACAGATGCACTCTTGAACCCATACACCCAGTGAATCACCCACTCACACATCTATGCACAGTCACACACCCCCACCCACCCACACACACTCAGACACCAGTAAAGATACTCAGACAACCAATCAATAACCCATATAGACACTCATGTAGCTACTCACCAACCCATGCAGCTGCTTACACACCAACTGACAGACTGATACAGACATTCACACAGTTTAGTCACTAACCCATGCATTCAGTAAGACACGTTTAATCACTCACTTATACAATCAGTCACGCACCTACTAAATAATCCATTCAGACACTCATACACCCACTCATTCTTCAGTACACCTTGGCATATATATATAAAACATATTTAAGCTTTACAGAAACACACATTCACTGGGTGATGTCATCAGTGATGTCATCAGTGGTGTCATCAGTGATGCCATTTGAGATGTCATCAGTGATGTCATCAGTGATGTCACTGACCATGTCATGAATGATGTAATATGTGACGTCATCAGCAGTGCATTGCGGGGGTGCGAGTTATAGTTAGCTCAACTAACTATAACGGCCGAATTTCTCTGGTTTTGTATGAGTGAAATGTCCAACTAACTATAACGTCCCTGAAACCTGTGGTTTTTCAGTGAATATATATATATGTTTGCCTCGGTGGCACGGAAAAAATGGGTGGAACTGACGTCAGCACGCCGCCGAGGTCCTCTTATGGCTCCGATGACGTCATACGGTGTCGCGAGAGGAGCCGTGCTCGTTGACGTGGGAGAGCTAGGAAAGAATTTCCATGGAATGCTGGTGCAGGGGATATTCACCTAAGTGTTCAGGCTAGTCCTTTGGGAGCAACTGTTTATGTTGCCACTCCAGAAACCGAAACCAGTGATCTGAGGGCTGAGGCCCTGCAGATGGCACACGAGGTGGGGTGCCCAGTCATGTGCACCGGCGGGGCAGCGAAGTGACAAGCACCACAACCCACAAAAAAGGTAACGAGGGCACTGAATAACACAGGATCTTCTCTTTGTATCTGGCAGGAACAACGAAGTTAAAATGCCCTAGTACCAAAATGTAGAATTAGTGCTACAACGGTCTTCAAGAGGACCTGCGATGCCGCTTCTGCCTCCCGTACCCTGGAGGCGGCACATGGGTCACGCGGTACGGTCATACTGCGGTGGGACGCACACTCGTTGACCTCTCATGGCACTGCTCCACACTTCAGGGAGGACGCTTTCCATTAGCTATGTTTTCTGATGACACGTCGCGCCGGCCCCTCCAACAACAGAACTCCTTTAGATCCAAACAGACTCTTCCACTCTCTCACCGGAAGTGAAACCAGGCCACGCGGACACTTTCAGAATACAACAGCCGGGAATGCACTTTTCGGTAAAAACCACATTCCTTCCTCCTAATTAATCAAATAAACGTCTCACTGAAGAACAGGGGCCAGCTTCGATCGGTAAACAGCCCTTACAATGACTTTTTACTTTGCGATACCATTACAACGCATGCATTACCACGCATGTGTTGTACATCACGAAGTCATTACTACGCATTTTTAGAACGCATGGTCATTTACCACGCATGCCTTTACAACGAATTTTGTTGTAAAGGTATGTATGGTAAATGACCATGCGTTCTAAAAACATGTAGACGATCCATGTCGTTGTAAGGAAACAGATGCTGTTCCGTTTCCTCACAACGACGTGCACCGCCCTCAGAGATGACGTGAAGCAGGAACCACGAGGAGAGAGGAACTATGAGGAGTGAGAGGTAAGGGGGATTGGGCATGGGGTGGGGGTTTCTTTTCTAGGGTTTAGGGTAGTGCAGTGGTGTTTGGGTAGTGTAGGGGGTCGTGCTGGGGGTAGTGTTTTAGGGTTTAGGGTAGTGCAGTGGTGTTTGGGTAGTGTACGGGGTCATGCTGGGGGTAGTGTTTTAGGGTTTAGGGTAGTGCAGTAGTGTAGGGGATCGTGCTGGGGGTAGTGTTTTAGGGTTTAGGGTAGTGCAGTGGTGTATGGGTAGTGTAGGGGGTCATGCTGGGGTAGTGTTTTAGGGTTTAGGGTAGTGCAGTGGTGTTTGAGTAGTGTAGGGGGTCATGCTGGTGGTAGTGTTTTAGGGTTTAGGGTAGTGCAGTGGAGTTTGTGTAGTGTAGGGGTCATGCTGGGGGTAGTGTTTTAGGGTTTAGGGTAGTGCAGTGGTGTTTGGGTAGTGTAGGGGGTCGTGCTGGGGGTAGATTTAGGGTTTAGGGTAGTGCAGTGGTGTTTGGGTAGTGTAGGGGTTGTGCTGGGGGTAGTGTTTTAGGGTTTATGTTAGTGCAATGGTGTTTGGGTAGTGTAGGGGGTAGTGCTGGGGTAGTGTTTTAGGGTTTAGGGCAGTGCAGTGGTGTTTGTGTAGTGAAGGGGTCATGCTGTGGGTAGTGTTTTAGGGTTTAGGGTAGTGCAGTCGTGTTTGTGTAGTGTAGGGGGTCGTGTTTTAGGGTATAGGGTAGTGCAGTGGTGTTTGGGTAGTGTAGGGGGTCATGCTGGGGTTAGTGTTTTAGGGTTTAGGGTAGTGCAATGGTGTTTGGGTAGTGTAGGGGGTCGTGCTGGGGGTAGTGTTTTAGGGTTTAGGGTAGTGCAGTGGTGTTTGTGTAGTGTGGGAGGTCATGCTGGGGGTATATTTAGGGTTTAGTGTAGTGCAGTGGTGTTTGGGTAGTGTAGGGAGTCATGCTGGGGGTAGTGTTTTAGGGTTTAGGGTAGTGCAGTGGTGTTTGGGTAGTGTAGGGAGTCGTGCTGGTGGTAGTGTTTTAGGGTTTAGGGTAGTGCAGTTATGTTTGGGTAGTGTAGGGTGTCGTGCTGGGGGTAGTGTTTTAGGGTTTAGGGTAGTGCAGTGGTGTTTGGGTAGTGGAGGGGGTAGTGTTTTAGGGTTTAGGGTAGTGCGCCCAACCAGCCACAATATCCATTGAATAATTTGGGTCAAGGGCCCTACCACATCCAAGACCTGTCAATTCCTTTCTTGAGATCCCTCATATACTTGGAGAAAAAGGTACATAGTTTCTCATCAATTTCAGGCGTGTGTGCCACCTTCCCCTTCAGTGAGGGCCTGGGGCATTCTCCCCTCATCCTATTCCTGACCTCCCTTTCAAGGGGTTGATGGATTTTCCCCGCCACATACTCTGCCACTTTGGCGTCAGGTGTCCACTCTGCCGACCTAGGATGGTAAATTTGGGTAGGCTCGAACATGTCCGAGTGGACCCCGTCCCCAACCGGGGACTGAGAGGAGTGGGACTCTGGACGCCAGGGATGCCCCGGGTCCTTATCCTCATCGGAGGAGAAATCGTCCTCTGATACACCCTCTCCCTCTAAGGGAAACCCGCCGTCGGGGTCTACAATAGTGGTGACAGTGTCGTAATTTTCTCCGGGCCCCTCCTCCTCCCGGCAGGGTGCATGTTTTAGCGTTTGCGCACTCTTGAGGAAGGTCTCCGTAAGTTTATCAAATCCTTCCAAGTGCCCCGCGTTATGCTTAACGGCCCTTTTATTCCCCATCTGGGAGCTACTTGGACCCGCCACCACCAGATCTGGGTCACTGAAAACCCCAGGGATGCTTTTCACCAGCTTATCAACCTGATCCCTAAGAGGAGCCAGCGCCCGAGAAATAGCCAGAGAGAGGGCTTGGTCCACTGCTGGAGGGAGAAGTTGGGGGGCCATTCCTCCTCCACTTCCTGGTAGGAGGAGTAAAAATGGTCTTCTGGAGAAGACATGATAGCAGAGGGTGTGAGCACAGAACAAATGCCCTTAAAATCCTTAAGACAGCCCCCTCGCCGGTGCTCCAACAGCTGGGCTTTCCCCAAAGCTGTTATAAGAATAGACTGAGGCGCAATACCAATTACCACCACCAGGTGGCGCTGGTCACTAACATAGCCGTGTGGGGAAATCACCGCGTAGCAGTGTCAAAATTAGGCGAGGGTTGGTCGGGAATCAAGCGGACACCAAAGGAGTGACCGGATTCCCAAACGCGCGTAAAGACCAGCGGGAGCGCTCGACGGAGCTGCCTCGCTCGGACCAGACGCGCCTGACAGGATCTCACCGCGCGCAGAGCACACAGCGGGAGAAACTGCGAGGGGAGAACGCGCTCGGGCAAGAGCTCTGCTGCGCAGGGAATATGAAACAATACCAAGGCAATAATGCTAATAACGTGCACAAGAAACCGCTATACAAACAGCAACAACGTCAGATTAAGCCAAGAATGTAAGGAATGCACTTAACTGACGAGCAGTGAAGAAAGAGGAAGCGGAAGGGACGTCACGATATTATATACGATGGACTGTGATATGATTGGACTACAGTTGCCTTGGAGACTACCCCCTAATGGTTCATGGGTTGTGTAGTCTTTTGTTTAATGATTGTTGTGTTACGTTTTCTTTGAACTGCTATGCAAATAAAGTGAGGAAAGATATGCATAATCCTCGCCTCCGTCCTGCCACAGAATTCATTAAACTTTATTTGATCTGATTTAGAAACATAGATCATAAAAGTGTACATAAAAACAGTAAATCCTCTTTCCTAAGACAATACAGTGAGAATTAATTAAAACCAGTAGGTAAAAACGGGTGTTACAAAGCCCGGTTCAGAGCAACTTCAGGTTAACAGAATCGTAAAGTTCAATGTTTCGCAAGATCAATCTCATGTACTTCGTGCAAAATACGCAATAAGGGGTCCAAGTAAGATGTAACGCTCCAATACCTGACCAGTTTGCACTATATAAAACTGCAGAAAAACTAAAAATAAAAAGTGTTTTGCACACTTCTGTCATTGGGCTATATGTGGGCTACATCTGGGTGATATTTGTGCTACATTTGGGCTCTTTTTTCTCTGGTGGCCATCTTGGGAGACTTATTTGTTATGAAGTTTCCTAATTTCGTCATTTACTGCAGTCTCCTCAGTAGGAAATGCTTTCAGTTTTTTACTTTGATTCCATCAAGAAGGCATTCAGATGTGTCACACATTTGCCATAAATTCAGAATGTTAGCACTCTAGTTGTTCATTAGATCACTGTAGTAAAGCTACTGCTCACCAGGGAGTTAACTGGAAGTCTACTGCTGGTATTGAAAGTGATTGTTTCAGTCTGCATGTCAGAATTTTCTAATGAAATAGAAGAGGATTTGAGATCTCACTTAAAACATGCCCTAAATTTTCTTTCTGCAGCACTAACCATAATTTCTATGGCAAAATGAACCCCTCATTTTGTTCCTTTTTAAATTAAATGTTTTAAGTGTTACCAGTTTATTCCAATCAAGATGGCTTCAGGTGTGCCATACTTTTGTCATAAGTAAGACTGTTAGCGCTCTAGTTGTTCTTTAGAACACTCTGGGAAGCTGCAGTAGAACACAAAGGCATCAACTGACAGGCTGCTCCTGTTGAAATATAACAGGAAGATATTTGAGATCTCACTTAAAACATGTCCTAATTTTTCTTTCTACAGCACTAACCATAATTTCTATGACAAAATGAACCCCCTCATTTTGTTCCTTTTTAAATTAAATGTTTTAAGAGTTACCAGTTTATTCCAATCAAGATGGCTTCAGGTGTGCCATAATTTTGTCATAAGTAAGACTGTTAGCGCTCTAGTTGTTCTTTAGATCACTCTGGGAAGCTGCAGTGGAACACAAAGGCATCAACTGACAGGCTGCTCCTGTTGAAATATAACAGGAAGATATTTGAGATCACACTTGAAACATGTCCTAATTTTTCTTTCTACAGCACTAACCATAATTTCTATGACAAAATGAACCCCCTCATTTTGTTCCTTTTTAAATTAAATGTTTTAAGAGTTACCAGTCTATTCCAATCAAGATGGCTTCAGGTGTGCCATACTTTTGTCATAAGTAAGGCTGTTAGCACTCTAGTTGTTCTTTAGAACACTCTGGGAAGCTGCAGTAGAACACAAAGTAATCAACTGACAGTCTCTGCCCTTGTTGGATGTACATGTTTTACTGAGAAAGTCAGACTTCATTCTCACATGACTGAGAAAGATAATGTGAATTTACAGAAAATATGCTCTCATTTTAGCTTCTGGAGCACCTTCCAAAACTGTATGGGACAAGCATGTGAAAATAGTTTTCTCTCAAACATGATTCATGATATCCCAGCAGAAGGTTTTTCACAGGGTAAAATCACCTTAGAACACACCACAATTCCTGAAATTAGTATGGTACCATCAACAAATGAATTCTAATGTAACTAAAGTCTGTTATCACCCTTTATAGTCCTCCTTTTGGTAACCCTCAAAATCTTCGATTCACTACAATGCATTTCAATGGGGTACTATCATTTATATTGGTCCCAAGATGGCTGCCAGCAATTCCAGGATGAAGTGCTGACATCCAATCAGATCTCACGATGACATGTGTGGTTAGGCTCCGCCCAGATATATATGTGTTTTCTTTTTCAAATTTCTCAGGAACTACTGAACGGATTTACACCATTTAACCAAAAGGCACGACTCTGAACCAAGGGCTACCTTTTTGCCAAATTTGGTGTAATTCCGTTCAGCAGTTCGGGCTGTAGCTGCGATGAAAGGTTCCTAAGGAAAATTGCATGGGGAAAACACGTTTTGGGACCCCCCTTTTTTCTCTGCCCCCACTTGACGAATTACCCCGAGACTTTAAGAATAGGAGCGGACCGGAGCGGGCCATAAGTTTTGAATTTTTCGTGAAGATTCGTCAACCGGCGCCAAAGTTATTTCAAATAGAATGTTGTGGATTTCCTATGGAAAATAGGTCCTAACTATAACTATCTACTGGCGACCGCCAGTAGATATAATATATATATATATATATATATATATATATATATATATGCGCCAATTTCCTCCACACCACACTGGCTTGTTTCCTTCGCCGAGATAGAAGCACGGACACGAACTTTCGTGCAAAATTTGTGCTTTATTGTTTCCCTTCAGCAGTTGCCGGCCACAACGCGTTTCAGCCCCAAAGGGCCTTGATCACATGACGTGCCCACAGTAGTGCTACCATATTTTTATGTCTTTTTTCCATTGCATCCTTAAAGTGCCAAGTGCATATATTTCTCAGTCATGGATAACGAAAACAGACTTTTTACACATATGGGATCCACTTGTTTTTCTTAATTTGCTATTTAAATTTTGCATATTGTGTTACAAATGTAGGCAAAAGGAATCCCTTAATTCATTTTCCACATTCAGCTTTGTCATGATTAAGTTAAAATTCATGTATAAATACTTTTGCTAAAACTTAAATAACAAAATATAATATTATAAAAGCTTTAAAACAACAATATGGTCGGGATTCATACATTTTTCGATTGATCCTCCCTTCTCATGACCCTATGTGTATTAGTACCGTACATAATGTGCAAATTCGCTATTCCGGTCTGTAAACATTTACTATGTAAACATATTGACTGTTCAGAAAGTGCAAAAGTGCTTAAATGTTAAAATTGTGTATCCCTATGCCTAAAATTGTGAATGAATAAAAATTAGTGTTAAAATTAGTGACTAATAATACCTTAAAACTGTGATAAAATGTATTTTGGAAGGGGTATACAGCATAATTTCTGTTTAATGAAAGTTTACCCTGTGTTCCCGGTCTCAATACCCGCTGGCAATCGATGATTCACACCATTATATGAGATAATTATAAACAGGTGTATAAATCCTCCGTCACGTTGAGACCCCCCGGTTGTTTTGAATCGAGGTCTAGGATGTACCTTGTTTCCAACTTTCGTAGCTGCTTTTCCCTGTCCCCACCCCTCTTGCTGGGTAGTATGGAGTCTATTAAAAAATATTTCAATTTAGATGGGTCAGATTCGTGAAGTTCTTCAAAATGTCGTGCGACCGGGTATGTGACATCTCTATTCTTAATGGCTCTTATGTGCTGGAGTATCCGTTTGTGGCCCTGGAGTCTAGTACTCCCTACATATCTTAGGCCACAAGGACACTCCAGCACATAGACCACATGGTCTGTCTTGCATGGTTTCAGGGACGTCATAGCTAGAAATTAGCATTTAAAAAACCTTAGAAATTCACTGAAAAAACCACAGGTTTCAGGGATGTTATAGTTGGAATTAGCATTTAAAAAACCTTAGAAATTCACTGAAAAAACCACAGGTTTCAGGGACGTTATAGATAGAAATTAGCATTTAAAAAACCTTAAATATTCACTGAAAAAAACACAGGTTACAGGAACGTTATAGTTAGGCTGACATTTCACTTGTACAAAACCAGAGAAATTCAGCCATTATAGTTAGCTGAGCTAATTATAACTCGCGCCCCGCAATGCACTGCTTATGGCCTCACGTATTACATCACTCATGACATGGTCAGTGACATCACTAATGACATCATGATTCTAATTGTGCATGGAAGGTTTCAAGGTCCTCCATCAAATAGAAGATGAAAAAAGGGGGTGTCAAAAAAAGTGCTTTTCCCATATTAATTCCCAGAGAGATTGTAGATACTGCTGAACGGAATTACACCAAATTTGGCAGAAAGGTAGTTCTTGGTCCAAAAGGATCCCTTTTTGTCATTTGGTATACATCCATTCATTAGTTTTTGAGATATTAAAAGAAGAAAAAATGGTATATCTAGAGGCACAGACCCTCTGCAAATCCACCTGATCTCGTGCATAGATCTGATTGGCTGCCAACACTTCAACCAGGAAGTGTTGGCAGCCATTTTGTGACTCTGACTCAATCATATTCCAAGCACAAATGTAAACAAAAAGAGAAAGGGGCAAGGTAGGAATACCCTGACCCAGTAGGCCTGGTGCAGCCATCCCCGAGGGACCCCATCAGGCCAAAAAGTATTTTTTTTATTTTTGCGGTGAATTTGTGGCAAACGTTAAAAAAAAAACAAGTGCGGTCTCTTGCGCATGCTTCACTTTCAGACCCCTGGTTGGCCAGTTCCCAGGGGCATACATATATTAAAGAAAAGGAGAGGGGATACATATTTTGTGCAAACCTGTTGACTCTTGTTAGATAAAGGGGCAGGTGAGGTTCTGTTCTGGCCCAGTCACTCACTCAGCTGCTGACATACCCACACAGACACTCAGACACCCACTCAGATACCCAGTCAGCCACTCTCACGTATACTCATATACCCACACAGCCACTCACACACTCACTCGCACACCCATATAGCCACTCACACACCCACTTATACACCCACAAAACCACTAACGCACCCACTCACAGACCCATACACCCACTAAAACACCCAGTCACATACCCACACAGCTATTCACGCACCCACTTACAGACCCATTCAGCCACTCTCACACCCAGTCACCAACCCATACAGCTACACACATACCCACTCACTGACCCACAGCCACTCACACACCTTCAAATCCACTTACCCACCCACTCACAGACTTATACAGCCACTAACACACCCACTCACCAACCTATACAACCACTCACACACCCACTCTCAAAGGTTACAGTTTGTAATTAGGAGACAACATTTTAAAAAAACTTTATAAATTCACTAAAAAAAAAGGTTACATGGACGTTATAGTTAGGAAATGACATAAAAAACATGAAATTTCATACAAAACCAGTGAAATTCAGCAGTTATAGTTACCTGAACTAACTATAAATTAAATCCCCGCAATGCACTGCTTATGACTTCACATATAACATCACTCATGATATGGTCAGTGATATCACTGATGACATCACTGATGACATCTAATTTGATTGTGTTGGTGTGTGTATGGGTGTATGTGAAGTTATATGAGGTATGAGTGGGTATGTGAGTGGTTCTGTGGATGATGCCATCAGTGATGTCATTTGAGATGTCATCAGTGATGTCACTGACCATGTCATGAGTGATGTAAAATGTTTGGTCATAGGCAGTGCATTTCTGGGGGCGTATGTTATAGTTAGCTCAGGTAACTATAACTGTTGAATTTCACTGATTTTATATGAGTGAAATCTGGGCCTAACTATAACATCCCCATAACCTTTTGGTGAATATATATATATACATGTGTTACCTACTGGCAGTCACCAGTAGGCAATTATAGTTAGGACCTAGTTCCATAAAAAAGCATCTTTTGTTTTGCTAATACCTTTGGCACCGCTTTATGAATCTTCACGAAATTTTCAAAATTAGGAAGAAGCATAGTTCAGTTGCTGTGTAGAAAGTTTTGGGGTGACTCATGAAGCAAGGGTCGGGAAAAAGGGGGGTTCTCAAGATGCTTTTACACCCATGCAATTTCCCATTGGGATTTTGACCATGACTACAGCCCGAACGGCTGGACGGAACTACACCAAGTCTGGCAGAAAGGTACCTCTTGGTCCAGAAAGAACCCTTTTTGTTATTTGATATAAATCAGTTCAGTAGATTGTGAAATAAAAAAGGAAAAACAAATTTGCATATCTAGGGATGCGGACCATCCACGGGTGGCCTGTGGTGAATCCATGAAGTCAAGCTCCACTAGCAAGGCCCTGATTGGCTGGTCGCAATCTGAGAAAAAAGTTTTGGCCGCATTTTATATAGTGGGAAATGGTCCCAGGGGCTGAAATGTAGGCTGCATTTTATATGAAGGGGTCAGGGTAGAGGTTCCCTAACTACATGTTTGTGTTTACACAGGTGTCAAAAGTAGGTATGATGAGCAAGAAATTGACTGCAAATGTTTTTTTGCCATATGCGAGATCCGCAGCCCTACCGCAGGGGTCAGCACATCCCCTCATGTAAATCAGGCATCCGCGGAACCCTTGCGAATTAAAAAATGTTTTATATATACTCACACCCTACTCACAGACCCACTCAGACACTCACACACGCAGTCACAGTCCCACACAGACACTCACACACCCATTCACAGATCCACACAGACACTCACATACCCACTCACACACTCAGTCATAAATCCTGTGTGGACCCGCAAATCCACAGAGAAGTTACACGGGGCCGCGCTGAGTGTTGCAGAGGATTCACGGATTTGTGGCAAACAAACTGCCAAATTGGGCTTCATCACAGGAAACATAGAAAGGGTTAAAGAAATACTGACCATTTGAAGTGGTATAACAAAAATGAAAGATGAAAAGAAACCTGTGATTTGTTAACAAGAGCAGCATAAGTAAGCGCACAAGGTGAAGGGTAGCCATTTTAGCTGCTTTTCTACTGAGAGAGGAGGTGGTTTGCAGGTGTTCTGACTGGAGATTTGGAATGAAAACAGATGTTACCAGACATAGAAATAAAACTGGGAGAACAGCAAAGAGGTTTTATAGGTATGTTGATTAGTTTGTAGTATATAAAAGTATATTTAGATTAAAAAAATAGTAAGTGCATGAAAGCTAAAAGAAAATGTGTAGCTTCTAGACACTGTACTAGAAGGGAAAATAGAAAGGTGCTTAAATGAGAATATTAACTAAAAATACAGTGAGCAGGAAACGAGAAAGAGGAATTGGTATACTGAATATGTGTTCATTTTATTATGCCGGTATGAATGAATGTGTTTAAAATTAGATGTGGGTGCTAGCTTATAGTATGCAATTTAATAGTATGTAGTTTGCACACACTCACACAGTGAGGCATGCACTTACAAACCCAGTTACACTCCTACAAAAGCACCTATGTACCCATCACTCATATTGCCAGACTGTGACTGCAGGACTCAATCACACACCCATAAAAATATTCACATACCCATTTACTCACCTGTACGTCCAAGTTTGAGTATTTGTTCGCCTTTAGAGCCTGGGAGGACATCAGAAGAAGGCATTCTGCATCACAGGAACAGTTTTAAGAGGGCTGCTTCAGCACTCTTGAAAAGGGAGAATCCTTATTGTAGTTGCCCTTAGAATCAGGGCCCTTAAGAGTAGTGGCCCAGAGAAGGAGAGAAACAAGCAATTGAAATGACTGAACAACAACTCCAGAGTAGAGAGTGATCTGCCACAGAGAGAGAGTTCCCTATTAGATTCAATACAGGAAGTAATGTCTCCTCCCAAACCCAGTCCCCTGAAGAGATCAAGGACAGACAGGCTGACAGGGACCTGATGCTGCAGCTGGCCCAGCTGGATGCAGAGGAGAGAACAGCTGAGGCTGAGAAATCATTGGAGGAAAAAAGGGTCTTGTTGGTTCATGAAGTCACTGTCAAGAAGGTGGGCTTGAAGGCCAAATAGCTGTTAGAGTCTAGCAAAAATGGTGGGAGCAAAACTACTGTATCCAGTGCAGAAAAAAGAGTCCATATAGCCAGAGACTTAGTGCCAGACTGTAAGGAGGGTGGTGATATAAAAGGTAGTTTGAGGCATATGAAGTAGCTCTAGAGGTAGACGATCTCTGAGGAGGATAGGGAAGCTGGCCTTTGGAGTCATATTTCTGGTGATGAAAAGAATGCCCTACTGGCCCTAAAGAAGGGGAAAAGGTTGAGGTATCCCATCATGAAGGAGGCCCTTGTCAGTAAGTATGAATTCACCCCAAAGGAGTGAAGGTTGAAATACAGTGGAAGTCATAAACTGTGTCACCAGTCCTGGGAGGATTTTTTGTGGTACTTTTGAAATGTTTGTAAAAAGCACTGTTGCTTTTAATACAGTTTTTCTAACAGTTTTATACTATTTCTTTTTTTCCACAAAGAGGACTGGGAAGAAGGAACATGATTCAGACTGTGAAAAACATGAAGGTTTAACGGGGAGCCAAGAAAATAATTACATTTTTCTGCTTACAGTTCTTTCCACATCTATGTGATTGGAAACACAGTACTTGCTGCTTTATCCTTTTTTTCCACAGTGTCTTTTGGAATGCTGCATGTCATATACTGTTCTATGAAAGAAAGTACAGACTTATCTGTGTCTGTTCCAAATGCAGGTGCATCTTTAACCCAGAACAGCCTGTAAACATGATGGGGACCTCCTACTTAATACTCTTTTTGCAAGAAAAAAACTCAATAATTTCTCCAAGAAGTAGATTTTTTTTAATGTGAATGAAGGACAGTATAATTTCGAATCGATGCTTAAAGTACCTGAAAAATGTGATAGATGCTACAGCAAAGTTCTCCTGGTGTCTTGAATTTGATGTCTTTAATGTTACAGATTGTTTGTGTGAAAAAGTCATGTAAGTTATCCCATATATATTCTGCACAGCTCAGAGTTAGAAACCAATTTCTTTTTTTGTACAATCTTTATGATTGTTTTTTCCCCACCGTTTATTGATGACTCTTACAACAGTGGATCACTTTTGTTGTATGGGTATAGAATCTGAGAACAGTAACAAAGGGAAAAGGCACCCACAGACGATATTTTTATGGTGACAAGCATGTGGCATTTCAGACTGTGAGTAAGCATCTCACTTAAATTTTTGAACATAGGTGGGATTAAAATGACTGCAGCAGATGGTGGCTCTCCCAAAGGTGCTGTGCATATAGAATATCCTTCTGCATCTAGTTTGTCCAGAATCATTTAGTTGTGACCCCTTCCTGGAATTCTTTTTAAGTGCATCCATATGGAAGCTGTCCCTTGTAAATCATTTTTGGTAGGGCCCCTGGATAAATGCTTGCTGCAAGTATTGCAGTATAGATATTCATCTATAATCTTTTTCCCTTGATGGTATTGCAAGATATTTCAAAACATCACATTGTTTTGTGCTTCCTGTAGTACTTATGCACAAAAGTGTATTTGTAAATAGTTAAATAAGTTATGTTATGTTTATTTGTTAATTGTTTGGTTAAACTTGTTTTGTAATGTGTACATAAAATGTATGTGCAAAGTTATAAATATGTATATTAGTAATTTAACTTATGGGTCACAAACACACCCACACAGGTACTCATACATGAACTTGCACACCTACAGAGTCATTTAAACAGGTACTGATGCACCCATACATACACTCAAACACCTAAACACATATGACGATACAGCTACCAACATACCCAGTCATACATTGATAAAACCACACACAGACTGACAGATCCATGCACAGACCAGTGCAGCCACGGACACACCCAGGCACTCACCGATACAGCCACTGAGAGACCCTTGCTCACACTGATACAACCTCTGACACATCCAGGGACATGCCGATACAGCCACTGACATACCCAGACACACACTGATACAACTACTGATATACCCAGCCACACACCGACATAGAAACTGATAAACCCAGGCAAATACCTATACAGGCAATAACACCCCCAGTCACATACTGATACAGCCACTTAGACATTCAGCCAAACACTGATACAGACTCTCAAACACCCATCCACATACTGATACAGCCAGTGACACACCCAACAACAAACTAGACACCAACATACACAGCCAAACATTAATGCATCCAATAAGACACCCATGCACACACTGAAACACACACTGACACACCCAGGCATACACCGATGCATAGACTGACACACCCAGGCATACACTGATGCATAGACTGACACACCCAGGGATACAGCAATGCAGACACTGACACACCCAGTCAAACACTAATGCATCCAATAACACACTTAGGCACACACACTGACATAGACATTGAAACACCCAGGTATACACCAGTGCAGACGCTGACACACCCAGGCATACTCCAAAACAGACACACCCAGCCAAACATTACTGCATGCACTGACACACCCAGGCATACACTGACGCATACACTGACATACCCAGGCATACACTGATGCATACACTGACACACCCAGGCATACACCAGAGCAGACATCGATATACCCATGTATACAGCAATGCAGACCCTGACACACCTAACCAAACTCTAGTGCATCCAATAACACACCAAGGCACACACTGATGCAAACACTGACACACCCAGGGACATACTAATCCATACAATGACACACCAATTCATACATCAATGCAGACACTGACACAGCCAGGCATACACAAAAGCAGACAATGACACATCCGGCCAAACACTAATGCATCCAATAGCACACGCAGGCACACACTGATGCACACACCGACACACCCAGGCATACAGCGAAGCAGACACTGACACACCCAGCTAAACACTAATGCATCCAAAATCACACTTAAGGACACACTGACGCATACCCTGACACACCCAGACATACACCAATGCATGCACTGACACACCCAGGCATACACCAATGCAGACACTGACACATCCAGCCAATCAATCCATTAATCAGGGTTTTGGAAAGTGCACTACTTACCTGTGAGGGTCTCAAAGCGCTGGGGGTAGTTGTGAGCAGCTCTGTTGGGGTAATTCGAAGAGCCAGGTCTTGAGGTCCTTCTTGAATTGGTACAGTGACGGGCTCTGTCGGAGGTGAAGGGTGAGTTTGTTCCAGGTCTTGGCTGCGAGGTAGGAGAAGGATCTTCCACTTGCTCTGGTCCTGTAAAAACGTGGGACGGTGGCTAGGGAGAGGTCGGCTGAGCGTAGTTTTCTCTTGGGGCGTGGAAGGAGATTCGGTCGTTGAGGTCTTGGGGTCCGGTGTTGTGGAGGGCCTTGTAGGCATGTGTGAGCAGCTTGAAAGTTATCCTTCTTTTAATGGGGAACTAGTGGAGGTCGCGGAGGTGTTGGGTGATGTGTTGTGCCGTGGGATATCGAGGATAAGTCTGGTTGCAGCATTCTGGATGGTCTGGAGTCTGCGAATTAGTTTTTTGTTGATTCCGGTGTAGAGGGTGTTGCGGTAGTCCAGTCTGCTGGTGATGAGTGTGTGAGTGACCGTTTTCCTGGAGTTAGGGGGATCCACTTGAACGTCTTGCGAAGTATGCAGAGGGTGTTGAAGCATACAGAGTATACAGCGTTGATCTGGCAATTCATGGTGAGTGATGAGCCGAGTATGATGCCGAGGTTGCATGCATGGTCCATTGGGATGGGTGGGTTTCTGTGGGCGGGGGCCACCAGGTGTCATCCCATGCAGAGGGGGTGGAGCCGAGGATTAGGACTTCTGTTTTCTCCGAGTTGAGCTTCAGGCAGCTGTTCCTCATCCTGGTCACAAAGGCTTTCATCCCTTCTTGAAAGTTGAGTCTGGTGATGTCGGGTTCCTTGGTGAGGGAGAGAATGAGCTAGGTGTCATCGGCGTAGAAGATTATGTTGAGCCCGTGGTTTCTGACGATGGTTGTGAGGGGGGCCATGTAGACGTTGAAGAGTGTGGGGCTGAGGGAGGAACTTTGAGGTACTCCGCATCTGATCTCTGTCAGTTCAGAGAGGAAGGGCGGGAGTCTTATTCTCTGTGTTCTGCCTAAGAGGAATGATCATATCCAGTCTAAGGCCTTTCCTTGGATGCCAGCATCATGGAGCCTGGTGGCTAGTGTGCGGTGGGAGACGGTGTCGAAGGCTGCTGATAGGTCCAGGAGGATGAGGGCTGATTATGGCCTTGGTGGAGGAGGGTGCGGATGTCGTCGGTGGTGGCGAGGAGGACGGTCTTGGTGCTGTGGTTGCTGCAGAATCCGGATTGAGAGGTGTCTAGGATGTTTTTGGTTTCTATGAAGTGTGCTAGCTGGGTGTTGAGGGCCTTTTTGATGACTTTGGCTGCAAAAGGAAGCAGTGAGATGGGCCTGGAGTTATTGAGGTTTATCGGGTCTGCAGAGGGCTTCTTTAGGAGGGGGTTGACTTTGGCGCACTTCCAGTTGTCGGAGAATGTGGCTGTCTTGAGGGAGCAGTTGATAGTTTGTCGTAGCTCAGGTGCGATGGCAGTGGTGGTCCTGTGGAAGATGTGTGGGGGCAGGGGTCAAAAGGTGCTCCGGAGTGGATGCTCTTCATAGTCTTTAAGGTGTCTTCTGTGGTGAGAGGGGTCCAGGTGAGAAGGGTCTGTTGGGTGGGGTCGTTGGGGGTAGGGGTTGGGGCAGTGCAGTGGTCTTAGTCGTTGAAGTTGTCGTAGAGCATCTTGATCTTGTAGTGAAAGAAGGAGCTGAGTTTGTTGCAGAAGTCTTGGGAGGGAGGGACGTTCGTTGTTTCGCTGTTAGGTTTGACAAATTCCTGTATGATGGCAAAGAGTTCCTTGGAGTTGTGAGCATTTGAGAGGATTCTGTCTTGGATGAAGTTTTTCTTAGTTGATTTGATGAGTTGGTGGTATGCTGTGAAGACTGTTTTGTAGGCGGAGCGTGCTTCCGGGGTTTTGCTGTTTCTCCACGTTTTCTCCAGTCATCTGCAGGAGCGCTTGGATTCTTGGAGATCTGCGGTTAGCCAAACACTAATGAATCCAATAATACACCCAGGCATACACGATGCATAGACAGACACTCCCAAGCATACGGCAATGCAGACACTGACACACCCTGCCAAACACTAATGCATCCAATAACACACTTAGGCACACACTGACGCATACACTGGCACACGTTAGGCATACACCAATGCAGACACTGACACACCCAGGCATACACCAAAGCAGACACTGACACACCCAGCCAAACACTAATGCATCAAGTAACACACCCAGGCATACATTGAGTCACACACTGACACACCCAAGCATACAGCAATGCAGACACTGACACACCCAGTCAAACACGAATGCATCTGTTAACACACTTAGGCACACACTGACGCATACACTGACACATTCAGGCATACACCAATGCAGACACTGACACATCCAGGCATACAGCAGAGCATACACTGACACACTCAGCCAAACACTAATGCATCAAATAACACACTCAGGCATACACTGAGGCACACACTGACATACCCACTCTCATACCGATACAGTCACAGACACATTAAAAACACAGAGTTAGCCCTTTGTTTGACCAGATAGTGGTTCTAACATGAACCTTTATTTTTTTCTAGAAAGGATGTTTAACAGTTTGTAATTTTTTTCTTCTTTTTAAATTTTTTTAACAAAAGCTGAACAAGATAGTAAAAGAGCAGGGATGGGAAAATGTAAAGAAGCAACTCGCTTCAGTCTCCAAAAAACATTACGTGGTAACTGGAAGCACAAAAAAAAAACTTACAGCTTTGCATCTTCACTATATTGAAGTATGCAGCCACATAGGCTATTTTAACAGCAACAAGCATGTGCCATTTCGCACAGTGAGTAATCATCTCACTCAATTTTTCGCAGGCAGCTGGTATTGTAATCATTGCAGGTGATGATGGTTTTCCCATGGGTGATGTAGAAGTGGACTGTCCTGCTGTAGCTGCTTTCTCCCGCACAATCTAGTTGTAGACCCTTTCATGAATTGTTTTTAAGAGCTTCTCCATGGAACTTGTCCCATGTGAATACTTCTTGGCAGTGCCTCTGGATAACTGCTTGCTGCAAATATTGCACTGCCCATATTTTGCTGTTACCCTCTTTTCCCCAGAAGGTATTGTAAAGTGCTTCCAGACATCACTTTCTTTCTTCGAGGTGGTGTATCTTCCTTATCATCAGGTTGTGGATATTCATCCTGCACAGAAGGTGTAGCTTCAGCCATTCTGTAAAAGTAGAGCACCACTGGTTCCCAATCCTCTGTCCAGAGACTTCACTGGAGATCTGTTTTTGGGTGTGGTTTTCCATGTACATGGGTGGGGTCCTCAGATATCCAATCAAAAGACACGGTTTGGGTGTGGTTTCAAGTGAATTCGTGAATCCGGTGCATAGATTAGTGGATTTGCAAAACTTGTAAAATGGGTAACTTTGTTGAATAACAGACATAAGGTGGTTCATATATACTTGTTAATATGTTCACAATGATACCATTAATGACAATGGAGGGGTGGATATGTTTGAAATAATTTACAAACTTTTCGGCAAATCCACAGTTTTGGCCTAATGGATTCATACCATTCATGTGATCAGGATTAAAAAACATAGGGGCATATATACAAGGAGTTAACGCTGCCGTAGCGTCAATTTTTTGACGTTCCGGCGGCTTTTTTTATCGCCGTATTTACAAGTTGCCGCTAACCACAGTTAGCAGCAGTTTTCTGGCGTAAACATGCGTTTTTCGGATCGCCAGTTCTGTTAGCGGGACTTAACGAAAATAAGGTGCAAGGTAGGCGTTCCCGTGCAAAAACAGCCGCTAACCCCACTTAGCGATATTTACAAGGAATTCCTTGTATGGTGCAAAACCCCAAAAACTGCCACTAACTCCAGTTAGAGGCAACATTTTTTTAAGACCAGAAAATAGCTGGCCTTAAAAATGGTGCAAACACTTGGAGCCTCATTTCAGAAGGTTGTGGTGCTGGACAGCGCTGCAAGGAATGTTGCTGCGCTGCCCTGCGACCAAACTACAGGGCAGGAATGTGTACCATCAATAAGATAGAGCGCATTCCTGGGCCTCATTCATGAATTGTGTTGCATCGCTGCGACAAAAAAGCATTGCAACACTTTTCACTACGCCCTTCTTGTGACACCATGGATGCGCTGTATTTACTGTACAGCGCTCCATGTCGCAATTAACTACTGGTATCCTGGCGTATCTGTCAGCGCAAAAGTCATGCATTGCTGCAGTTGTGTCACAAGCATGATGCAACTCCAGCAATGCATGGGGCCAGCCTATCCCTGTGGCACTGCATCACCCTTACGCCTGCCATGAGGCAGGCATAAGGTACTGAAACAGTGGCGTCCTACAAAGGTTTTAGTGAAATCTGATGGATATCACTGCGCCACTCCTATGAGGCTTTGTTGCATGGGAACGCCCACCCTGCATACATCATACCTGAAGCAGGTATCATGTGGCACAGGGCTTCACAAGGTCACGCATATGCCTAGATGCGTCACTTTGCAAATACACGCAATGTGGTGCAAGAATCACGCTGCAAGTATGTCAAGAAAATGACATACCGCCTGTCTTTTTCCCCTAAGTTGGTGCACAATGGCTGCCATGCGCCAACGCAGGCACCCTTGGGCCATGGTGCAAGGGTGACTGTGTTGCGGAGTTGTTTGATCTTGTGGCTACATCTCTTCTCGAGACGTCTGCAGGTGGGGCTGGACTAGTGGAGGGCGGGAGTGAACAAGTTGGCCTACTTGGAGTGTTGTTTGCCTGGTCTTTTCTTGAGGGGTGCCAGGGTGTTGGCGCAGTTGGAGATCCATCGGTGAAGGTTGCGCGCTGCGGTGTTGGCATCTGTTAGCGTTGGCGGAGTGGTGGTGCTGAGGGAGTTGACGGGAATTTCTTTGTGGCCTTGATCGACCCGCGACGGGGGGGCAATGATGGCAATGGTGTAGGTGGGCTTGGTGAAGGCGTGATGTAAACAATGATGGTCGATACAGGAGAGTCCTGTGGTGTGGCTGTAGTTGAAGTTCCCGCTGGTGGAGAAAAAGGGCTCGAGTGTGTGTCAGGCTATGTGGGTTGGTGTGGTGACTAGCTGGTTGAGTCTGATGTTGGTGAGGTTCCCCAGGAGGGGGGTGGTGTTCTGGTCACTGGGGTTGTCCAGTTGGAACTTGAGGTCTCCTATTAGGATGTAGTTGGTGGATGGAAGAGCCTGGGGTGTGATGAGGTCTACAATGGCATCGGTGAATGGGGGTTCATGGCCCGGGGGGCCGGTAGATGAGCGTGCCGTGGAGGGTGGTGTTGGGGTTTGTACAGATCTGGAAGTGGAGGTGTTCCATGGTCACTGTTTGGTCATTAGAGTGCATGGTCAGTCGGAGTGTGCCTTTTTCAGACAATGGCAATGCCGCCTCCTGGCCACTTGGGGTGGTCTGTGCGAGTGAATTTGTAGCCGTCATGGATGGGGATGGCGATGTCCAGAGCAGAGTTTGGTCCAGGTTTCCGTGAAGAAGGCAATGTCTGAAGAGGTGGCTTAGAGGAGGTCCCAGATTTCTGTTGCATGTTTGTGGAGGGACCACACATTGAGGAGGATGCAGTTGAGCCTGTCAGCTGCGCTGTTGTTTGGCTGGATGGCAGGAGGCGCTGGTGTACTGATGTCACAGAAGGTGCGTTTGCAGTTTCGACAGGCGCAGGGTGCAAGAGAATTCCACAGTGTTGCTAGATGGCAGGCGGTGTGGCATCCAGAATTGATGGCGAGGTGGGTGCTGGTGTTGTAGCAGTGGAGTCTCTGAGAGGAAGGGTTCTTGGAGCTGGGCGCAGTCCAGGGGTGGACAGACGTAGACGGGCATGCCTTTGGTGCACCAGTGATACGCCCCCTGCGCATGGCCGCACAGCGGCGCCATTATGTAGTGCTGCATGGGGGACTGGACAGCTGGGAGGTGGGAAATGCAGGAAACAAGCCTGGATGGGGCGGGGACATGGGGGGAGCGGGGATTGTAAATATATATTTTTTTAATTCTTACCTCAAGGCCGGGTCCCGCGTCTTCTGTGCTCCTGCTCTCCTGAGTCTGCTTCCAGGAACAGGAAGCAGGCAGCCAGGCTCCCTTCCCTAAGCCGATCAAAATGCTGCAATGCAGTATTGTGATTGTTCTTGAGCGCCGTGCCAAGGCATTCAGCCAGGGGCTGGAGGGGTGGGCATTTTCTCCATGCAGGCTGTATTGCAGCCTTCATTGCAAACAGGGATGTGCGCATAACTGCTTTGGGTGACCTGAGAGGGCCGACCAGTCATTGCACACTTGAGTGGGCATACCACTCTGCCTCTGCCCACCCTCCCACCTACAAAGGAAAAATAGCATGAGTACATGAGTAAGTTATCATCATGTTATGTTTCCTCTTCTTGCACTGCTTGAAAACAGTGGGGTGACGCTCTTCTGCCACAGCGGATGAGCCGCCACTGGGGGTGCATCACCCACAGGTGCTAGGCCTCCCACTCCAGGGTCCAGACGCAGGCCCAGTGAGGCCTTTGGGCCCCGGAGACTGTCCGCGCTTTCAAGGTTTTGGATGCCATGGTGTTGCAAGGAGTGTGCAATGATAAGTGACGATTCACTGGTTTTGCCCAACGATGCACATCTTTACATGATTATAGCCCTGGATTTCCTCTTCCCCTGGGACTCTGGCTGGTGATCCTAGCTGTTGGGGGGCTTGAGGTGGATGTTGATCTGTGCTGCACTTGGCCCTGGCTGCTCCAATCTGCATTCCATTGGTTTTGTTTCCTATTTTTCATTGGGGGTGGACTTATAGGCTATTTTTGCCTCTAGAGGCAAGAAAACTCATGTTGGGCCGACTAACGTGAGTTTTTTGCCCACACATTGGCCTTTTGTCAGTTTTCGCCTGCTAACGCCAGAATTTGTATCGCCTTCACGCTAGTGTTAATGACAGTTTTCACCGCAGCTACCTGGAACTATCGCCATGTAGCGACGGATTGTAAATACATCACTAACAGGGCGATAGTTTTTGGTGATAGGCCGCGTTAAGAAAACTGCTGCTAACTAGCATTAGCGTTAGTTAGCGGCAGTTCTTGCACATAATCCCCCCATAGAGTATCAGTCCTGTCTGTGTTTTTGGACCCATAGAGGTACTGAGGAACCCAAATAAAATAACATTTGCTTAATTACATTCATAAAAACTTTGTATATCTTTTGTTAAGTACATATGTGATTTTATGTTTTCAAATGTATATAAAGTATATTTACAAAAAAAAGAATGTCTGCAGTTAAAAAAAAGAAAATTAAATTAAAAATCAATTACATTGTAGTACACTTAGGGCTTCATTAGGATGGCGGACGACTTCTGTCCGTCCGCCATCCATTCGGAATGGGGACCGCCTGCCTACAAGGCGGCAGTCCCACATGCCGAATTACGATGCGACCACCACCATAGCGGTTGCAATGTCTATTCATTGTATTGCAGCAGGTGCTGCGGTCTTCCGCACCCACCGCAGTACAATGAAATTTCATGTTACATATCCCTCCACTACGTTGCAGGCATCATGCGGTGCCTGCCACATGGTGCTGGGATATATAGGGGGGCACCATAGATGCCCCCAAGGGCCCGTGTCTGAGGCCCAGGGGGAAAGGGGCACCCGCTAAGGGCCCCAAAGTCCATTTCTGCCTGCCTTGTCACGGCAGGTTAACCGCTGCTGACAGACAGGAGGAAAGGGATATAATTTCCCTACAGCGATGCCTGGCAGGCACTGCCGCCATTCTGTGGAATGTAGGAGGTCCAATGGGCAGTCGGAATCATTCTGACTGTCAGACCCATGGCGGTCGGTCTTTCCGACCACCACACATCCGCCGCCATCCAAATGTGGCCGGCGGAAAACATGATTGCAATGGCGGTGGCATCACCACCGACGGGCTGTTGGTAGCAGTCCCACCGTCATCGTAATCGGGCACTTAGTATTAATAATGAACACTACAAATCAAAACTAAAAAACTAAACATTACAGTGACAAAAGACTTTAGAAATGGAATTTGAAAAACCTTAGAAATGCACTGAAAAAAAGAAAAGGTTGCAGAGACGTTATAGTTAGGAAATAGAATTAGAAAAACCTTAGAAATTCACTGAAAAAAACAACGTTTATAGGGATCTTACAGTCAGGCCCAGATTTCACTTGTACAAAACCATTGAAATTGAGCAGTGATAGTTACCTGAGATAACTAAAACTTACTCCCCCGCAATGCATTGCTTAAGACCTCACATATTACATCACCCATGACATGGTCAGTGAAATCACTGATGAAATCACTGATGACCAGCGGCGGCTCCCCCGCGAAGGCAGAGGAGCGTCGCCCCACTGCTCTCCAAGCAGTTGACAGAGGAAAAATAAAATGATAATAATGCAACGTTAATATCATTTTATTTTTCCAACTGGAGTGGCTCGATTGGGGTGGAGTTCGGCTCCGTGATGCCAGAGCACTGCAGGGGGTGGAGTGGTGAGTGCACTCTATAAGTGCGCATGACGCTTTGGCTGGCCCTCTAGGACTGGCCAAAGCATCATGCACACTTTGCGTGCTCTCCACCCAGGCTGCATTACAGCCTGGGTGGAGAACATGCCCAGGCCCCCAGCTCCTGTCTGAGTGCCGAACCACGGTGCTAAGACCAATCACAACGCTGCATTGCAGTGTTGTGTTTGGCTGTGGGGAGCCTGGGAGCTCGGGTGCTTCCTGCTGCAGGACTAGAGGACGATGAAGAGGACCCATACAGCTACTCACACACACCCTGTTATTCACCAATACAGGCACTCGCACACCCACTCACATACCCATACAGCCACTCACACACCCACTCAAACACAGGTACAAACAGTCACACAGCCACCCACATAATTTATGTTAGAAATAGTATCACTCATTACTACTACACAAAGTATACTAATTTACCTTGGTATATATTTTTAACACTCATAAACCTTTAAAAAACACTCACAATCACTGAATGATGTCATCAGTGATGTCATTTGAGATGTCATCAGCAGTAGCGGCTTATACCGTACAGCAGTGGCGAGACGGGGAGGGGGGATGAAAAAGATTTTTAAAAAACACTTACCTGAAATTGCGCTGGCTGCTGTCTCTACCTCGTCCTCTTCATCATCCTCTAGTCCTGCAGCAGGAAGCACCCGAGCTCCCAGGCTCCCCACAGCCAAACACAACACTGCAATGCAGCATTGTGATTGGTCTTAGCTGTGTAAGTAGCTGTATGTGTGGGTGAGTGGGTGTGTGAGTGGTTATATGGGTGAGTGAGTGGTATATGACTGGCTGTATGGGTGAGTGTTTGGCTGTTTGAGTGGGTGTTTGGTTAAGTGAATTGCTCTGTAAGTGGTTGTACTGGAGAGTGATGTTTGTGTAAGTGTCTGCATGGGTGAATGCATGACAGTGTTCAAAGGTTGTATGAGTGAGTGAATAGCTCTGGAAATGGTTGTATGGTTAAATAAGTGGCTGTGTGAGTAGCCGTATCGGCGAGTATGTTGCTGTTTGAGTTGTTATATGGGTAAGTGAGTAGTTGTGTGAGTAACTGTATGGATGAGTGAGTGGCTGTGTGAGTGCCTGCATAGGTGACTGAGTGGACGTGTGAGTGGCTCTATGATTGAGTGAGTGGGTGTGTGAGTGGTAGTATTGGTCTGTGAGTTATTCTGTGGGTGTGTGAGTGGATATATGAGAGACTGTGTGGGGGTGTGAGTGAGTGTTTCTATGGATGATGCCATCAGTGATGTCATCAGTTGTCATTTGAGATGTCATCAGTGATGTCACTGACCATGCCATGTGTGATGTAATATGTGAGGTCATAACTAGGCCATTGTGGGGGTGTAAGTTGTAGATAGCTCAGTTAACTATAACTACTGAATTTCACTGGTTTTGAAATCTGATCCTAACTGTAGCATCCCTGTAACCTTTGGTTTTTTCAGTGAATTTCTAAAGTGTGCTTTTATTCTAATTTCCTAACTATATTGTCCCTGTAACCTTTGTTTTTTTCAATTAATTTCTAAGGGTTGTTTTTATTCCATTTCCTAACTATAATGTCCCTATAACCTTTAATTTTTTTTGTGAATTTCTAAGGTATTTTTTATTCTATTTCCTAACTATAACGTCCCTGTAACCTTTGTTTTTTCAGTACATTTTTACAATTTTTTTTAATGTTATTTCCTAACTATAACAAGCAACCCTGTAACCTTTGGATTGTTTACTGAATTTCTAAGGTTTTTCAAAAATGTATTTCCTAACTGTAAACTGTAGAGTGGGTATGTGAGTGGCTGTAAGGATCGTTGGTTGGATATGTGAGTGGTTTTGTGGGTGTGTGAGTGGCTATATGGGCCAGTGAGGTAGTGTGTGAGTGACTGTTTACCGCTGTGAGTAGATGTGAGAGTGGGTGTGTGAGTGAGTGCCTGAATGTCTGTATTGGTGTATCAGTAGCTGTGTCAGTCACTGCACCAGAATTGAACTTCACCTGCCCCTTTATCCAACAAGAGTCCACAGCTTTGCAAAAAATGTCTACCCAACTGGAGTACTTTCTACAGGTTAATTAGTAAGTCCTACCTCGTTGGGTACATATCTACTGCATATTCCAAACGACAGCAGCATAATGGACCACAAGGATATGTCTCCATTGACCTTGCAAGTGTTTTGGCAATGTGATTTTATTCTCATACCTCTTCATCCAAAAATCTGTGATAACATGAATCCTTCTATAGAGAAAACAATGAGACTACAAAGAGGTAAATCTCCACCAAACAAGGTGTATGACTGGCTGTATGGGTGAGTGTTTGGCTGTTTGAGTGGGTGTTTGGTTAAGTGAATTGCTCTGTAAGTGGCTGTACTGGAGAGTGATGTTTGTGTGAGTGTCTGCATGGGTGAATGCATGACAGTGTTCATAGATTGTATGAGTGAGTGAATAGCTCTGGAAATGGTTGTATGGTTAAATAAGTGGCTGTGTGAGTAGCCGTACAGGCAAGTATGTTGTTGTTTGAGTTGTTATATGGGTAAGTGAGTGGTTGTGTGAGTAGCTGTATGGGTGAGTGAGTGGCTGTGTGAGTGCCTGCATAGGTGACTAAGTGGACGTGTGAGTGGCTCTATGATTAAGTGAGTGGGTGTGTGAGTGGTAGTATTGGTCTGTGAGTTATTCTGTGGGTGTGTGAGTGGATATATGAGAGGCTGTGTGGGGGTGTGAGTGAGTGTTTCTATGGATGATGCCATCAGTTGTCATTTGAGATGTCATCAGTGATGTCACTGACTATGCCATGTGTGATGTACTATGTGAGGTCATAACTAGCGCATTGTGGGGGTGCATTGTGAGGGTCCTTCCTCTTAACTGTATGAAGTAAGTGCTTCTATGTTAGCTGGAGATGTCCTCATATTCCTTAGCATCAACAACGCATCACCAAAATCGGTGGAAAAAGCGCTGTAGGGCCCTTTGATAAGCCGCCCATCACCCTGGCAAAAGGCGGGAAAACCATTGCATACTACTAAGGTGAATGGAGGGGGCCAAATGGGTGGACTTCAACTGATTTTGCACATTTATATACTCATAGTCATTTAAAGGGAGAACAATGGACTCTGCTCTTATCAGGTAAGGACAAGAAAGAACCCACTCACCACAGTCACTACAGATTGTGCTTCAATTGATCAATGATGCATCCAGCTCCACAAAACATCTCGGATCGTCTTTCAATGTGGAATTGTCAAGAAAACATACTTGCTTTGACTTTGACAAGCCCAGGAGGTTATTATCATTTGTCCTTTACAAAAGTGGAGCTTCAACTGGGGCACCCGCTATTTTTATGTCTGTAAGTGCTTCCTGTTGATGCTTAATTTCTGTAAAGTGAGCAGCCCCTGCAAAAACTTAATGGCGGAGGGGGGCCACTCGGAACCCCTCCTTGGGCCAGTTTCAGCTATGGGGACCCCTTCCCCCAGGGCCTGGCCAAAATTCAATGGGGAAGAAGGGCCACATGGCCCCCTCACTGGGCCACTTTCAGCCCCAGGAAGTCCATCTCCCAGGGCCAGGCCAAAATTCAATGGGGGTGGGGGCCATGCAACTCCCCCTTCCCAGGCTGATTTCAGCCCCGGGGACACCATCCACTGGGGCCTGGCCATGTATTGCTGGGTGCCCTAGCCCCACCCAGGGCATCCACTCTGTTTTGATGGAGACCACAGGGGGAACCTCAATGCCCCTGCGGTCCCATCCCAGCCAGCTCCCTTCCTCCTGAGGGAGCCGGCATTGCTCCCACAAGCAGGGTGCTTATAAATATGTAGCTCCCTGTGTGCGGGATCAATCTTTCATCTGTTTTCCTGCCTGTATGACAATGGGCAGGGAAACAGATGAAAACTTTGCTCCCAGAAAGAGGGAGCAGTTTGACAGAACCCGCTTGCTGGGAGCAGAGTTGGTTTTTGTCTCGCTTGGCAGGAGCTGTAACAGTTCCCATCAAGCAGAAGCAAACAACTATCTCCCGAGGGTGGCCAGGGCCAGGAGCTGGCCCTGGGGGGTGGCAGTCCACAGTGCCATTAATAGTTCCAAATGGGGGGCGACTCCACCCCCCCTTCTTTAGTATGCATAGGCCAGACCCGAGGAGGTGCTGGTCTCCAGCGGCGTATATGGCCCAGGAGGGGCTTTGCATGGTCCCCCTCCCCCTTTGCAATTGGCCATGCCCCAGGGAGGTGGTGGTCCCCAGGGCCAAATAGGGCCCAGAAGGGGAACCTCTCAGCTTCCCACCCTTCTTTTCAGTAGTTTTGTGCTCCCGGGGAGGTGGCGGTCCCCGGAGCTCAAACTGCCCATGGGGAGGAGCTGGCATGTGCCACAGTCCCCATTTGTTAACAAAATAAATGCCCCCGGGACCTGGCCCACCCGGGGGCTGAAAGAGAAACAAGCACGGGATATCGCACTTGTTTTCTTTTCAATATTTGCCATGAATTCACGAATCCTCGCGATTTCACAGCAAACATTTTATTTAATGCTTTTTGCCCTGGCAGGATCCTTGGGGGACTGCAGCACCAGGGCTAGGGGTTCAGGGTATTCCTACCCTGCCTCCTTGCCTTTATTTTTTATTCTTTTCTTGGGACTCGGCTGATTCAGAGTACCAAGATGGCTGTCAACACTTCCTGGTTGAATTGTTGGTAGCCAATCAGACCTCTGCACGAGATCGGGAGGATTCACGGAGGGATCACGTCCCTAGATATACAAATTTGTTTTTCTTTTAATGCATCTAAAGCTTCTGAATGGATTTACACTAAATAACAAAAAGCACTCTTTCTGGTGTAATTTCGATCAGCGGTTCAGGCTGTTTTCATGTCTAAAATTCCCGCTTGACGGATCACCCCAAAACTTTCCATGCACAATAAGCCCCAACTTGACACTTAGTTTGGAAAATTTTGTGAAGATTCATGAAACGGCACCAACTATCTAGGCAAGTCAAAAAACGCTTTTCCTGTGGATCAACACACGTCATCCATTGGCTCTTTTCCACTGTGAGTGACTGCATTTTGCCTGATCACATGTGAACAACTGCCTAGAAAGGAGTGCACTTCAGTGCCTGGGCTGGTATGTCTAGGTTGTTGGGACCTTCCTTCATTTTTTTATAGTTGTGTATGTTTGCCAATATATTGTTCCATATTGCGTACAGTCTTTCCAAGGCCATACCTATTGGCTTTGGCAGTGCTTGTTTTAATTGCCAACCAATTACATTTTAGAATGTTTTTGTTTTACAGTTAGGTTGCCTGAGAGTGTTCATACAGTTCCTCTAGTCTGGTATCTATTCAGAAATGTAAGGTATTACTGTCTAGTTATTACTTTAGTGTAGGAAGCTGGCATTCTATATAGTATACTAAAAAGAAGTACACTGTGCAGAGAGTCCAGAGAATCCCCACATGGTACACAGAGGTAAAAGCAGATAATTCTAATGCTCTTTTTGTGGTAGAGTGGGTGAGCAGTTAGGCTTATCAGAGAGAAATGCTAAGTATCTGTCGTGCACACAGAGGCAATTCATGAGACACACACTCAAGAATACATCCAAGAACAATTTGTAAAAATAAAGTTGATTTTTATGTATTTTGTTAAGACCAAGAGCACAGGTCTAACGTAAATACTTTTAGAGACACAATATTTCAAATTTCAGACATATATAAATTTTGTGTGCAATTATGCACAATTGGAATCAATGGGGAAGAAGAGGAAAATACATATAAAATCAGGCAATGCTTTCACGAAGTTCACCTTCTTGTTTTAGGTTGATGTTGCGACCAGGTCCAAAGTTCCAGCAGGAGAAGTTCAGGAGCAGTCTGGATCGGGTGGGAGCAGAGTGCTGAAAGTCTTGGAAACTGGTGCGCAACGGCGAAGGGGGACACTTGAAAATGCACTGCACAGGTGGACTCACAGGTAATTCTGGTGGGTCTTCTTAGAGGGAGGAGATTATAAGGGCCTGGGGACCACGGGAGCAGAGCTGGTTAGTCGGTGCTGGGGCCAGTGGGAACAGGTGCAGAGCAAACAGGTCAGCCAGGTGTTGTGCATCTTTAGGGTCCTCGCAGTCAGGAGCAGGCAACTTGGAGAGGTGATCTCGGGACAGCAGGGCTACTCAGGAAGTGGGTCTCAGGTGTCTTGATGTCCCTCAGTGGGTGCTTGCTTCTGGTGCTTTGGAAGTCTGGAGTGGACTCGTATTCTTGGTTTTTACCATTGGGGGTCCAGTACCCGGGGTATTGGTACGCCGCGGCTCCTGTAAGTCCTGGTGCCTCCAAACTTGGTGGGGAGGCAGATCTGACCCTCCCGAGCTGTTGGACCTCTTCTTGCTTTGATGCTGGATCAAGGTTGTCAGGGAGAAGCAAGTCAACAAGTCTGACATCACGGGATCGGTGCCTGTGGTGTGCAGGGGACTGATACCTTCACTCCAAGGGAGCTTCTCAGTGATTTCTTGAAGGTTGTAGGTGCTCCAGGGTTCTTGGAGTCCTTGCAGGTTCAGGACAACACAGTAGGCGGTGATTGTCAAGTCCTTCTTGCAGCTGGCAGGGTTTGGCACCTTTTTTTCTGCAGCAGGGCTTCAGTTCTTGTGCAGCAGGTATTCTTTGTCCTGGTCTTCTTTGGTCCAATGAATCTGAAGTTCAGGCCTCAGGAAGCCACCTAAATACTGAATTTAGGGGTGTTACAAGTGGATACAGGTAGTAGCCAATGGGCTTCTTACCTTTGGGGTGTCTACACCCTCTAGTGAAGTAATCAAAGGGAGAATGGATCACTTGTACCTGTATTACCAGGGTCGGCTATGTTGACCAGCTTAAAAACCCTCATTCACATACAGGAGTGGCTAAGCGGTATATCTTGATTCTCCGCTTCTCTTAGAATGTGAAAGCATCATCATTGGGTCTTTTTGATAATGTGCTTTCCTCCACCTGGAGGTAGACCAACTGGTGATAGCAGTAGTGATCAGTGATAGTAGAAAAAAGTGAGTTAAAATTGCTTCCCGTTCCTTCCCAAAGAAAATGTATTCTGTAGGAAAGGAGGCAAAGTTAAAAAATAGGGTGGTGTGCTTCTAGAAATCTTACTGTTCTATTGCACCTCATCGTCCATGTAAAAGGTCGACATGTTTCAGCCCTTAACTCGCCCAGAAGGGTTGGGGCTTTCTTCAGGACCTATGCATATGAGAGATGGCTAAATTTTAGCACTCTGTATGGGCAGGTAAGTAACTCACCCTTCTTCGTATTTGTAACAGGTCAATAGTACCTAAAACTTGTTAATCCCGAACTCGGACTCCCTCGGGTCACCGGCGGGCTCCTGAACCTGCTGATGTTGCAGGTTACTCGGCTTGTGCTCGCTCCAGTGACGGTGACCCGGTGCTAGCACAAGCCGAGATTAACAAGTTTTAGGTACTCACTTTTTTCTACTGTCACTGATCACTACTGCTATCACCAGTTGGTCTACCTCCAGGTGGAGGAAAGCACATTATCAAAAAGACCCAATGATGATGCTTTCACGTTCTCAGAGAAGCGGAGAATCAAGATATACCGCTTAACCACTCCTATACGTGAATGAGGGTTTTTAAGCTGGTCAACATACCCAACCCTGGTAATACAGGTACAAGTGATCCATTCTCCCTTTGATTACTTACCTTTGACAAGAAGCCGAATGGATCTCTGCTTCTTCCTCCCTCTTTTGATTATACCATACACCCTCTAGTGGCCACTTCCTGTGGGAAGAGGCACTACCCTAGCCCTGGTTTGAGATTTTCGCACCATCTCAAGGTGGTAGAATTTTATGACAGGGGTTCACCTCGCCTGCTCCACCCTAGGGCTGGTACAGGCTGAGAGGGGACCCTCCTCTTCATCTAGCTAATTTTCCCACCTTTTCTCCTGACAAAAGTGGAGCAGGAAAGGTGGCTTGGCCTCTCCCACTATCTGGGGGTTCCTGAGTTGGATTTCAAAGGCGGCATTGCCTTTGAACCTTCTCACCCAGAAAGACTAATCCTGTGCTGGAGGAGGTATGAAACATCCCCGCCCACAGCAGGTATTGTTTCTGTCCTCTGAGAGTGCTGCCTCTCACCTCATGAGATCAGAAACATGCCTGGTGGTGGCAGGATGGTGAAAAACAGCTACAGACCCCAGTAGTGTTTGGTTAAGTTTCAAGAGACCCTCTAAAAGGGTCTCCTGTGTGAATGTATTAATAAATCCATCACTGGCATCAGTGAGGATTTATTAAGGCAATATGTTTTATACCAAACATCTTAGAAATCAGTGAAGCCATCATGGAGCTAGAAAACTTGTGTTGATAAGTATCCAGCACATGTACTCTTTATGGCTTCTCTGTTTACTTACAACATCACAGAACGGACTAGACATTATAGGGGCATATCTGCTCATGCTGATATGCCCACACAAAGGATATAGTGCACCCTGCCTTAGGGCTAAAGGCCTGCAGTAGGGGTGACTTGCCTATATCTTACGCAGTGTATGCTTGGCATGGTACACAGGGCTGTGTGCCATGTGGACTCTTCGGATTTTCCTGCACCAAGACACGTAGCCTGCAATGGCAAAGTTCATAGCCTTGGTGAGGGGGTTCTGGGGTGGCACAACCAGTGTTTCAGCCACAGAGGACCCTATCATTACCCATGCCCTAGGCACCAGGGGTACCACTTACCAGGGATTTACAGGGGTAACTGAAGTTGTGCCAATCGTGGTACAGTGATTTGGGAAGGAGCTCTGGCACTGGGGACCTGGTTTGCAGGGATCAAGAACACTTACAGTTCAAAATCACATAAGCAAAAAGTGGGGGCTAACCATGCAAAAAGAGGCTATTTCCTACACTTAGAAGGGCTTGTGCTTTGCAAAACTGCCAGATATATGTGGATTCTGCTTGTTATTCATGCTCTAATCTCAGACAGCAACATTTAAACACATTTGATGTAGAAAGAGATACCTATGGAGTGGCTGAATTGGACAGTGTGAAACTGGAAACTCTTGGATCAATCTTGGCTTTCCTGCTTGACCAAATTGTGTGATCCTGGGCAAATCCTTTATTTCACCAAGCCTCCTTTTTGTTCATTATCACTTATGACAGCACCTTCAAATAGTGCGTTTAGGGTGTACACAGTACAAATACCTAATATGTATTTGATTTAATAGCCTATAATGTTTCTACATCTATAATAATAAATGTAGGCCACATGTAAGGTAAACATTGCAAGTGACTTGCCACTTTATTCACTAAGAGCATTACTGTTTGAGGGGGGAACAAGGAAGTTTCTCATTTTGTTTAAAAACTCTCGGGGCATATTAGCAAGACCAGCGATAAAAACTCTCGGGGCATATTAGCAAGACCAGCGATAATGGGCTTGCTAATATGCGTTATAGAATTCCAATAGAAGCCCAGGTTAGATGTCCTGCACATCTAACCTGGGCTTCTATTGGAATTCTATAACGCATATTAGCAAGCCCATTATCGCCGTTTTAGCGGCAGTTTCCTGCCGCTAAAGCGGCGATAATGTTATCGCCGGTCTTGCTAATATGCCCCTCTCTTTTTAATAAATAATTCTCAATGCAGAGATACAGGCTGATGTACTAAGGTGTAACACTTCCACATCTTAAGGTTAAAGAAATACACTTTTTTGAATTTGGAAGACAACTTATCATATTCTAATATGATGTTTATTGCCAAATATCTTCAGGGCATGGCTCGTGAACGGGCTCTCATAGTCAGAGCCGACCCTAGGCTCAGTCCTGCTCAGTTCTCTCCCTGTTCATTTTTTGGCTTTACCACCTTAAGGGCATCATGGAGAACAGAGTGGGCTTCCCGCCGTGATTGCGTTGCTCATGACTCATTTTGTATTTGGTACTGCAGAAGGGGTTGCTGGGTCTTTCTTTTAATTTCCAACATTGGTGAAGCAGTTGCACAAATCAGTTGGTTACTTGAACTAGGACCACTAACACTAGGATTACCGATTCTATTATATGGCCATGTGTGATATCAAATGCCAGCTACAATGCAACAGTCACTTCTGTCCAATTAGAGAGAGGATGTGGCAAAACAGCCAGAGCTGCAGACTTTGGAGCTGGGAATCCATGTTCGAGTCTGGCAACGGCTCAACATCCTGTGGTTCTGGGAAAATCACTTAATCTCCCCATGCCTACCAAGAAATGAATGTGTCCTTGTGTAATGTAACTGGTGCTCGTGTAAGTGTTCCAGTACCTTCGAGTCGAGTTTGCGCTATATAAATCAGCAAAAAAAAATAAAGAAAAACGAATTAAAAGGAACTTAGCCTTAGGAACGTGTCCTTGAGATGCTATTAAATAACAAGGAGATTTATTATTAGCCCTATTGTCACCACTCTCCAAGGTCCCAATGCACAATACTTTCTAGTTACGTTCTGAGAAAAGAAAGCCCTTAAAGGCACTCTTTAGCACTCGTTTCCTGCTAACATCCTGACGCCATCCCCGAAGCCTACGAGCTTGGAGTGATCACCCAAATCAAATGGACAAAAGAATGGCGTGAGACATTAGTTTTTAGTTTAATGGTCAGATGGGCACGTGAAGCTATCAGAGACAGGTTTTGGAAAGATATCTTTCCTTTTGCAGTCGGCAGAACCATTTCTCACTCAGCACGGACTTTTTTTTCAGGTTGTCGTGTTTGCTTCACACTGCAAGCAATATTGAACAATGTTCCAGCCTAATTCATTGATTGATTTTTGCGAGATTTTGGCATAATAGCACAATGGAAAACAAAAGAATTTCTCCCTCGCCGAAACCGGTGAAGCGTGGAAGCGATGAAGAGGAATTGTATATTTTACACTGCTCATTTGATGAACCGTCTCTAAAACCACTGCAGCGGCTTGTTCCTGCAAATTCGCAAATGGCAGAAATGTTATGCAAATGACACAGCGACGCCATGCGCATTTGCCTAATATACTGATCAAAAGATGCGAGGAATTGAAATCCTGTGTTCTTTACAACCTGCCAAGTGGGTAGGGTGCCATTCGTCATGACAAATGGAGTGCCGGTCTGCAATCATTCTGTTTTCAAAACATTAAGGCCAACTTATTTGCATTCATCTGCTGTTGAATCAAAATGGGATTTGTCAGCTAGTTATGAGGAGAATAATAAATCTGCGTGTCATCTGCATAGCAATGATAAGCGCAGCCAGGCTGTGCAATTTAACATCTGCTGGGGAAATGAAAAAACATTCAAGGCCGTGCACAGAAGTTTTTATAAAACAACCAATCAGGACTGGAATATAAGTTAAGGAGCGATTGATGTCGTGCACAGCACGCCGGAGCAGCGCCGATGTTTACGGCAGACTACTAGATCTGTGGAAAGAGGCTGTAAGTCTAGCCACATTATGAACAGATATACAGTCGGAGTCAGGTCAGAGAGGGAGCAGTGGTTAATTTGTAAAAAAATAATTGCCGGGGCTCTTGTCAGGAGGCATCTTGCACCAGCCCATTTCTCCTGTTAGTGCCGCCAAAAACAGAGCCAACTACCAGCCATGAAAGACAGGAGAGGATGTGGCATAATGGTAACGCTGCCGACTTCGGAGCTGGGGAACCAGATTTGAGTCTCGGCATTGGCTCAACATCCTGTGATTCTGGGTAAATCACTAATCTCCCTGTGCCTACCAAAAATGAATGTGACTGTGAGCATAACTGGTGCTCATGAAGAGCACCTCTGTCAGTGGCAGCTCGCAGAGGGAGTGCTGCGGGGGGAGGGGCATGGTGGGGGGAAGTGGACTCCGACATACGGCGGAACGGAGTAAAGTAAGTAAATAAATAAATAAAACAATTTACCTTGTGCGCGCTGCATCGCCGAGTTGGCGATGCAGCGCGCGCAAGGTAAATTGTTTTATTTATTTATTTACTTACTTTACTCCGTTCTGCCATATGTCGGAGTCCACTACCCCCCTCCCCTGCCCCTCCCCCGCCCCGCCCCACTGCCCCGCAGCACTCCCTCTGCGAGCCGCCACTGTTAACGACGTTTGCCTTTTGCAAAAATGCTTACATTCCATATTAGTAAAGCATTGCCTGCTTTAAAGTAGTCTCTGGATCATACAAACGTATATCCTCCAGGTATGATATATCTTGGAAACTGTAGAAAAACAGAGAGGCATTATACGCCAAAAGATAAACATTGGCAATGAGGGTGTGCAGGGTAAGCGAAGTCTGCAGTGCTGTTCACTGTATCTAAAGGACAGCTTTAAACAACGTTCAGCGCAACAGAGTAGATGAACAAAGGCAATATCGATAAACATTTGTATTCTTTCAAAATACCTCTGTTAGACCTGGCATCCTTTGGAGGGTCTTACCCTAAGTTCTTTGTCTTTTACCTCCACGTTTTGCTGATTCTTTTTGTTGTCCTTAGGACTTTGAGCACTTTACAACTGCTAACCAGTGCTAAAGTGCATGTGCTTCTCCCCTAAACATAATGACATTGGTGTATACCTGATTGGCATAGTTGATGTACACGTGAGTCCCTTGTAAAGTGGTACCATATACCCAGGGCCTGTACTTCAAATGCTACAAGTGGACCTCCACCCACATAAGTAGCCTTTCAAACCTGTCACTTCGACTTGGCATTTAAAACTACTTGCAAAGCCTTAAACCCCCATATTATTACATATATGTCTCCCCTAAGTAGCCCCTAAGTAACCCTAAGGGAAGGGTGCTATGTAAGTAAAAGGTAGGACATGTACTTTTATGTTTTACATGTCCTGGTAGTGACAAACAGCTTGTTTTGCTTTTCACTACTGTGAAGCCTACCCCTCTCATAGGCCAGCATTGGGAATTCCTTAATACACTTTTAAGCTGTAATTCCTGATCAGAGAGGAATAGCTTTTTCATGTTTCATATCTTTGGAATGGTAATCATAAATCCTCCTTACTGGTGAAGTTGGATTTAACATTACTGTTTTAGAAATGCCACTTTCAGAAAGTGTATATATAAACAAGTTACCCTAGCTGAAATGAATAAAATCACACTCTCTACTGAAGGGCAAGTCAACAAATCTCCTTGGCCTGCGTATTTATTCACATATATTTCACCTTGTTTTGCCAGTGTTTCATGTACACATTAACATACCTTTCAGACCACAATTCATTGCATTAGGTAAATATGATCAAACATTACATTCCCAACTTAAAACACATTAAATCATGAAACACAAAAACTCAAAAGTACTCTTGAAGTGCTTTTCAATTGAAATCAGTCATCTTATCAAGTCTATGCATAGGTTCCATTCCTTATTACTGCATGCAAAATAAACCTCTTGCTTTAAATCTCTCTTGGGGGTTAGGTGATCTCTTAATGAAAGAAGGCTTCCCAGTTTTAAGCGATTGCCTGCTGTAAGGATTTAGATTTTTTGATATTGCTCCTCAAGTTTGTCCGTCGACGCATTTTGAACCATTTATTACTTTTAGGTTCTCCTCAGGACCTTAACTGGTTTTGGTTCTCTTTAGTCTTCAAAATCAACAGTTGTGATATTGCTCTGTGGGGTGGCTCGCGCCATGTTTGGTAAAGTTTTTGTTGTTTACTTCTGACTTTTTACAACTCATGTTTTCTTATTCGGGTGTTGCGTATCTTCGGCAACTGCTCACTCTGCTCTCTCTCTTTCAGAAAGCGGACATTTCGCTGTACTTACTGATCTATGCGCCTGATAACCTGTCTCCAATATACGTCTGGGGTGGGTGACAGCTACACTTTGTGCATTCTCTCTAAACAGCCACACACACAGGAAGGTTAAGCTCATCTGCATTCTGAGCACTCATTTGCATTATGATGGGTCTTCCTGGGCAGGGAGTAATGGGTGGGGCTGACACTTACTCTTTAATAGGTAGTGTCCTGTCCACACACAAAGCACTGATTCAGCCCCATTACCCCCCCCCCCACCCCACAGATAGCCTGGCAGACAGGGCTGCTTTGAAAGGGATCCTTGTGCACTTCAGAGAGTTGCACCCCCTACATCAAATGCACTTTTGGGTATAAGTACTGGGGCTCTGACCCTAGCAAATCAGCACTACTGCACCTGGGAAGAACTTTGTTGGGGTAAAGACTACTGTGCTGTAAGCATTCCCACTTTGCTTGGACTTTCGGTTCTGAGGAATTTCTTCCCTGTCTTGCTGAGCTGTCCTGCTGATCCCTGCCCTGCTGAGGACAAGTACTGGACCTGTCTCACTTGAACCCAGAGTGACTCCAAGGGCTTGCTGGCTTGCCTCCTGTTTTCCGAAGTCTCAGGGACACAAACAACTTCCTGCAATCCTGCTGGTGCTACTGGACTCTGCCACCTGTGAGTAGGCCTGGGAGGTAAACTTCATTCCGTTCGTGGAGTTTGTGGAGCACGCGGAGTTCAGAAACGTCAAGATGGCGAGCGGGAGCGAGGAAAATCCACCTCCCGGCGAGATTTCTCAATGCTGGTGGTCAGATTTCTCAATGACCGCTCGTATTGAAAAACCTTCCGTTCGCGTTGAGAAAGCTGGCGCTCGAGTAGAAAATCTACTTAAGCAGCAGAAAAGAAGTAGCACCCTCTTGCACTGTGCATGATGCCATTCGCGGGACAAACACTGGACAAACACCAGGCACTGAAAATCAACGTGAACGGCGTGACCAAATGCACTCTGCTACTTGCAGAACTCAGCGTAGCGCGGCAGAGTTTTTTAGTCACTTCATGGAGTTCTGCATAGCGGAACTCCGCAAACTCTGCCCAGGCCTACCTGTGAGTCCTACTTTTGCCTAAGGTGCCACCTCCAGTCCTGGGCCTCTGAAGTGGATTCTGCAGCTGTTTTGCTACAAAACCGATGCATCGTCACCACTGCACCGGTCACAACCAATGCATCACCCTTCAACGCAGAGGCTGTTCAACAACAGCGGTTCCACAGCCTGCACGGCCTGACGATGACACTCTGCACGGCTCGATGATGACGCAGTGCCTTCATCTGTATGGAGCTCAACAACCTCGCTGGAACCCACTGCATGAATCAGAAGCAACGCATCCTGCTCTTGATGTCGACGCTTGCTCCATCCAACGTACTTTTTCAGCGGAACCTGCATGAGTCTCGTAGTCAGCCTGCCCTCCATGGCGGTCGGCCTGAACTTTGAATTTGTACTGGTCTCTTGTGACCTCAAGTAACCTTTTGACCTCGAGTGGCTTCTAAGCACTATTTTTGCATTTATTCTTTAAAAATTTATATCTCGACTTCTGCTGATTGGAATTATGTCTTTGTGGTCTTATTTTACTCAGATAAATATTCTCTGTTTCTCTAAACCTGCATGGAGTATTTTTGTTTTGTTTTCATTGTGTTACTGTGTATGTGTTGCACAAATACTTTGCATATTGCCTCTTAAGTTACACCTGCGTGCTCTGAGCCAAGCTACCAGAGTGTGAGCACAGGTTAATTTAAAGTGTGTATATAGCTTACCCTGACTAGGATTGTGGTCCGGTCTTGGACAGGGTGCAAACCTCTGCCAACTAGAGACCTAATTTCTAACACCTTGTCTTGTAATAAAATTGTGCTACATCTTGTCTGCACCATTTTTGTCATTCAGTGATGGGATTGGTGTTGCTTCATGGGGCACCCATTTGACCATCATCGTCCAACACTTTACAGTCCTTGAGAATCTAACACTCAAATCCTCTCCTCTCACTCAATGCGAGGTGCAATCCTTTTTCTTCCTATTCTCCCCTTCTCCACTTTCCTGCATGCATGGCCATCTGCCCCTCCTTCTCCAGTGTGTCTAATTAACCCCTTAGCCGCATGCCTGATCTTTGGTTTCCCCTCCTCTCACAAGACCAGGCTTTGCGACATTTCCCTGCCTCTTGCCTTGACATACTTAAAGGCCACTGTACACATTGACTATGTGACTGTCTGGTGGCATTGCATGTTGAGGTACATTTTAAAAACCATATTCCTATAATACTATATCACTTGGGTCCATCCTTTGCTGTTTACTCTGGGAGGTCTATTTTTTAATATAACATTCACATTCCATTGGTAGATTCACTGTGGGCACACGTTAGTTTTCTCTTTTGTATCTTCTGAAGTGGTCATTTTACACAGACATTTTCTATATTTGTACATGGCAGACATATTTATCTCAGTGTCTCCCAGTGATAGAGTACACGTTTGAATCCCCAAGGGATGGTTTAATTATTCCTTCTTGGCTGGCATGATAACAGATCTTCCATTGAATGAAATAAGGTTGTAGAGGCACCTCCATTTCCGTAGAACCAGTGCAGCTATCATGGACCCACAATTCAAGATGCGGGTTACTGAATAAGCATCTCTAACACTGACACACTTACTTCAAACTTAATAGCTATATTCATGTATATCAAACACACACATGTGCACACACGTACGGCTGCATTCGTCAGAAGAGCACAAACCTGTTTGTTAGAAATAGGCACCTTTCTGGGTCCCCCAACTCTGTGTGTGGGTTACTAAATAAGCAACTCTCACACTGACATCATTACATCAATGTTGAAAGCAGTGTTGACATATTTCAGACACATGCCAATGCAAGCATATAAGGCTGCATTCACCCTAAGAAGCACATTCCCATTTGTATTGAAGTGTATATATACAAGCACTGATGTGTGTGCAGATACACAGCTGTACATAGGTGCACATAGGTATCCCCCGTGTCTGCCTAAGTATATCTCATGAAGGGAAAATACATGCTAAAGGAGCTTCAAGTTGGGAATTATTTCAGTTACTAACCAAATAAAAACACAAGCAATCCAATTTTATAAACTGACCTGCAGGGTTTTCTAGTCACCTGAATGCCCATTCCATCAATAAACCTTGCTTAATGGCCATTTTCCCATTGCTTGCCTACAAGTACCAATGAATGGGAGCTATTCATGTCCTACCTACACATTTTTGGAATGCCTTTCCTTTTGCCTTTAATAGACAGAATCACTCTGGCCAATTTATGAAAGCACTAAAAAGTCATTTTTCGACTCAGGATATCTGACAGGTACACTGATTAGGTTAGGTAGAGGAAATTCAATACAGTGAACAGTGACTATGGTGTTGGAATCCTGTTGCATTACTAAATAGAAATTTCCATCAGTTGACACGTACATATGACAGACCTATTCAAAGTTCATTCACTTTTTTGTTTTTAGTGCTTTTGTTGACAGAAATTTACATGCAAGCACTAATAATCTTGCTGTGAGTTGTAGTTAAATAGAAGTGAAAACGTCTCTGGAATTGGGCAAAATTTGCAGGAAAGGACCCAGTGATCCTTGGTTTTTTAGTTTATTCCTTAGTCCAAAAGCGTAATCTTGCAATTGACAAATTGAGATGGGGAGATATTGATCATTGCTTGTAATTCTGGTCTGCTAACTCCCCACCTTAAATCTGGCCACCTCGTAGTGATGGATTTTGGCTCCTAATAATACCTTGAAATGGTCCAGGGACCAATGCATTATCCTAAAGTTTTTTTAAATATATTTTTTCATTTTGAGTAAATGAAAAGACATGATTACAAATTCATAAAGTGCAAAAGTAATAGCAATCAACATTTCTTCCAACAGAATTCACTGTAGTAACAGTCGAAGGGGCATATTCTCAAGAACGTGCGATAATCATCGCCAAAATAGGTTAACGCAATTTCTCATATCGCCGTCCATCACGGGAAAATAACTTTGTGTTAACGTCCCATTCTCAACACGGCGGGAACATGCAATAGTGTCCCGATAACGCGTCAAATGTCCGCGATAAAATCACCGGGACGGCGATAAAAATCTAAAGCTGAACGTGAAAAAAGTGACGATGGGCCGAACCGCAATAAAAAATTCAGCGATAAGCTGCGCCAGGCCTGCAATTCACACATGTCAGGCGGGAAAAATCACCATAAAAACATTAAAAAAAAACACAAACAAAACCAAAACAACTGCGAAGCACAATGGAGGTAGCCGGAGCAAGTACAGAGGACAACCAGAACCCCACAAGCTCCACGGAGGACCAGCCTGGGACCTCGGGGTCAGGGAAGGGCAAGGAGAAGAAGAAGAGGAACCCGCCTTACAGTACGCAGGAAAACCAGATCCTCATTACGGAGGTCATAGAACACCACCACCAACTGTTCATCACCTCCACTGTGTCATTGGCAACTAAAAATACAATATGGCAGTCCATTTTGGCCAAGGTGAATGCAGTCGGAGTGAAGAGAAGGGAAGTGGATGAGTGCAAGAAGCGCTGGACTGATGTGAAGCGCAAAACCAAGCTGAAACTCGCAGCCAACCTGAAAGTAGCAATGCAGACTGGAGGTGGGAGTCCAGCGACACACCAGGAGCTGGATGAGATGGAGGAAATGGTGACCCGAGTCATCAGTGGGGAGACGGTGGCAGGAGTTGGGGGACCGGACACTGCACAACATGACCTGAGCCAACAGCAACAGGGTGAGTAATGAACAGGGACTGGGGGGACGGGGGGAGATGGGCACAATGGCACACATGCAAAATTAAGTATAGCACATCTGCGGACAAACCATGCCCAAGAGTCACAACTCCAACCAAGAGCCCAATTTACCCAAGTCTGCAACATCTCAGCACTGTATAAGCACAGAAGTCAAAGGCACACCGCCTGAAAGGGATAAGGGCCAGCCAAATCAGAGCTGAAGGGGAAACACACCCACAATGCTGCACACACACATAAGAATCAGAGCACCTCAACATTGACAACAATGTAGTACAACAGAACAGAGGACACAACTGCCGCCGCTTGTGTGTAGAAAATGGCCATAAGCATTTGGCATAGCAGGAAACTGTGAGATGACAATGTACAAGTACAACCTCACATCTCTGATGGTGTAGAAATGTCAACTGTCCCGCATCACATAGGCATCTCCTCACAAACAGTCACAATGTACATTGTCATGCAGACTGTAAGTAAACCTATCCAATGCGTCAACATACATGTGAACACAATGTCAATCTGCATCTCCCCTTCACAATGCAGAGGGAGAATCAACACCTCCTGCAGAGCAGACCCAACAACTCAGCACGGATGATGAAGAGGACGTCCCCAACATCGACACCGACGCCCTCCAACAGCCCATGGACAGCTTCGGCACCCCACCTCCAGGAGCAGTGCAGTCCAGCTGCATCGAGGAGACCCCACCCCCTGCACAGACCACACAGCAGGAAGCACCCACCACCACGGCTGTCTACCAGGACCCCCATGACCAACACATCGCATTCCAACGCCGTGTGTTAGGGTGCCAGGAGAAGATGGCTGATCAGCTGCGGGTGGGGTTCGACCTCATGGCAGCCAAACTAGATGCCATACGTGGGTGTCTACATCCCATCAGGGACCACTTACAGTCCCTAACGGACACCCACTGTCTACTCCATGCTCTCCAACAATCCATGGCTGACATCGCTGGAATCATGACTCTGAGCCAAGAACAACTGTCTAGTCAGAGTGGCTCCAGCGATGTCAGCTGGGAGTTGGGACACATGCGGAGGATCATGTTGAACATGGAGCGGATGCAGGCGGAAAGAATGTCTGCCATGGCTGCACACCAGCGAGATGTAGCTGTGATCTTCCATGCCCTGCAGATCCTCGTCATGGCATTGCCGCCACAAGGCCTGGCGTGGATGAATGCTGCTGCTACTACTCCATCCACATCTCCGCCCCCTGAAGTGTCAGTGCCACACAGTGATGCAGACTAAACACCACCACCCACATGTGAGGCACCTGACACATCAGAGGACGAAGATGATGATGAATCTGGCTTTGTGGTAAGAATGAAGTGGTAGCATTCACCTCCGCCATATGGCCTGTTCCAGCTTGGTACTGCCCTCTGCATCATGCCCTGGAATAACACCTTGCACTGTCCCCCGATACACTCAGCGACACTCACCTTGGACCTCGACAGGGACTGCCATATTTGGTTTGGTTATCAATGACACAGCAATCACACTGCGGACTGAAGTCTTCCTCTTCCGACGAACTTGTCAATCCCTAAAGGACTCTCGCTGGCCCTCCACGGGGCAACAATGTAAAGTGGGGTTTACATGGCCCTGTACTGCTCCAGCTTCAACACTCCACTGAATGCGAATAAAACATTCTAATTCACACAGATGTGTCGTGGCTATGAGCAATCAAGTATGAAAGTATGGATGAATGTAAGGACAGTGATTCCACAAAAAAGTACTCCTTGGGTAATGATATCAATGCGCATATATTGCCGTGACCCAGGTAGGCAGTGAGACACACATTGTCATTCAATTCAACACTCATCACAGTTGAATACAAGTGAAGGTGGTAGACTTTATTAGCATATGCGTGTCAGTACAGGCAAGATAAGTGCCACAACATGCAGACCAATGCAGCAGTATGTCAGGATGAGGAACGTTGCCAAGTGCCGCTGTCCACTCCGGGGGAGTGCCTCATCTTTCACAGGTGTGTGTTAACCCGCGTTGTTGTCCGCTCATGTATTCGGAGTCCAGGCGAATGCAGCCATGTCCACTGTTGTCGTGGGACATGTGACCAGATCTCCAAGATGCACCAAGGTGTTGGGACATGTGCAATAGGTTCCAATCTGTTGTGGCTGCAGGTACGTAGTTACTCATCCATGAAAGCGATTGCAGCTCCGTAGGCTATCATTTCCAACATGAGCTCGTTGTCGACTTCATCAAACAGGACAGCAAGGCGATCCATTAGCAAGTCCGGACAGATGTGCTGTGTCCACCCCCTTTCACCAATTAGCACTACAGCCCAATAGGGGAGCGGTTCAATGTGGTCACTGCACACGAGGAGTTGGGCAATCTCCCAGGTCCAGCTGCCAGCATGTATGCCAAATATCAAGGCATCCCATAAACGGGTATCACAGTGACACTCCTGGTCGTGGGCCAACAGGGGGCGCACACACATGTCAAAATCCAGTTCAGCTACCGTCCTGTTGGATAGGCAGACATCCATGGACCACTCGAATATGCACGATCGACAATGCAACACAGGCTGAACGCAGGTGACATTGGCAAGGCGGAAGCTTAGCCGGTAACTGATCCGCAGCACTGCCAATGGCAGTGCCCCCAGTAAATGCAGCATATGTGCACGGTACAGTTCCACCTGACAGGGGTTGTGCATGTGTCCGGGAAGTTCTGCCATTGCGTTAGTGGCCCTGGTTGAAGTGGCACTGTTCTGACCTGCGCCAGTCCTGTGGATGAAATGCCACAGCTCGGATCAATGAGTTGTTTTAGTGTGCAACGGTACGCCTGGGATGGTGTGGGAGTAAGTGTGAAGGCCATTCCATGCAAGATAACTTCGAGCAAGGACTTCTGTGTGTGGGGTGTGTATACGTTGGTCTTTTGTCGGGCTGTGCGTAGTGTGGGAGTCGTCATCAGCTGCTCTAGTATCTGTCAGGGGGTGCCGGGCACATGCAATTCCAAGGTCGGAGGTGCAGATGTGCTTCCACCTGATAGTTCAGACAAAGGAGCTTTCATGCCTAATGTTAGTTTCTCATCTGCTTGCATTCAGGAAATGTGAAGTGGCTTGTTGGGGATGGGGTGGGATGTGTGTGACTTTGGGATTCATGTTTGACATGTCTTGCATGTGGCAATTGAGCGGCATCACTGTGTGTTACGTTGCCTCACAGCTGCTCCTCCCTCCCCCCGAGCCTATTTACTTGTGTGCGCTGCACAGTTGCATCACTTGCACTCCTACGGCACACCATTGTCATGCCTGTCTGCGCATGTCCACAAGCCTGACAACGACACTGTGATGTTGGCCGTTGAGGGTGGGCGGCCACGTGAATGTAGGCCTGTGGGAAGGATAGGGCAGACACAGATGTAGAGTTCAAGCCTGGGTGAACTCGCACTGCGATTAAGGCTAGGCATTTGGCTCATGCTGCGGCAATACAGATACACACAACACTTGGCATGTATGAGCCAAGACCCCGAGCGGTCTTGCGCTCCTTCATTTCTCCGTTCGTGCGAGCCCGCCCTCCGGGTGCATGCTACATTGCAACATTGTCGATTGCGAGCTGGGTGGCGCCGACACTACAACAGTGACACTCTCATTAGTTACTTCCTTGTCCAGGCCAGAACTGAACCACGCCCAGATTCCCGGGCAAATCCTTCACACCCCTACGCTGGATTGGCGTACGCTGGCCCAGCCCACTCCGCTTACGCTTACAGGGGGGGATGACAAAGCTACCTGTCTTCTCCACTGCCTGAGGTGACATGGTTGCGACGACTGTCCACAACACTACACACACCAGCAGTATATGTTCACATGGACATGTCTGTGCTCTGCATACTGAAGTCAGTCCAGCACATCACCGCCACACTTGGCATTGTGTACATTCTTATTGATGGGTCACTTGCCTCCTTCGCACATACTTGGTTCCCACCTCTCCCCACATTCTGCAATTGTGTGGCTGAGGGGCCATGCCATTTTCGGAAGGTCATCTGTCTTGTTCTGCGCTGCCTCGGTGGTAGTCCGGGGTGGGCGAGGGGTGGGGGCCTGGGGGTGGTGGCGGTGGGTGTTGTGGCCCTCTTGGGTCTCCGTGCTGCATGGTCAGTAGCTCCATGACATGTGTTGGTCTTCAGATGTGGCTCTGGGCTGGGCTCCCTTTCATGCTGCAGGTTGTCGTCCTGCTTTACACCAGTAAAAGGCAGGTGTTAAATCCCTGCTGCTAACGCGCCTTATCGCCTGTTTTTGGGTCGCAGCGCATATTTGGCTGGTCATTGAGAATATTGCGCAGTGGTGTTTTCGTGTGTTTTTGCACGGGAACACCTACTTTGCATGTCATTAGTGTTAGTTGTCGCTCTCATCCGTGGCGATGTTTTTTGCGCCAGCTATCGCTGGAAAACTGGCGATATCGGCAGTTTGCACCAGCTTGAGAATAGGGCGATGAATCTATTGCCACTTTTGCGGCGCTAAAGTGCCAATAAATCGGCGATGAGTCCTTGAGAATATGCCCCGAAGTATTATATTGTGCAATCAGTGCAATACTAAAATTCCGACAGAAATAAATAAATATTACTTATATACAGGACGAAAAATGCTAAAATTAATAAATAGCATCTTCTTAAATCACAAAACAGCCTCTAAAATAGCAAATTATGATAACTTTTTCCCCCATCAAAAGTGCATTGTACGGAAAGCTATGTACGTTTTCTCTAAAGGTGCATCCAATCTACTAAAGTAACACCTTATGTTATTGTACCAATCTTCTCTATGTGAGTTTCCCTCTCTAACAACTTTAACACTTCTGAGAGACAGGCTGGAATAATACATTTATCAAGGAAAAGCCTGACCATATCGCTTTGAATCTGTGGACGGCCCCTATCCATTTCGCATATGCCTCTTTCCATGTATAAGTCCTAGCCATCTTTCCATACCAATGTTGAAATAATGGTATCTGATCTGATTTCCAGTTCTGGGTATCAGCGACCTGACTACAGCTATGGCAATGGAAACAAAATATTGCTGATATTTTTTCAGATATTAAACCTCAAATGAGGACCCAAATAGGACCAATCTTAGAGACAGCTTGATTTGTGCTGAAATGGATACATTTTTAGCTTCAAACACTTCAGCCCAAAAACGTTGTGTATGACCGCAATGAAAGAAAACATGATTCCAAGTCCCTGTCTCCAGATCCTGGCATCTAAAACAATTGACTGGTAGGAGTGAGAACATCTCATGTAGCCTTTGCGGTATATAATAAGTGAGCCATCTTGAGAGAAAAGCCATCCTTTTATAGTTGGCTGCTCTTAACGCTCTCCACCCAACTTCACTTAGTGTCTGCCATTCTTAAATATTAAGGCTTCATCCTGTTTCTTTTTTTAGTTTTAACAAAAATTTATCAACCTCTGTCTGCTCCCCGTCTGGCATAGCAAAGAGTACCAATTACCCACTCCAAGTAAATTATGCTTGTATAATTGTTAGAGTAACATTTGCAACTGAGTATTCACCTTCACATAATTCTTTCTTAAAATACTGGTTATTTGATTAAAACTAAAAGCAAGAGCTGCATTCCTCGAACCCAACTGCTGAATCATCATGTCCCAGGTAATCAGGTTTGCTAACATATCAAAATCCCCTAGTCATTCAAACCCTGCCTCCTTCCATAAATCTAGAATTCCCTGCGAGAACTGGAGGCACCATCCTTCACAATCCGAAATTTTTTAATGAAGGATGATATGCAGGGATTTTGGTTGCTTTAAAAAACAGTTGGATGCAAAAGACTAACAGGCACATGCATGAAGCTTAAAAAAATTCGCAAAAATTGCGAATCGGTAAAATAAAGCATTTGCGATCGCAAAGTACCCTGCAGCAATGCATGAACGCAAATATAGCGAAAACAAATATTTCCGCAAAATTAAAGAATTGCAATTAAATCTGAGAATAAATTTGTGAATCTTTAATTGCGTCTTCCAAATAGCGAATCGCAATTAAAGATTCGCAAACAAATGCATGAAAAATCGCAATTTGCGATTTTACTGAAAATCGCAAAATAGCAAGTGCAAAATAAGAAGGATCACAAGGTGGTAATAATTAGTGCAAATCAGATACAGCTGAAAGTCAACAGAAACTTACTTAAACACACACAGATTGAGCCTGAACATTTCACAATGGCAGGGATTTACCTGATGGCGAGGAGGATGAGGCTCCAGGCTGCAGCACACAGAAGGAGGAAAATACAGGAGCGCATCTTCCGAGTCCGCATTACTTTGCTAGGACAGACAGAAGATGAGATATACGACAAGTATAGGCTCAATGCAGCAATGATCCATGATTTAATCAATGAATTGGATCCCATTCTGCAGCGACAGACACGTAGGACCAATGCCATACCCACACATGTGCAGGTCCTATGTTGCCTGCACCTACTGGCGTCAGGCAGTTTCCAGGGGGTCATAGCAGTAGCTGGAGGTGTGTCTCAGAGCTCACTTTCAAGAATCTTCAAAGCATTCCTTGATGCCATGATGTCCCGGATCAACTCACACATTAGCTTCCCCACAACCGCACATGGCCTCACCAAGACTAAACATGAATTTTACCAGATAGCCCGCTTCCCACACGTCTTAGGTTGCATTGATTGCACCCATGTGGCTATATGTCCCCCTGCAGGAAATGAATACATATATAGGAATAGAAAATGTTTTCATTCCCTTAACATACAGGTAGTATGCAATGCCAAAAACATAATAACTGACATTGTGGCGCAATACCCAGGGAGTGCACATGAATCCTATATATTTCGCCAGAGTGGCATACACACTCGTCTTGTCAGGGGTGAATTTGGAGAGGGACATCTGCTTGGTAAACATGTGTTATTAATGCTCACAGACATTGTACGTATGCAAATGTAATACTGCCACTGACCCTTTGCTTACTTCCATGTAGGTGACAGCGCATACGCCTTGCGTAATTACATAATGACGCCGTACCTCAATCCTACAACTGCCAATGAACAGAGGTATAATGCTGCGCATATATCGACCAGGAACATCATAGAGCGCACGTTTGGGCTGTTGAAGAGCCGCTTCCAATGCCTCCATAAAACCGGTGGCGCCTTACAATACAACCCTGAACAATGCTGCAAGATAGTAGCAGCATGTGCCATTCTACACAATATTGCCACAAGGGGAGGCATAGCAATAGAGGTGTCTGAAAGCGACTCGGAGGACGACAACCAGCAAGGGCCATACCGCCGTGCAGCACATGGTGCAAGCGCAGCAGAAGGGCGCAGGAGACACATGGAAATAACACAAAATTATTTCTGAGGTGAGTAATGATGAGACAAAACACGGATATTGCAGTCAAAGTATGTTTATCTTAAAAAATAATGACTTGAGTGTTGAAGCACACATCTTATGTGCCCAGTAGCACAGGAATAGCAGTAATGTACATAAATGTCTTTAAATCAAATCATGACTTGAAAGTCAGTCAAAACTGTTTTCTCCGTCAATGGTTACCTCACCATATCTGTATGTCAGTGTACATGGCAGTCTATCGCTTCCGCCCATGCACACCCAGACGCCTTTCAGATGCTGGATCTTCATCCCTCATGTTGGCAGCGGAGGGGGTACTGCTGCGTGTCTTGCGCCTTCCTGCAGTGGTAACAGGCATAGACAGACTGCTCATGCTTGAGGCCTCCTCACTACCCTCTTCCAGCGTGACATTGTTTGACTCAATTGTGGCAGCATGCATCATTTCCACTGCATTCGTCACCTGGCCCAGTGCCTTTGCCACATCCCCACTCCAATGAGACATCTCAGTTTGCATGGTCACAGACCCACGTGCCAGCAGTGCAGTGGTTGTGGCCACCCTATTATTGGATTTTGCATACACGTTCAAGCGCTGCATCAGTTGGCGATGGTGTCTCGTCTGTGACACATGTCCCTCCTGCATCACCCTGGTCAGTTCTTTCACGCAATCCGTCAGTACTGCAATATTGTCTGCCATCTTTCCAATTTGTGCCTACACTAAACGTGTGTTTTTCACCTGCAGGTGCTGCACCCGGAGCATCTGTCCCTCAAGACCGCCCCAGACATCAATAGGTTGGTCCTCCAGCTGTGTGATTTGTGACCTCGCTCAACGCCGCCGGCCTCGGACAGTGCTACTGCGGAGCTGTGTTTGAGGAGTCGGCGTGGGTGTCTCTTGCGCCTGGGTGGCCACTGGTGTTACATGTGCCTCGTCCTCAGATTCCATTGTCACCAGTGGTGGGACAATTGCCCTGCGTGTGGTAGGGGCACGTGATGGATTTTGTGGCACCACAGGTGTGTCTGTCGCTTCTACTGCGCTAGTTTCCTGTGTGTCAAGGAAGTCACTGTCCTCTGCATCTTCACGTTCTGCATCTGTGAGGTTAAACAGTGCAAAATAGCATTAATTTCTGTTAGTGATGTTATGTCACAGAAATCATGATTTCCGTAAAAATAAATATTTTGCTGTTACACTAATTTTGAGTTGGTTTATTCCTATTTGTGTGTTTGCCATAGTACCTGCCTGACCTGCCTGCATCTCCCATAATGCACTTTTATTTTTAACCAAAATGTGTACTGGATTTTCATTATGGACACTTGTGATGTACTGAGCTGATGTAATACCTTCAAAATTTATGACAATGGTCACATGTATGCATCTTACCTTCAGATGTGTTCGCCGCTCCGGAGGTGTCTAGCTGCGTCACCCCAACAACAGCTTCGGGCTGGAGTGTCGACTCCACCATGTCCTCCATGGGTGTGTTGGCAGTCTGTGTCGGTGTTCCCCCTCCTGTCTTCCTTAAGCCGGTCGGCAATGCGTTCCTTTGCACGACTGCGCAAGTCGTACCATCTTTTTTTTAAATCGTCAATGGTACGGTGTATGACCCCAACAGCATTCACTTTATTTTGGATCCAGATTTTCCTTTTTTCCTGCTCTGCCACTTTCAAAGACAATTATCCAAACAGCTTGTCATGGCTGTTTACCACACCCTCAATTAGTGTGTCTATATCCTTTTCAGAAAACGTATTTTTCCTCTTCCTGGCAGTTTGGCTGTTCTCTGCTGTTGCTGTATCCATTTTGTGAAAATGTCAGGTGTTGTTCCAAATGTCAATTTCACTCCTGTTCAGCTCCTGCATTCAGCTCCCTCCTCTCACTATGACTGTGCACTGAATGAGGCTTGGGCTGCTGACTTCCTGGTAGTGATGTCATCAAGATGCATCAAATGTGCGACTCCGCTATTTGCGATTTTGCTATTTGCGAAATCGCAAATAGCGAGTTCGCAATTTGAGATCTCGCTAATTGCGATTGCGATTTATTGCGATTCGCTATTATTTCGCAATTTTTGTGATGCATCGATTTTTGCGATTCCTTATTTGCGATTCCTTATTTCTCGCAAATAAGGAATCGCAAATTTTAACATTGATGCATGTGCCTGTAAGGGCCTCATTTATGGTTTTTTTTGGCATAGGGAAGTGCAGCAGGCCTTGCTGCTGCGCTGCCCTACAGCAAAAGAAAAGGGCAGGAATGAGCCATATCAATTAGACACGGCGCATTCCTGTCTTTTTCCCCTGCGCCAGTGCGCAGTGGGCTGCTGCCATGCACCAACGCAGGCACCTTTGCACCATGGTGCAAGGGTGCCTGCATTGCGGGGATGATTATTCTTGTGCAGGAAGGGAAACCTTTCTGCACAAAAACAATCACAAGAGGCTTTTTCCTCTTTCTATGTTTGCTGCAGAATGGAAAGAGGAAAAACGAGGAGAAATAAAGATACTTCTCCTCATTGTGCCTCCCTTACGCCTCCCCTGGGGAGGAGTACATTTTTGGTGCTGCCTCAGACTTACGATATCTCGAAAATCTGGGGTAGTGTCAAAAAGCCATGGATATTGCTGGAAATGCCCCCAGCACCACCCATGGAATACCCCTTTCATGCAGTTTTCTGCGTGAAAGGGGCACATATTTATAAGCAGCCGCAGCCCGTGCAGGTAAGAGCGGTGGGGCGGTAGGGCCGGGTTGGGTGGAACTTGACAGATGACCACAAGGGAAAATTAAATAAACAATTAATTCTCTCTCTTGGTAGTCTGTTGAATCCCCCACCAACCTGGCCCCACCACTCTTACCTGCTCGGGTCGCAGCTGTTTATAAGGCCATATAAATATGCCAGTGGTACATTGCACCACAGGAACATCAAAAAAGTGACGTTCTGGAGGGGCAAAAGTGCCAGTATGGCCTCATAAATGAGGCCCTAAATCTGTTATAATCTTATACCTTTATTTTTTCTGCAATTTAGGAGAGCGAAGGAAGACAGGTAATTTTTTTGCACTTTCAGATAGCATTATATCAAAAATAAAATGTGCTAATTTAGAGGGTGACAATGCAAGCTGAACTACAACATTAAGCAAAGCTGTCTGATAATATATTTCAAAATTCAGGAGGGCTAGACCCTCCTGCGATATATCAAGTTGTAGCATTGAAAGTTTAGTTCTTGGCTGTTTATTCGCCCCAAATACATTTTCAGGCCATTGTATCTAGTTCCTGAAAATAAAATGTGAGTATTTTAAGAGGAAGATTAATAAACAAAAATAGGAATAATGGTAAAATTGACATTTTGTTCATTGAGACTCAACCAATTAATGAGAGAGGAAGCATTGACCAATTGTCCAAAAGCCTTTTTGCTTTTTTGAGGCATTATCCTAAAGTTGAACATAAAAGCCTAAACATGTACCTTTTTATTAATATAGTGGGCTAAAGACTCTGAAGAATGGAAACAGCAAGTTATTTGGTGATAGCATGGCTTCAATAATTTTCAAAACAGTATTTGTTTCAAACATCCAGAGGCTCTCTAAGAATGAGGATCAATAGCAAAATATGATCTGAGATAATGTCTAACCCCCTATTAATTTAATTTCAGATGTAACATCCTGACACCCAAAGAGCTGTGCACCTTCAAAAACAAATGATTGAATCAGCTGAATATCAGAGATAGGCGCTTTGCTTGAGACAGCTTGGAACACGTATCAGAGTTGAGTGCGTTCATTTTGACAGATTGGAACAAGCATAACCCTTTGGAAGAATAATTGTTTTGATTGGATTATTCTGTCCAAAGAAGCTTGTTATATTTTTTTATCTCATGAATAATTTGAATATAGAATTAAATAGAAGTAATGTGCCAGAGAGTCTAAAATCTAAAGAGATCAATAGCCTGAAATGCTGTATGTGAATTTATTATGGTCTGTGTTGACTTGAATAATACAAGCTATCTGTCAAAGCCTCACTCACGTGGATAAATGGTTTATGTACAATACAATGAAGAAATAAAAACTGAAGTGAAAGAATGCAAAACAGAGGGTCAGCCAGAAAAACTTGCCTTGAGTTTACGACAAACTATCTGCTTGATTTTCCCTCTTATCTTGAAAGAGAAGAATTGGGGTCCAAGATGAGTTTGTATTTATTCTATGCTCTCTGTCAGTCGGCTCTCCATTCGTGCAGAGCCAGCAAAAAGGAGCTGTGTTTATTTAAAGTTGTTTTCTTGTTTTATGATCCAGGATGGCAGTGAACTGAGATCAAAAATTTGAATAAGGAAATTGGGTGGATGTGATGTTAAAATCGTGTTCTAGATGCTCCATGTCATAATGGACACTATTTCCAGGTCTTGGACCTTTGTTCAACATCTAAATTCAACATTAATGTTGTCCTTATTAATTTTAACCGAACTAATTAGAGTAACACACCTGAAAACAATGACCTCCAAAAGGAAAACCTAGGACCAGAACACGGTGTCTGTTGTGACATCACAGATCTGGTAACCATGACTAACACAATTTCATTGGTTTGGCATAGGGCACTGGAAAGAGAAAGCATTGCTATTTGCATAGGAGTGGGAGAATTCTGCACTGCTCTTTCCATTGTTATGGGCATTCTTTCTTTGTTTAGGAAGCTTGCATCTTTGCTGGTCTTGCTGGTTTGTAAGGGAATTGCTAACTGTTGTTAGCAAGGATGTACCTACACTATGGGGCATATTCACAAGGAGCTATCGCCGAATTAACGGCACTTTATCGCAGCCAAAGTCGTGATAAATTTACCCCCCCATTCACAAGACGGTGTTAACAGCCCACAGCACCAGTTTACCCGCGATAGCAGCCGCAAAAAACATCGCCACAGAGGACCCTCGCAAATATCGCTAATGAGATGCAGAGTAGGCGTTCCCGTGACAAAAGCAGAGACAACAGCACACCTCAACATTCACAACGACCAGCCACATCCGCGACAAAAATACAAAACAGGCGATAAGGCGCGTTAGCACCAGGAAATCTACACCTGCTCTGACCTGGTGTAAACCCGGACGGCAGCCAGCACCACAAAAGGGAGCACAGCCCAGGGCCACAACCGAAGGGCAACAGATGCCAGGGAGCCAAACATCATGCAGCCCAGACACCCAAGAGGGCCACAACACCCACCCCCACCACCCCAGGACCCCATCCCACACCCGGAACACCCCCCCAGACCAACACAGACGCAGCACAGACAAAGACAGTGGAACCCCAGGAAACGTACCAGCCGCACAGACCCTGCATCTGACAATGTCACCTTCCACTACAGGCTGAAAGGGACAACCAACCTACGCATCCTGACCATCATGGCCTAACAGGCCTACGGCAACAACACAGCGGACAACCAACATCCCACCCCACACAAAGCTGATGGCATGGCTGCACCTGTTGGCCCCTGGGACCCCCCACCCAACACCCGCCAGAGTCGGAGGAGTCTCACAGCCAGCCACATACAAGTCCCCCACACCTGTCCTGGACATCACCATCACCCTGGTACCCCAGTCCCCATACGTACAACACAAGGTGCAGGATCCGCTGGATACCAAGCAAGGACCATACGTCATAGCAGGATGCACTCATGTGTTGGGGGCAACACACAGCACACATGTACTACCTGTGCCCCCTGGTGACACAGCACACAATCACCGCAACAGGAAGCACACGTCTCACACCAATGTGCAGTCAACAACAGAACACCGTGGAACACCCAACAATGTCGCCTTCAAATACACAGCCAGTGTGCATGATACCTTCATCCTCCGACAGTCCATCATCAACCAGCGTTCCCAGGATGGCAACAAGGGAAATGTACAGCCCCTTGGCAATATAAAAATGAACATCCCACACACCTCAACACCACAACCATGCAACTCACAACTCTGGCAATGCACACATCACAAAATCACATACAACAGGCACAACAATATGCCCACCCACCAGACATGACAGAACAACTTACAATGTCCACATGGGCAAGCCCTGAAAATGAGCCAGCAATGGCATGGCACCCCAGCCACATACTAGCCGAATGTGGGGAGAGGTGGCAACCACGCATGTGTGAAGGATGCAGTAGAAACATGATTGGGAAAGTACACAATGCCAACAGTGCCGGAGATGTGCTGGACACCTCGCAGTATGCAGAACACACCCATATCCATGGCGACATTCACCGCCTGCATATGGAGTGTAGTGGACAGTGGATGCCACCATGTCACCAGAGCCAGTGGGGGTCCTCGTGGAAATGTTGCCTGTTACGCCCCCCCTAAGCATCAGCGGAGTGGGATGGCCCGGCGTACGCCACGTCAGCGTAGGGGTGTGAATAAAAACCACGTAGGCCTGGGCGTGGTCCACTTCTGGAAAGACCCACGTCTCTGCCAGGGCGGCGCCTCCCACCTCGCCACGAGGCCGACGCCATCCTCGTGAGCGGAGTTGCCTGCGATGCCATGTGCCTGCCGGACCCCGGCACGCTGGTCCACGAACCCGTCAGGCCAGCCCCTGCGCAGCCAGGCCACACTGATCACCTTCCGACACCGGAGTGTGTCAAGGAGGGCCCACCACGTGCCGGCGCAAGCCACAAGCCCGAGGCCCAAGACATTGGCAGCCACCTCAGACCATCACGGCCGCCACAACACCGGCCCGCTTTATTCCCTTTTCGTTGACGTACTCCACTGCCGCCCCCGGACTACTCTTCGGACCAGTAGGTCCCACATGTGGAACTGTGTCTTGAGTCATGAATGGCAGTGACCCCATATCCCGGCAAGCGGCCACAGCACCAGACCCCTCCAGTTCAGTGAGGCATAGTTACATATGGGCATCTTGCGACACGTGGGGCCACTAACCCTGTTCAATGCCAGCCTGCTACACGTGGTGCCACTAACCCTGTTCAACGCCAGCCTGCTACACGTGGTGCCAATAACCCTGTTCAACACCAGCCTGCTACACGTGGTGCCACTGAACCTGAACTATGCAGGCTGGTGGGGTCATCCAACCTATGCCGGCGACACTCGGTGAATGGGCCGTGCTGACCGCTGCCTCAGGCCTACACCACGGTCAGGTAGGTCACACATTTGGAACTGAGTCTTTATTACACCATGGCAGTGAACATTGTTTAAGGCAGAGAACTATTCACCATACACCCTTCGATGTGGTGGCAACAAGTCTGTGCATGGTATCACAACCACACGTGTCTGTGGGCCTACGCGGACCACTGCCTTTGGCCTACGCTGTGCTCGAGTGGGATCCCAGAATTGGAACTGAACATCGGTAATTCAAAAGGCTGAATACATGTCTTCTCTCGCACGGAGGGGCGTAAGAGGATGACGCGTTGCAGGCCGGAGGGAACAGGATCATCACGGAGGTGATTGAACACTACCGACAACTGCCACTGTGTCACTAACTCTGTGCCCCGCGAGCCAACGACAGGTGGCTGTGGGCCCATGCTGACCGCTGCCTCCGGCCTACACTGCGGTCCAGTAGGTCACAGAGACTTGATTTGGCAATGTTGGAGTTCACATCTGTGTACCGGCATCATCGCAGACTGCATCCCCTCTGAGCACCTGTGCCACTAAGTGTGTTCCCCGACATTCATGGACACTCACTGGTCGTACATTGGTGGCATTTGTGTCAATGGAATGGGGCTAGTTTTCATCCTCATGTAGCTGATCCCGAATTGTTGATGACAACGAGGGTTGCGCTTTCCACTCCTCAATTTGCTGCTTCCGGATAACATCAGACCTTCTGCATCATGCCCTGGAGGACACCTTCCACTGTCCCCCGCAACACTCCGCAACATACACCTCGGACATTGATGGGGACCCGCTCAGGTCGCATGGCCCATCTGACTGCACCGCAAGTCACCGTCCCGTGGCTGGGTGCCTGTGCCGGCTGCAGTGCATCCGGGGCCACTAACTCTGTGCTGGTCACGCCTGGGACCCCTTCTTCTGAGACATTGAATGGCCTCTGTAGTGATGGTCTTGGGGTCATCAACGCCATGTGTTTGTGGCCCTGCACTGTCCACCTCCTCCGGCCCCAACTGCGGGCCACCAGGGCCCACACATGGCATTGAGTCTTGACCGGCCCGGACATCGCATCACCGCAGGAGGCACACGCCACCACGGCAATGACCACCTCCAACCGCCATCTGCCAGAGTCGAAAGGGTGGTCCTGACAGACCTATGGAGTTGCCCAGACCTGTCGTGGATGCCATCATAGGCCTGCTGCCCTGCTCAGCACTCCAGGTGCCAGTGACCGTTACTGATTGAGTTTTGTGCTGTTGTGAGGTTGCGCAGCAATGTCACCTCATGAAGTGGGGAAGACCTGGGACCATGAGGAGGAGGATGTGTCAAGTGTGCGGACGGGAGAAGTCACAGACAATGGGAGGGCAGGTGGCAGCAGCCCCAAGGCAGGAATGCAGACTGGTGGCGGTAGTCAAGCTACACACCCGGATCTGATACTGGGCATTGCGCTGTGGACTGCGGACGCAACTGTCGCCTCAGGCAGTGTGGGAGACCTGGGACGTTGATGAGGAAGTTGATGCAGGTGTACCACACCCCACTGCATCTGCATCAGGACTAACCCAAAGGGACACAATCCTAGCAATTCCTTCACATGAGCGCGCTCTTCTCTAGTGCCCCTACCTCAGTGCACTGCAACTCATGGAACGTCCAGACTGAATATTGGGTGACCTCTGTTCTTACTCCGGATCCCTCCATGTTGCTCTGCAATTGACTCTGTTATGCTGGTGTTTTCTGTTTCCATTACACTGGTGTCCACTGTTCAGGTTGTTGCCAGCACCAAGCACTCCATGCGGGCTGGCTTATACTCACCCCACACACATCCAGCACAGGCGTCACTGTACATGTGGCCCTGCCAATAAAGGGGCCGGGCGCACGTGCCCGTAGCCAGTTCAACATGATATGTGCATGTGTCTCTGTGGGGGTGTGGGTCTCCTTTGTGGGGTGTAGGTGGTCCCTGAAGGGTATTGGACACCCACGTATGTGTTCTACTTCGCATTCCATGGGTTAGGCAACACCCTCACCTGTTGGGCCACCTCCTTTTGGCTTTCGGCCACCTGGCATTGGGGTGCCATGTGTGGGTGGGTGACGTGTTGTGAGGCAGCTGTGATTGCAGGTGCTTCATGCTGTTTGGTCTGTTGCAGAGTCTGGGTTCTCCTCTGAGTAGCTTGTCTGCCCTGATCCTGGTGGTGGATTGTGTGGGATGTCCATGGGCTGTTGTAGGGCGTCGGGGTCGGGGGTGTGGTGTTCGTCTCGGGCATCACTGATGGGTTGTCTGTTCAGACCTGCTGGAGGTGTTGTCTGTCCCTTTGCATTGTGAAGGGGAGGTGCATGTTGGCATTGTGTTGGCGCCTTGTTCTTGTGGACATGCAGACTGTGTGACAATGTACATTGTGACTGTTTGGGCGGTGGTGGCTATTTGAGTTGGGGCAGTGTACATTTGGCCTACATGGCTGATGTGGGATTGTAGGGGTAGATGTGCATCTCACAGTTCCCTGCTCTGTCCAATGTGATTGTTCTGTTTCTGCACCTGGGTGGACCCAGTTGTGTCCCCTGTTCTGCAGTGTGGGTGTTGCACTTTGTGCCACATTGTCATGGTATGTGCTGTGATTGCTATGTGTGTGTGCTGCAGTGTGCTACGGGGATGGGGGACATGTCCCTGGGTAATTGTGGATGTGCAGTGTGCTACACCTCATTGTGCATGTGTGGCATTGTGCCCATCACCCCCCGTCCCCCCAGTCCCTGTTGGATCCTCACCCTGTTGTTGTTGTGTCAGGTCCTGTCGAGCTGTGTAAGTACTCCCTACTCCTTGCACCCTCTCCACACTGATGACTGTGGCCTGGCTTTCCTCCTGCTCCTCCTGTGTCGCTGGACTGCCACCTCCTGTCGCCGTTGCTGCCTTCCTGTTGGCAGCGGGTTTGTGCCTTGTTTAGGTTGTCACGTCCTGGCGGAGCCTCTTGGCCTCCTGGATTGGCCTCCTGGGCTCTGCGACTGCATTCCAGGAGGTCTGCTTGTGTGTCATTTGCTGGTAGTGTTCTGTCGCCTCCGTGGCCTTGGTCTTGTTTTCCTGCGGTCTGCACCCCGTCTTCCTCTCCATTTTCTCCTTGGCCTTCCCCGACCCACTTGTTCCTTGCTGGTGGTCTGTGGGGGTTGTGGGGTTCGCGTTGCCCTCTGCGCTTGGTCATGGTGCATGGATGTTGCTACGTGCTATGGCTTGTTTCTGGTGTGTTGTGCCTGTGGTTTTTATGGTGAATTGCCCGCCAGACGCGTGGTTATTGCAGGCCTGAGGTAGTTATCACACGTTCTTGTGAATATACCCCAATGTTTATGAGGGCAGTTTTTCCTGCCGCAGCCCTGGTTGAGTCTGTGCTCTGCGTGATGACAAATTGCACTTCTGCTGCTGGTGTAATAGTGTTTGTACCAGTGAGAAAGTAAAGCTTGCACTGCTATTGCCTGTGCTGTATAGGTGCTGTACCCATGCTGTACATATGAGAAAAAGCTAAACTGCCACTTTGCAGGACGCATGGGTCAAATATGTGTTTTTGTGTGTGCTTGTGAAGATGGCACTGACTCCTCCTTTGAATGGCCTGGGCTGAATATGTGATGGATACATATATCCAGTTTATATAAACTATTAGTGCCTGCACTGACACCGATCTGTGCATAGGAAAGTATATTGACGTATGTGGTAAGGCTTTTATGATAACACATGGATGTTATACATATATCAGGCCTAATTGTATGGCAAACATGAATACATGAATCCACTAACTCATTAGAGTGTGTATGTGAAAGGCCTACAGCCTAGACAACTAATGACTTGAATGGTGATTATAGCTAACAGAGTGTGAAGGTTGCCATATTATTTTTCAAAGTAGGTTGACATTAATCATACTAATAAAACTAACAGAGATGCAGAGAAGAGGAAACTTCCCTTCTGCCGTCCAGAGAGCTACATGAAGTGGGCAACATTACACAGCCATCTGGCTGGCACTGAGCTAATGTGGAAGGAAGTATGTTTTGATGGCTTGTCCTACGGACGGAGCATCATTCACGCAATGATGCAGATACAAGAGACTGCACAACAAGCAACCCCCCTTTCCATAGAGAATTACTGGGAACAAATGTACAAAGGGGGCTAGAAATGTGGGAGAGGCAGACATGACGGCTGGTTACCTAAGGGAAATTTGAAGAGCCAATATCTGACTGCCGGCCTGGATGGTTTCTAATGGTTTGCAGGGATAGTGCATGGCTTGGCATACAATAGTAAGAGAAAATACCAATCATTCAGCTGATACTATAACCATGAGGCTGCAAATAATATAGATATATGCGTTAATTAGAGTTTAGACCAATTGTTACAATATTACTTTCCACCATTCTGATACTCAAGGTTGGTGCTGAGATTGTACATAATAAATAACCTACTATTATAAAGCACTAAAAGCTGTGTGTGTACTGCTTTCAGGGGGCAGTGTGAGTGTCTACACATATACAAATAACCCCTATAGATAAGCACTTCTTTGGCAAGGTTGTCTGGCTCATAATATTCTGGATCTAAATGAGCCTTACTTGTCATAGAGTAGAAAGAGAGACACCTGTATTTTTTTCTTCTATCCCATGGGGGTGTGATAAGTAGGACACCCTTGTGGCTATGGAAAGCTTTCTGGGTGCACTCTTCGATTTTGGGGGCTCACAACAATAAACTACTGTTGATGCCTTACAAAAGCTGTTCTTTGTTTGTGAAAGAGGTTTGTACATCAGCTGCACATGCAGTGTTTGCTTATGTCTGTGTGTGAGGGAAGCTAACACTGCTGCTGTGAGAAGGACGTTTAGACTGCTGCCCGCAATGCTTTACGTGTCTCATATTCGAGGAAGGTCTGCGCTGCTGTTGCATGTGCTACAACACTTCCCTGTGTGAACAGTTTGTTGTATTTGGTATGTGGGTGAGAGAAACGTACAGCCTTGCTGTACCTGATGTGCATGTGTGAGAAGCTTATATTTCTGCTGCATTTGTGGTACCTCTTATATTTGTCATAGTGGAGCTTGAAAACAGCTTTTTCACTATACAGATTCCAAATTTGTTAGCTTATTTTATTTATTTATTTATTTATTTATTATTTATTTATTTATTTATTTAATTTGTAAGGCGCAGCAGCTACCCAAAAAGGGTTTCCCTTCATCAGTGATTGTTTAAAACAATCACTCCAAGCCCTTTTCTACTATACTCACTAACTCTTCCCTGGTCCAGTTTTATTAATCATTATGTTATCTGAAAATACATGCTCCTTTTACTTTTATTGCCATCAAGAATTTGAATATGGGTGTCATATCTCAAATCCTACTTTTTCTAGTGCATATATTTTCATTGTATTGAGATTGTCTTTGAAACTTTATGCTTAAACCAATGCACCTTTATGGAGCATTTATTAAGAATACTTCTCCTGGAGTCCTACATTTTTGGACCTTAGTGACAGATTGTTTCTTTTGAAAAAGGGGTTCAGCCACCCTTTAACTTTGTTTTAATTGTTTTACTGAGGACTAACAGCTCCAATTGAGTTGGGGACAGTACATTAGTATTTATATACATTTACTTTTATTTTGTGCTTTGATTTAGTTTTTCTCTTTGTGCCAGCATGATGGGGTTTGCTCATGGCTCTCAGTGACTGTTCACTGATAGAATATCGATGTAAAACATATCGATGTCAAAAATATTGAAAAATATTGAAAAAATATAGACTACAAAAATATCGACTCCCATACCTACACAGGTAAGTACACAAATATTGAATACAAAATATTGATGTTAAACATATAGATGTAAAAAATATTGATTAAAAAAATATATATAATAAAAAAATATACATTACATATTAATATTAATTTAAACTTAATTAAAAAAATAAACACACAAGCATAATAATTTATACATATTTACTTTCAAATAATTAATAAACTAGTATCTCTAATTTACTTTAAAACTTCAAAATTATATAAAAATAATATATATATATATATATAAATAATTTAAAATATAAAAAAACATTCTAGAGTAAATTAAAACATGAAACTATAAAAAATATTCAAACTTAAATTGCCCAATACAATCAGTGAAACAGTAGGAAAAGTGTTGGATAGCAAAATAATTAAATTTACTATTCCAACTCCAGTGAGTGCAACAGTAGAGAAAGTATTAAATCGCGGAGAGGCAAATATTACTATTCCCACTCCAAAGAGTGCAACAGTAGGGGAAGTGTTGGATAGCGGAGGGTAAAAATTATTATTCCCACTCCAGTGAGTGCATAAGTAGGATAAGCGTTGGATAGCGGAGCGGTAAAAAAAGTTATTCCGACTCCAGTGAGTGCAACAGTAGGGAAAGTGTTGGATAGCGGATGGGTAAAAATTACTATTCCAACTCCAGTGAGTGCAACATTAGGGAAAGTGCAGGATAGCGGAGAAGTAAAAATTACTATTCCCACTCCAGTGAATGCAACAGTAGGGAAAGTGCTGGATAGCGAAGGTGTAAAAATTACTATTCCAACTCCAGTGAGTGCAACAGTAGGGAAAGTGCAGGATAGCGGCGAGGTAAAAATTACTATTTCCACTCCAGTGAGTGCAACAGTAGGGAAAGTGCTGGAGTGCGGAGGGGTAAAAATTACTATTCCAACTACGGTGAGTGCAACAGTAGGGAAACTGCTGGATAGCGGAGGGGTAAAAATTACTATTTACATTCTAGTGAGTGCAACAGTAGGGAAACTGCAGGATAGCGGGGAGGTAAAAATTACTATTCCCACTCAGGTGAGTGCAACAGTAGGGAAAGTGCTGGATAGCGAAGGGGTAAAAATTACTATTCCAACTCCACTGAGTGCAACAGTAGGGAAAGTGCTGGGTAGCGGAGGGGTAAAAATTACTATTCCCACTCCAGTGAATGCAACACTAGGGAAAGTGTTGGATACCGTAGGAAAGAAAATTACTATTCACACTCAAATACTTAAAATATATATATATATATATATATATATATGTTACCAGGGTAGCTCCTTCTGTCTTCCCCCGCCCTTTGCAGAGGATCGCTTGGAGTTGGCGGAGCAGTGCCAACCAGGAATGCGTTTGCTTAAATTCAAGTAAAGCGATCACTCAGAGTATGCTGACACCAGTGGTTGTTTATTGCAGGTTACGCGTTTCGCTTGTCAGGCAAGCTTGGTCACACAGTGATTTACCGGAAGTCAAAACAATACATAGACTGTGTAGACATTGAAAAAGGACCATTGTCCTAAAAACCATGTTATAGTAACTGGAACGTCCATTTTGTAATATCTAGTTATCATACTTGAATAACTATTCGTCATATTTGCGCAATAGTATTACTTCCTATCATATTTGATTGAGCGAAGTCGCAATTCAAAATATAAAAAATAAGATAAAATGGAAATGAAACAAATGTTACATCACATTTCAAACAGGTAAATTTATTTTCTGTTAGTATTAAGCGGTAAACGATACAGGCACGCTTTTATACACTGCAACATCATTTAAATTGTAATCATTTTATAAATGGAAGAGTTCACAACACCTCCTTCATTCTCATTGTGTTATTTAGGCATAGGACCCATTAATTTATGAGGCATAGTGCCCATATATTTATGGTACAAACTATCAGTTCTCTTCCTATTCGGGTAGTGGCATAGTGCCAGTGAATTCTAGAACAGCCTGTCAATATTAGACTCCACTCTCTGTTTAGTGTTGTTGACAGTCATGCTAAATGCTTGGTCGTGGTGCCCATTAATCTTCTATTCTAACTCGCCCGCTTGCGCAATACATTCTACATACTTCTATGTCTATGATTCTCCCGGTAGAGCAACCATACCCCTTATATGTGTTCTCCATAAGTACATTCCCTACAAGGGAGTAAAGTTTTAGTGAAAAAGATTCAAGAAACAGGACTGGAGAGAAACCAAGTTTCTTAATAAAACCAAAAAGAACAAAAAGTGACTCTTATCTGTATGATCGGGACCTCCACCTTTGTGATAGAAAAAAAGAAGAAAAGGGTAGGGGGTGGTCGCAGCGAAGAATTGTCTCAAATTCTGCCCCTTCCTTTCCTCCTGTAAAAAGAAAAGAGAATACTATGAGTGATCTCATGTTCTACATTAAAATATACTAAAACCATTAAAACACTAAGACAACAATACACAATTGTACAACTATAGTTACTCTCTATTTTGAGATTATTAGAAAAACCATCAATTCTAGTTTTCTACTCATATAGATGGATGCTCAGTTCTTCATCCTGATTCAGCCCTTCTGGGCTTTTCGTTTGGAGGTTGATAATATGCCATGACTCTTTTTTTCATAAATGAAGGACTCTGTTGCCTCCCCTTGGTGAATGCTCAATCTGTTCTATGGCTAGAAACGACAAAAGGGAGCTGTTGGAAAGATGGTATTTAGCAAAATGTCTGGCTACAGGGTAATGGGGATCTTTATTTGTGATGGCCCTCATGTGCTCTAGCACCCGTTTTAGTTGCTAGAGTTGTGCTCCCCACATATCTTTTTTTTTTTTTGCATGGGCATTCTAGGATGTAGATAGTGAATACTGTACCACAGGTGAGGAATTGTGTTATTTCTTTCTCCCCTGTAGGTGTCTGATAGGATTTTCTCATTGAGCTGTTTCTACAGGCTTTACAATGTCCACATGGAAAGAAGCCATGTAGATTCATTTTGGAGTTTGGACTTTTGTTTGTGATGTCACCTTTTACTAGGAAGTCTCTGAGGTTCTTGCCTTTCCTATATGTAATCTGTGGTCTCTCATGTAAAGTGTGTCCTACGATAGGGTCACTAGTGAGGATATTCCAGTTCTGTGTAAGTATTTTCGCAATAGCTTTGGATTCCTTATTATATGGCATGATGACCCTCGTGATGTTCTCTCCCTCAGTAATGGGTTTATCTTTGAGCGTTTCTTCCCTTTCAGTTTTATCAATTCTATTCTTAGCTCTCTTAAGTACCCATTCTGGGTATCCTCTCTCACGGAATCTTTGCATTATGTTGTATTGTTCAGTCAGGAAGCTGTCCTGTGAACTGCAATTTATCCTCGCTCTTAGCAGCTCACCAAATGGAATGCTCCATTTTAGGGTTTCAGGGTGGCTGCTGAGAGCGTGCAGAACACTATTACCTGCTGTTGCTTTTCTGTGGAGTCTGGTGTGTATCTTATTTTCCCTTATTTCCACTATTACATCCAGAAATTCAGTCTGTTGTTTACTGATGTTATATGTAAGGGTAAGATTAAAGCTGTTCTTGTTAAGCTCATTAATCATATCAATTGCGCTTTCCTTACTACCCTTCCATATTACAGACAGGTCATCTATATACCTGTACCATTTAATTACTTTGTTCTTTGTACAGTCTTGATCAAATTTTTTAAGGACTTCATCCTCCCAGATCCCCAAGAAAAGGTTAGCAAAACTTGGGGCAAAACAAGTCCCCATCGCGGTACCCAAGACTTGTTTAAACATAGTGCCATTAAATAAGAACATATTGTTTAACAAACAGAACTTCATTAGTGTTAACAGCATCTCTGTGTGTTCCAAATAACAAATTTCCCGAGTGTTTAGGAATTGCTGACAGCAGCGAATACCTAATGAATGATCTATAATGGAATACAAAGAATTCACATCCAAGGTGATCATATAGTAATCTTCTTCCCAAACCAGGTCTTTGATTTTGCCCAAAAAGTGTTTAGTGTCCCTGATATGAGAGGGCAATTTTTCCACGTATTCACGTAGAAAATGATCAATGTATTTAGAAATTTTCTCTGTTACACAGCCTCCAAACGAAAAGCCCAGAAGGGCTGAATCAGGATGAAGAACTGAGCATCCATCTATATGAGTAGAAAACTAGAATTGATGGTTTTTCTAATAATCTCAAAATAAATTAAACTATAAAATAATAAAACACAATTAAAACTTATTTTAAAATTAAAAACAATTACTATTAACAGCTAATAATTAAATAATTAAAAAAATTAATACCCACCCTTTACCCCTTTAAAAAGAAATACAACAAAAAATAATCAATTACACAAAATAATTATCTATTAATCAACGTGAATTAACAACTATATATTAATTAATTAAACACAAATTAATTCCCCACTTTATTCCTATAAACACCACAACACACACCTAAAATTATTTACACAATTACAATAATTAATTACCAATTTATTAATTAAAATTAATTAACAACCAATTATTAATTCATCAATTAAAACAAATTACTTTCCACCCTTCCCACAACACAACACACACCTAAAATTAATTACACAAGTACCAAAATTAATTACAAATTAATTAATTAAAATAATTAACCAATTATTAATTCATAAATTAAAATTAGATTACTTCCCACCCTTTACACCTATAAACACCACAACACACACCTAAAATTAATTACACAATTACCATAATTAAATAACAATTAATTAATTAAAATGAATTAACAATCAATTATTAATTAATTAATAATAAATTACTTTACACATTTAACACTATAAAATATCAATTAAACAAATACATTTAATATAATTAAATTACTTCCCACCCTATTCCCCTATAAACCCACAACCCGCTAATGAACTAAAAACGCAAAATTCAAAAAAAAAAAATGAACAAATTTAATATAATTAAATTATTTCCCACCCTGTTCCCCTATAAACCCACAACCCGCTACGGAACTAATAGTGCAAAATTAAATTAATAACTACTAAAAATGTAACACATATATTAAAAATTCACACAATTCGTATATAAAAAAATACATCACATACATATAAAATATATACTAAAATAAATAACAATAATAAAAAAACGATATTTTTAACAACTATATTTTTGCAAACGATATTAAACACTTTGATATTTTTAAAATCGATATTACTTACCTTAATTCGATATTCTTGACCACGATATTCTTGCTGTCGATATTTCTGACCCACGATATTGATGACTCGATATTTCTGCTACTCGATATTTTGTACTCGATATTCTCTCTCTGCACCCTCAGTGACAACTACAGTAGAAAGGGAAGTGGAGAGTAGTGGGCTCCAGGTTGGTAATATGACCGCTCTGATGTTGATCTAGAAAGCTAAGTCATTGTGTCCATTTTCTTTCTCATCTGCCTTGCCCAGTTCTCCCAGGTCATTTATTTGTTCAGTGCTCGAGTTGAAATTTCAATGGCTTACTTCAACCATGTATCCTTTCTGGGCCACCTTAGGAAAAGTCCTCACCCTCATCCCTTTCCGAATCCCTGTCCTTAGCATCTCACATTGGTTTGTCATGTGTGTATTGACATTTTCAATAAAAATGGTGAGCTACTATGCACATTTAGTCATTATGAATTACTGCTTGACATCCATAAATTCACCTGAGTTTTCTTTGCGAATACAAAGTCCTTTTGTGAATCTTGTCCTGAGTTTCAAAGTTCTGTGGTCATTTCATTGTTGTAATTATGTGTGCAGGATTCTGGCAGCAATGGAGAGTGTATAGCACACTTCAAAATGGTCATTGTAGTTAGAGAAACTATCCATGAAATGGAGATCTCACCTGGTCTAGTACCGAGGGAAGTAGCAGATGGTCCACTGCATCAATGCAGGCCATCCAACCGACAAACCAGGTACAAATGGTTCAAGGGTACAATCTTTCATTTTCAAGGTTGTTGACGACCTAACTGTTCAGCTTGTCTTACAGAACCTAGGGGGTGATAAGGATGGCGGGCGGACTTTAGTCCACCCGCCATCCTAGTGGTAACGGGACCGCCCGCCTGCCATACGGCGGTCCCGCCACCCAAATTATGATGCGACCGTCACCGCGGCGGTCACATCTGGCATTTTAACATTGCGGCGGGTGCTGCTGTCAGCAGCACCCGCCGCAATGGTAGAATGCCATGTTGTGCATTTCCATGCACAACGTGGCAGGCACCACGCGGTGCCTGCCACCTTGTGCATGGACATGCAGGGGGGTACCATGGGTACACCCCAAGTGCACCCCTCCACCCCCCAGGGGCCCGCAACGGGCCCCCAAAGCACATCCCCGCCAGCCTTTCCATGGCGGCATCGCCGCCATGGAAAGGCCTGAAATGCCACACATCATAATATGGATGGCGGTGCCTGCTAGGCACCGCCACCATATTTGTGCCCCTGGTCCGCCCGGCCGGCAATTGTAACGATTGCTGACTGGCGGAAAAGCGGCGGACGGACTTTCCATCCGCCGCAATACCCACCGCCATCGTAATATGGCGGTGGGTAATTCAGGTTACGATGGCATGGCGATCGTTACGCCATCCTAATCACCCCCCTAGACTGTTGAGTTTTATTGAACACTCCCCTGCACCCCTTCTGAACCCAAAGATTTTCTGACTCTCGGTGCTCTTTGGGAATGTTTAAAAAACCCGAAATAAATAAGCACAATATTAAATTAATCAACAAGTAGATACACACAATAGATAATTTCAAGTCATTTGAAATGGCATCTGGTACTTTCACATATCTAAATGGACAATGTAGTCCTAGGGCTATCTATCTACGGTTCTTCTTAATTGGCCTCGATATACACTCAGTCAATAACATTATGGTGCTAATGATTGTCTTAAGTTGTAATTGAGCCCTTTTAAACTTTAAAACAAAGCCCAAAGGTTGTAATCGTAAAAACAAGCTTTTAGAAACGAAACAGAGATTTTGAGAGTGTAATTGAATCTCTACGGTCAAGGCATACGTTTGTGTTAAAGTGACCTTCTTTCGAGCATATATTCAAAGTAATGAATGGCCATTTTATGCGTTTAATTGCTCAGGCACTAAATATAATTTTATGGACTTAATTAAATGAATGACAACAGAAATTCTGCCAATCTATCAGAATTGTGATCTAGCAATCCTTGCCTCATCAACAGATGAACACGAAAATTGAAATGCAAGACATGTGTCTATTTTTATGAAACTTAACCTCAAACATATTGTTTTATGACCAAAATAAAATCGTCTTTAGAGGACATGAACCAGAAGGATAATTAACTTTCTAAAACATTAAGCACTTACCTTTCTCTGGGACATTTAACTTTGCTATGGTCAGTATTTGATTTTTGTACGCTTGAATTGTTGAGTTTTATGGCTTAGTTATTGAATACTTCATAAGGATATAAAACGCAAACTTTTTTGAAGAATGATGAATTAATATATAATTGACACCACTCTTTAAGCTGCAGGGCTCTACTTAAACCGCAGCTAAATCGTCATCAACTGACTTGACAGGTGTGTGTGTGACTCATACTAGAAAATAAATTAAAGGGGCCATCTAGTGAATGATATCACGATAGATCCCAAAACGCAAACAGACATAATCAAACAAATGACCATTCTGGAATGTCTCTTGTTGGTCCTTGTTAGCAATGAAAGACATGGTAAATACAGTAGTGCTTTATTCTCTGCACAGGACGTTACTAAGTCCAGGACTTGTCAGACACTTAGGGGTCAGAAGTACTAACCTATTTTGTGGCCGCAAATACTCTGATTCGCAAAATAGGGCTGTTTGTAGCTGAAAAATTGATTTGTCTTAAGTACAAATACCATTTTCGAAGTAGGCAAACTTTTATTGACTCCTAAATGTAGATTTTTAATTATTACCAGATTGCAATTTGCAAAGTGCATGTTGTAGGCACCCCTTCCAAATTGCAAATTGGTACCACATGTATCAATGTCTTGCGATTGAAATTTGGGTGAAAAAAACCAGTGAAAAGTTACTGATTTGCATTTGAAAACTACCAAATAAATATTAATTAGGTAGGTCAGATTGCGAAACACTCCAGTTCGAAATTTTGTGAACTGGCTTATTAATACACAAGTCAGTTCACAAAATTCTATACTGGTCACAAAAATATTGGTAGCAAATTGTGGCCAGTTTTTGAGACTAATATAATGATACATCAGGCCCTTAGTTAACCATCTTTAGTAACTCTGGGGTATCAAGCTATTTCCTTCATACCTATCATAGTTCTGAATGTGACCTGCATGACTCAATTACATTGGAAATGTGGATTTTTAGGAGTGTGGCTTATAGATATTGTCCCTGTTCTCTCAAAGGTGTGATGCAACTCGACACACTGAGCATGTGAGAAAATGAGATGACTGGTATGACGCACAATGCATCAGTTGTTTTTTGATTGATATGGTGGTTCTAGCTATACTTTGCGACACTTCTGTTTGTTTCATAAATACAATGGTATATCACGTTGACTCCAATAGGATGTACTGCCTAATGCAATTACAACCACAAATTATAAGGATTTTAAAAGTCACCAGAGAGTTCTGTGACCTCATAAATGAATGAGGCCAAAGTCAAAGTTCCAGTGCTTTGTTGTGGAAATCCAAGGTGACTTGCAATATCCTTATTACTTATGGTAGGTGTTTTTATCTCTTGTAATACATGATCGCCCACAATGTTGACCTTCCCATAACCTCTTTTCAATTTTTGGGGTCTTGCTCTCAATAATAGACATCCTTTGGCTGCAATTATGTAGACTACATGTGGAATTTGGACTGGAAAAATAAGCATGCCAGTGTGCAGTTTGTAATATGTTGCAAAGATGTATGTTAGTTAAATTAATATGGACAAGAGTGGGCACGTCTGCGCCTGTTTGTGATCAGATGAGGCTGGGCTGGGCCACCCCTCTTGGCCCATCCATCTCTGTGGCTTGACCTTGGCTCTGCAACATCATGGAATTGAGCTGACTTTCTCCAGCTCATTGATGAGCCATCTTTAGGTAGGCTGTTACTTTATTTCCTGCACTCTTCATTCAAGTCAATTTAATATGGGAAAAAGGAAGGCCAATACATCTAAAGGAGGGCAAGACTCTTTTGTGCCAGGTACATCCTCGATCACTAACTACCTGACCACCTGGGCGCCATAAATTGATAAATAGACCTTGTTGAGGCCAGAATTGATGCAGTTCAACGTCTTACCATAAATTAACCTTTTGCATCTTGCAAATTGATAGAGCCACCTATCACGTGTAGTGAAGTAAGTGATAGCATAAATGGAGGCCATCCCTTGATAATTTGTCAACAGAAGAAGCACCTAGAGGTGATAACGAGGTGGTTGCAATACATGACCCCACCCTTGTAGCCTCAGGCAGTAATATTGTTTTAGTTGGTCCCCACCCTTATAGCCCCATGTAGGAGAGTAGGATCTGCCTCTTATGTTGCCCCCACTTTTTTTCTGATGTTTACACTGGTTTCTGGCTATAGTCTGGCTGGGACCCTGCTAATCAGGGCCCCAGCCTCTCTGTTCTCTCTAAATGATTTGGAGTGCACTCTAGGTGCACTAGTGATTGGATACTGTGGTACCTTATGAGTCCCTAGTATATGGTACCTTAGGTACCAAGGGCATAGGTACTCCACAGGCCTACCAGGGGCTGCAGCATGTATTATGCCACCCCTGGGAAGCAGACTAAATCTGACACCACAGGTCTGCTACTGCAGCCTGGGTGAGGAAGTGCTAGCACCCCTCACTGAGATATAGGTCCCCTATATCTCTCCTACACACACATATAAACCTATCAGTCACCCCTAAGGCAGGCCCTATCAATCCTGAAGGCAGGGTGCTTGGCTTCTATGTGAGGGGGTGCCTCTGCCTGAGCAGGGCCCCTCTGCAGCTCTCAGAGTCCATTCTCTGGTGCTGTTTGTGGATGCGGTTAAACCATATACTTTTAAGTGCATTATATCCTCGCGGTAAAATGCTAACTTTGGAATGGCTGCATCGAAACATGTCGTGTTTGGTGTCAAACATCTTAGAATACTACCCCCCGCCAGTCCTGGCGGCGGGGGTAGCATTCCACCCTTCTAGAGGGATAGACATGTACCTACTGTGGAAACGCGGTAGAATCCTGCAGAGCCCTGGCATCACAAAATGGATGCCACCAGTCACAGACACTGGGCTGCCCTCCTGCTGATGACCAACACTCGCAGTGGAGGGAGCCCAACAATAGATATCCTGTCCCAAGGGGGTGTGACCACCTCCCAGACAGGGTTTAGTGAATTGGGGCTGGGTGGGTGCACTCCTAGAGTGCTTTGAAGTCCTGCACTGGGGGAGCAGAAGGCTCCTCTTTGCATATGCCAGTTCAAACCGGCTCAGGGGCTACCTGTCCCTGTTCTGGTGCGAAACTGGACAAAGGGAAGTGGGTGTAGCCACCCACTCCCCTGACCCTCCCATAGGTAGGGTCATAGAGCTAGTCCCTCCCTTTCTTTTAGTATAAGAGGGGGAACCTGTGCATTGCACCCTAGATTTCCCTGGATGACGCTCTGAAGACGAATCCCGGACCTTCGACGTTCCACTACCTTTGGAAGACTGAAGAATCTCCCTTGGAGTCAAGGAGTGACTCCCCTGCTTGGCAGGCACCAAAAACTACAAACAATGGTTGCAAACTACGCCGCTCCCGCCGGAGTCCGAAGGCCCTGCAGCCCAAGAAATGGATTTCCTGACTTCTCAAAGGCCATCGTGAGTCCCCAGTGAAGCTGAGGCCAGTGGACCCCAAGAGTAACGAGGAACCGCGACCCCTGGGTACCGTGCACTATTGTCAAGTGCAACCCCTTCACAATGTTCCACGAACTTGTGCTTTGGAACACGTGTGATCCCAGCCTCCAGCAGGAATCCCTCCTAAGATCAGAGGCCTACCATGTCCCGAGTGACCGTGGGCCCCTGTGAGTGAATCCTCCCGAGGCGTCTTTGCGATCCCTTGCCAGCCGGCTTGTGGGTCCCCAGAAGACTTTCTAAAGAAACCAAAGGGCTCCCCTGGTTGCTCCAGGCTTGCCCTGACTTACCTTCACTGGGTGAGTCCCCCAGACCTTGCTGGTCTGCGCCATTGCCTCTTCACACTTTCCCCGAGACTTGCTGTTACCAGGGCTTGTTGGCTCCGATTGAGTCGCCAACACCGCAGTAAGCTGTAGACATCAAAGGACACGCCGAATCCATCTCCTGGTTGTCGTCGACTCCTCCTGGACCTCGTGGCTGAAGAGTCAACGCAACTGCGAATGACCTGAATCTTGCGACGACGGTGGGCATCCATCTTCCTTGCCCCGAGTCACTGCCAAGTGACTTTGAACACTGTCCCCTCTGCTTTCAGGTCTTCCATCTTCCGAATCCAGGCTTGGATTCCTCCGGACACTTCTCCTGTCGCCGCAAGCAGCAAGTCTTCACTGGCTCCCATTGAAAACGACACCGCGACCCGACACCAAAGAACACCTATGCACCCGGCTCCCCTGGGTGAGGTAACTTCAGCACTACGGTGCTCCTGTGGGTGTGGGCCCTAGAACTACTTACCCTGTAAGTGACTTGCTTGTAGCTTCCCTAGAAGTGTCCTAAAACTCTAACTTTCTAAGTGCGACAATTGCGCTGACTCGTACAGGGTTCGCGTCTGTGTTAGACACACCGCGTCCATCTCCTTTGTAACACCATCTAAAACTGTATCCTTCGACTCGTACTGAGTCCGATCGGTGTTCGCCTCGAACACACAAAGGGCCTGTAACACAGATCTCCATTGCACTGACTCGCACAAGGTTCGCGTCTGTGTTAGACACAGCGCGTCCATCTCCCTTGCAACTCTATCTGTGACCGCGTCCTTCGACTCGTACAAGGACCGATCGGTGTGTTCGCCTCGAACACGCAAGGGACCTTTAACATTGAAATCCCAATCGCGTCTGAGCGCATAGACTCGTACAGGACTCACACCGGTGCCAGGTCACCGCGTCCGTCCCCTGTGGGTCTCCTACAACTACCTGGGGTGGTTCTTGGGGGTCCCTCGATTCTAGATGCCCTAGACCTAGGTCTAGCAAACTAAGATTGTGATATTCGATTGTGCTAAACTTATTGTGATAATATTTGACTTGTACATATGTTCCTGAATTCTAATCTCATAAAGAGATTAGTAGAGAGTGTTTATTAATAAATACATATATATTTGATATATATACCTGTGTGGTGTCTTTTCATTTGGTGATTCAAGAGATTGTGTGGTAAAACAAGCTGCTTTACATTCCTTCAAGACTTAGCCTGAAGGCTGCTCTCCACAGCTACCACTAGGATAGCTTTCTATAAAGGTTGTCTTAAACCTATCTACCATACGAGTCGACTTGTTCTGGTGCAAGGTGTCCACTTTAATTAGTGAACAGCATATACCAGGCCAACTTCTCACATTGGTGGGCAGCGTGTGGGATTCCAGCTTGCTATTGTTTTACCAGAAAATCTCTATTTGAATTACTAACTGAAAACCACTATAGGTACTTAAGGTACATATAAAGTCAAGCTTAGTATCAATAAGTTCTACTGAACTTAGAGCTGTGTGCCAAGGGATAGCACACCCTTTCTACAGCTCAAGCTAGTATCAGTAGGCCACAAACTAGTGTAGGTAGTACAACACTGCACAACACTAGAATGTCCTTAAAGGGTGGAACCAGTGGATCCACTCAGCCTCAGTATAAGGACATGGCTTTCTCTGACTTGAGAGCCATGTGTGTTGAAAGACACCTGAGGCTAGGACAGAGTCCCTCAACCCTACACCTGATAGATCTGCTGACAGCAGATGATCTTAGATTGGCTCTAGGAGCTAATGGGTCTGAATCAGTGGGTGGGTCAATTACAGTATCTGGGTCAGATGATGAAAATCAGAATGACCAGGACTCTGTGATTGAAGGGCCAGGCCTCAAGGGGCCTGAAAAGGACAGAGGAATTCTTCCTAAGAGAGCTGACAGAGTGGAGGAGAGGCATAGGTCCCCTTCCAGGGAATCTGAGCACTCTTATCACTCTGGCAGAGAATTTGTCCACCAGAGGAACTCATACTTTCCCATAAGAGAGACCTCCTCTGAAAGAATGTGCAAACTGCTGCAGTATGAGGAAGCAAGAGTTGCCCTCAGAACCAAGCAGTTGGCACTGGATAGAGAAGCCCTGGAGATCCAGAGAGCTTCTAGACGAGAGGGGTTAGAACCCCTTGGTGGCAGCAACATTGTCCCTAGAGGCAGATAATCTATTCCAGACCATAGGAACCTGAGCAAGGTTGTTCCTCCCTACCAGAGTGGGGATGATATCCACAAGTGGATCACTGCTATGGAGAGGGCCTGTAGAGTACAGCAGGTCCCCCAAAAGCAGTGGGCAGCAATCTTATGGCTCTCCTTTTCAGATAAAGGTAGAGACAAGCTCCTCACTGTTAGAGAAGAGGATGCTGACGATTATGAAGTCCTGAAGAGTGCACTGATAGATGGGTTTGGCTTAACCACTGAACAGTACAGGTTGAAGTTCAGAGACACCCAGAAGGCACAGACTCAGGACTGGACTGACTTTGTTGATTGTGCAACCAAGGCTCTGGAGGGTTGGCTGGTTGGCAGTAGGGTTACTGATTTCAAGGGATTGTATAATCTGATGATGAGAGAACAGATACTTAATAATTGCCAGAACCAGTTGTTGCATCAGTACCTGGTGGACTCGGATCTGACCTCTCCCCAAGAATTGGGAAAGAAGGCAGACAAATGGGTCAGAACCAGGGTGAGGCAGAAACCCCAGAACCAAGGGGGTGACACCAAGAAGCAAGTTCCTAAGGGCTCTGAGAAAGGTGGGGATAAGTCAAAAGACCAGAAGTCTTCACAAGGGCCCCAAAAATCTGCATCTGGTGGGGAGTCACAATCCAACAAGGGAAAAGGCCAAAAGAAGCCCTGGTGCAAATTCTGTAAACAGAAAGGGCACTGGACTTCTGACTGTAACAAGTCCAAAGACCAAACCACCACCACTCCTGCCCCTAAGGCAACTGTTCCCCCTAGCTCAGCTACTGGTGGAGGTGGTACTCAGAATAAGGGTGTAGTAGGGCTGACCCTGGGTTCTGAAGTGGACTCTGACCTAGTCAGAGTGCCCACTCAGGCAATGCTGATTTGTGAGGGAGACCTTAATATGTCCTTCCTAGTGAGTCCCAGTAATCTGGGCAAATACAAACAGCAGCCTGTAATAAATGGCAAACAGGCTTTGGCATTTAGGGACACAGGTGCTAGTGTCACCATGGTGGCAGAGGATCTTGTGGACCCTGGACAGATCATCCTGGGCGAAATGTACCAGGTGACCAACGCAAGCAATGTCTGGACCAACCATAGTCTGGCAGTTGTGAATTTCTCCTGGGGAGCGGTAACTGGCCTCAAGATGGTTGTAGTCAGTGCAGACCTCCCTGTCGAATGTCTTTTGGGCTATGATCTAGAGACTTCAGCCTGGTCTGAAGTAGAGTTATGGACTCATGCTGAGATGTTGGGCATCCCTACAGATGTATTTGCTGTGACCAGGTCACAAGCAAGAATGCATGACACTGAACCAGCTCTGGATCCTGGAACAATGGACCAGATGCTTCCCAAGAGGAGGAGCAGTAGGGTAAAGGCAGTGCCTTCCCCTCTGTCTCAGATCACAGATTCACCCCCAGAGGGAGGTGAAGCAGATCCTGAAGAAGGAACTGCCCCAGAGGGACTTGAGCCTGATCAGGTTGAGTTCTTGGGGGCAGGGGGCCCTTCTAGGGAAGATCTGAGTAAGGAGCAACAGTGCTGCCCCTCTCTTGAACCCCTCAGACAGCAGGCCGCTGCTGAGGCTGCTGGGAGTGCTAGTGGGTCCCATAAAGTTTATTGGGATGAGGGACTCCTATATTCTGAGAGTAGAGACCCAGCCCCTGGAGCCACCAGGAGGATGGTAATACCTCAGAAGTTTAGGGGGTTCCTCTTGACCCTAGCACATGACATCCCTTTAGCAGGACACTTGGGCCAAAACAAGACCTGGGACAGGCTTGTTCCACATTTTCATTGGCCACATATATCAGAGGACACAAAGGAGTTTTGTCGCTCCTGTGTCACATGCCAAGCCAGTGGTAAGGCAGATGGCACAACAAAGGCCCCCCTGATACCACTACTGGTGGTGGGGGTACCCTTTGAAAGGGTAGGGATTGACATTGTTGGTCCCCTTGACCCTCAAACTGCAACTGGGCACAGGTTTATCCTGGTGGTAGTGGATCATGCCACCAGGGTACCCAGAAGCAATTCCCCTGAGGACCACCACAGCCCCTGTGGTGGCAAGAGCCCTCATTGGAGTCTTCTCCAGAGTGGGTTTCCCAAAGGAGGTCATTTCTGACAGAGGTGCCAACTTCATGTCAGGATATCTGAAAGCAATGCGGAAGGAGTGTGGTGTAACTTATAAGTTCACCACCCCTATCACCCACAATGCAATGGTTTAGTTGAACGCTTCAACAAAACCTTGAAAGGAATGATTAAAGGACTCCCAGAGAAGCTTAGGCGGAAATGGGACCTTCTTCTTCCTTGCCTATTGTTTGCATACAGAGAGGTTCCACAGAAGGGGGTTGGTTACAGCCCATTTGAGCTTCTGTTTGGGCATCCTGTGAGAGGTCCACTGTGTTTGGTAAAAGAGGGCTGGGAGTTACCTCTCAAGCCCCCCAAACAAGATGTGATGGACTATGTACTTGGTCTCCGCTCCCGGATGGCAGAGTACATGAAAAAGGCAACCAAAAACCTGGAGTCCAGCCAAGAATTACAAAAAGCTTGGCATGACCAAAAGGCTGTACTGACTGTATACCAGCCAGGACAGAAAGTGTGGGTGTTGGAGCCTGTGGACCCAGCAGCCCTCCAGGACAAGTGGAGTGGCCCCCATACCATAGTTGAACAAAAGGGAGAAGTCACCTACCTGGTGAATCTTGGAACTCCCAGGAGCCCCCTGAGGGTGCTCCACGTCAACAGATTAAAGCCATATGTTGACAGGGCTGACATGGGCTTGCTCATGGCAACTGATGAGGACCAGGAGGAGGAGAGTGACCCTCTCCCTTACCTGCTCTCTCAGAACCCTGATGATGGGTCAGTAGATGGTGTTGCTTTGGCAATCAGCCTCACTGACCATCAGCAAACTGAGTGCAGACAAGTTCTGCAACAGTATAGACATATGTTTAGCCTGACCCCTAGTCAGACTTCCTGGTGCACCCACGAGGTGGACACTGGAGACAGTCTGCCTGTCAAGAATAAAATCTACAGGCAACCTGACCATGTCAGGGACTGTATCAGGACTGAAGTCCAGAAGATGTTGGAGCTAGGTGTAATTGAGCCTTCAGATAGCCCTTGGGCTAGCCCAGTAGTCCTGGTACCCAAGCCTCATACCCAGGGTGGTAAGAAAGAAATGAGGTTTTGTGTAGACTACAGAGGCCTCAATGCAGTCACTAGGACTGATGCCTATCCCATACCAAGGGCAGATGAGCTGATTGATACTTTGGCCTCAGCCAAGTATCTAAGCACGTTTGACCTGACAGCTGGCTACTGGCAGATCAGGTTAGCTGATGATGCAAAAGCCAAAACAGCATTTTCGACCCCTGGTGGGCACTACCACTTTGTGGTGATGCCCTTTGGATTGAAAAATGCACCTGCCACTTTTCAGAGGTTGGTGAATAAAGTTCTGACAGGGATGGAAACTTATTGCTCAGCTTATCTAGATGATATTGCTGTCTTTAGTTCCTCCTGGCAGGATCACCTGGTCCACCTCAGGAATGTTTTGGAGGCCCTGCAGAAAGCAGGCCTCACTATCAAGGCCACTAAGTGCCAGATAGGGCAGAGTCAGGTTGTATACCTGGGCCACCTTGTAGGTGGAGGCCAGGTTCAGCCTTTACAGAGCAAAATCCAAACCATAATGGAATGGGTTGCTCCAACCACCCAGACACAGGTGAGAGCCTTCTTAGGCCTGTCTGGGTACTAGAGGAGGTTTGTCAAGGGATATGGAACTATAGTGACCCCCTTGAATGATCTGACCTCAAAGAAAATGCCAAAAAAGGTTCAGTGGACAGCTAGCTGTCAGAAGGCATTTGAAGACCTAAAGCAGGCCATGTGCACTGCCCCCATCTTACAGAGTCCAGACTACACCAAAAAGTTCATTGTCCAAACAGATGCTTCTGAGCTGGGTGTGGGAGCTGTACTGTCTCAACTGAATGATGAAGGTCAAGACCAGCCAGTAGCTTTTATTAGCAGAAGGCTGACCCCTAGAGAGAAACGTTGGTCAGCTATAGAGAGGGAGGCCTTTGCTGTGGTATGGGCTCTGAAGAAGCTGAGGCCATACTTGTTTGGCACTCACTTCATAGTTCAGACCGACCACAAGCCCCTCCTATGGCTTAAACAAATGAAAGGAGAAAACCCAAAACTTTTGAGGTGGTCCATTTCCCTACAGGGGATGGACTATACAGTGGAACATAGACCTGGGACCCAACATGCCAATGCAGATGGACTCTCAAGGTATTTCCACTTTGAACACGAAGACTCAACTGGTCAAGGTTAGTTTAGTGTCCCTGCGTTTGGGGGGGTTGTGTAGGAGAGTAGGATCTGCCTCTTATGTTGCCCCCACTTTTTTTCTGATGTTTACACTGGTTTCTGGCTATAGTCTGGCTGGGACCCTGCTAATCAGGGCCCCAGCCTCTCTGTTCTCTCTAAACGATTTGGAGTGCACTCTAGGTGCACTAGTGATTGGATACTGTGGTACCTTATGAGTCCCTAGTATATGGTACCTTAGGTACCAAGGGCATAGGTACTCCACAGGCCTACCAGGGGCTGCAGCATGTATTATGCCACCCCTGGGAAGCAGACTAAATCTGACACCACAGGCATGCTACTGCAGCCTGGGTGAGGAAGTGCTAGCACCCCTCACTGAGATATAGGTCCCCTATATCTCTCCTACACACACATATAAACCTATCAGTCACCCCTAAGGCAGGCCCTATCAATCCTGAGGGCAGGGTGCTTGGCTTCTATGTGAGGGGGTGCCTCTGCCTGAGCAGGGCCCCTCTGCAGCTCTCAGAGTCCATTCTCTGGTGCTGTTTGTGGATGCGGTTAAACCATATACTTTTAAGAGCATTATATCCTTGCGGTAAAATGCTAACTTTGGAATGGCTGCATCGAAACATGTCGTGTTTGGTGTCAAACATCTTGGAATACTACCCCCCGCCAGTCCTGGCGGCGGGGGTAGCATTCCACCCTTCTCGAGGGATAGACATGTACCTACTGTGGAAACGCGGTAGAATCCTGCAGAGCCCTGGCATCACAAAATGGATGCCACCAGTCACAGACACTGGGCTGCCCTCCTGCTGATGACCAACACTCGCAGTGGAGGAAGCCCAACAATAGATATCCTGTCCCAAGGGGTGTGACCACCTCCCAGACAGGGTTTAGTGTATTGGGGCTGGGTGGGTGCACTCTTAGAGTGCTTTGAAGTCCTGCACTGGGGGAGCAGAAGGCTCCTCTGTGCATATGCCAGTTCAAACCAGCTCAGGGGCTACCTGTCCCTGCTCTGGCACGAAACTGGACAAAGGGAAGTGGGTGTAGCCACCCACTCCCCTGACCCTCCCATAGGTAGGGTCATAGAGCTAGTCCCTCCCTTTCTTTTAGTATAAGAGGGGGAACCCGTGCATTGCACCCTAGATTTCCCTGGACGACGCTCTGAAGACGAATCCCGTACCTTCGACGTTCCACTACCTTTGGAAGACTGAAGAATCTCCCTTGGAGTCAAGGAGTGACTCCCCTGCTTGGCAGGCACCAAAAACTACAAACGACGGTTGCAAACTACGCCGCTCCCGCCAGAGTCCGAAGTCCCTGCAGCCCAAGAAGTGGATTTCTTGACTTCTCAAAGGCCATCGTGAGTCCCCAGCGAAGCTGAAGCCAGTGGACCCCAAGAGTAACGAGGAACCGCGACCCCTGGGTACCGTGCACTATTGTCGAGTGCAACCCCTTCACAACGTTCCACGAACTTGTGCTTTGGACCACGTGTGTTCCCAGCTTCCAGCAGGAATCCCTCCTAAGATCAGAGGTCTACCATGTCCCGAGTGACCGTGGGCCCCTGTGAGTGAATCCTCCCGAGGCATCTTCGCAATCCCTTGCCAGCCAGCTTGTGGGTCCCCAGAAGACTTTCTAAAGAAACCAAAGGGCTCCCCTGGTTGCTCCAGGCCTGCCCTGACTTACCCTCGCTGGGTGAGTCCCCCAGACCTTGTTGGTCTGCGCCATTGCCTCTTCACACTTTCCCCAAGACTTGCTGTTACCAGGAGTTGTTGGCTCCGATCGAGTCGCCGATACCGCAGTAAGCTGCAGACATTGTGGCACATGCTGAATCCAGCTCCTGGTCATCGTCGATGCCTCCTGGACCTCATGGCTGAAGAGTCAAGGCAACCGCGAACGACCTGAATCTTGCAACGACGGTGGGCATCCATCTTCCTTGCCCCGAGTCACTGCCAAGTGACTTTGAACACTATCCCCTCTGCTTTCAGGTCTTCCATCTTCCGAATCCAGGCTTGGATTCCTCCGGACACTTCTCCTGTCGCCGCAAGCAGCAAGTCTTCACTGGCTACCATTGAAAACGACACCGCGACCCGACACCAAAGAACACCTATGCACCCGGCTCCCCTGGGTGAGGTAACTTCAGCACTACGGTGCTCCTGTGGGTGTGGGCCCTAGAACTACTTCCCCTCTAAGTGACTTGCTTGTAGCTTCCCTAGAAGTGTCCTAAAACTCTAACTTTCTAAGTGCGACAATTGCGCTGACTCGTACAGGGTTCGCGTCTGTGTTAGACACACCGCGTCCATCTCCTTTGTAACACCATCTAAAACTGTATCCTTCGACTCGTACTGAGTCCGATCGGTGTTCGCCTCGAACACACAAAGAACCTGTAACACTGAGATCTCCATTGCACTGACTCGCACAAGGTTCGCGTTTGTGTTAGACACAGCGCGTCCATCTCCCTTGCAACTCTATCTGTGACCGCGTCCTTCGACTCGTACAAGGAGCGATCGGTGTGTTCGCCTCGAACACGCAAGGGACCTTTAACATTGAAATCCCAATCGCGTCTGAGCGCATAGACTCGTACAGGACTCGCACCGGTGCCAGGTCACCGCGTCCGTCCCCTGTGGGTCTCCTACAACTACCTGGGGTGGTTCTTGGGGGTCCCTCGATTCTAGATGCCCTAGACCTAGGTCTAGCAAACTAAGATTGTGATATTCGATTGTGCTAAACTTATTGTGATAATATTTGACTTGTACATATGTTCCTGACTTCTAATCTCATAAAGAGATTAGTAGAGAGTGTTTATTAATAAATACATATATATTTGATATATATACCTGTGTGGTGTCTTTTCATTTGGTGATTCAAGAGATTGTGTGGTAAAACAAGCTGCTTTACATTCCTTCAAGACTTAGCCTGAAGGCTGCTCTCCACAGCTACCACTAGGATAGCTTTCTATAAAGGTTGTCTTAAACCTATCTACCATACGAGTCGACTTGTTCTGGTGCAAGGTGTCCACTTTAATTAGTGAACAGCATATACCAGGCCAACTTCTCACACCCCATATTTCAGCAAGTTCGCCACCATCAAAAAGGGGAGGGGGGGAAGGCACACTTACAAAAGTGAACGTTTAAGGGTACCCAAACAATGGTATTACACAACAATGTAACTTGGAAAAGGTCTTCTGTGGTGATGCAAACTGGGCGGTAGGATTCAGGAAACATAAAGGATATGTACACAAAATTGATGGATCACAGTAATAGTTTGTTTAAATCTGCCAAGGCCATGTTCAAGGAGATCCAAGTACATTTCAATACCTTGGACCTGTGACATCTAAACAAAAAGAAGATTGGCTGGACCTCAAGCACAAAGCGGTATATCGGCTGGGAAGCAATGCTGGATGGCATAATTATTTTTTTAGGGAGATACTTAATGTGAGAAAGGTTGAATGGGTCAAAATCCGAAACATTCCTCTGTTGACTGCGTGGTCTATAATTTCAAAATTCCAACATTTGTAAAGGAACTTTTAAAACAATTCAACTATCTTACTAAATCTCCAAGGAGAATTCAGGTGCACCCATTGGGGTATTTTTATGGCCACTTTCTTCTTTTCAATTTCCTAATCATCCTCCTTTTGTGCGCTCTCCGGGGAGGTGAAATACCCACTCTGGTTTTAATCTTGAGCTACAAAATCGATTTGCCCCAATGATACTTCACAAGATTTTGAGTGACTGCAATTCCCACATAGTTTGGATGGCTTTTACTTCCGTGAAACTGGTTCTCCAACTGTGGACCAAGTTTTGTCCAGTGCTAAGGTAATTTCACCCACCCAAACCATGGCTTGAACCTTTGAGTTAGTGTGTGCACTGGTGGCAGGTAGTATGGAATTGCATGCTGTCGGTTTTATATACAGTGTTGATCCTATGCTCGTTCCTCCCACGTATAGGACCACATCTAGGTATTCATTTTGTAGTTCACTGTAGTGATGTGTGAAAGAGACATTGTACATGTTGTCATTGAGGTACTGTATGAACTTTGACAATGAGTCCATGTTGCCGTTCAGATCATGAGCAAATCATCAATGTATCTCCCCCAGTATGGTATGTGTTTGGAAAGTTCTCATGGACAAAAGGTCCAGATGTGTAGTATCTCAAACATACCCATGTATAGATTGGGATAGGCAAAGGCTGGAGAAAATTTGTACCCCATAGCGACGCCTTGTGCCTGGATGTACCATTCCCCATTGTGTGTGTTGGAGAGGAAAATACATTTCAACTTTTAATGACATGAGAGAATCGATTATGACACTTTCTGAGAAAAAACTAATAAACGTGCACCAGCTACATGTTCAAGAAAACATGACAAAACACGAGAAGCTTAGTTACTGCATCGTAAAATTGTGCACGAAAAGGTATGGTCTAGATGATATAATTCACATAAATAATGTAGACAGTGATTTACTAATAGAAAAAGAACTATATTTCATTAACAAGTGCTATAAATATGTAAATGATGAACTCTCACATTATGGAGTTTATCTGTAATCTTACTTTATTAACATTTATATGTGTGTATAACAAATTCAATTTAAACGTATCTATCGTGTAAACGTGTGCACCGAAATCACAAAAGAAAAGTAGGTTTTACACATTCCGAATTAATGATGCCTTCATGAAACTTTCATAGACTGTATTTCATACATGTACTATTATCAAACATCTAAAATAAATTTAATACATTAAGATTTTAAATGTATTTGCATGTTAGTACATTGGGAAAGCCGAAATCTATCATACTGAAACATATTATTTGTAACCATACTGGATGACTTCAAGTGCATCAGAATTGTACTAGAATTATGACAATTCATATTCCCTATGATTGTATGCTTATTAATTATATATGTTTTCCATTAAATTAGTTCAATTTAATTTAGGCCTGACTGAAAATGTAAAGTCTCTTGACTTGCTGAATCTACTGTTCGTTTATACATGGCGGACATGTCTCGGGCACTTAACAACGCCAACTTAATCCCCCCAAAAATAGGCAATATCAAGATCACAATATTGGAATACGCGGACGACATTGTCCTGCGTGATAATTCAAAAATAGGACTCCAGAGAGCACTAAATTCACTTCATTCATATAATAGTGCAAACAAGATGATAGTAAATGAATCCAAAACAAAGGTGTTATCCTTCGGAAGGACGCTAAAACAAACAAGTAGTCACTGGTCTCTGGGCCCTCTAAAAATCTCAAGAGCTAAATCTTATAATTATTTGGGCACTTGGTTCTCTGCGAATGGCGCACCAACAATACACAACCGCCACTTAAAGGATAAGGCAGCATTAATAATTACTAGACTTTGCCAACTACATACAGCCCTTGAAAACCCCTCCTAAGCCCCAATTAGAAAAGTGCTTAGGGCCGTACTACCTTCTGCATTTACCTATGGTAGCGAGGCCTTTCCGTCTCAACTCACCAAAACTATTGAAAAACTACACCTAAAAACTTATAAAAGAGTTTTCAAACTGCCCCATTACATCAGGGGACCCTTGGTGAGACTTGAATTTGGCCTGGTGGGCATTACATGGTCTAGCATGGGGTCCTTTTTAAAGTACTTTTATAGATGCATAACGGCGTTGCCAGGTACCTTGAAATTTATTCTGCAAGATATATTCAAATATAAAAACAACCCGTGGTCCATGTATCTAATGACGGCAGCAGCAACTTTACAAATTGACCTGACCGTTCTAAATACTCCTTCAATTACGTACACCGCAGTAAAAAGTATAATGAAAAAACAAACTAAACTACTTTCAAAGACCACGGACTTGCAAAACATTAAGTCTACACCGCCATTAAGAGCACTGACTGTATCATACAACAATGACAGCCAAGTTGGACTTCAGGCACAACCTTATCTCAACAGTGCAATAGGGAAAGTTTGCCTGACCCAAATCTTGGCAGCAAGGATGCTGGCATTACACATTAAAGACTTTAACCCCAACTGGCCACTGCTTTCTAAGATAGTTAAGTGTAGACTTTGCAGCTACAAATCTGAAACTTTTTTACATTTACTTTGTAGCTGCCCGACGTTGCTTGACTCCCGGCGATCTCTATTAAAGCCACTCTTTTTAACTAATGGTATAAGAACATGTAATCAGGCAATGAATTGGACTTTTAGCACCATGGTGCCCCTCGAATTGGCAAGAATAGGCAGATTCTTTAAAACTGTACAGGACTTCCTTAAAAATTCACAACCAAGCTTTGAGATGATCGTGAATTGATAACTCTTAGTTTATGTACCATGGACATTAGGCATTGTAGAGTTTGGTCACTTTGCAATTGTGTTTTTTTTTTTTCTTTTTATCTGTTAAGCATTTTCTCCATTTTTTGAGATGGACTTTGTAAGGTATTTTTATCTCTTTTATAAAAAATTCAAATTGGACCAATTATAACAGACTGCAAATAGTTAAATTATCCAAAATTTAACTAAAACTGCTTATACATTCCGAGTTTTTAATCTTTGGGCACTATGCGCTAGTTATCTAACAGGGTCTTGCAAGGAATAACCATTTTCTTTTGTCACTTTGCATATTACGTCTTTTTTAAATGTTTTATATTGTCATGGTTTTAAGTAATCTATACAATAAACTTTGTACTGACCTCCCTTCAATCTACTGTTCGTGAAAGAATTCCTCAGTATAACCAGTAATGTGAAACAGAGTTTTCTTTCCTGAGTTCTCATGTATTGCACAAGATACTTTGCGACATTTTTTTGATGGAATTTTGAATAGCTGTCTGGGAAACTGTCTTCTTGAATTTGCTTATGTGCTTTTGTTAAAGGAGCATTGTTCTAACATTTCACATCCTATATGAACTGACCAATGGACTGAGTGGTCTGACTTGATGAGGTGATTCCAGGAGGTGTCACCCCGGAACTTCACAAATATAATATTGTCCAATTTAAGTGATGTGCACAGCTTCTTCTTCTTTTTGCCTGACTGGAGTTAGCGCTCTTGATGGTGACGGTTGAGCTGCTGACTTACGAAATCTTTGCAGGACTTTCCTTGGCAAATCTTGACCTGCCTAATGCAGGCTCACCTGGCTTCCTTTATGAACTGACGCATACTCTGTGTGCAGTGAGTGGTCTCTTCCATTTTAGGAAACTACTTGAACTGACATGCACCATGTCCCTTCCTGAACTCTTGAGCTTTGGTATCTTATTTCAAAAGCCTAATAAAAATTTGAGTAAATAGTCTATAACCTGAATTACTGATGCAGTTGTTTACCTTAAATTTCTTAAACTAAACCAAATCACCATATCGACTCAGCTATCATGATTGCTTCTCTTCAATTGAATGTGCATTCCTAATTTGGGACTAATGACTAGAGGAGATCATATTGCAGAGATCTCAGAACATCAAATACTAATACTGTTATTCTGTATGGTTTTAACATGGCTCTTAAAGTGTATGATTCTGGCTTGTTTATGTTTCTTCAGGAGATTTGGGCTTGCTCTGATCATTTTCTATCTTTTTAGTACTGTATTGAGAGTGATTTCTATGAGTATGATTTCTAGTTTGCAGTTCAGTCATTCAATTCCTGGTCCACATTGGATGACTGTTGGAACCCTTTTATATCCAACCCCTCTCAGCTCTAAACAAGATCCATCAGAGGGCCAAGAGGGAGAGAGGAAATCGTTGACAGGGAAACAGTTAAAAGTTATCAATTTATAATTTTTCATGGACCTAGCAACGCTACGTGTGTAAAGACATTGTTTTCAAGAATACGCCGAGTCAAGTCAATGACCATGTCTGTGTGTTCAGTTAAGGTAGCATCCCAACAGTCCTAAAAGTATTGGATTTATTGTAGTCCCTTCTCTTTCGGGATGCAGGTGTAAAGTGAACAGACATCCAGTGTTAGAAAGATATTGCCTTCTGTCTAAACAAAATCTGCTGGTTTGTTGAGTAAATCTTTTGTATCATGAATAGAAGATGGAAAGTTGTGTACCAATGGTTGTAAGTATATATTTATAAATTCTGATATTTGTTCTGTGGGAGACCCAATAACTGATATGATAGGTCTTCCGTGAGGGAATTTCAATTTGCCCTGTTTATGTATTTTGGGAAGAATGTATATGCATGGAGAATTGGGTGTCAAATTAAATAAGTGTCTAATTAAATAAGTATCTGAACTCTACATCAGAGATCAGACAAGGATCCCTCTAATGGGATCGTTTATGTTCAATGGTGTTGGTCATACCCTTAAGTTGGTTGTGGTTCAGTTGGTTTTAAGCTTGGAGTCTGATAACTGAGAGTAGCAGTTTTTTAGAACCAGAGCCACAAAAGAACCTCTTTGTAATACAGTGCCAACAAGAGATACAATGTGAAACAATTTATCAACTGTAACACGAAGTATGTGGTGTACTGTATAATTTGTGTATGTCATCTTATCTATGTAGGGAGTACCATCAGACCCCTTAAGGATAGAATTCAAGCACACATAAGAGCCATAAGAAATGTAAATGCAAAATATCCTTCGGCTGTACAATATGACACTTGTCATGAGTAATCTGAAAAAATGAATGTAAAATTTCATAGGATCACAATGTTACAGAACAACATGAGAGGGAGTAACTGAACACTAACCCTCAGGATCATCAAACTCAGAGCAGTTGACAAGAGGCTAAACACAGATAGCGAATTACATGCCTTCCTCATAGAATAATCTCTTCAGCCTATGTCATGTGAATCAGCACCTTACTGTATGAATTTATACTTGAATCATTTTGCTATTAATAGGATTTCTATACTTGCTGTGGTTTTCTGGATAAAATATGTCTCACAACTGACATATAACGTTGATACACTGGTCCCAAATCTTTATATTTGACCTTATGAGCAAATTATATTATTATTACTTAGGTCAAGTCATGTTTCATCCAATTTTAAAATATGAGACCTTCATCCAAACCTTGACTATTTTTTAATACCAGTGATCAGACACCTCACTTTTTCTTATTAACCTTTTAAATACTAACATTTCTGACAAGCCTACTTCTATTTCACCGATGGTGGTGATATTAAATTCTGGTTCAATTACTTAGGTTCCACAGCACATTCATAATGAGTGTTTCTCAGTAATACATCATGTATCTGTTAGAAATGGGATTTCTGGTTGGCTAGGGCTTGCGCCTAAGCCACGCTGAAACCACCACTCTAGTCAGGGCAAGGGAGTTACATGCTGAAGATAACCCCTGCTCACCCCCTTGGTAGCTTGGCACGAGCAGTCAGGCTTATCCCAGAGGCAATGTGTAAAGTGTTGGCGCAATCACACTCACACAGCAGCAACACACTAGGCACACTACAAAAGAAACTCCACACAAGGTTATATAAAAATAGCCTTTGTATTATCCAAAACACATTAGAATCATAATCACACAATATACACTGTGCCAACTGGCACTGGGCAATATTCACAGGGATTATATACAGGACAGGGCCAATCGGGCCACTGTCAGAACGATCACAAAGCACAAGTAGCAAATGTAAAACACAACCAGTAACTACTGGTAAAATAATGACCTCAGCATTATCACATTAGGCATAAAACACATTAGGCCCAAACCTTATTAGCATAAACACATTACGCAATAGGCCTCACCAGCATAAACACATTATGCACAAATCACTATAGCATAGCATTAGACATCAACACATGGTGCATAAATCATCAGCATAAACACATTATGCAATAGGCATCATATTAGTAATACACCACAGTGACCTTACACGGTGCATTCATCTTCTTTGCGCTCCCACCAGAACACAAAATGACCCAAATATGACCCCAGGCCAACTGGCCTTCCTCTGGGGCTCAAAATGCCCTCTGTCCAAAATGTCAGGGCGTAAGCTGTGGGCCGCTCAAGTAGCCCTCTGGCTGCCAAAGCAGCAAAGCCAAGGTGCGCAATGCGCTGGGGGTGGGGGAGTGTATCTCACTCCTTTCTCATTACCAAGAAGAAAATGCCCCCGTGTTGTACCTGCCCGCTCTCGTGGTGCAGCTGGGATCAGCACTGGCACTCACTGTGCCCTGAGAGCCCCACTGGGACTCTATCAACAATTGACCCCCACGTTGCAGCTGCCCGCAACTGCGGCACAGCTGTGCAGATAAACAGGAAGGCACTGGCACTACTGTGCCTAGGAAGCACTACAAATGCTCAAATTGAAGCCCCATTCACTGGGCTCGTCTAACTGCGGGGGGAAGGCACCGACAATGTGCCCCAGCAATCCCCCTCACAGGCTCACACCTCAGGCACCGACAATGTGCCTCGGAGAAGCCTCACTCACCGGGCTCTTTCCTTGCCTCCTCCGGATTCTTCTGCTTCATGCGGGTGGCTCAGAGACTCCTCCGGTCTCCTCTGGTGCCACTTCTGGCACCCGTAAGGCTTCGTGGAGCCCCCCTTCACCGGGGCTCCTCTGGACTACTTCGGTCTCCTTTGACCAACACCGCAGGGCTCTCCCAAGCTCACGGGAGCCCCGCTCCGGCGCACACAGACTTCCGGTCTCCGTGGCCGGCCCCGCCCACAGTCAGGTGTCGCTTGCCTGGCTTCCTGGTCGCCGCACGATCGGGGCGGCCGCTTCTCCTCGAGGCTCCACAAATGTGGGGTGGGCTCCTGCTGGACCACAAATGCGGGGTGGGTTCCTGCCAATAAAATAAACTCAAATGCGGGGTGGGCTCCCGCCAGATGAGCAGTAATGCGGGGTGGGCTCCCGCTCTGCTAAGCAGCGCAGGGGGAATCCACACGCCGGGTTTCCCTCGCAGCCTTGCGCTGCCGACACCAGCTCCTTCCTTCCCCTGGCAACTAAAATATAGCGCTCACGAGGCGCTAGGGCTCCAGAGTTCCAGGGACAAAGCTGGGCCCAGGCAGGCCAGCACACAGGGCCCTCCAGCAGGGAGGCAGTCCCTCGTGGCAGTTCCTCCTGGAGCCCAGCAGCAGCAGGTCCCCCCGTCAGCACAGGAACAGCACAAAAGCACCACCTTTCATGGGGTCACAGCCCCAGTACTTATACACCCTTTCTCCTTTGTCTGCCCTTGGCACAGGGCTTGGGGGAACCAGCCTGAGCTGGTTCTGGGGGGTTTTGGAGCACTTTGTTGACAAGGCTCCTCTTCCCCTTTGTCCGGTGGGGGCTCGTCATCAGACACACCACAGGGGGGCGGAGCCAGCATTCACCTAGGCAGGCACAGACCTATTCAGGGCCAGGGGACTACTCCTCCCACTACTCCAAATGCAGGTCCCCTATTCAGCCTAGCTCTGACTCACCCTGCCCTCCCTGGAGCCACACACACCTCACCAGCCCCAGTCACTCCAAAGCCAGACATGCAATCCACATCAGGCAGGCAGACACATAGCACATAGAACTGCCAACTTCTAGAAGTGGCACTTCTAAAATAGGTATAATAAATCTGCGCACACCATTGCGTAGCATTTATTATCACTATTCCAAACATACCAAACTTGACCATGCTGCTCCTCTCATATCAGGAATTACCACTGAAACACTTATCAGGGAATCCCCAATGCATTCCTATGGGAGGGCAGCCTGACAGCAGTGAGAAACTGAAATGGCTGTTTGTCACTACCAGGACATGTCACACACTTAAGGTACATGTCCTACCTTTTATCTACAATGCACCCTGCCCATAGGGCTAGCTAGGGCCTACCTTAGGGGTGACTGAAATGCAGTAAAAGGGGGGTCACAGACGTGGCACACACTTTAGGTGCCACGTCACAGCGGCAGTAACACTGCGCGCACAGGCCCTGCAATGGCAGAGGCCTGAGACAGGTTTGAAAGGCTACTTTGGTGGGTGGCGCAATCAGCGCTGCAAGCCCGCCAGTAGCATTTAGTTTACTGGCCCTGGGTATCTGAGATACCACTTTACAAGGGACTGACAGGTAAATTAAATATGCCAAACAAGTGTACACCAATCTTACCATGTTTACCATAGAGAGCACACGCACTTTACACTGGACAGCAGTGCTAAAGTGCCAAGAGTCCTAAAACCACCAACACCATGTCAGAAAAAAGGCTAGGAGGAAGGCGAAAAGTTCAGGGATGACCCTGCAAAAAAAGGGCCAAGTCCAACAGTATCACTCACACATGGTTCATTTGGGAACATCGTACATGATCCTATTTTGCACCCGTATTAACACTTTTCTTTATATACCAGCTCTAGACAGCACTGTTTCCAGATGCATGTATATTTATATTTCAATTCATGATGGCGCTATCTCAGCCATATGCCTGTTCACTTCGTACTTCCCCTTTATTTCACATCACCGCTCTTGATCACATCAATTCTGGTTAAATATACATAGTATTTTTATCTAGTTTACAATTTTTTTCTCACTTTGGCTTTCTTTATACATTTTTCATTAACTACCCAATATAATTGTTTTCTACCTTAGATTGTGATATCATATAATATGTGTTAGAAATGGGGGTCTCAAGTTGGCAATGGTTTGCACCTTTGTCCAAGTAGGGACCCTTCTTCCTAGTCAGGGTACGGGGGATACACTTCTAAAATAATCCCTGCTCACCACTTTGGTAGATTGGCATGAGCAGACATGCTTATCTTAGAGGCAGTGTGTAAAGCATTTGTGCATGCATACAGTAACACAATGAAAACACTACAAATGGACACCATACCAGTTAAGAAAAATAAGCAAAACTTTATCTTAACCAACAAGACCAAAAACAACAAAAATCCAACATACAATACTGTAAAAATAGTTACTTTGCAAGATAACCTTCAATTTGCAAGAATAGACGAAAAACACAGTTCTTCCGAGTTGGTAGCTCCGTCTGGGACTACCACAATGCTGAAAATGACAGAGTCTAACAGTTCCAGCCGGCCACAACGGAACGGGCCAGCTAAAGCATCAACAGACTCGTAGAGAGTACCGTTCTTCATGCGGCCGATCCCGTTGGCACAAGTCGGTCAGGACAACAGTCGCAGTTGTGATGTGAAGTGGAAGCAGTGCAGTGTGCGGTACCCTCATGGCGTGGTGCAGGCAGCGGCTCAGTGACGGTCGTCCAGCGGCGTCTGTGAGGCCAAAGCCTACGATGCGGAGGGAGGCAGTGCCCAATGTGGTTGTGGCAGGTCAAGGTGCAGGCGACAGAGCCGGTCGATGTTTGGGTCAGGCAGCGATGGTGTCGGTGACATCCAGGCAGAGTGAAGCGAGGCGGTGCAGAGTGCAGTGCCCAAAGTACGCGGTGCATGCAACGGCTTAGTGATGGTCACCCAGCGGCATCGTGTGAACAAGGATGCGGTGCATGCGGCGGTGTCTTCAGGATACGGAACTAGTGACGGACTCGGTGACAGAGTCGGCTGCTCTTTTCTTCTGCGAAAACTGAAACCAGCGGTACCAGAGATGGTGCCCAGAAGGATGGTGAAGTCTTTGCTGTTCCTGAGACTTCTTGAGCAGGGGGCAAGCTCTACCTCAAGCCCTTGGAGATACTTTGTCAAGCAGGATACACACACGCAGTTCCTCTCCTTGTCAGAAACAGGTACTGCAGGCCAACCCCAGACAGCACACAGCACAGGGGCAGTACTTCTCCTCCAGCTTCTTCCCGCTTTTCTCCATGACAGAGGTTCATCTTGAATTCCAAAAGTGATTTAAAGTTCAGGGATCTGGGCCCCAACATTTATAGTCCATTTCTCTTTGTTTTCTGGTGTCAGAGAGGCTCTGTGTTCAGTCCAAACCAGTTCTGTCCTCTCTGTTGCAGCTTCCCGGCAGGAGGTGGAGACAGCATTGTCCAGGGCAGACCAGGCCCATTCAGGTGTGAAAGAAATCTCCTCCCCCTACTCTGAATGCAGCCCAGGTTTAGTCAGCCCAGCCCTGACTCACCCTGGAAAGGCAGGACACACCTCATTCCCCCCAGGTAGCTGTCTGAATAGAATGCACATACCCAGCCCCTCTCACTCCAAAGCCAGACAGTCAATACACAACCCTAGCAGAGGCATACTGGATGGCTAAGCAAGAAAATACCTACTTTCCTAAAGTGGCATTTTTAAACCCAGAATGTAAAAATCATCCTTACTAAAAGATGAATCTTTAGATTCTGATTTCATGCACCCTAAACTTCATTTTCCCATCTTGTTCCCATGGGCAGTTATACTTATAAAATGTTATAAGTAAACTCCCCATTCTATCCTATGGGACAGATAGCCTTTCAATAGTAAAAACGAACTTGGCAGTATTTCGCTATCAGGACATGCACACACATCAGGACATGTCCTCCCTTTCACAAACACTGCACCCTGCCCACAGCGGTACCTTGGACCTACCTTAGGGGTGACTCACATGTAAGAAAAGGGAAGGTTAGGGCCTAGCAAGTGGGTGTACTTGCCAGGTCGAAATGGCAGTACTAGACTGCACACAGACAGTGCAATGGCAGATCTGAGAACCATTTGCAAGGCTGCTTGTGTGGGTGGCACAATCAGTGCAGCAAGCCCACTAGCAGCATGTGATTTACAGGCCCAGTGCACACACAGTGCACTGTACTAGGGTCTTAGTAGTAAATCAAATAAGCCAATTATGGAACCACTAACCCATGACAATTTAAAGGGAGAGCATATGCACTTTAGCACTGATCAGCAGTGGTAAAGTGCCCAGAGTCATAAAACCAACAAAAACAGGTCAGAAACAGAAGGCCAAAAAGCAAGAAGTCTGGGGATAAACCAGCTGGACAAGCCAAGTCTAGCAGTATATGATACTCTATGTCTGTTCAAAGATGGCAGCCATTTCAGCATGGAACTCCTGTCACTTGTCTTTTTCTCATTTCCCTATTTCTGGCTTTCACACTCTTTAGCGCCTGCAACTCAGCGAGTCATCCAACTTGAATGCACTCAGACGAAGGCTTGCCATGCTATCAGGTTAGTACTTGACCCTGGAAGAAGTTTTTTATCACCAATAGACTATTTGGTTAACTTATTGCTTTGATATACATTTGGTTTATACTCCAGTTGTAGGCCTATCATGGCCCTACACATACATTGAAATTAGTACTGTTGGATTTGACTTTCTACATATTTGGACAATGGCTTTTGCGTCCTACACAAACGTCTTTCAAGTGAGTCAGCACATTTATGCGTCCTCCCTTGGCCTAATGTTTACTTTTAGCATTTAATTTTACTCTATTTCTTTATCTTTTAGGTTACACGCATTTTGGCATTTAATCTGCCGTAGGAGCTCGCACACATATTCGTGTGATTTAACAGATGTAAAGGTACCTCATCTTTATTGGAATGTGTCTCTGCTTCTTATCACTAAAATGTCTTTAAGGATACAATTAGTAGCAATCAGGTTCCCATTAAGATCGATATTCTTGGGCCGGATTGTCACACATGTGGGTATTGGTGTTTTGTTATAGATTGAACTTTGGTCGATTGCTATTTTTCAGGGTAATTCATGGTTTGGCTAGAATGTATTATATTTGTTCCATACTTATCATTCTTCAACATGATTTCTACCTCACCCTTTGTGTACTGACTGCAGCCTTGAAATGTCATTTCTGACGAAACATGTGTCGGCTGCCTGTGATTTGTAATAAGTTCTCAGTCAAGTTTTTTGAAAATTGATGAATGCTAAAAAGATGTAAATAAATGTTTAGAGTGATTGATACTTTCTACGGCTCATTGGACTTGATATATTTTGGACTACTGATGAGCTGTGTGCTTCTCTATAACTATTGAATTTTAGAATCAAGGACGGCTGTTCTTGAGTCTCTATACACTCAATGGTGGCTAGTGTATATACCATGCGAGCACCAAGTTCTACAATTGATGACCTATAGATACGTAACCCCTAAAATTGATGTTGTTGCTTTGGATGTGCAATATTTTATTCACAGCTACCACTTTATGGTTTCTTTAGACTAAAAAGTGAACCTTATGAAATCTTTTATTATGATAAGAAGACCCAAAAATGCAAACTCCAAATCTCACAATACTGGAGCTATTGCCGTGGGTAAGGAAAAGACATTTAAGGATTTAGGTATTACCATTGATACTTTGTTACATGGGGGTCATCTCTTAAGTACTCGAACACAACAACTTTCCAGAGCAATAGGCAATCTTTCATTTTGAAGCAAGTCTGGGTCACCGACTGGTAAATGAGTTATTGCAGCTATATAAGAGCAAATACATTCCAGTGGGACTCCATGGGGCTAGCATTTGGGGGCACACTAACCCTTAGGCACTGAAAGAATAGAGAACAACTTTCTATGTAGACTTCTCTCCGTCCCAAAAAATGTCTCCACGCACATTTGCCGCACAGAATTGGGGATGAATTAAATGCAGGATTCCATTAGAAGAGCCCATTTGCGATATGGCTCAAGATCTGGCTTACACCTGAAGCGTCTTACAAGATTAATTCTGTAAGATTGCTTACAACTGGAGAATATGTTGAAGATCCCATAGCTTAATTACATAAAACAGTCTTTTTAAAACCTGGGAGTACCCGATTATTTTTACTAATCCAGAATCTATCAAGCCAAAATGCAAGCTGCAAATGAAAAACTTGGGGGCATATTTACAAGCCCCTTGCGCCGCTGGTGCATCACTTTTTTTGACGCACTGGCGGCGCAGTGTGGGGCTTCATATTTACAAGGCCTCATAAAAACACCCAGTGTGACTTTTCGTGTCCTTGTAAATGCGGCCCCTTTTCACACAGCACTTTGCATGAAAGGGGCATGCAATTGGTGTTGCTGTGGGTGTTCCCAAGCAACACCCGTGGTTTCTGCCGTATTCCCAGATTTACAACATTTCGTAAACCTAGGAATGCGTCAGAATCCTACACCCCCAGGGGAGGCGTCAGGAGCGCAACAAGGAGAAATACTTATATTTATCCATGTTTTTTCCGCTTTTGAAAGAGGAAAACACGTCACGTGATTGTTTTTGTGCAAGAAGGTGTCCTTTCCTGCACAAAAAAATGTAACCTAAAACTCAGACACCCTTGCACCATGGCGCAAGGGTGCCTGTGTTGGCGCATGGTAGCCAATTGTGTGCCAGCGCAGGGGAAAGCACAAGGATGCAACATATTGTTATAAATATGACGCATCCCTGTGCTTTGAAAGTGACACAGCAGTTTCTTGTAAATAAGGTCCTTGTTTTTTCTTATTTTAGCTATCATAAGTTGCATAATGACCAACATATGCAGTTGTTTATAATGTACTCCCCTTGAATTACTAATCAAAGTCTAGAACCTCCTTTGGTCCTTATCTGCAATCCGCAACATAGTTTTTATCTTCCGCGATTCTGTTTCAGCATGCTTACTTTATATTAGCTTTACAAGTTCAAGATGGTTGGTTTGTGAACCTGCCGAATTGTCCGTGTGATAATGTGCCTGCACAATGCACAGTAGATTGTTTTGCACTTTATATAGCACCAAACGCAACCGGCTGTCAACTCCAATTTTACCTGCCTCTGCTATTACAAATTATAAGTAGGGCTACCGGTTTTATGGTATTTAAATTTTTGTCATTTCCGTCTGTATTTATCCATATTTATTTTTTCCAGATACTACCTGTATTTATCCATATCTATTTTAGGTTTTGTGAAAAGATTAAGCTGAAATATGTATATTTTTGCATCTATTTAACCAGATAATGTGCACTTGTGCCTGAATGCCTGACAGGTTTCAATGATATATACACACTTGTGGTAAAATATGCACTTGTAAGAAAATATGTACATTTTAGTATCAAGGTTGTTCAAACTTACTGCTGTTTAAGGCTCTTTACTAAAATCCCTATATTTTTTTAATCCCCTTGCCTGTCAATCCGCCCAGCTATTGACCCGGCAGTCATGATAGACAGCATTTAGAATCACTCAAAAACAACCCAATTTCCGTTTTTATCCACATTTAAAAATAAATACAGACAGAAAAACAAATGGTTTTCTGTCTGTATTTATCTGTAAAAATCAGTAAAAACGGAAAACAGGGAGCCTTAATTAAAAGTTAGGTTTACTATACCTACACAGTAGCAGCCCGTGGTGGGAGTGCTGCCAGGCGGTGACGTGGGGCGGGGGATAGTAAACTACGGAATACGGCCGAATAGAGGTAAGTAAACATATAAATAAATAAAACAAATTTCATTGCGCGCGCTGCATCGCATTTGGCGATGCAGGGTGCGCAACGAAATTTGTTTTATTTATTTATATGTCTACTTACCTCTATTCGGCCGTATTCCGTAGTTTACTACCCCCCACCCTCCCCCGCCCCACGTCACCGCCCGGCAGCACTCCCACCGCGGGCCGCTACTGTACCTACAACACCTTGAGTCTCCAGAAATTTGCTTTGCTGGGATCAATTTTGTTTGTGAGGCCCTACCAGTGATGAAAAGATATGAAAGTTTAATGTGATTTGATCTTACTGATGTATTTTAGTCACTCTATTCATTTACCATTTTAACATTTATCATATGAAGCAGAGATGATGAAGTGGATTTTTTTACGCCATCTTTTTGTGAGTTTTTATTCAATATTATGTTTTTAAACTGTTTTTGATCTCAGTGTCTTTGTGTATATTTTGCCTTGATTCTCATAAAACGTTTAACTTTTCTGAACTTTTATGGAATTATTGCCGAATTACGTTGATGATGATGCAATGAAATTAAGGCACAAAACAACTGTAGGTTAAAATATGTGATAACCTAAGTGGATAAGTGGAGAGGTGTGGTGCAGCCAGGGCAGCTGACTTCAGAACACAGAGTTCATGGTTCGATCCCCAGCTGCGGCAGCTCAGCTCAGCACCATGTGACTCTGGGCAATAGCTCACTTAATTTCCACGACAGCCCCCAGCGCGTTGAGACCCGTAAGGGTGAGTAGCTGCGTTATATAAAAACGGCCTTACATTTTTTTTTTTTACTTGCATAACCTGCATATGCATTCTTGCATTCTTGAATTACAGTTCTATTCAGCTACTATAAATGTCTCTGAATCAAACTGTAATAAATTATTACAGTAAAATGTCATTTTCTTATCACAGACGAGTAACGATGTAACAACTAGACAATAGTACGGAATGTAAACACAGGCATTACAAAATGTATTGCAGACTTTCAAGTGTTGTATTGGACAATCTATCCCCTATTAAAATAATATGGTATTGCATGTCATAGAGAATTTCGATGACCATAGAGGAAGGAGACCAAAGGGTGAGTAAGTTTAGATCACATATTTCTGATGTGATTTACACTCTTCCTTTAGTGTATGGTATTGGGAATGTATTCCTTCATAATTTATGGCCGCACTAGCATTTTCGGGGCGCCGTGTATACAATCAATGTTACATTTGCACTGCAAAAATAAACACACCATTGTGCAATGTGTTGCAAACATAATTCCAGTATTTGAGGTAAATCACTTCCAAAGCTACTTTGCAGTTCAGAATGTGCCAAAGCATAAAGATAGATGTTGACCCTCTTCGGCTAAAATGCACCAGTGCAGTAACTAAGTAATCTACTAAAATGCATCTTTGGCAGTATATGACTGTATTTGCAGGAAAGAAAAAAAAAGTGAGTTGAAAAGCTGCTCTTCATTTTTGTTGCCGAAGCAAACGTTGCAGTTGATGTTAAATGCTGCCTTTCACGTTGCATTGCCATGACAACAGACATTGCGACCTCACAAATTAACTATAATAAACTATTACATTAGACAATCTAAGCAATTGTATAGGGATGTCACAACTGGAATGAATTACGAAAAATTGACAGATATTTATAAAGGGATTACAGGATTCCATGTATTTATATGTGACAAAGTACTCCCTGCTGCACATTATTTTTTGTTGCAGTTTTATATAGCGCGTACTCGACTCGAAGGTATTGGAGCACTTTACATCAGCACTAATTACATTACACAAGGACACATTCATTTTTGGTGGGTACGGAGAGAATAAATAATTTGCCCAGAATCACGGGATGCTGAGTCGACGCGAGAGACTCGAACCTGGTTCCCCATCTCCAAAGTCAGCAGCTCTGGCTTTGCAACACAAAGAGGAGTTCAATGACCATATATAAGAATGAGGCCATCGCTGTCTCACAAAAAGCTGAGATTCCTGGTAGGTTGCCCCAACTTGACATCCAGCGCAATTGCATCGATTTTGTATTCCAGTGGTGTTCTGTTAGTGGTGACAGCAAGTAGTATTTGATCGAGTTTGTTCGAGTCTGTAGTCGTAGTGGTCCCAGCTCGGTCAGGAGGGGCAGTGTCTAGAGGTTGACAGTCCATTTTTATCTGACGCATGCGCCCCATGGCGTTGATTCCATCCACCGTCGGAGCAGGTCAGAGAAAGTTCTGGGGGGGGGGAGCTCGGAGCTTGAAAAGTAGAATACGTTCCTAGTGCAAAGACAGGGAATATTACTTCAGAGTGTAATGGTGGCTAGCAAATGTTTGCTGTGGCCAAGGACGGGACAGGACCTGCTTGCCCCTATTATGCTTATAATGGTAGGGCAGCACGTGCAGCCCCAGGTGTCCTGCAGTTCCCCCAAGGAGAGAGAGAGAGAGAGATCCAGAAGAATAGAGACTGGTGTCTTTGGGTCAGCGCTGGCAGGAGCAGTGAGGCTGAAGCCTCTAGGTGGCTGGGCCCGCCCTTAGAGAAGTTCCCCCAGTTCTGTCAGTGTGGACACCACATTAGGGAGCCAGTACAGGGTAACAGTCACAAGTTTGTTATAGGTCATTCCCCACCGGGGGAAGAAGAGGAATGGCGTTGCATGATTTGGGCCAGTGGGGCTCAGGGGTGAGCCAAAGTGTTAGTGGAACCCCTCTCCAGGGGTTCCGATGAGCAGTTGCTGTATTAGAGCGATAGAGGGGTTCAGAGGAGGCCAGCTTATACGTGTCTCCTGGGCCTCGAGGCACTGGGGGATCAGGTGCAGCTGCCTCCGAGATCCTGCACCCCAGGTCCCTGTGCAGCCGCTATTCAGGCTCTCAAGTCACTGCAAAGGCATTTGTTAAGGGGAGGGAAAGCGCATCTCTGAGCGGGGGACACTGTCACCTTTCCCCCATGGGGAACTTGCACTAATCAAGGGCATCAGGGCCCAATGTCCATTGGTGCCTAGGGAAGTCAGTGCAGCCCCTCCACTGTTGCTGGCAGCAAGGGGTATGGCTGCCCTGGCTGCTGTGCTGGTCGTGTCTTTTCCACTGAGTAGTTAGGTTCCAATTGTCTTTTCCTGTGTGTGGCCGGTTCAGGGGGAGTCATCTGTGACTCCTGCAGGCCCAAAGGGCCAGCACTGCAAGCCTCAGCGTGGCCACAATTTGGCCACTCAATCCACCCTGGAGGTGTCCTCAGTGGGGAAGGAAAGACACAGCCCCAGGTGAGAAAGCTTACATCAACCTTCTTACCCCCATAGGGCACACATACTCTCTTCCTCCCCAGTCAGGATCCGTGTGCCAGGGCCCAATGTCCATCCATGGCTGGAGCACCCAGGGCTGCCCCTCTCCTGTTGCAGGCAGCCTGGGGCAAGTTGTGCCAGCTACAGTGCTGTTTGCGTGTCTTTTCAGCCGGGACACTCGGGCTCTGAGCAGCTCCCCCCAACTTTTGGGTACCGATGGGCCCAAAACACAGGGACAAATGTTGAATTATGCGCCTGCAGGTCGGAGCCTCATAGAAGTACAGCCGTCATGTGTGGCTCATAGCTATTCCCCCCAAGTGAAAACTATGGTTGATTTGGCCAAATGAGAGCTATCCACATCACTGTCACATTCTACTGTTGCTCGACAAAGGGTTGGTCACATACAGTGGATAGCTCTTGGCCTTAAGTTCTGTATTTATACCTTTATGTGCCTTGTGGAGCAGAGATAGTTGACAGGGGTCTTGTAACAGTTGATTGTGTAGATAGGGTCAATATTGCAACATGCAATCAGTCTTGCTAAAAACCGTTAGGGAGTTTTTAATAGGCACTCCATCCTGACCCCTCTGGTAAGTATTCATTCACAATTTTCTATCTATTTACCTTCGAAACATGACATCTGGGAACTAAACTGTCTCTCTCTTTGGTCTTTTTCTATTCTATTTCTCTGTCTGAAAGTCTCGCCCTCTCTGCTTACTGTTACCTCTAACTCTGTTTCTCAAAACCATTGTCATCTTATGGATTTTTAGCAAACCGGCAATGACAGATTTCAACTGGTTTTGTGACACCGTGTTAAAAGTAGCATATAATTTAGTATTGTTCAGCATCATGTGGGCTTGAAATGGGTAATACAATTTAAATTTGGTCCGTACAAGGACCCCCAAATATGTTTTACCCTGGGCCCCCCGAAATCCTTAAGATGACACTGTGATTGATAATGCTATCTCAATGATGTAAGGTCTATATTGGCTGAAATTGGAATCAGTACCACATGGCTAGAGCAATTCGAGAGACACAGCTCTCATTTTATTAGTACAAGAACTCAAGCTGTGTTATTATCAGGCGCGGTCGGTGGAGGAGTGCCGGTCGGGCGGTGACGTGGGGCGGGGGAGGGGCAGGGTGGGGGGTAGTAATCCTACTAGAGAGACTTGAGTCCCTAGGTGTGAAGGGTACTGTCTTAAACTGGTTCCGCACCTTCTTAGAGGGTCGGTCTCAAAATGTGTTCCTGCGTCCATTTACTTCGGCTACCAGATCTATTAGCTGCGGGGTTCCACAGGGTTCGGCGCTGAGCCCCACTCTTTTTAATGTGTACTTGGCCCCTCTCTCCACACTGATTGAACAGTGTGGCGTGAAGGTGGTCTCATACGCTGATGACACTCAGCTTGTGTTCTCTTTTAAAGAACACACGGAGGCAGTCTTCATGAATTTTAAACTCTGTCTGCGCACAATCTTGGCATGGATGACAAATAATTGCATGAAGCTGAATACTGATAAGACAGAGGTACTGTTTTTTAACCAACCCTCTCCTCCCGCATCTGAACTCTGGTGGCCGGCTGAGCTCAACCCTCCTCCTAGCCCGGTGAGCTCAGCTAGGAACCTAGGCTTCCGATTTGATTCCAGTTTATCAGGCAATGCTCAAATTTGCAAAGTCTCTTCCGCGTGTTTCTGGAAATTAAAAAGTATACATAAATTCCTGCATCTACTGCCAATGGAATGTAGGAAAAATGTGGTCCATGCGCTTGTAACTTCCCAACTGGACTACGCAAATAGTCTTTATCTGGGGCTTCCGGACTACCTGCTAAAAACTGCAGATCATACAAAATGCTGCAGCCAGGCTGATCAGAAATGTGCCTCTTCGCCATCATATCTCTCCTCACCTGCGAAGCCTTCATTGGCTCCCGGTCAAGAGACGGATCGAGTTTAAGGCACTGATACTGGCCTTTAGATCCATTAGTGATGCTGGCCCCCAATATCTGAAGCATAGACTGCGGAGATATCACCAATCAAGATCTCTAAGATCTAACCATCAGGACCTAATGGTGATCCCGCGCTTTAAAAAGGTCAGGATGGGGGTCGGGCTTTTGCGGTGAAAACCGCATCGCTGTGGAACTCTATGCCAGCCCACCTTCGAAAGGCGAAGACAGAGCCCCTGTTTAGAAAGGCCTTGAAAACCTGGCTATTCAGCCTAACCTAGTACACTGTGTAATTCCTCAGTCCCTATATGCAATCTGCACCTAACGCTAGCGCCGGGACACTTCCGTTGGAGGTAGCCGCGCGCTCTACAAAATGCATTAATAATAATAATAATAGTAAACTACGGATTAAGGCCTAATACAGGTAAGTAAACATTGAAATAAATAAAACGAATTTCGTTGTGAGCGCTGCATCGCCAAATGCGATGCAGTGCGTGCAACGAAATTCGTTTTATTATTTTCAATGTTTACTTACCTGTATTAGGCCTTAATCCGTAGTTTACTACCCCCCACCCTGCCCCTCCCCCGTCCCACGTCACCGCCCGACCGGCACTCCTACCACCAACCGCGCCTGGTTATTATCATGTTGGAGGGTGAAATTTTATGGTCTCGGGGCACTGGACCAGGGCAGCTTAATTTGAGGGGGTGCTTCTACACAATATGAGAAAACACAAGTGTGAGAGACAGGAATTGAATCATGGAATGTTGTGCTTTATTACACTGAAACCACTTCAACAAGAAGCGTAGAGGAAACACTTTATTATGCAATAATGAGACGCTGTGTCTTAGCAGAGGACACATGTTAGAAATATAACAAAGGCATACAATGGAATGCTTTTAGAACAATAGGAATACAGGAACAAGAGGATAAACATTTGTGAATATATTAAATATATGCAACAGTGTCAAGATTGTCTTAGAGAGCAGAAGACACGCAATTGCAATGAAACTTAAAATCATAGAGAAATACTTTTCATAATAATGTACGCAGAGAGACAATTGTCACAATACATGCAAGAACCAAAATACTTTTCTTGATAGGTGCTATGCGAGAAATATATTCCTTAATAAATGCAATGAGAAGGATATGCGTTATAATAATGCAAGGACAAAAATGCATTTCATGGTCAATGAAAACAGATACTATGAGAAACACTATTTAAGATACACTTTAAAATATCACAACCTTAAAACAAGAATTCTAGAATGAGCTCAAATACAGTTAACCGGGGAGCATCCAAACAGCCGTGACTCACGAACACAGTGCAGGGGTGGTCCGAGGAATGGCCAGTTGGGCAGCTCTTTTATATCGGTAAATGAAGAACTGCTTGACCACAACTCAAAACCGATATACGTCACTTCGCGGACTTTTAATAAAAATAAACGGAACAGTAAAAGGTTTCAGGTGATCGTCTCACGTCATGTGCACGTCATTATTACTTTAATGCAAGCAAAAATATATTAAAGTGAAAGAGAGCAGCATCCCCCACCATCAGGTATCGTGTGCTGTTCCTCCTAGTTCCCTGTTCTTGCGGTTCTTGCGGTTTTAGCCACCTCCTGGTAGGTGAGCTAAGAGAAGGGCATCTCGAGTGCAGGGAGCGGGGGCTTGGGTGACTTGTTTACGAAAAGACAGAGCTGGAGCTTCCTGTGTGTCGCAGAGAAAAACATCTCAGCAGAAAGATATTGGGCCTACTATTTTAAGAGAATAACTTGAGACAGTATGGGCAACTGAACAGATTTCTGTATGCGGGCTGGTGGGGCCTTATCAAGGCTAGATAGGCCTGAATATTTTCATATGGTAAAACGGGACCCTGCTTCATTTCCCTCCTCTTGTTCATTTTTGAACAAAACTCTAACAGTGTATTTGCTTGGCTCCTTGTTCTGCTCTGGCAGCCAAGGCGTGTTATTGCCGTAAGGGCATTTGTACTCTATGTCTAGCTGTGCTCTTAATTCGATGTATTCTCCTTCAGGTTTGTCAACCCGCTCTTGATAAGTATGTATAGTAGGATCTTGCCCTACTAGGTGTCTACCTGGGGGAAGCGGGGGAGCTGTAGGGTTAGCGTCTGCAGGGCCCTGTGATAGGTGCGAGCCAGGTGTTGTGACCTGAACTATCTCCATCAGTGCTATGTTATCCTCCTTGTTTCGCTCATTCTTTGTATGCACTGACTTCCTGTATATTCCTCTGCTGGCATAATTCATCCCAACAACATTAGTACTGAATCTCTTCACACAATGGCATATTACCTGTAGGACGCAACATAAAAGCACCAACACGCCGCAGATCGGCACATATCTTTTTAGGATGGCAGACAGCCATAAGGGCATCCAGCTAAAACTGAACCAGTCCGTTGCTATGTCTGCCATGGCACCTCCTTCTTCATACATTTTCTTCCCTAAATTGTCCAAATCCTCAATGGCCTTTGTAAGCGATCCATTTTCCGCATCATTCGATGGCACAAAAGTGCAGCAGCTCTTTCCTATCTTGTGAGATAGTCCACCATCGATTGCTGTCAGCATGTCCAGGACATACCGATTTTTCAAAACCATAAGCCTCAACGGGCGTAGTTCTTCTTTGATGGCATTTAGTCCATCCCTAGTACTGTTGATGGCCCACATGTCTTCATAGCGGGTCACCTCTATCCAACGAGCATTTGCTTTAGTTTGAAACAGTGGGATGAGCCCTCCAAAAAAGAACTGGGCATCGTTAAAAAGGCGGAACTCCTGAGGAATTTCATCGAAGGCACTGTTGGCGAAATATTGAGCTGTTCGTCGGTGGCGGTGGAGTAAGGTGACGTCACCTGTCATTGGGTGAGCGTGGATGTGAGATATATTTGTTGCTAGTACAACCAGGTGAACTTCATGCAATGTCAACTGTGTGCACAGGCCATTCCATTGAGAAGGCAGTTGGAGATAGAGGTGCTCTCAGCAAGCCCAATAGATGTCCATTAGAGAAGAGGTGCCAAACTGAAGATCCAAATTAAAAATGGTGCTGTTGCATCCAGTGTTGCGACCCACAGGTACCGTGCCATTTCCTAGGAAACAAAGAATAGGTGATTTTAGTTTGAATGCTCTTTTAGGTGTGAAAATTTTCGTCCCTGGGGTGTACCTCCTGCTTTCCTTGGACCATATCTGTTTACAATCGTCCTCAACCTCCCAATCAATCCTATCTTCATAATCTGAATCTATGAAACGGGGTCCCAGGGATGCTGCCTTGCAAAGCATAAAGCCGGGAGCATGCCACTCATTATTGAAATAAGCTTTTGCCCAAAGGCGCAATATAGTCCTGTTCTGACATGGGCATGGGGTGCTGTGAGGCACTGTTGTATTGCATATCACTAAAGGGAATCCTACTATAATGAATGTGAAATGCCCTAAGGTCCATGTTGGAGACTCCTCTTCCTCTCATTTCCTGTAGTACCCCCTCAAAGTTTGCTGTGCCAGAGCTAACCTTGTGTGTGATGTAATTATAGTCCCATACTGTCGTGTATACATATGCGGTGCCAATGTCAGCGTAAACGACCTGCATTTGCCATTGTATGCGGCAAAGGAACAGATGTAAAAGGCATTTGGCAATGCGAGGTGGGACTTCTTTTGGGAAAATCAACTTATCTGCGCCTACAGCATGGGGAACGTATGAACACACATAACATGATGTGTTTGTAACCTGCTTGGCAACTGCTGTCATATCCCTGTACCATAAGTTGTCTAATAGCGCGCTGTGGACCCCATGATCCCCCTCTGGACTCTGCTTCTGGAGTAGGGACTGGAGTAGGGATGTGCGGTGGTGCAAGATGGAGTTGATGACAGGTTTAGGAAGCCGGGCTGGCGGGGCTGCTCTACGTGGGCGAGACAGCTGCAAGGGGTGTAATGTGATATCAACGGTACTGTTCCATTCTGTATAATTTCCAATGGGTACAGGAGGTGATGAGGTGAGGGTCACATAGTTATTTGGGGTGCTGACAGCACTGACAGAGGATCTTGAACCCTTTTCACTACTAGGGGTACTGTTTGCAACAGGTGTGCTAAAAGGTAGATGAGGAAGCGATTTGGTGTGCACAGTTGTGTTGACAACTTTGACCTTTGTAGTAATATAGGCATTTTTATCAATGCAGTGTGAAATAACTGCATACCAGTTAAAGATCCCAATCCCTGCACCGACAATTATGTAAAATACTAATATATATGTACATAACTTCAAATAGGAAATTTCTGTGCGACGGGTGCTTCTGTTGCGTCTGAAACCATAAACGACTATGCGATCACTATCTTCTTCCTCTTCGATAGTTAATGGAAATATTGTGCCCTCCTGTCGTTGTTCATCCATCAGTTCTGAGATGGCGCAGGGTTGATCCTGAGGTGTGCCCGGTGGATCCATGCTTTCTTCTCTGCAACACGGACAGCTGTGGGTGAAGAGTCTATAACGTGAAAGGGTTCCTCGTACTTGGGGTCTTTCCACTTTCTAACAGCTTTTCGCACAAAGACCAGTGTTCCAGGACAGATGGGCGGGAGCTGTGTAGCGATTAGGCCCTTGTCCTTCCTCCTGGATATCTGGGTAGACAGGAACTGCGCAGCATGTGTTAATGCACTCAAATAATCAAACATTTCAGCTTTCATAACATCAGAAGCACTTTCAGTGTCTATTTTGGGTCTTGTTGGGGGAACTGACATGTTTATGGATCTACCAGTAACAAGCTGGTGGGGTGTGAGGTGATGGTCAGAACTGGGAGAATTTCTGAGTGCAAACAGAGCAATTGGTAGGCAATAGAGCCATTTCCTTTCAATTGTTGCACTAATTATTTTTATTTTACCTTTGAGAAGGCTGTTGAGGCGCTCACAAATACAATTGCTTTGTGGGTGATATGCTGATGTCAATTTATGTTTGATCCCTAACATTGTTGTGAGAAGGGCAAAGATGGCGTTTGAAAAATGGCTGCCGTTGTCGGAACAGATCGCATCCGGCAAGCCCCAGCGTGAAATGACCTCACGGAGTAGGAAGTTAGCTGCCGCCTTGGCATCGCAGTGGACACATGGTCCAGCTTCGATCCAGCGTGAGAATGGGCATACTACCACAATGAGGTATCGATCATTTTGACATCGATCAATCATGTCAACAAAATCAATGTGTAGTTCTCTAAAGGGGCCTGTAGGTTTTGGTATCGTAAAGGCAACTGTTTTTAAAGTGGGATTTGGTGAGTACTGCTGACAAATGAGGCACTTATTGACAAAAAGTTGTATTTGTTCATGAGCATTAGGAATGAACCATTCAGTCTGTAAGGTGGTGGACATGTTATCTCTGGAAACATGTGTAGGAAGATGTAACTGATCTAGCGCTACTTGCAATAAGGCCTGTGGCATGACAGGTTTCCCTGTCATGATTTGTTTGTAAATAAAATCTGAGGCATCTTGTTGCACTCCCCTCTTCTTCCATAGCTCTTTCTCTTGAGGTGGTGCCCTTTCCTGTATTTCTCTGAGGTGTAATTGTGCAATGTGGTCATATTGTTCTGTGCTGTCAATAGTGTAAGGGGAATTTAAATCAGGAGTGCCTGCTTCTGTACTTTCATTGATCTGTTGTAGGACTGTCTGTTCGGTTTGGGCAAGCAAAATGGGGGCGGGCTTGTTCTCTGGTTGTACCTCACGTCGCAGTCGTGGAGTAGGTGGTGGTATCCTGGCTGCAGCTTTAGCAGCCCAGTCTGCCAGAGCGTTACCTCTGGAGACTAAGTCTAGGCCACTTGTGTGTGCTGCACATTTGACTATAGCTACCACAGCTGGCAGTGTCAGTGCATCGATCAACTCCTCGAGTAACTATCTGTGCATGACAGGTGTGCCATCTGATTTGAGAAAGCCACGCCTTCTCCATCGCAAGATGCTGGAATGTGTTGTTGTTGTGACATATCAGAGTCTGAATACACAGTGATGCGTTCGTCAGCCCCAATTTTCAAGGCTGCAATCAGGGCCACTAATTCGGCTGCTTGCTCTGAATAGTGTGAGGGTAATGTAATTTGCTGTACAATATCTAGGGAATCAGAGGAGTCATGTTGCTTTACACTAACTACTGCAGCTCCTGTGTACCTGATCCCTGTCTCTTGGTCAATGGTAGAGGAGCCATCAACAAAGTACACCGTACTGTCTGGCAATGGGTCCTCTTTCGCTGCTCCTGAGTCATCTGGGCAGTATGTGGCACAATCATGAGGGTCATCATCTGTTGTGGCAATGGGGTGTGCAAAGAATGTTGCAGGATTGACGGTGTGGCACTTAACGACTTTCAGAGAAGGCAGTGATAATATGACTTCATAACCTGACACTCTTTGCATGGTGAGAGTTGTTTTGGCTTTCTGTATTATGGCAAAAACTGCATGTTCAGTGTACAGTGTTAATGAGGAACCCATGACTATGGGAGTGCTCTTTTCAACAGCGAATGCTGCTGCTAATGCCTGTTCACATGGGTAGTGTCCTTTCATTACAGAATCTAGCATGCCACTGAAGTAGGCAATGGACTTGTGGCCCATGGGGCATTTCTGGGTGAGGACTGCTGTCATGACTTGGCCGTTGCAGTGAGTGAACAGGTAGAAATCCTTGAAATAGTCAGGCGAGCCTAACACTGGTGCATTCGTTATTTCATCTTTTAGCTGTGTAAAGGCTGTGGGCATTTCAGGTGTCCAATCTATTCTGTTATGCCTGTCTTTGTTCATTTTAACAGCTTTCAGCAGTGGGGCGGTGATGGTGGAAAAATCAAAGACCCACTGTTGAACGTAATTCACTAGGCCTAGGAATTTCTGCATGTCTTTGACAGTTTGTGGTTCAGGAGTGCTTCTTATAGACTCAATTCTGTCTTGTGTAACTCTCCTTCCTGATGCGGAGAGCAACTGCCCTAGCTAGTGTACTTCTTTCTGACAGTATTGAAGCTTCTGTTTGTCAACCTTGTATCCTCTCAGTGCTAATGTTGTAAGCAGCGCTATTGTATCCTTTCTACACTGTTGTTCTGTGGGGCTGCAGAGCAAAATGTCGTCGACATATTGCAGCAATGTGCTGTCACTTTGGATGTTCGATAAGTCAGCTTTGACAACTCTGTTGAAGACACTGGGGGACTCACAATAGCCTTGAGCTAACCTTCTGTAAGTCAGCTGAACATTTCTGAATGTGAACGCAAATAAATACTGGCTATCGGGGTGTAATGGATGGGACACTGAAAAAGGCATTTTTTAGGTCGATGACAGAAAAATATTGTGCATCTTGGGGAATATTGGTGAGTATCACTGAGGGGTCAGGGACAATGGGGAACTCCGGTACCACAATGTTGTTAAGGGAGCGAAGATCATGAACCAAACGCCATTGATTAGTCTTGGCTTTGCGGACAGGAAATAGGCACGTATTGCAAGGTGATATGCAGGGATAGATGACTCCCTGATCGAACAATGCTTGAATGGTGGGGGAAATTCCCTCCTCTGCTTCCTTGGACAGGGGGTACTGGCGCACTCTTGGGAGTATGCCGCCCTGTTTGAGTGTTATTCTGAATGGTGCAGCTGATCGAATGAGGCCCACGTCATTTGGACCTTTTGTCCACAGATTGCGAGGCACTTGAGCTAGGTCTTAGTCATGTGTGGTGTCAAACAGAGTGACTGGAGTTGGCGTCCTAATTTCTACTGTTACTGAGAGAGGGACTTCATTTAGGTATACTATTTCAGTTTTGAAATAAATGTCAGGAGAACCAAAGAGTTGGTCATCTGAAATGTCTCTCCCCAATTGTACAGGCTCAGTGAAAATGACGCAGGCCCATGTGTGGGCGTTGTCGTCAAGAGCTTGAAAAGCTCCGTATGTAGGTGTTATTTCAAGGCCTTGTATATCTAGGATCATGTGTTTGTCTGGCAGTTGGAATTTCTGAAATTGTGGTCTAAACAGGAACTTGTTTGGCAGTTGCACAGTTCGGCCTTTCAATTCCGGAGTTGTGGCAACCACGATGTGCACAGCAGTGGTGAACGCTGGCTCATCCACTGGCCGGGCCCTTATCTGATCGCCTAGGGAGGAGTCCACAGTGACTGCCATCATTCTGGCTAAGGGTGTGCCTGGAATGGAACAAATCATTGTTCCGTCTTCATTGAAGTGGATAGTCATGTTTAATTTTGCCATGAGATCACATCCTAGAAGATTCACAGGGGACTGGGGTGAGTAGAGCAAACGTTCCACATATTTACTGCATATTTCAATTTTTACTGGCTCGGTGTAAGGGACTCTAGCTATCGCCCCAGAGAAGCCCTGTGTGTCCGCTATCTGATTTGAAATTGGTAGTGCTCCTCCTGTAATACGGGAATATGTAGCACCTGTGTCAATGAGAAAGCTGTAATTTTTGTTGTTTATCGTGACAAAAGCAATGAGATCCTCTTTAACATCCTTCATACACGACAAAACCGGGCACACAAGAGTTGTCTGTGAGCTGTCCTAACTGTTATACCCTCCAGGCTGATACTGCTGGATGGTGCCCTGTGTGAATGGATTGGAGGTAGATATCATTGTGCCTCCCTGAGGTACCAATGCTTGTGTTTGGGGCACCATTTGATACAGAGGTGCTTGGTGTTGTTGCATTTGTGGCTGTGCTTGTGCTTGTGCAATTGGTACCTGTAATTGGGTAACTGCAGGGATCTGCAGTTGTACTTGTTGTTGCAGAATGGGCTGCTTCTGTACTGGCGGGAGATAGGAATATATTATTTGGGGCTGAGGTGGTTGTGGCTGCATTTGCTGCTGTTGTTGGTATTGGGTGGGGGCCCGTTGTTGGGGTCCTCTGACCACCTCCCTTCCCTCATCCCGCATTTTGGTGTGTCATTCTCTTATGAAGTGTCCTTGTCTCTGACAGTAGAAGCATACCAGGAGTCCTGGCTGTTGTGTGTTCCTCTGTTGCCCCAGTCCTCTCCCTCTACATCTACCCTGCATCCCTGCATTTCTGGGTCTTGTCTGTTGGTTACCATAATATGGCTGCTGTTGGGCATTGTCATAGGTGGGCTGTGTTTGCATTAATTGTACACCTCCCTGCGTGTTACCTGCCAATGCATTCAGGGCCTCCTGTGGAAACCATGTAACGGCAGTCATCTGGTGGATAGGTGATGCGAGCATGACCGTGTCTGCAGCATCTTTTTTCTTATTAGTAACTTTCTGTTGCACTAGTTTGGCCGCTGCATTTTCAATTGCTAGTTGTCTGTTCCTGTCCTTTTCTTGCTTTTTCTTACAAAATGGATAATGTGATCTTGTATTTCAGGCCATGGTTTGCTCTCCATTGCTACTATCCCGTCTAACTTGTCCTGTACGTCAGTGGGTAGTCCTTTCTTTACTGTGTGGTAGAAGAACCTAGTATTCCCTCCTCTTTCATTCCATTTCTGCCCTAACTCCTGATTCCACTTTTCCTTCAGTCTGGAAATATACTCTGCTGAGTCCTCATTGGGTTGTAATGTTTGTGCCATTAAGGACCCTATGTCTGGAATATCCGGATATTTGCGGCGCAATTTGGTCCAGACACCTGCTCTCATCTTGTTAAAATGTTCACCATCATATTCTGTTTTAGTAAGCGTAATTTTGTTATTGCTGACATGTTTGAATATATCTTCTGCCTCTTTCCCAACGATGGATATAAGCAGACTTTTCATATCTCCTATTCCTAAGTTGACACCTGCAGTGTGTTTTTCCAGGGCAGCTATCCATTTTCCAGCGCCCTCTGTGAGTGGTGGGAGTTGTTTTTTCAAATTGTATTTGCCTATTTGTGACCATGGGACATAGACAGGGGGGTCATTGGCATTCTTAAACAGTAGTGGCATCTGGTACGATGCCCTAGAGCCTGTTGCTGTGAGCCGGGGGGGGGGGGTGGGGTCATATTCACGTGCAAATTTGTCCATGTTATATTCACGTGCATATTTCTTCCATATCTTTAGACTGGCCTCCATGTATCCATCATCCCAATCCTTATCTCCCTCCCCATGTAGGATGTAGTCCTCTGCAATTGCCAAATTTTCTGAGTGAAAGGACCCGTCTCGTGCCCATGAGTACATCTCTTCGTCAGTCCAATATGCCAAATCATCACTGAAGGGATGGACATAAAAGTCAGAATCCTCTCTGAGTGTAACTATCTCATTGGGTGTTAATTCAGTATAGTGTGGGGGTTTTTGTTTGCTGAGCATCATCCCGTTATAGGCTTTTTTCTGCCTGACAGAGCGCATTGATGCATCATAGGATATGTTATCTGGCCTGCCATGTGTCCCTAGGATTTGTAATCGTTGTGTTTCTGTCTTTCTTCTTCTCTTTTCTTGTGGTCTGACATCTGTCGGATGATGCTCTCCCTGTTCTCTGTTGTGCATCATATAGAGCGATGACCTTGGTGGTGTGCCAAATGTTAGGGGTGCATGAAAGGTGTTGTTATGACTAGTTGGTTCTTGTGTGCTTGGTGCTTGTGTCTGGGGTATGCTTGGAATAGCTGCTCCATTAGTTTGCAGTGCTCTTGCTGTGCCCTGTGTTTCCTCAGGACTATGAACTTGCAGTGGTTGCTGTGGTGATGTGTGTGTTCCTACACCATTTTGAGGAGCTGTAAGGCTCATACTATCAATCAAGTGTGTCAGTTGGTCATGCACGTGTTCCATTTTCACCGACATACGCCTGATGGCTAGGTGAACGGCTTATGTGTAGCAAATTTGTATTGGCGTCCCCTAATGTGGTACTATCCATACTTTTATGTAAGCGCCGCTCCTCTCTCCATTTATCCAGATATGCCGGTGTGAAAAAGGAAGGTTCAGGGCACTGTTGCTCAGGGCATAGTGGCTCGCGATCCCTGGACTCCCTATCAACCATAATGTGTGTGAGATGGACAGTCTGCCCTCATGCTGTGGGATAGTGCCTGTTGGCAGCTGTTCATCAGAGTGACGGCGTGGGGCGGGAAGGGGCTGCTGGTCGCCAATGATGGATAGGTGGAAACCAAAGTGTGAGCAGTGAGATGTTGGATGTGATGCGTTAGAAGCTCTATCCTCATCCTCATCCTGTCGTGCTGCAACGTTATTTTGTGTATTATCATGTGTTGATATAAGCTTCAGGGTAAATTCTGCATCAATTTGTCCTAGAAGACCAGGTACTACAGCTTCCATGATAGGGCTGTGAGGGGTGCGGGATGGCAGTGGTGGGGTGTGGTCCATCAAAGCATCATGTTGTGGATATTGATGAAAGGGGTCATCTGAAAATGAGTGAGTGTGGCCCACGGCAGTTTTGTCATTTGATGTAGGCTGTAAGTCTGTATTAATAATCCTTTCGGGGTACATCCCGGCCATGTGGTATGCCGGTGGTGGGGCTGTGGGTGGTAATGTTGGCTCAGCTGTCTCCCTGAAAATGCTCCAGAGTGCTAATGTATCTTTTCTCTTTTGAAGTCTGCAGCCAGAGTATTTTCCTTCTAGGAATGTCGTGGCATGCGCTAGTGTGGCTCTATAAAAATTTCCTTCAGAAGGCCAAGGGTGGGTCAGATTGTTTGTGAGTTTGTGCAAGTCCTTACAATGTTTAATGATGCGCTGTTTATGGCCTGTGAAATTGTTGATTACATGCTGTAATGGAGTAGCCATTCCAATGTATTTAGTGTATCAGTGTGTGAGAAGTCACTGAAACAGCGTATTTCTTGTGAGCAAACTCACTTCTGGCTAGTGTTACGTGAGGCTCTTTCCCTTAAATGCTGAAATCAAGGTTGTTTACCAGTTCCCCTCCCACTGCTTGAAGGATAGTGAGGTAAATAGCTTTCTTTAGTTCGTTCTCCTATGGTACTAAGGTGCAAAGGTACAACATTCTTTATTGCGTGATTAATTAAAATCTTTGCAGTAGGAAAACTACATTCAAAAACAGTCTATGTTGAAAATACGAATGAATTACGATTAGACTGGATTAAAAGTCATTAAAATACATATGAAATTCCATTACTGTGCAAGGTTTAAAATACGATAAAAGAACCTGAACATTCCGAATTAACAGTTGTTGAACAAAGTCGGTCTTCGCTCTCTATACCCTAAAGCACATAACAAATCTGCAGTAGAATACACACCTTCAGGAGAAAAATCGGGGAACTGAAGTTAGCTGGTCAAGCAGGTACCAGCAATTTTACTTTGAAGTGGATTCCTTGGCCAGGAGCTTGATAATATTGTGGGTATCTCTAAACCTGGAGCTACTAAGGTGATATGCACGTAGATCTTAGCTGGCGTTTTGTTCACTGTATAACTCAATATTTTGTCCATCTGTCTGCTAGTAAGAAACCACCAATTCAAGAGGAGAATAGGAGTGCACTATGGGCAGTGCTTTCTGTTGACGGAATCAGGTGTTTTGGACCACAAACCGCACTGAGCCTAGCTCAGCCGCTTCCGTAGACCACAACAACCTGCCAAATAGGCCCCGTAAGGGAACCACACTCGCCGGACCACACTACCGATAGTTCACTCCTCTCTTAGCTGTGTGGTCTCAGATTCGTACCTGTCTTACCCAAATTGTGTGTCTTTGGCATGTACTCAGATGTTCCTACTGGTCACTTCTCACTGCAGTGTGTACTGTACTTAATGAGCTGTCCTGGAATGTAACTGGGTAATGTAGTTCGGTATTATTGTCAGTCTCACCTGACGCTCATGTGTCACCTCAATTCCTAAGATTTCGAACACTGTCAAGAGGACAGCACTTGTTAAAGGTGTAACTGGAGTGAAGGAGGCTGGATGACCTTCAGATAGACCTATAATGTGTCCATTAATTAGGTACACAATAATTTGTGGTGTTGCAGGACCTACTGGTGTCGCACGAGAGCCCTGAGTTGCCGCGCTCATTCCCTAGAATGGAGCAGACACGTGCTGGTCTTGTTGTGGACTGCTTAAGAGAGCTCGCAATAGGGGTGCATTACTGTCCTGAGTGTCTTCTTGCTCTGTTATACTGGCAGAATTAGATGCAGATGATGTTGGCGAGTCTGGGCGGTTCAGATCAGACTGAGAGCGTCCTCTGAGAGTCTCACTGAATAATTTGACCCTGAGGAGGAATCCCAGCCCTCGCTGGGTATCACTGGGGAAACTGGTGATGAGAGATATGTTGTATAACGTGTGTCATTTGGAATGGACGGATTCTGTGAGCATGGCCAGACAAGGTCCGGACGTGTGGTGTCTGGAAGAGGTGGATTTGACCTGGGATTTGTGTAAGCTGTGCCTGGGGCAGGTAATTCTATCAGAGTCAGTGCAGATATCCTGATCTCTGATGTGGGAGTGAATTGAACCCCTAAAATGTCCCAAGCTATTGAAATAAGGTCTCCTTCATATGGTGTTATTGGAGAAAGGGTATCTGTGTTGATGTTCAAGACAGACACCGTTCTATTGTTCAATACATGCACAACTAGTTCAATAATTTGTGGTGGATCATTATTCATTACGTATAAATTCAGTTGCACAACATGAGGCTATGCATGTGCTGTGTGGTGGCTGCTATTTGGAAACTGGATATAATATTAGAGGTGGCACTGTGCCACTAAATACGGGCTGGAGGGGGGCAATAGGAGACAGCGGCTTATGTAACAATACTATTCACGGCTGACTCAAAAGACTATAAATACATTTTGCATTCCTAGTTATTTTTTTCTCGCTAGGCAGATCAAACACAGTTATATTATATAAAAAGCGATGCACCAGGCAGGCTTTGTACAGGAAACCACAATATCAAAGCAGCAATATAGTCAAGAAGAGAAGATATGAAAACAAAATAGCCAAAATACTGTGATATAAATATGAAACACTTTATTCATAACCGTACTAAATTAAAAGGGCAGGCACAACTGCACAGTTTTGTCTATTTTCCTCAATAAAGACAGAAAGACGCTGTAATAAAATGAGAGTCTACATCTCACTTTCACCCGGGGTTGAACCCAAGGTCGAAGAGGAAACCACAACTTCCTTTTCTGTTAGCTAAGCAGATGGCAGTTGGCTCTGTTCAAACTCCTTTTCACACACAACTCGTGTAAGTGCTACCAGTTTCTGACTGTCACATCAAATATATATGAAGTGACAACCACTTGCAAAAAGCTAGAGATGTCCGAGAGATATCATCGCTACACCTTCCTGTTCCAGTCACAAGACGTGAACTGGCTCTGTCAGCCACAGGACGTTAACTGACACTTAAGCTGAAGTCCTGAGCCGCTCAGAACTTGCACTAGCTGGGACGCGCATAACGCGATGACCCCTTGCCGTTCTGCAGGCGTCCTGTCTCTTGTAGACAGGCAAATATTATAGTCAACAAAAAGAACCTTACAACAAACTCAATGACTCAATCCCCGTTCACACGTGCTTAAACTAAGAAGGGTTGTTTTACCGTGGCCAGACTCCAAGTGCAAGGGACTGTAATTTGGAGAGAGGTGCATTCACAGATGCTCACCTGAAAAGACAGACCACAGCACCCCGGGACAAGGCAAAGATAATAAGAGAAAGATAGACTCTTACTCGCTGGCTTACCCGTACACGCTGTGTATGCTCGGGGCACCGAAAAGGCAATCTCAGTCCGTTGTTACAGGAAACAAAGTTTCATTCCCTTGCTGGCACTGGATGAATGTGCACACGGTCCCATCTGGGGTGCCAAGATGTTGGAGGGTGAAATTTTATGGTCTCGGGGCACTGGACCAGGGCAGCTTAATTTGAGGGGGTGCTTCTACACAATATGAGAAAACACAAGTGTGAGAGACAGGAATTGAATCATGGAATGTTGTGCTTTATTACACTGAAACCACTTCAACAAGAAGCGTAAAGGAAACACTTTACTATTCAATAATGAGACGCTGTGTCTTAGCAAAGACTAAATGGCAGAGGATACATGTTAGAAATATAACAAAGGCATACAATGGAATTCTTTTAGAACAATAGGAATACAGGAACAAGAGGATAAACATTTGTGAATATATTAAACATATGCAACAGGGTCAAGATTGTCTTAGAGAGCAGAAGACACACAATTGCAATGAAACTTAAAATCATAGAGAAATACTTTTCATGATAATGTACGCAGAGAGACAACTGTCACAATACATGCAAGAACCAAAATACTTTTCTAGATAGGTGCTATGTGAGAAATATATTCCTTAATAAATACAATGAGAAGGATATGCGTTATAATAATACAAGGACAAAAATGCATTTCATGGTCAATGAAAACAGATACTAAGAGAAACACTATTTAAGATACACTTTAAAATATCACAACCTTAAAACAAGAATTCTAGAATGAGCTCAAATACAGTTAACAGGGGAGCATCCAAACAGCCGTGACTCACGAACACAGTGCAGGGATGGTCCGAGGAATGGCCAGTTGGGCAGCTCTTTTATATCGGTAAATGAAGAACTGCTTGACCACAACTCAAAACGATATACGTCACTTCGCGGACTTTTAATAAAAATAAACGGAACAGTAAAAGGTTACAGGTGATCGTCTCACGCCATGTGCACGTCATTATTACTTTAATGCAAGCAAAAATATATTAAAGTGAAAGAGAGCAGCAGCCCCCACCATCAGGTATCGCGTGCTGTTCCTCCTAGTTCCCTCTTCTTGCGGTTTTAGCCACCTCCTGGTAGGTGAGCTAAGAGAAGGGCATCTGGAGTGCAGGTAGTGGGGGCTTGGGTGACTTGTTTACGAAAAGACAGAGCCAGAGCTTCGTGTGTGTCGCAGAGAAAAACATCTCAGCAGAAAGATATTGGGCCTACTATTTTAAGAGAATAACTTGAGACAGTATGGGCAACTGAACAGATTTCTGTATGCGGGCTGGTGGGGCCTTATCAAGGCTTGATAGGCCTGAATATTTTCATATGGTAAAACGGGACCCTGCTTCAATCATCATTCTCATCAGACCCTCAGCCATTGAATTCCCATTGCTTGCACACTTTTTCTTCGACCTTCTACTCTTAAACTATAATGTCAATCCCCTAGCTCACTTACACTGCCAGATTCGCAGTGCTCATTTTACCTACTCATATGAAATTCAAATATTGTTTCATAAATTGATTGGAGATTAAGCCAAGTTCCTCATTGCACGTGGTAAAAAGTATTGATGGCAATTGCCCATTAATGCACATGTATAGGTGGCTGCCCAATTGCAACAGCTACGTTTGGTGTGTTTATGGATAAAGGTTCATCATTTCAACACCAGACTGAGAACTATAACAAATCTTGGTACTTTCCTCCGATAAGCCAGGCTTCTAGAATCATTTTGATCAATGGTTATTGCAGCTTAGATTGCCTCTGAATTTGAAAAAAATATTTCATTAATGGCAATGGAACCACCAAGTAGGAGTCTATAAATGTGAAAGTAAATATTGAAGACTACTCTCCAAATGCATAAACTCCCACTGAAATTGAGGTTTCCGTTTAAAGTGCTGTGTGCTACTCATTAAGTATTTTTCGATAGAAGTTGCAAACCAAAACATTCATTTCACCTCTCCTTTAACTATTTGTGTAAGGTACTCTTGATCTAAAAAGCCAGATTGAGGGTAGAGCATTTCCATTTAATGACATGCACAGCTTAAGTTCTTGAGAAGGACTGCATAGATTCTTGCTTTGTGTAAATGACTTAAAATGTGCATTTTGCACAATTTCCCTTTTGATATGTGGGATCTGTCTGGAAGTCAGTACCAAGAATCTACTGATCTACTAAGCACCACAACTACCAAATGACACAACACAATATAAAACGAAGGGCACAGAATAATATAGCATAACCTTTTCATCTAAATTACCTTTTACAAATTATCAGTCTTTCAGACTTTTAGCAAGGCTGGAAATTTGAAAATCCATTTGGCATAATCCAAGACTTTGTGAACTGAAGAGAGGCATCTTAGGTCTAGAAATCTTTTGAACCTATTTCCAACCAGCGGTGGCTCCTCTGCTAAGGCGTAGGCGGTTGCCCTACTTATCTCAGAGCAGGAAAAATTAAATGAAAATAACGTGTTTATTTTATTTTTTGAAGGTTCAGGGCTGGGCTAGGGCGGGGTGGGGCTGGTGACACAGGGGGAGGAATGGTTTGCACACTCCAAGGGGCATATTTACGATCCCTGGCGCATCCCTGCAAATCAGCAGGGATGCGCCAGGGAAGATGCGTCATGCAAGTTTGCCCTTGCGCCACCGCCGATGCGCCGCATTTACAATGCACCGCGCCGTGGCGCACGGATGGGCAGATGCGTGTCGCATCCCCCGATGGAAAGGCGGCGCATTGCTGGAGTCGCGTCGCATGCGTGACGCGGCTCCAGCAAGGCTCGGGGGTGCCCTATGCCTAACATGCTGCGTCAATCCTTACGCCTGCTTCAAGCAGGCGCAGGGTTTTGACGCAGCATGGGCGTAAAGTGACTCAGTGAAATCTTGTAGATTTCACTGCGTCACTTTTACGAGGCATACCTGCGAGGAACGCCCACCCTGCACGGAACGCCCACATGAAACCTGACGCAGGTTTCATGTGGCGCAGGGGCTTACAACGTGACGCATCTCCCTAGATGCGTCACGTTGTAAATATTGCGCAACGTGGCGCATGTTTTGCGTCGCCGCTGCGTCACATAAGTGATGCAACGGCGGCGCAAAAGTGGCGCAAGGGGCTCGTAAATCTGCCCCCAAGTGTGCATGACGGTTTGGCTGGCCATCTCGGGCCGGCCAAACAGTCATGTGCACTTTGAGTATTCCTCACCAGGCTATAATGCACAGCCTGGTGGGGAGCATGCACAGACTGCCTGTCCCCCTCTGAGCGCCGAACATGGCGCTCAGACCAATCACAACGCTACATTGCAGCGTGTGATTGGCTTAGGGGAGCCTGTGTGCTTCCGAGACTTGCTGAAGAAGTGGAGAGACAATGGTGGAGAGATCGCGGCTCGGCTGTGAGGAGGTAAGTGGGTTTTTTGTGTATTCTAACACCTCCACCACCCCCATTTCCTGCCAGCTGCTACTGTTTTCAACCCTCCCATACCAAATGTAGATGAAATCATTGCTGACACTTCTACAACTGTAGCCTTTTCTCTGCAACCACCAAACATAAGCTCACTTATTTACCGTACCCTAATGAAAGAGAAAATTATCCTAGCACCTATCATACCCTACCAAACGTAATAGTAGCCTTTAGTCTTCCTACGGCTCAGTTATTGAGTCTTCAACTTAATTTTACAAGTACATGTACTCTCTGCTAGTCCAAAATACAAACCACATGCAATTAATGTGCCCTTGTCTCAAAGGGAGCAACCCAGAACAGCTTGCTTTGCCACACATTAGTGTCCTTAAACATGTTTTGATTTCTTGATACTCACTCTGTCCTCTGGCCTCTCCCAGAAGATGCCTCTCCCCATCATTCACCATGTTAAAATTCTGTACTACACATCACTGTTTGGATTACAGCTGCACACTACCGAATCTGTTCCTACAACCCTTATCCTTTCTGGCCTCTAATCACTAAGTTATGTTTCTGTAAGCCTGCCATAACTGAGAAAGGAATCTCTGGTCATTGGCTACGTCATCTAGAACATAAAAAACATTACGAAAGCCTAAAGCAGAAAGTGTTTCACCCATGGCTAGGCTGGCAGGAGGGTGAAAAAGGGCCTCTCTTGCGCACTAAATAACCATCTAAGAAACACAGACATGTGAATGAAAGGACCTAACATCCTGCTTAAGCCCCTGTCAACATGTACTGCTACTATGAGCATTGCTTCCTTATCTTTATTGTGATCATTCATCCAGCTGGTCCACAAACATTGAGACTTCAGTACAGTCAATTTCACCACCTTCCGCTTGAGCTAACTTTAGTGAGAAAATTACCATCATAAAAAAATGTACTGTGCGACATCGCAGCATTGATGCAATGACCTGGCATCTCAGGCTGGCCTTCTTGGAGTCTTTACCTAACTCATGACTTCTTCATTGTGAGCACCTAGAGTACCATTCAGCGGACATCAAGTCTTAGCAGGGCACCATCTGAGACCTGTATCTGTTTGAGTGAAGTGAGATTCAGGAAAGATTCTAATATAATAGCTGTTTGAGACTGTTGAAAATCGGCCCTCTCTGATGGGTCACCCCAAACATTTTGCCTTCTTCCTCCTCCTTTTCTGGCCTTCTTTTTGTTTGTTTTAGGACTCAGATCACTTTTCCACTGCTAACCAGTGCTAAAGTGCATGTGCACTAGACATGGTAACATTGGTGTATACACAATTGGCATTTTTAGTTTACTTGCAAGTCCCTTGTAAAGTGGTATACCATACACCCAGGGTCTGTAACCTAAATGCTACTGGTGGGCCTACAGCACTGACTGTGCCACCTGCACAAGTAGCATTTCAAACTTGTCTCAGGCCTACCATTGCAGAGCCTGTGTGTGCAATTTACTACCACTTCGACTTGGCATTTAAAACTACTTGCCAAGCCTTAAACTCTCCTTTTATTACACGAATTTGTCTTTATTTGACTTTATTTGTCACCCCTAAGGTAGGCCCTATTTAGCCCATAGGGCAGGGTGCTGTATAAGTAAAAGATAGGACATGTACTGGTAAGCTTTGCATGTTCTGGTGGTGACAAACAGCTAAATTAATTTTTCACTACTGTGAGGCCTACTCCTCTCATAGGCTAACATTGGGAATTCCTTAAAAAACTTTTACACTGTAATTCCTGATCAGAAAGGAGTATCTGCATCATGTTTAATATCTTTGTAATGTTCTCTTTACTGGTAAAGGTGGATTTAACATCACTATTTTAGAAATTACACTTTTAGAAAATGAAAAAAGTGGCCATTTCTCCGCTCTTACTGCTCTGTGTACCTGCAGCCTGTCTCCAATACACATTTGGGGTGGGTGACAGCTGCAATTTGTCAATTTCCTCTAGACAGCCACAAACACAGGAAGGGTAGGAGTGACAGAGTACTCATCTGTATTCTGTTAGCTCTTCCTGGATAGGAAGAGAGGGGGAGCTGCCACTTATACCTGAATAGGCCATGTCCTGTTTCCCACACAAAGGGCTGATTACCCCCTTCTGACAGTCTGGAGCCAGGGCTGGGAAGAAAGGGTCAGTGTGCACTTCAAAGACCCTTCTTTGAAGTCACCCCAACTTCAAAGGCACAACTGGGTATACATACTGGGCCTCTGACCCTCCAAGGCAAGACAGTACTGGACCTGTGAAGAACTCTGCCAGGAGGAAGGACTGCTGCGCTGCTACAAGGACTGCCACTCTGCTGGATTGCAGCTCTGGAATAACTGCTTTTCTGTTCTGCTCTGCTGCCCTGCTGCCTGCTCCTTTGCTGTGCTGAGAAGGACTGGACCTGCATCACCTGAACCCAGAGTGTCTCCAAGGTCTTGCTGGCTTGCCTCCTGTTTGCAAGTCTCAGGGATATCAATGGGCGTTAACCACCTGCATCAGTACCTGGACTCTGCAAGCTGTAAGCCTGCCCTGCTAAGTCGTGCCACCCCAGTCCTGGACCTTTAGAAGTGGGCCTAAGGTGCTCTATCTTCTGCGGTCCTCACCAGAACTGACGTGAAGCAACACAAAGCCCCGCAAAGCCTCAATGCACCACTGCCAGCCTCACCGGAATCAATGCCAGGTGGCCCAAACCCTCGCCGCACAGCTGCCTGGCCATCGGAACAGACACACAATGAAGCCAAGCCCCACCAATCCTCGCTGCACAGTTCCCCGGGACCAATGCAAATCGTCTCCAAACCCCACAAAGCCTCACCACACAGCTTCTCGGAACCAACACCAGACGACACAAAGCCTTTCACAGCAACGCCGCGTAGACCTCTCGCCAGGATTTAAGGTACTGTGTTCAGCGGCCCAAGTGGGTCCCTATAGCCGGCCTGCGTTCTATTGTGATCGGCAAGGAATTTTGACTGTGTCCCAGTCCGGTGCGACCAGTTAACCACAGTTGGTGCTTTTCATTTTTATGTGCTATTTTCACCTAAATCTTTAAAATTGTATATCTCAGAATCTATTTCTTGGATTGTTGTTGCTTTGGTCTTGTTTTATTCATAAAATAATAATCCCTTGTTCTAACCCTGTGTGGAGTATTTTTGTGGCATTTTCTTTGTGTTACTGTGTGTGTGTGTGTGTGTGTGTGTGCATTGCACAAATACTTTACATAATGCCTCTTTAGAATAGCCTATCTGCTCTGAGCCAAGCTACCAGAGGGTGAGCACAGGTTGTCTCTTAGTGTGTATCTAGCTTACCCTGATTAGAGTAGTGGTTCCTGCTTGTACATGGTGCATACTCTGACAGGCAAAAACCCCATTTCTAACAGAGACATTTTGTGCACAGCAAAAAATATAATGGTGGATTAAACATTGTACCAAATATTTTTAAATCAAATGTAATAACCATAGATTACTGAGATGAAAACAAACTTGAAAGCATCACTCCTCTATTGTATTGTGTCATTCTGAAAAGTGTGTGTCTGTATGTATGTATGTATATATAATATATATATATATATATATATATATATATATATATATATATATATATATATATATATATATATATATATATTCACTGAAAAAACCATAAGATTTTAGGGACAGTTATAGTTAGTTGGATATTGCACTCGTACAAAACCCGTGAAATTCCCCCGTTATAGTTAGTTCAGGTAACTATAACTCGCGCCCCCGCAATGCACTGCTGATGACGTCACATATTACATCACTCATGACATGGTCAGTGACACCACTGATGACATCACTGATGACATCTCAAATGACATCACTGATGACATCATCCAGTGACTGTGTGTTTCTGTATAGTTTAAATATGTTTAATATATATAGGGAAAGGCGTATTGAAGAATGAGTGGGTGTAGAAGCGCCTGAATGGATGATTTAGTAGGTGCGTGACTGAGTCTATAAGTGAGTGATTAAACGTATCTTACTGGATGCATGGGTGAGTGACTAAACTGTGTGAATGTCTGTATCCGTCTGTCTGTTGTTGTTTAAGCAGCTGCATGGGTTTCTGACTAGCTAAATGAGTGTCTATATGGGTTATGGATTGGTTCTCTGAGTATCTGTATGGGTTCCTCAGTGTTTGTGTGGGTGGGGTGTGTGTGACTCTGTGCATAGATGTGTGAGTGGGTGATTCACTGGGTGCATGGTTTCAAGAGTGCGTCTGTGATGGACTGTATGGGTGGGTGAGTGTGTGTATGGGTGTGTTAGTGATTGAATGTATATCTCAGTGGTACATGTGTGAGTAACTACATATGTGAAAGCCAGTATATATGTGTGTTGGAGTATATAAATGGCTATAAGTGAGAGTGTGTGATTGTGAGAGTGGCTATATGGATGAGTGTGTGCTTGCATCAGTGATTGAATAGGAGCGTAAGAATGTGCTAGTATTTTTATGAGTAAGTGAGCTGGTGTGTATAACTGTATAGGTGAGTAAATTGGAGTGTGATTAATTATTTGCATGACTGACTAGGTGTGTGAGTACCTTTATGGATGAGTTGCGTTGTGTGAGTGTTTATATAGGTGTTTGAGTGCATATGATAGTCCTGTACTGAGTGACTGTAAGTATGAGTGACTGTACGGGTGAGTGAGTAGATGTGTGTGTGTAGACCTAAGAATCAGTGAGTGGGTATGTACTTATTGGTATTGGAGTGTGTATGGTTTTGAGAATGGCAGTCTGTAATTTAGAGTGGGTGTATCAAAACTTATATTAGGGTGTGAGAAGATGCATTAAATTCTCACATGGATGATGTCATCAGTGATGTCATCAGTGATGTCATTTGAGATGTCATCAGTGATGTCATCAGTGATGTCACTGACCATGTCATGAGTGATGTAATATGTGACGTCATCAGCAGTGCATTGCGGGGCGCGAGTTATAGGTACCTGAACTAACTATAACGGGGAATTTCACGGGTTTTGTACGAGTGCAATGTCCAACTAACTATAACTGTCCCTAAAACCTTATGGTTTTTTCAGTGAATTTCTAAGGTTTTTAAATGCTAATTTCTAACTATAACGTGCCTGAAACCTATGGTTTTTTCAGTGAATTTCAAAGGTTTTTTAAATGCTAATTCCTAACTATAACTTGTCTGAAACCTATGGTTTTTTCAGTGAATTTCAAAGGTTTTTTAAATGCTAATTCCTAACTATAACGTGTCTGAAACCTATGGTTTTTTCAGTGAATTTCAAAGGTTTTGTAAATAACAATTTTTAAATGTATTAATTGTTATATTTATTTTTTTGATACTGATTTACAACATTTTTTTAAACTATTTATTTTTAGATATTTTATTTTTTAAATTACATTGTAATTACATTATACATTACATTACAAAATATACTTTCTCAGAATGAATTACTTTAGTTTAAATACTTTGCAAATAGGCAATAGACTTTTAAGTACAGTAGTTACAGTTGTTGCAATGGGCAACACAATTTTAAAAAAGCAACATTGAGCTCAATGTGAATTTCTAGTTAAATGCAATTAGTTACTTTATGGATTACTTTTCTAACCACAGGACTGGATCCTAGATTCAGTCCTGGGACATCTCCTGTAAACAGTTGAGTAAAAGCGTTTTGGTTACAGTAGTGATTTTTAAGGAATATTATTGTATTTTAAAAGTTGACACTTAGAAACTTTTTCATATAGAATCACCAATGTTATCCTATGGGATGAAATTCACTTAGCAGGTAAGTAGTGTTATCGTTACTTTTTCTTACTCAGTGGTGGATCCTGGAACCAGCACTGGTGCATCCCCTGTAAACAGTTGAAAGAATGCGTTTAAGTCACACATGGGATTTTTAAGGAATATTTGTAGTTTGTGAAAATCGACACTTTGAAACTTTTCTGCTGAAAACCAGACAATGGATTCCTATGGAAGGAAATTCAAGTTACTGGTAAGTACGGTTAAAATTACTTTTCATGATCAGTACTGGGCTGAAAGATGCAGCACTGAGGTCTCTCCTGATAACAGGTGAGTAAATCGGGATTCGTATTTCGGCTGATTTTAGAGGAATATTATAAAGTTCCAAAACTCCACACTTAGAAGAATTTCCAAGTGAAACCAGTCAATGTTAGCCTATGGAAGGAAATTCAAGTTACTGGTAAGTACGGTTAAAATTACTTTTCAGGACCAGTACTGGGCTGAAAGATGCAGCAATGAGGTCTCTACTGATAACAGGTGAGTAAATCGAAATTCGTATTTCGGCTGATTTTAGAGGAATATTTATATGTTTCAAAAATCGACACAGAAACTTTTTCAGCAAAAAGCAGGCAATGATATCCTATGGAAGGAAATTCAAGTTACTGGTAAGTACGGTTAAAATTACTTTTCAGGATCAGTACTGGGCTGAAAGATGCAGCACTGAGGTCTCTCCTGATAACAGGTGAGTAAATCGGAATTCGTATTTCGGCTGATTTTAGAGGAATATTTGTATGTTTCAAAATCGACACTTAGAAACTTTTTCATCAAAAAGCAGGCAATGATATCCTATGGAAGGAAATTCAAGTTACTGGTAAGTACGGTTAAAATTACTTTTCAGGATCAGTACTGGGCTGAAAGATGCACTGAGGTCTCTCCTGATAACAGGTGAGTAAATCGGAATCCGTATTTCGGCTGATTTTAGAGGAATATTTGTATGTTTCAAAAATCGACACTTAGAAACTTTTTCAGCAAAAAGCAGGCAATGATATCCTATGGAAGGAAATTCAAGTTACTGGTAAGTACGGTTAAAATTACTTTTCAGGATCAGTACTGGGCTGAAAGATGCAGCACTGAGGTCTCTCCTGATAACAGGTGAGTAAATCGGAATTCGTATTTCGGCTGATTTTAGAGGAATATTTGCACAATGGTGAAGGAAGGGGTGGGGCCTAAGGTGACATGTCTGCAAACACGCCCTGTGGCGCGTTTTAAGTTGGACAATTAATTCCTCCTCAATCCCGAGGGTCCCTAGGGGCCAACTAGCCCACCAGGTACCTCCAGTATGCGCCAGGGGCTGCGTTGCAGAGAGGTGTTCAGAGGCCACGCCCTTTTACAACACTCTGCAACGCAGCTCCGTGGCGCTTACTGGAGGTACCTGGTGGGCTAGTTGGCCCCTAGGGACCCTCAGGATTGAAAAGGAATTTATTCCCCATCTTAAAACACACCACGGGGCCTGTTTGCCCACATGTCACCTGAAGCCCCGCCCCCTCCCTTCACCACTGTGCAAACGCGCCCCGTGGCGCGTTTTAAGTTGGGGAATTAAGTCCCCTTGAATCCTGAGGGTCCCTGGAGTCCAACTAGCCCACCATATACCTCCAAAAGCGCCACAGAGCTGCGTTGCAGAGAGGTGTAAAGGGGCGTGGCCTCTGTACACGTCTCTGCAACGCAGCCCCTGGCGCATACTGGAGGTTCCTGGTGGGCTAGTTGGCTCCCAGGGACCCCCAGTATTCAAGGGGAATTTATTCCTCTCTGCAAACGCGCCAGGGGCGCGTTTGCAGAGTACTGCAGGGAGGGGGCGGGGCCTCCGGCACGATGCCGGTCGTTTTTTTTTTTCAATTTTTTTTAATGGGAGGGGGCTGCGTGGCCCCCTTCCCTGCCCACTTTTGGCCCCGGGGACCCCATCCCCCGGGGCCTGAGCATTTTATTTTATTTTTTTAAATAAAAAAACGGGAAGGGGGCCGCGTGGCCCCCTTCCCTGGCCCTGTATTGGCCCCGGGGACCCCATCCCCGGGGCATGGCCTCGATTTTTTGATTTTTATTTGGAGGGGGCTGCGTGGCCCCCTCCTCAGGCCACTTAAGGCCCCGGGGACCCCATCCCTCGGGGCCGGCCTTGCACTTTTTTTTATTTTTTAAATTTGGGGAGGGGGCTGCGTGGCCCCCTCCCTGGCCACTTATGGCCCCGGGGACCCCATCCCCGGGGCCTGGCCTCTGGTTGGGGAGTGTGGGGGTCCCCAATTCCCCACAGTCCCAGCCGGCTCCCGCGTCCCTTGGGAGCCGGCATTGCTTTTCCACATGGGGAGCTGCTAAGATGCAGCTCCCCATGTGGAAAGCAATCAGCTTTGGATATTGGAAGCGAGAGCAGGTTTCCTGCTCTCTCTTCCAATATCCAAGCAAGTTTGCAATGACAGGACGGGAGCCGCGAGGCTCCCGTCCTGTCATTGCAAACAGCAGTGTCCCGGGGTAGGCACCCGGGACACTGCAGGAGCCAGCCCTGGGGGTGGCGGTCCCCAGGGCCATCACTGGCTCCAGGAGGGGGCGCGCGGCCCCCTCCCCACATTTTCAAAGCCCCGGGAGGAGGTAGTCCCGGGGCTTCGGGGTCCAAAACGGACCCCCATTTTTAATTTGTTAGTGCCCCGGGAGGTGGCGGTCCCGGGCGTGTGGGGGCTGGAGCCCCCACACAGGTTAAAAATAAAAAAAACAGAAGCCCCGGGGAGGTGGCGGTCCCCGGGGCACTCCCGCACCATTTTGTGTTAAAGCCCCGGGGGGTGGCAGTCCCCGGGGCTTGGGGGGCCCTTAGAGGGCCCCATACATAAATTTACCCCCCTCACCATGCCCCCGGGACTTGGCCCACCCGGGGGCAAATTAACATCGAAGCGCAGGACACCGCGCTTCGATTTTTTTTTTTTTCGGCGGGATTCGCACACCCTAAGCGCATCCCGCTGATTTCTTTTTTTAAAAAAATGCTTTTTTCTGCCCAGGGACTCCTTGTGAGACCCCTGAGCAGACCTAGGGAGTCAGGGTGTTTCTACCCTGCCCCCTTTGTGCGTTTGCGCACTTGTTTCTTTTTTTTTCTCGGCGGGATCCGCGCACCCTGAGCGCATCCTGCTGATTTATAAAAAAAAAATGCTTTTTTCTGCCCAGGGGGTCCTTCTGGGACCCCCTGAGCAGGTCTAGGGGGTCAGGGTATTTCTACCCTGCCCCCTTTGTGCGTTTAGCGCACTTGTTTTTGTGCCTCGGTTCTACCGAGGGACAAAATGGCTGCCAACACTTCCTGGTTTGGAGCGTTGACAGCCAGCTGACAGCCAATTAGCATGCAGCTCGTGATCGGGACGGTGCGCGCAGGGTGCGCTGAGGGTATGCGGACCCTACTCGGCCATAGATATATATGTGACTTTACTTGTGAATTTCTCAGGAACTACTGAACGGATTTACACCATTTAAGCCAAAGGCACCAGTCTGAACCAAGGGCTACCTCTTTGCCAAATTTGGTGTAATTCCGTTCAGCAGTTCGGGCTGTAGCTGCGACTAAAGGTTCCTATGGAAAAATGAATGGGGAAAACGCGTTTTGGGACCACCCTTTTTCTCGGCCCCGCTTGACGAATCAACCCGAGACTTTCAGGGTAGGAGCGGAGCGGAGCGCCCCAACAAGTTGGAAACTTTCGCGAAGATTCGTCAACCGGCGCCAACGTTATTTCAAATAGAATGTCGCGGATTTCCTATGGATAATAGGTCCTAACTATAACTATCTACTGGCGACCGCCAGTAGATAATATAATATATATATATATATATATATATATATATACATATATATATATATATATATATATATATATATATATATATATATATATATATTTATATATATAGTTAGGATGATGTAGTTTCCGTAGGAAGAGCGTTTTTTTTCATTTGCCAATAACTTTGGTGTTGTTTGACGAATCCTCATGCAATTTTGAAAACTATTACACCAGCCACTTCAGCTGCTGTCTTCAAAGTTTCAGGGTGATCTGTCAAGCGGGGGTCGAGAAAAAGGGGCAGTCCCAAAACACTTTTTCTCCATGTTCATTTCCATGGAAACTTTAGACACAGCTACAACCCCAACTGCTGAACCGAATTACACCAAATTTGGCAAAAAGGTAGCTCTTGGTCCAGAAAGCACTCTGTTTGTTAAATGGTGTAAATCTGTTCAGTATTTGCTGTGAAATTTAAAGATTTTACACATATATAACTGTGGCAGATCCACGACCCTTCCCAATCTCGTGTCGGAGATCTGATTGGGCACCAACACTTCAAACCAGGAAGTGTTGGCAGCCATCTTGTGACTCAGTTAAACTCAAGAAAAAGAGATTAAAAAAAAGAAAAGGGGGCAGGGTAGAAACACCCTGACCACCTAGGCCTCTTGGGGGGTCGCACAGCGACCCCCCACCAGGGCCCCAAAAAATATATTTTGTTTTGCCAACCATTGTCACACAGAACACCATCACCAACACGTTTTGACAAACAAGTCTTAATCATGGCTTTTAGGGGGCAGATCATACTTCCTATATATTTTATTCCACAATGCGATTCACACCAAGTGTATATATGAAAGAAGTTAACACGCTATATCTGTATAATATGTATAATGTTTATGAATTGTTTTTAATTTATCACTGTCTCTGATACTTCATATCCTACAATGTTTCATGGTGAGCTAACTGGGAGTTTGGTATACATGGAGAAACAAAAGATCGACTCACTCAAATGTGATCAAGACTTGTTTGTCGAATCACGTAGGTGATGGTGTTCTGTGTGGAAATGGTAGGCCACTAATAAATAATACTCCATGAACAACTCCTAGAGTGCGGTGTTAATCTTTTGGTGGACTATATATATATATATAGTCCACTTGGGTCGTCATGGGAAAACATAAAATTGTAGCTACATAATTTCCTATTTTTGGATATACATTGGGCTGAAGAATTAGAATGTCCCTATAGGATTAAACAGCTTAAAAGAAGTCCTGATTCCTGCTCACTTGGACTCATTGCCTAAATGGAGTTACCATACTGAATATGAACATATATATACATATATATATATCTTCGCTCCACCTTCCCATCAAAAGCTCCGAACTCAGGATGGGTGCTATAGTTAACAGCAAGGACAGGAACTTGCTTGCTTAGTAGCAACCTAAAAATGAAGCACTCACAGGGCTTTAGTACAAAGTTATTTTATAGAACATTCATAAAACAGCAGTTATCTCCTCCACGATGCGTTTTGGCGGAATCGCCTTTCTCAAGAGTCTGGTAGGCTAGAAATGGTGTAATCACCCCTGCCATTGGAGCGTATCTAGCCAATGGGAGGTCCGGAAATGTCAAAGTCAAGAGTTCGTACGGCTTCAATGCCGGCCATGTACCGTAATTGCCCCAACGATTTCCATGTTAGGCCCAAATGCGTAATAATTACAAATCCTTCCCCTGATGGGAACTACACAGGGGGTTCACGGTACCTTGCACTCATCTCATTCGGATATTAAGCCAGTCCCTCCATTTCCTGTATGGGAAACACCAGCTCTCTGTGACATAGACCCCTCGCCACAGCTGCTGGATTATAAGCTGAAACATACCAGCAGGTGTCCGTTCCATTACTGAAACACCACAAGTTTGTATAACTCGCGCCCTTGGTCGGCGACCGGATAATTCCTCAGCGGCGGTTCAGGAGCTTGTAATGTCTTCGCACCACCTTCCCATCAAAAGCTCCGAATATATATATATTCACTGAAAAAAACAGAGGTTTCAGGGACGTTATAGTTAGGAATTAGCAATTAAAAACCTTTAAAATTCACTGAAAAATCCATAGGATTCAGGGACGTTATAGTTAGAAATTAGCGTTTAAAAACCTTCGAAATTCACAGAAAAAACCACAGGTTTCAGGGACGTTATAGTTAGTTGGACATTTCACTCGGACAAAACCAGAGAAATTCGGCCGTTATAGTTAGTTGAGCTAACTATAACTCGCGCCCCCGCAATGCACTGCTGATGACACATATTACATCACTCATGACATGGTCAGTGACATCACTGATGATATCTCAAATTACATCACTGATGACATCATCCAGTGACTGTGTGTTTCTGAAAAGTTTTAGTATGTTTTATATATATATATACACCAAGGTGTATTGAAGAATGAGTGGGTGTATGAGGTTCTGAATGGATGATTTAGTAGGTGCGTGACTGACTGTATAAGTGAGTGATTAAACGTGTTTCACTGAATGTATGGGTTAGTGACTAATCTGTGTGAATGTCTGTATCAGTCTGTCATTTGGTGTGTAAGCGGCTGCATGGGTTGGTGAGTAGCTAAATGAGTGTCTATATGGGTTATTGATTGGTTGTCTGAGTACCTGTATGGGTGCCTGAGTGTCTGTGTGGGTGGGTGGGGGGTGTGTGACTCCCTGCATGGATGTGTGAGTGGGTGATTCACTGGGTGTATGGGTTCAAGAGTGCAACTGTGAGGGGCTTTGTGGGTGGGTGAGTGTGTGTATGGCTGTGTTGGTGAGTGAATAGATGTCTCAGTAGTACATGTGTGAGTAACTACATATGTGAAAGGCAGTATATGTGAGTGTTAGAGTGTATAAGTGACTATATGTGAGAGTCAGTGATTCTGAGAGTGGCTGTATGGATGAGTGTGTGCCTGTGTCAGTAATTGTATAAGAGAGTAAGTATGTGTTAGTATCTGTATGAATAAGTGAGGTAGTGTGTGTATAACTGTATCGGTGAGTAAATGGGAGAGTGTTTGATTCTTTGCATGACTGACTAGGTGTGTGAGTAACTCTATGGCTGAGTGGCAGTGTGTGAGTGTCTGTATGGGTGTATGAGTGCATATGATAGTGGCTGTATTGATGAGTGACTGCATGTATGAGTGACTGTATGGGTGAGTGAGTGGATGTGTGTGTAGACCTAGGAATCAGTGAGTGGGTATGTACTAACTAGTATTGGTGTGTCTATGGTTTCGAGAATGGTAGTCTGTATTTTAGAGTGGGTGTATCAAAGGTTATATTAGGGTGTCAGGAGGTGCATCAGATGATCACGTGGATGATGTCATCAGTGATGTCATTTGAGAAGTCATCAGTGATGTCACTGACCATGTCATGAGTGATGTAATATGTGACATCATCAGCAGTGCATTGTGTGGGCGCGAGTTATAGTTAGCTCAACTAACTATAAGGGCCGAATTTCTCTGGTTTTGTACGAGTGAAATGTCCAACTAACTATAACGTCCCTGAAACCTGTGGTTTTCTCAGTGAATTTCTAAGGTTTTTTAAATGCTAATTTCTAACTATAACGTCCCTGAAACCTATGGTTTTTTCAGTGAATTTCAAAGGTTTTTTAACTGCCAATTCCTAACTATAACATCCCTGAAACCTCTGGTTTTTTTCAGTGAATTTCTAAGGTTTTTTAAATGCTAATTTCTAAATATGCCTACATAGGTAGGACATGTGCAGAAAGAGGAAGAAAGGCGCAGAAAGAAGCAAGAGAAGTGCAGAAAGAGGCAACAGAATTCTAGAAAGAGGAAGAAAGGTGCAAAAAAAAGCAAGAGAAGTGCAGAAAGAAGCAACAGAGGGGCAGAAAGAGGCCTACTTCGACTGTACCTTTCCACAGACTCATACAAAGTAGCCTAATCACTAATCCTTCTCCCAAGATGTCTTAAACCTCACTTTTCTCTTGAAGGTTCACTATTCATCCACTGTTCAGAATTTGTTAGGCCTACCAAATGTAAAACAGCAATCCTAACCATATCACTGTTGTAAGTCTGACCAAGTTTGTGAAGGTATGCATGCGTGTGTCTCTGATTTTACCTGGTGACATGTTACATAAAAATAAACATACAAAAACTTGAATATCCGTGTTTCAAACAGCATACTCGGTAAATTTGTGTACAAGAAGGTGCATGTATTTCTTTCTGCTCCTAATACAGGGCACATGCATATTCAATAGTACATTTGAGGGACTCTATAACACCTATATACATACACGTCTGCCTGTGCAACCGAATGACAGAGCAGAACTAACAAGATTTGACCACATATAAGAGAAGCTACCCGCTTTTTAACCTACCGTCTTCAGATCCATAACACATGTGAGAATACATGTACAAGTAGACATTTACCTCAGTCACGAGAGCAGGCAGACCTTTAAACTTAACAGCTTGCACTTCCCATTTTAATATAGAAACAGGCAAGAGAAGTACAGAAAGAAGAAACAGAAGTGTAGAAAAAAACAAGAGAGATGCAGAAAGAGTAAGAAATGTGCAGAAACAGGCAAGAGAAGTGCAGAAAGAGGTAAGAGAAGTGAGCAAAGAGACAAGAGAAGTGCAGAAAGAGACAAGAGAGGAGCAGAAAGAGGCAAGAGAGGTACAGAAACAGGAAAGAGAATTGCAGAAAGAGGCAAGAGAGTTGCAGAAACAGGCATGAGATGTGCAGAAAGAGGGAACAGGGGTGCAGAAAGAGGCGAAAGGTGCAGAAACATGCAAGAGAGGTGCAGAAAGAGGGAACAGGGATGCAGAAAGAGGCAAGAGAAGTGCTGAAAGAAGTAACAGAAGTGCAGAAAGAGGCAGGAGAAGTGTTGAAAGAAGAAACAGAAGTGCAGAAAGAGGTAAGAGAAGTACAGAAAGAGGCAAAGAGGTACAGAAAGAGACAACAGAGGTGCACAAAGAGACAAGAGAGGTGCAGAAAGAAGCAAGAGAAGTGCAGAAAGAGGCAACAGGGGTGCAGAAAGAAGCAAGAGAGGAGCAGAAAGAAACAAGAGAAGTGCAGAAAGAAGCAACAGAGGTGCAGAAAGAGGCAAGGTGGTTGCAGAAAGATGCAAGAGAAGTCCAGAAAGAAGCAAGAGAAATGTAGAAAGAGGCAAGAGAAGTGCAGAAAAAGGCAAGAGAATTGCAGTAAGAAGCAAGAGAAGCACAGAAAGAGGCAAGAGAAGTGCAGAAAGTGGCATGAGAAAAGAAGAAAGAGGCAAGAGATGCACAGAAAAAGGCAAGACGGGTGCACAAAGAGGCAAAAGAACTGTAGAAATAACCAACAGAGGTGCAGACAGAGGCAAGAGGGGTGCTGAAAGAGGTAAGAGAAGTGCAGAAAGAAGCAACAGGGGTACAGAAAGAGGCAAGAGAACTGTAGAAAGAGGGAAGAGGGATGCAGAAAGATGCAAGAGAGGTAAAGAAACAAGCAAGATAAGTGCAGAAAGAAGCAACAGAGGTGCAGAAAGAGGCAAGAGGGGTGCAGAAAGAGGCAAGAGAAGTGCAGAAAGAAGCAACAGAGGTGCAGAAAGAGGCAAGAGGGGTGCAGAAAGAGGCAATAGAAGTGCAGAAAGAACCAACAGAGGTACAGAAAGAGGCAATAGAAGTGCAGAAAGAGGCCTAAGAAGTGCAGAAAGAAGCTAGAGAAGCACAGAAAGGAGCAAGAGAAGCGCAGAAAGAAGCAAGAAAAGTGCATAAAGAGGCAAGAGAAGAGCAGAAAGAGGCAAGAGATGTGCAGAAAAAGGCAAGAGAGGTGCAGAAAGAGGCAAGAGAACTGCAGAAAGAACCAACATTGGTGCAGACAGAGGCAAGAGGGGTGCTGAAAGAGGCGAGAGGTGCAGAAAGTAGAAGGAGGGGTGCAGAAAGAGGGAAGAGGGGTGCAGAAAGAGGCAACAGGGGTGCAGAAAGAAGCAAGAGAGGTACAGAAGAAGCAAGAGAAGTACAGAAAGAAGCGAAATGGGTACAGAAAGAGGCAAGAGGGGTACAGAAAGAGGTAAGAGAAGTGCACAAAGAAGAAACAGAGGTGCAGAAGGAGGCAAGAGAGCCTCAGAAAGAGGCAAGAAAGTTGCACAAACAGGCAACAAGGTGCAGCAAGATGGAACACGGGTGCAGACAGAGGCAAGAGAGGTGCAGAAATAGGGAACAGGGGTGCAGAAAGAGGCACGAGGGTGCAGAAATTTGCAAGAGATGTGCCGAAAGAAGCGATAGGAATGCAGAAAGAAACAACAGAGGTACAGAAAGAGGCAAGAGAACTGCAGAAAGAGGGAACAGGGCTGGAGAAAGAGGAAAGAGAGGTGCAGAAAGAGGGAAGAGGGGTGCAGAAAGAGGCAAGAGAGGTGCAGAAAGAAGCACAGAGAGGTATAGAAAGAAGCAATAGAAGTGCAGAAAGAAGCAACAGAGGTGCAGAAAAAGGTAAGAGGGGTTCAGAAAGAGGCAAGAGAAGTGTAAAGAAAGAACCAACAGAGGTACAGAAAGAGGCAAGAGAGGTACAGAAATAGGCAAGAGAGGTGCAGAAAGAGGGAACAAGGGTGCAGAAAGAGGCAAAAGAGGTGCAGAAAGAGCAAAGGGGGTGTAGAAAGAGGTAAGGGGGTGCAGAAAGAAGCAACTGAGGTGCAGGAAGAAGCAAGAGAAGTGATGAAAGAGACAAGAGAATTGCAGAAACAGGCAAAAGAAGTGCAGAAAGAGGCAAGAGAAGTGCTTAAAGAAGCAACAGAGGTGCAGAAAGAGGCATGGTGGTTGCAGAAAGAAGCAAGAGAAGTCCAGAAAGAAGCAAGAGAAATGTAGAAAGAGGCAAGAGAAGTGCAAAAAAAAGCAAGAGAAGTGCAGAAAGAAGCAACAGAGGGGCAGAAAGAGGCCTACTTCGACTGTACCTTTCCACAGACTCATACAAAGTAGCCTAATCACTAATCCTTCTCCCAAGATGTCTTAAACCTCACTTTTCTCTTGAAGGTTCACTATTCATCCACTGTTCAGAATTTGTTGGCCTACCAAATGTAAAACAGCAATCCTAACCATATCACTGTTGTAAGTCTGACCAAGTTTGTGAAGGTATGCATGCGTGTGTCTCTGATTTTACCTGGTGACATGTTACATAAAAATAAACATACAAAAACTTGAATATCCGTGTTTCAAACAGCATACTCGGTAAATTTGTGTACAAGAAGGTGCATGTATTTCTTTCTGCTCCTAATACAGGGCACATGCATATTCAATAGTACATTTGAGGGACTCTATAACACCTATATACATACACGTCTCCCTGTGCAACCGAATGACAGAGCAGAACTAACAAGATTTGACCACATATAAGAGAAGCTACCCGCTTTTTAACCTACCGTCTTCAGATCCATAACACATGTGAGAATACATGTACAAGTAGACATTTACCTCAGTCACGAGAGCAGGCAGACCTTTAAACTTAACAGCTTGCACTTCCCATTTTAATATAGAAACAGGCAAGAGAAGTACAGAAAGAAGAAACAGAAGTGTAGAAAAAAACAAGAGAGATGCAGAAAGAGTAAGAAATGTGCAGAAACAGGCAAGAGAAGTGCAGAAAGAGGTAAGAGAAGTGAGCAAAGAGACAAGAGAAGTGCAGAAAGAGACAAGAGAGGAGCAGAAAGAGGCAAGAGAGGTACAGAAACAGGAAAGAGAATTGCAGAAAGAGGCAAGAGAGTTGCAGAAACAGGCATGAGATGTGCAGAAAGAGGGAACAGGGGTGCAGAAAGAGGCGAAAGGTGCAGAAACATGCAAGAGAGGTGCAGAAAGAGGGAACAGGGATGCAGAAAGAGGCAAGAGAAGTGCTGAAAGAAGTAACAGAAGTGCAGAAAGAGGCAGGAGAAGTGTTGAAAGAAGAAACAGAAGTGCAGAAAGAGGTAAGAGAAGTACAGAAAGAGGCAAAGAGGTACAGAAAGAGACAACAGAGGTGCACAAAGAGACAAGAGAGGTGCAGAAAGAAGCAAGAGAAGTGCAGAAAGAGGCAACAGTGGTGCAGAAAGAAGCAAGAGAGGAGCAGAAAGAAACAAGAGAAGTGCAGAAAGAAGCAACAGAGGTGCAGAAAGAGGCAAGGTGGTTGCAGAAAGAAGCAAGAGAAGTCCAGAAAGAAGCAAGAGAAATGTAGAAAGAGGCAAGAGAAGTGCAGAAAAAGGCAAGAGAAGTGCTGAAAGAAGCAAGAGAAGCACAGAAAGAGGCAAGAGAAGTGCAGAAAGTGGCATGAGAAAAGAAGAAAGAGGCAAGAGATGCACAGAAAAAGGCAAGACGGGTGCACAAAGAGGCAAAAGAACTGTAGAAATAACCAACAGAGGTGCAGACAGAGGCAAGAGGGGTGCTGAAAGAGGTAAGAGAAGTGCAGAAAGAAGCAACAGAGGTACAGAAAGAGGCAAGAGAACTGTAGAAAGAGGGAAGAGGGATGCAGAAAGATGCAAGAGAGGTAAAGAAACAAGCAAGATAAGTGCAGAAAGAAGCAACAGAGGTGCAGAAAGAGGCAAGAGAGGTGCAGAAAGAGGCAAGAGAAGTGCAGAAAGAAGCAACAGAGGTGCAGAAAGAGGCAAGAGGGGTGCAGAAAGAGGCAAGAGAAGTGCAGAAAGAACCAACAGAGGTACAGAAAGAGGCAATAGAAGTGCAGAAAGAGGCCTAAGAAGTGCAGAAAGAAGCTAGAGAAGCACAGAAAGGAGCAAGAGAAGCGCAGAAAGAAGCAAGAGAAGTGCATAAAGAGGCAAGAGAAGAGCAGAAAGAGGCAAGAGATGTGCAGAAAAAGGCAAGAGAGGTGCAGAAAGAGGCAAGAGAACTGCAGAAAGAACCAACATTGGTGCAGACAGAGGCAAGAGGGGTGCTGAAAGAGGCGAGAGAGTGCAGAAAGTAGAAGGAGGGGTGCAGAAAGAGGGAAGAGGGGTGCAGAAAGAGGCAACAGGGGTGCAGAAAGAAGCAAGAGAGGTGACAGAAGAAGCAAGAGAAGTACAGAAAGAAGCGAAATGGGTACAGAAAGAGGCAAGAGGGGTACAGAAAGAGGTAAGAGAAGTGCACAAAGAAGAAACAGAGGTGCAGAAGGAGGCAAGAGAGCCTCAGAAAGAGGCAAGAAAGTTGCACAAACAGGCAAACAAGGTGAAGCAAGATGGAACATGGGTGCAGACAGAGGCAAGAGAGGTGCAGAAATAGGGAACAGGGGTGCAGAAAGAGGCACGAGGGGTGCAGAAATTTGCAAGAGATGTGCCGAAAGAAGCGATAGGAATGCAGAAAGAAACAACAGAGGTACAGAAAGAGGCAAGAGAACTGCAGAAAGAGGGAACAGGGCTGGAGAAAGAGGAAAGAGAGGTGCAGAAAGAGGGAAGAGGGGTGCAGAAAGAGGCAAGAGACGTGCAGAAAGAAGCACAAGAGGTATAGAAAGAAGCAAGAGAAGTGCAGAAAGAAGCAACAGAGGTGCAGAAAAAGGTAAGAGGGGTTCAGAAAGAGGCAAGAGAAGTGTAAAGAAAGAACCAACAGAGGTACAGAAAGAGGCAAGAGAGGTACAGAAATAGGCAAGAGAGGTGCAGAAAGAGGGAACAAGGGTGCAGAAAGAGGCAAAAGAGGTGCAGAAAGAGCAAAGGGGGGTGTAGAAAGAGGTAAGGGGGTACAGAAAGAAGCAACTGAGGTGCAGGAAGAAGCAAGAGAAGTGATGAAAGAGACAAGAGAATTGCAGAAACAGGCAAAAGAAGTGCAGAAAGAGGCAAGAGAAGTGCTTAAAGAAGCAACAGAGGTGCAGAAAGAGGCATGGTGGTTGCAGAAAGAAGCAAGAGAAGTCCAGAAAGAAGCAAGAGAAATGTAGAAAGAGGCAAGAGAAGTGCAGAAAAAGGCAAGAGAAGTGCTGAAAGAAGCAAGAGAAGCACAAAAAGAGGCAAGAGAAGTGCAGAAAGTGGCATGAGAAAAGAAGAAAGAGGCAAGAGATGCACAGAAAAAGGCAAGACGGGTGCACAAAGAGGCAAAAGAACTGTAGAAATAACCAACAGAGGTGCAGACAGAGGCAAGAGGGGTGCTGAAAGAGGTAAGAGAAGTGCAGAAAGAAGCAACAGGGGTACAGAAAGAGGCAAGAGAACTGTAGAAAGAGGGAAGAAAGGTGCAGAAGGAGGCAAGAGAGGTGAAGAAAGAGGGAAGAGGGATGCAGAAAGACGCAAGAGAGGTATAGAAACAAGCAAGATAAGTGCAGAAAGAAGCAACAGAGGTGCAGAAAGAGGCAAGAGGGGTGCAGAAAGAGGCAAGAGAAGTGCAGAAAGAACCAACAGAGGTACAGAAAGAGGCAATAGAAGTGCAGAAAGAGGCCTAAGAAGTGCAGAAAGAAGCAAGAGAAGCACAGAAAGAAGCAAGAGAAGCGCAGAAAGAAGCAAGAGAAGTGCAGAAAGAGGCAAGAGAAGAGCAGGAAGAGGCAAGAGATGTGCAGAAAAAGGCAAGAGAGGTGCAGAAAGAGGCAAGAGAACTGCAGAAAGAACCAACATTGGTGCAGACAGAGGCAAGAAGGGTGCTGAAAGAGGCGAGAGGTGCAGAAAGTAGAAAGAGGGGTGCAGAAAGAGGCAACAGGGGTGCAGAAAGAAGCAAGAGAGGTACAGAAGAAGCAAGAGAAGTACAGAAAGAAGCGAAATGGGTACAGAAAGAGGCAAGAGGGGTACAGAAAGAGGTAAGAGAAGTGCACAAAGAAGAAACAGAGGTGCAGAAGGAGGCAAGAGAGCCTCAGAAAGAGGCAAGAAAGTTGCACAAACAGGCAAACAAGGTGCAGCAAGATGGAACATGGGTGCAGACAGAGGCAAGAGAGGTGCAGAAATAGGGAACAGGGGTGCAGAAAGAGGCACGAGGGGTGCAGAAATTTGCAAGAGATGTGCCGAAAGAAGCGATAGGAATGCAGAAAGAAACAACAGAGGTACAGAAAGAGGCAAGAGAACTGCAGAAAGAGGGAACAGGGCTGGAGAAAGAGGAAAGAGAGGTGCAGAAAGAGGGAAGAGGGGTGCAGAAAGAGGCAAGAGAGGTGCAGAAAGAAGCACAAGAGGTATAGAAAGAAGCAAGAGAAGTGCAGAAAGAAGCAACAGAGGTGCAGAAAAAGGTAAGAGGGGTTCAGAAAGAGGCAAGAGAAGTGTAAAGAAAGAACCAACAGAGGTACAGAAAGAGGCAAGAGAGGTACAGAAATAGGCAAGAGAGGTGCAGAAAGAGGGAACAAGGGTGCAGAAAGAGGCAAAAGAGGTGCAGAAAGAGCAAAGGGGGTGTAGAAAGAGGTAAGGGGGTACAGAAAGAAGCAACTGAGGTGCAGGAAGAAGCAAGAGAAGTGATGAAAGAGACAAGAGAATTGCAGAAACAGGCAAAAGAAGTGCAGAAAGAGGCAAGAGAAGTGCTTAAAGAAGCAACAGAGGTGCAGAAAGAAGCAAGAGAAGTGATGAAACAGACAAGAGAGTTGCAGAAAGAAACAAGAAAGGTGCAGAAAAAAGGAAGAGAAGTGCAGAAAGAGGCAAGACAGGTGCAGGAAGAGGCAGTAGAGGTGCAGAAAGAGGCAAGTGAGGCACAGACAGAGGCAAGAGGGGTGCAGAAAGAGGGCAGAGAAGTGTAGAAAGAGGGAAGAGAAGTGCAGAAAGAGGGAAGGGGTACAGAAAGGGCAAGAGGGGTGCAGAAATTAGAAACAGAGGTGCAGAAAGAGGCAAGAGAACTGCAGAAAAAACAACAGTGGTGCAGAAACAGGCTAGAGAAGGGAACAGACAGAGACAAGAGGGGTACAGAAAGAGGGAAGAGGGGTGCAGAAAGAGAGAAGAGGGGTGCAGAAAGAGGCAAGGGGGTGCAGAAAGAAGCAAGAGAGGTACAGAAAGAAGCAAGAGAGGTACAGAAAGCAGCAAGAGAATTGCAGAAAGAAGCAAAATGGGTGCAGAAAGATGCAAGAGGGGTGCAGAAAGAGGCAAGAGAAGTGCACAAAGAAGCAACAGAGGTGCAGAAGGAGGCAAGAGAACTGCAGAAAGAGGCATGAATGTTGCACAAACTCTAAACAAGGTGCAGAAAGATGGACCAGGGGTGCAGACAGAGGCAAGAGAGGTGCAGAAATAGGGAAGAGGGGTGCAGAAAGATGCAAGAGGGGTGCAGAAATTTGCAAGAGAGGTGCCAAAAGGAGGCAAGAGGAGTGCAGACAGAGGCAAGATAACTGCAGAAAGAGGGAACAGGGGTGCAGAAAGAGGCAATAGAAGTGCAGAAAGAGAGAAGAGAAGTGCAGAAAGAGGGAAGGGGTGCAGAAAGAGGCAAGAGGGGTGCAGACAGAGGCAAGAGAAGTGCAGAAAGAAGCAACAGAGGTGCAGAAAGAGGCAAGAGAACTACAGAAAGAGGGAACAGGGGTCCAGGAAGAGGTAAGAGGGGTGCAGAAAGAAGCAACAGACGTGCAGAAAGAAGCAAGAGAAGTGATGAAAGAGACAAGAGAGTTGCAGAAACAGGCAAAAGAAGTGCAGAAAGAGGCAAAAGAAGCGCTAAAAGAAGCAACAGAGGTGCATAAAGAAGCAAGAGAAGTGATAAAACAGACAAGAGAGTTGGAGAAAGAAACAAGAAAGGTGCAGGAAAAAGGAAGAGAAGTGCAGAAAGAGGCAAGACCGGTGCAGAAAGAGGCAGGAGAGGTGCAGAAAGAGGCAAGTGAGGTGCAGAAAGAGGCAAGGGGGGGTGCAGAAAGAAGCAGGAGAGGTACAAAAAGAAGCAAGTGAGGTACAGAAAGAAGCAAGATAAGTGCAGAAAGAGGCAAAATGGGTGCAGAAAGAGGCAAGAGGGGTGCAGAAAGAGGCAAGAGAAGTGCACCAAGAAGCAACAGAGGTGCAGAAGAAGGCAAGGGAGCTGCAGAAAGAGGCAAGAAAGTTTCACAAACAGGCAAACAAGGTGCAGAAAATGGAACAGGGGTGCAGACAGAGGCAAGAGAGGTGCAGAAATAGGGAAGAGTGGTGCAGAAAGAGGCAAGAGGGGTGCATAAATTTGCAAGAGAGGTGCCGAAAGAAGCAAGAGGAGTGCAGAAAGAAACAACAGAGGTGCAGAAATAGGCAAGAGAACTGCATAAAGAGGGAAGAGGGGTGCAGAAAGAGGCAAGAGGGGTGCAGAAAAAAGCAAGAGAGGTATAGAAAGAAGCAAGAGAAGTGCAGAAAGAACCACCAGAGGTGCAGAAAGAGGCAAGAGGGGTGCAGGAAGAGGGGTACAAAAAGAGGGAAAATAAGTATAGAAAGAACCAACAGAGGTGCAGAAAGAGGCAATAGAAGTGCAGAAAGAAACAACAGAGGTGCAGAAATAGGCAAGAGAACTGCAGAAAGAGGGAAGAGGAGTGCAGAAAGAGGCAAGAGGGGTGCAGAAAAAAGCAAGAGAGGTGTAGATAGAAGCAAGAGAAGTGCAGAAAGAACCACCAGAGGTGCAGAAAGAGGTAAGAGGGGTGCAGGAAGAGGGGTGCAAAAAGAGGGAAAAGAAGTGCAGAAAGAACCAACAGAGGTGCAGAAAGAGGCAATAGAGGTGTAGAAAGAGGCCGGAGAAGTGCAGAAAGTAGCAAGAGAAGCACAGAAAGAAGCAAGAGAAGCACAGAAAGAAGCAACAGAGGTGCAGAAACAGGGAAGAGGGGTGGAGAAAGAGACGAGATAAGTGCAGAAAGAAGCAACAGAGATGCAGAAGGGGGGAAGAGGGGTGCACAAAGAAGCAAGTGAGGTGAAGAAAGAGGCAACAGAGGTGCAGAAAGAGGCAAAATAGGTGCAGAAAGTAGAAGAGATTTGCAGAAAGAGGCAAGAGAAGTGCAGAAAAAGAAATAAAGGTACAGAAAGTAGCAACAGAAATGCAGAAAGAGGCAAGAGAGGCGTAGAAAGAAAGAAGGCCCCCACACCCTAATAAAACATTGCCCCCGGGACCTGGCACACCCGGGGGCTTGAAGAAATGAAGTGCGGGAGCCTGCGCTTCATTTTTTAAAAAACATTTTGGCCGGATTCGCGCACCCAGCGCAAATTCGGCCAAAATATTTTTAGAAAAATGCTTTTTGTGGCCCTGGGGGTCCCTGTGGGACCCCCGGAGCAGGCCTAGGGGGTCAGGGTGTTTCTACCCTGCCCCCTTTTCTTGTTTTTTTCCTTTTTTCTCCTTTTTTTGTGACTCGGTTTTACCGAGCCACAAGATGGCTGTCAACACTTCTTGGTTGGCAGCCTATCAGAATCAAGCTTGTGCTCATCAGGGTTCGCGAACCCTCCTCGGCCACCAGATATCGATATTTTTATTTTTTGAATTTCTCAGGAACTACTGAACGTATTTACACCATTTAAAAAATGGTCGCTTTCTAAAACAAGACCGCCTTTTTGCCAAATTTGGTATAATTCCGTTCAGCAGTTCGGGCTGTAGCTTTGTCTAAAGTTTCCTATGGAAATTAACATGGAGAACATGCATTTTAGGACCCCCCTTTTTTCTCAGCCCCCGCTTGACGAATCACCCCGAAACTTTCAAGACAGGAGTTGAACTGAGTGAACCATTAGTTTTGAAACTTTCATGAAGATTCTTCAAACGGCGCCAAAGATACTGGCAAAAGAAAAAACGCTTTTTTAATAGAAACGAGGTCCTAACTATAACTACCTACTTGCGACACTCCATAAACAACTCCTAGAGTGCAGTGTTAATAGTCCACCAAAAGATTAACACCGCACTCTAGGAGTTGTTTATGGAGTGTTATTTATTAGTAGCCACCCATTGCTACACAGAATACCATCGCCAATGCGTTTCGACAAACAAGTCTTGATCACGTTTGAGTGAGTCCCTCTTTTGTTTATATATATATATATATATATATATATATATATATATATATATATAAGCAGAATTCCTCTCACCTTCGATGACGGTGGAAAAGACGAGCCACACCGGTATGCAGAGTTTTGTTCTTGATTTATTTACGGGCAAACAAACATGACGCGTTTCAACTCTGTCCGGAGTCTTGGTCACATGACCTTCGTAGGAACTCCCAGGTTTTTAAAGGGAACACAACGTCCAACATGACGTTCTTCTACTATAGAGATAGTAAACATACTGTTCATGATTCAATGTTACAAAGCATTGTTCATGCAAAGATAATTAGCAAATCATATGTGTTTGAAAACAATTCATAGTGATTAAAATAATAATACAGAAGGTATTCAGTCATACCAAATGAAAAGTGATAATCAGCAGGGTACATACGCGTTTAACACCGTTGAAGATTATTCAAATGCCTATAGTAGGTTTATGCGTATTATTTAACGTGTGCAGGAATAAAATCATAAAGAGAGTTAACAATGACTTTGTGTAAAGAATTATTCATTATCTTTCTGCAAAATGGTACGACATACATCCTTATCAAGCACCTTATGGACTAAACATTTAGAATTCTCACGTCGGGTGTAGTACCCAAGTGAATGCAAAACACTTAATAACTTTCCCATAGTAGTCAAGAGCATACTGTAATGAAGAAGCAGCTGTCTCATGAGCTAGGCCGTGTCTCTGTGTATTTTAGCTTCCTGTTATGTGATCTTAAACTGTCGCTCACTGTTGTTATCTGTGCAGAAAAGAAAGTAAATTAAGTTAATAGATGTCAAAACCTCAGTATATCCTCACACGTTTTAAATAACGGATACCGGTGATAATTTATACCCCTGTGGCATAGTGAATAACGTTGTGATACATTGGAAAAAAAAGAGGCACAATACATACACTATGGTAATGATTAAAATCAATCAAGTGTAATGTGAATAACGAAGATCCCTGTCAGGGAGTACAGTTTAAAAGGGTGTAAAATACAAAGGGGGGCGCTTATTCTCAGTTATTTATAGGTGTACATGCATTTCCTCATCATTATTCATACCAAAAGGTGTAATACAGCCTGCCTGCTTGATGAACTTAGACTCCAAGCGGCGCAATGCCTGTACTCTATTACCGCCTCTTGGGTTTGTTGGAACACTGTCAATGCCAAAGTATTTAGCTTTAGTCCAATCACTTTCATGAGCCTCATAAAAGTGTTTCTCTGTGCTGTATGTAAAATCGTTGTTAGTGATTGCTCTCCAGTGTTCCAGGATGCGTTTTTTTACAGGGAAAATAGTGGACCCTATGTACCATCTGCCACACGGGCAGACAATTACATATACCACATATTCAGTAAGGCAATTGATATTCTTGGAGATTCTCCATTGTCTGTCTACCCTCAAGAGTTTAGTTTCTTTTACATTCTCGCTGTGGCTGCAGGCTTTACATTTGCCACATTTGTGAAAGCCACCTCCTCTCCCTAGCCAATTAGTTTTTAGTGATGGCAGATGGCTTTTGACCAGTTTGTCTTTCAGGGACGGTGGTTTTCTGAATGTCATCGAGGAGTCTGACCTAACTTAGCTCTCAAAGAGGGATCTTGGGTTAAGATGTCCCATCTGTTTTGTATTATTTTTCTTAGGTCTTTAGTTTGGGTGCTAAATTGAGTTATCAGCCTGATCGGGCCTTCATGGTCCTTATTGTTCTTTCTAGGTTTGGGTGGTGCGAAGAGGGTTTGATTTCTATCAATCTCATCTGCTTTGAGAGCTCCCTTGGGTAATGTCTGTTGGGTATACCCTCTAGCTCGGAATCTCCGTGTCATTTCCTGTTTATTTTTCTCATAATCCTCACTTGAGCTACAATTCCTCTTGGCCCTTAAGAACTCCCTGTAAGGAATACTCCACCTGAAACTTGGGGGATGGCAGCTCGCTGCGTGTAAGAGGGAGTTTCCTGCTGTCGGTTTCCTGAATAGCACGGTGGACAGTTTGCCTTTCTCTATACTCAATCTGATGTCAAGGAAGTCTACTGTCTGTTGACTGTGTTTCATAGTGAATTGCAAGTTTACATTGTTTTCATTCAGTCTGCCAACGAATTCAAGTAGATCACTTTCATTCCCTTCCCACACGAAGAATATATCATCGATATAACGTAGCCATATATTGACTTTGTCAGTCCAGTTCGTTAGTTCATCGCCTCTGAGCACCTGCTCCTCCCACCAGCCAACCAGAAGACTGGCATAGCTAGGAGCGAAGCAGGTGCCCATCGACGTGCTCTGTATTTGTTTGTATATTACACTGTTGAAAGTGAAGACATTCTCTGTGAGACACAATTCGACCATTTGCAGGATCATATGTGTGTGCTCTAGAAAATGGATGCTCCTGGTTTTTAATTTTTTTTTTACAAGCTATCAGACCATCTTGATGCTTAATACTGGTATATAGACTTGTCACATCTAAACACACCAGCCAGTGATCTTGTTGCCAGTGTATGTTGTGTATTTTTAGTAAGAAATCCTTAGTGTCTCTAACATGAGAGTTCAGGTCTTTTACGAACGTGCTTAAAAAATGATCCACATAGCTAGAGGTGTGTTCAAAAAGACTCCCTTGGGATGAAACTATAGGGCGTCCTGGTGGGTTATCTAGGTTTTTGTGTACCTTCGGTAGAAGGTAAAATGTTGGTGTGATAGGATTGTCATTTTTGAGGAATTGATATTCATCCCAATTGAGTAAGTTGGTCTCAAACCAACCTTTCAACAATCTAGAAAATCTCTCTTGTAAACGTGAGATGTATGTTGGACCCACTTTCTCGTAACACACAGTGTCGTTGAGTTGACGCAATGCCTCTCGTGTGTAGTTTTCCCTTGACATAATGACCACATTACCGCCCTTGTATGAGGGTTTGATAATGATGTCAACATCTTGTTGTAAGGTGGTGATAGCCTGCCTTTGACTCATAGATATATTATTTCTTTTCGGGGTTTCTTTGATAAGTTTTAAGATGTCCTGGTTGACTGCTTCGTGAAATACATCTATATTGTCCTTGGCTATCTGTGGTGTGTATTTAGATTTGTTTCTGAACTCAGTTTCACTTGGAAGTCTGGGATAAATTCCAAAGGTTTCTGCCACTGTATTGATAAGTGTGGGGTCAAATAGATCAGCCATGGTTTATAGTGTGCCTGTCTGGGGATCTTCATGTAATTCGTGTAGGACTCTTAGTGTGTTTATGTCTTCTATTAATAATGTAGAGGTGGGTGCGGCTGCTTGAGAGACTCTGGTTAATGGTGTTTTGTTTTGCATGGAATGTAATTTAAAAAGTTTGAGCTTTCTCACAAATTTATACATATCAATCCGTGTTTGTGCATAGTCCATTCCTACATCAGGGCAAAATGTCAAGCCTAACATTAATACTTCATTTTCAGCTTGGGTAATAGTTCTTGTGGATAGATTAATTACCGTTAGTCGTTGTTCGTCCATTATATTCTCCTCTGATTCTGGCCCCTTGTTCCCATGCCGGGCTTGCTGCTTTTCTCTGCGGCGCTGTCGTCTTATTTTGCTTCTGTCTTTGCGCCTCTTCCTATTCCCCTCGTTTTGCCCCTCTCTGAGTGTTCCTTGCCTTTTTGAATGAGGCGTAGTTCTTCGGAAAAAGAAATCGCTTCTGCGGAGTTTGAGGGGTTGCCATCCAGAGATTCAAGGTCCAAGCTGAGGCTGGTGCCTGACTCCCATCTTCCTTTGTCTGCCAATTCTAGGGTTTTGTCTTTGATCAGCTCCGCTCGTGCCTTATCGAATTTGCGAGCAAAGGTTAAGATCCTCCCACTTTTGTAGTCCCTTTCATCACGTAGGAACTTACGTTGTTTCCGCTCAATTACCTCCTTTTCAAATTTTTGAATTCTTTCATCGACTGTGGTCAGGATTTTTTTAGCCTCAGTTTGATCTTGCTCCTTTGCTATTTTATCTAGGATTAGTTGAATCTGTCCAATGAGATCCGCATGTTCTTCCCAGGCATTTTTGATCAAAATTTGTAGCATGGTTTTGGAACATGCCGTCGTATTATCAAACCATGATTTAAAAAGTTGTGGCTTAGGGTTATTCAGTGTCGGTACAATGAAAATCTGCAAACCCCTTGATATCCTCTCTACTTCCAGGTAGTTCTGTAGTGATGTTGCTTCCCACCACCTACTGATTTCTCTTCGGCGTAATCTCTCCAAGTTGTTACCTTTCTGTTTCAAACTTGTTGTCTGGTCCCTTTGGCTGGCACTAGAGTTAGCATTGCTAGTGCTATTATCGGCGGTTGATGTTGCTTTAAATATCCGGTTAGCTGAGGCCTCCCGTCCTTTTAAGTACTCCATTGCCCTTCATTTTCCAACAATCAGCAGATTGTTGTGTCGCTGCTGCCGTGCTTTGAAATTTGTGTTCTGCCATGCCCTGGCAAGCATGGTTTCTCGATTCCCTTCTTTACGGTTCAGTGACCCATGCAGCAATCACTCTTTTGTTACTGCCGCCGTGGGTCTTTATCCAAAGCGGGATCTCCCGCGTTTCGTTTGCCGGCGGGCGTTCTTTACTTGGAGAGTTTCTCCTAAACAAAGTTTAGCGTCTCTGAACGCCCATCCAGACGGGCCGGGGCTCGTTTTGTGCGGACGCCACAACACATATACAAGCAGAATTCCTCTCACCTTCGATTACGGTGGAAAAGACGAGCCATACCGGTATGCAGAGTTTTGTTCTTGATTTATTTACGGGCAAACAAACATGACGCGTTTCAACTCCGTCCGGAGTCTTGGTCACATGACCTTCGTAGGAACTCTCAGGTTTTTAAAGGGAACACAACGTCCAACATGACGTTCTTCTACTATAGAGATAGTAAACATACTGTTCATGATTCAATGCTACAAAGCATTGTTCATGCAAAGATAATTAGCAAATCATATGTGTTTGAAAACAATTCATAGTGATTAAAATAATAATACAGAAGGTATTCAGTCATACCAAATGAAAAGTAATAATCAGCAGGGTACATACGCGTTTAACACCGTTGAAGATTATTCAAATGCCTATAGTAGGTTTATGCGTATTATTTAACGTGTGCAGGAATAAAATCATAAAGAGAGTTAACAATGACTTTGTGTAAAGAATTATTCATTATCGTTCTGCAAAATGGTACCGTCATATGTGATACGACATACATCCTTATCAAGCACGTTATGGACTAAACATTTAGAATTCTCACGTCGCCAGAAGATAGTTATAGTTAGAACCTTGTTTCTATTTAAAAAGTGTCTTTGTCCTTTGCTAAGATCTTTGACGTCGTTTGACGAATGTTTGCAAAATTTTCAAAACTAATGGCCCCCTCCGGTTAGCTCCTGTCTAGAAAGTTTCGGGGTGATTTGTCAAGCAGGGGCCGAGAAAAAAGGAGGGTCCCAAAACACGTTTTCTCCATGTTAATTTACATAGGAAACTTTAGACAAAGCTACAGTCTGAACTGCTGAACGGAATTACACCAAATTTGGTAGAACGGTTGGTCCAGAAAGCGACCTTTTTTTTAAAATGGTGTAAATCCATTCAGTTGTTCCTGAGAAATACATACATAAAAAAAATTAGTATCTGGTGACCGCGGTGGATCCACAAACCCTCCCGAGCACAAGCTTGACTTTGATTGGCTGCCAACACTTCAAACCAGGAAGTGTTGGCACCCATCTTGTGACTCGGTTGAACCGAGTCACAAGAAAAAAGGTGAAGAAAGAAGAAAAGGGGCAGGGTAAGAACACCCTGACCCCCTAGGCCTGCTCAAGGGGTCCCACAAGGACCCCGAGGGCCAAAAGAAGCATTTAAAAAATAAATAAAAAATTAGGCCGGATTCGCATACGGTGCGCAAATCCCGCCGAAAAAAAAAGCGCCAGCTTCAGCAATGTCCCGGGGCGCCCAACCCCGGAACATTGCAGTTTACTATGTCAGGGCGGGAGCATTGCTCCTGCCCTCTCATAGCAAACTCCTGCTTTGCATCATGGAACCGAGAGCAGAAAAACTGCTCTTGCTTCCATGAAGCGAAGCAGATTTGCTCTGGGCAAAGCGAGCTGAGCTCCCTTTGCTCAAAAGCAATGCCGGCTCCCGCAGTAGGCGGGGAGCTGACTGTGTCTGCGGGGGCGTTGCGGCTCCCCCCGATCCCCAACAGTGAGGACATGCCCCAGGGGGATGGTGTCCCTGGGGCCAAAAATGGCCCGGGAGGAGGGCCACACACCCCCCTCCCTTTTTTATTATTTAAAAAAAAAAATACGTAAGGCCAGTCCCGGGGATGGTTTCCCGAGGGCCATAATTGGCCTGAGGAGGGGGGCCACGCGGCCCCTCTCCCTTTTTAAAAAATATGGCCAGGCCCCGGGGATGGGGTCCCCGGGGTCGACATTGGGTAATGGAACTGGGGGGCATTAATTATTTTTTTCTCTCTCTTGATAGGAGTTGCGACCCCATCGTGGCTCTCTGCGCGGCCCCCCCAGTGTAACATCACACAGATCCCCTTTAAATAAATAATTTAATAGCATATAATTCAGAAAGTAGTGTTGCATTTGTGAACTTTTTTTATAGAGTGAGACAGATTTAACTCAATAATTACATTAAATTTGATGGAGTGAGTAATAATATTAAAAAAAAAAAAATTGAAAAGTGTATTGTGTTGTAGTACATTGAATTTGTGCTTTTGTTTTGTGGATTCGCAGCGGGTTCGCGAACCTGTAAAATATTTAAAAAATATATGTGTTAAAAAATAAATAAGATTCACTGTTGACTTATAGGGTGGCTCCAAAAAGAGCCCTTGTTTTCATTATGAGTTTGTTGTAGCTACATGTAAATGTGGATGCACAGCTTAAGGTTGTTGAGAAAGACCCTGTTCCCTTGATCTGTGAAGTGAACTGCATCACTTCTGTAGATGTCATCTATATCAAAACGTAGATTGTTGTTATAGATGGAGCCCCTCCTATGGTCTCTGAGGTAAGCAGAAACAGCTTTATTGACATTCTTCCTAGCTTTCTCAATCTGTGGACAGAATTGATTTGACCGCTTCCATTTCTGTTTTGGCATATATTAGAAAATACAAAGACAGTTTGAGGCAAAAGTAACATCAATTGTGCAACGGTATCCTTCATGAGCATTTCCAATCCTACTCCAGTCGATGTGCCTAGGTCGTTGCCCCCACAGTGCACAATCATGAGGTCAGGGGGTTGAAAATGCAAAAAGGTTTTAACCAAAGGCATCAATTGGTGCCACTTTTATCCTCTCAATGCATTCCATTTAATATCCACATTTTGCAAACCTAGGTCTTTGTCAATACCTCTGTGTTCTGCATACCTTTTGCACCAGAAAACATAACTGTGCCCTACAATCCGTACTGTAAGCATCTTGAAGGGATGTCTGGAAGGAATGAAATTTGTGTGCAGAAAGAGAGGGAAAGTTTGCCATTACTGGTTTTACCTTGTTGAGAGTGGAGCATTACATTTATTGTGTGCAAAAGAAAATCTTTTACGTGTTTCTGATATTTCATATTCTGCAATACTATTTAAAAAGTGAGTTAGAAATTTGTGACGTGTATTATGTATTATGTAGCAGTGCTTTACTCTTTGTAGTGATATTTTTAGATTTGAAAAGCTTTATTTTAAAACTTTTGTAATTATTTGAGAACTGTGATGTTTGAAATATATTATGAAATGTACAGATGTGTATTGTAGTTTGTTTTATTGTAGTGAAATGATGATTGAAATAGTTTGTGCATACTAATATGTGTACATTAGTAGATGGATTAGTGACTATGGTAGTTTGCATGAGTCTTTGGAAAAGTAGAGTTGAAGTACGCCACATAATTTTAGGTGTCTCTTTCAAATTGGAAGTTCAGTCTGTCAAGTTTTAAGGTCTGCCTGGACTTGTGATTGAGATATGTGTGTACTTGCACATGTAGTCTCATACGTGTTATGCATCTGAACATGCTAGATGTATAAAACACAGATATACGTCTATTTGTATGTTTCTTTTATGTATGATAGTACTAGGAAAATGTGTAGACACATGCGTGCATGCTTTCAGGAATATGGTGAGACATACAACAGAGACATGGAAAGGGTTACTGCTGTATATATTTGGCTAGGCCCAACACCTTGAGTAGTCGCAGAATAGTAAAGCTGAAGCACAAAAGTGATGTTTAAGACATGTTGGCAGAGGGATTAGTGATTAGGTACTTTGTATGAGTCTGTGGAAAGGTACACTTGAAATACACCACATAATTCTATGTATCTGCTTGAAATGGGAAGTGCAGTCTCTGAAGTTTTAAGGTGTGCATGGTCTTGTGACTGAGCTATTTGTCTACTTGCACATGTATTCTTAGACGTGTTATGCATCTGAAGATGCTAGATGTATAAAACACAGGTATACGTCTATTTGAATTTTTCTTTTACATATGATGCCACTAAGAAAAGGTACAGACACATGCATGCATACTTTCAGGAATATGGTGAGACTTACAACAGAGAAATGTGAAGGGTTGCTACTTTGTATTTGGCTAGGCCCAACACTCTGAGTAGTAGTAGAATGGTGAAGCTGCAGCACAAAAGTGAGGTTTAAGACATGTTCGTAGAGGAGTTAGTGATTAGGCTACTTTGTATCAGTCTGTTGAAAGGTACACTTGAAATACACCACATAATTTTATGTATCTGCTTGAAATGGGAAGTGCAGTCTCTGAAGTTTTAAGGTGTGCATGGTCTTGTGACTGAGGTATGTCTTTACTTGCACATGTATTCTTATACGTGTTATGCATCTGAAGATGCTAGACCTATAAAACACAGGCATATGTCTATTTGTATGTTTCTTTTATATATGGTGTCAGTAGCAAAAGGCACATACACATACATGTATGCTTTCAGGAATATGGTGAGACTTCCAACAGTGACATGCAAAGGGTTGCTCCTTTGTATTTGGTTAGGCCCAACACTCTGATTAGTAGTAGAATGGTGAAGCTGCACCACAAAAGTGAGGTTTAAGACATGTTGGCAGAGGGATTAGTGATTAGGCTACTTTGTATGAGTGTGTGGAAAGGTACACTTGAAATACCCCGCGTAATTTTATGCATCTGGTTGAAATGGGAATTGCAGTCTCAGAAGTTTTAAGGTGTGCATGGTCTTGTGACTGAGGTATGTGTCTACTTGCACATGTATTCTTATACGTGTTATGCATCTGAAGATGCTAGATGTATAAAACACAGGTATACGTCTATTTGTATGTTTCTTTTATATATGGTGGCACTAGCAAAAGGTACAGACACATGCATGCATACTTTCAGGAATATGGTGAGACTTACAACAGAGAAATGTGAAGGGTTGCTGCTTTGTATTTGGCTAGGCCCAACACTCTGAGTAGTAGTAGAATGGTGAAGCTGCAGCACAAAAGTGAGGTTTAAGACATGTTCGTAGAGGAGTTACTGATTAGGCTACTTTGTATCAGTCTGTTGAAAGGTACACTTGAAATACACCACATAATTTTATGTATCTGCTTGAAATGGGAAGTGCAGTCTCTGAAGTTTTAAGGTGTGCATGGTCTTGTGACTGAGGTATGTCTTTACTTGCACATGTATTCTTATACGTGTTATGCATCTGAAGATGCTAGACCTATAAAACACAGGCATATGTCTATTTGTATGTTTCTTTTATATATGGTGTCAGTAGCAAAAGGCACATACACATACATGTATGCTTTCAGGAATATGGTGAGACTTCCAACAGTGACATGCAAAGGGTTGCTCCTTTGTATTTGGTTAGGCCCAACACTCTGATTAGTAGTAGAATGGTGAAGCTGCACCACAAAAGTGAGGTTTAAGACATGTTGGCAGAGGGATTAGTGATTAGGCTACTTTGTATGAGTGTGTGGAAAGGTACACTTGAAATACCCCGCGTAATTTTATGCATCTGGTTGAAATGGGAATTGCAGTCTCAGAAGTTTTAAGGTGTGCATGGTCTGTGGCTGAGGTATGTGTCTACTTGCACATGTATTCTTATACGTGTTATGCATTTGAAGATGCTAGATGTATAAAACACAGGTATACGTCTATTTGTATGTTTCTTTTATATATGGTGGCACTAGCAAAAGGTACAGACACATGCATGCATACTTTCAGGAATATGGTGACACTTACAACAGAGACATGTGAAGGATTGCTGGTTTATATTTGGCTAGGCCCAACACCCTGAGTAGTAGTAGAATGGTGAAGCTGCAGCAGAAAAGTGAGGTTTAAGACCTGTTCGTAGAGGAGTTAGTGATTAGGCTACTTTGTATGAGTCTGTGGAAAGGTACACTTGAAATCCACCACATAATTTTATGTATCTGCTTGAAATGGGAAGTGCAGTCTCTGAAGTTTTAAGGTGTGCATGGTCTTGTGACTGAGGTATGTGTCTACATGCACATGTATTATCATACATGTTATGCATTTGAAGATGCTAGACGTATAGAACACAGGTATACGTCTATTTGTTTGTTTCTTTTATATATGGTGTCACTAGCAAAAGGTACAGACACATGCATGCATGCTTTCAGGAATATGGTGAGACTTACAACAGAGACATGCAAAGAGTTGCTGATTTGTATTTGGCTAGACCAAACACTCTGAGTAGTAGTAGAAAGGTGAAGCAGCAGCAGAAAAGTGAGGTTTAAGACATGTTGGCAAAGGAAATAGTGATTCCGGGACTTCATATGAGTCTGTGGAAAAGTACACTTGAAATATACCGCATAATTTTCGGTGTCTGCTTGAAATGGGAAGTGCAGTCTCTGAAGTTTTAAGGTGTACATAGTCTTGTGACTGAGGTATGTCTCTAGTTACACATGTATTCGGATACGTGTTATCCATCTGAAGATGCTAGACGTATAGAACACATGTATACATCTATTTGTATGTTTCTTTTATATATGATGCCACTAGGAAAAGGTGCAAAAAAACAAGCATGCATGGTATGAGGAATATGAGGAGACTTACAACAGACACATGCAAAGGGTTGATGGTTTATATTTGGCTAGGCCCAACACATTCAGTAGTTGTAGAATAGTGAAGCTGAAGCACAAAAGTGATGTTTAAGACATGTTGGCAGAGGGATTAGTGATTAGGCTACATCGTATGAGTCTGTGGAAAGTGAAGTACACCGCATAAATGTAGGTGTCTGCTGGAAATGGGAAGTGCAGTCTGTCAAGTTTAAAGGACTATATGGTCTTGTGATTGAGGCATGTCTCTACTTGCACATGTACTTTCACATGTGTTAAGCATCTGTAGATGCTAGACGTATAAAACAGAGGTATACTTCAAGTGTACATTTTCACAAAGTCATAGCAAGTAGCGTAATCACTAATTATTTTGTCAACATGTATTAAACCTTATTTTTCAGTTCAAGTTCCAGTTTTTACCAATTACTTAGAATCTTGGGACTAGCCAAATTTAAAGCAGCAATCTCAACCATGTTACTGTTTAAACATATGTGTTCTTATCACAGGTTTGTAAATATCTAAAGTATAACATTCCAAATATTTACATGTTATGGAGTGTTGGAGGATAATTTCTACCCCAGAAGTCACCGCACAAATGTGCTATCTAAATAGACACACGTGTGAGATGCAGGACTAAGTCAAAGTGGCACTATTTATTCAAAAGAACAATTTAAACAATAAATGTCAAAAGCACATCATTAATCAGAAATGACTCTAAGCAATCTGGCAAGTAACAAGTGTCAGAGACACATCTTAGACGAAGAGCCAAAAAATGCAATCTTAGTAAGTTTAGAATCACAGCAATGCAAGGAAGAGAGAGAGAGAGAGAGAGAGAAAATTAATTTCAAAATAGAATGAGCATTACAACCTCAATAGGAAATGCTAAATAAAATGGTTAACCGGGAGCACCCACACACGTCGTGACCCAGGAGTTCACTTGTGCGAGGTGGTCAACGAATGGACTGGGGGCAGCTCTTTTATATTATTTTAATAAGGAACTGCTGACCGCAAGTCCTGGTTCTGGCTGATGTTTGACCGTAGATCATAATGAAATTGAACATTTATCGAAAATGATTTGCGTCTCTTCTCGCAAACTTTTAAGAAAGCAGAAGATTACAAAAGGTTAGAGGCCACTTGTAATTTCTAAAGCTGTGGAAAGTCCCAGTTGGCCCAGTTGGCCCCCACTCCTACTCTTAGCCAATTTTGTTCTTCTAAATGACAGACCCATCCTGTTATTGCTACATCTTGCTGTTCAGAAAGATGTACACGAAGAGGTCATAGGAGAGATACATCTGAGTATACAGGAGGGCATGGGGCCTACTGCCTCTGTAGATGCTCAAGGCAGTGTGGACAATTTTAACACAACCCTGTCCTGGGCTGGCAGGGACAATTGAAACTCTTATGCTTCAGATGTGGACAGAATGGGCCTGGGGCACTATATGGTAAAACTAGACCCTGCTTCAGGAGACATTTGCAATGTAATTGAAAGTATTTGTTTATTTATTGATATGAATATTTATATATCATTATTTTAAAAATATATAATTATTTAACAAACTATTTAAACTTTTCTTTGTTTTTCAGATATTAGCTTTCATTGGTAAGAAAGATTGACTATGGCAAAAAGATCAAAAGAGAAGACAAGAAAAAAACAGTACTATTTAAAGGAAAGAAAAAAGAGGAAATTAGATGAACGGCAAAATGTTACACTGAAGAAAAAGACTTCTGGTAATACAACTAAAGAGTTTGTTAAAAGACTTTTAAAGAATGTAAAGAATTTTCCAAATGTGGAAAAGAGAAAGAAATGTCCAACAACAAATCGGAAGGAAATGAAAAAAGGACATAATAATAGAAAATCATGTTATGGGAAAACAATCCATGTTGAAAGAAGGCTGAAAGAATATAGAGACATAAGGAAGAGAATGTATAGAAGTAGAGTAGTACAAAATGTATTGAAAGATTGTAAAAAAGATAAAAGATCAGCAGCTTATAAGAAAAAGCAACAGATTGAAAGTGTAGTAGAAAAAGCTTTTTAAATAAAAAGAAAATTATTTATATTAATATTGAAGAGAATGAAAACATTGGATAAAACAATGCTGTTTATGAAGGAGAAAAGCAAAAGAAAAAGACTGGTTAATAGAAGTAACTTTTGTAAAATTTTCATTGGTGAATGGAAGCATACTTCTAGTACTGAGCCTTTCTTTAATGAAGAAAGTTATTTTCAACAGATCACATTAGTTCATGCAGTTGATACTAGTGGTCGATGCTATGCGATGAAAGGTGGTTGTCCCATTCCAAAAGAAAAGGTGGTTCCTAGGAATGTGGTAGAAGTAATAGCTGAAGAAGTTCAAGGGAGGCGTACACAAGCTCCGGTCTATAAGTGGGATTGTAGTAGTATTTGCAGTATTCAACAGAAATCTATTGACATATTACGATTTTTTTTACAAGGATATGCCAATAAAAGTCTTAAACAGAAGATTAAAATGTTACAAGGACTAGATCCATATAAAGTAAGAAAATATACTAACTTGCAGGGTCATTCTCCGGCTTGTCATTAAAGAAAAGTGTGTCAAAGTACTTTTGATCATTTAAGAATGTTAGCAGTACACCATTCAGAAATGCAGAAGTTAGTAAGGAGACTCTACTATGTAAAATGTCCTGCATTATCTTTAAGTAAAATGAACACAGCTCTTTTGCAAGGTTCAGTATCAGATGTAAAAAAAGTTTGTGATGATATACAGTTTTGTTTCTTTGGTTTACAATAGGAGTGTAGAGAAAGAGAGAGTTTGATAAGTGTAGGTGTTGAAGAAGAGATGGAAGATATTAGTATTGACTAGTTTGCAGTAGAAATTACAAAATTTAAGACAGTTTCATCTGAAAAACCAAACTATGGGCATCATTATGATGGCGGGCGGACAAAGTCCGCCCGCCATCCTAACGGAAAAAGGGACCGCCCACCATATGTGCGGCGGTCCCGTGGGGAAGATTAGGATGCGCCCGCCACACTGGCGGGCGCATCCCGCATTTTTAACATTGCGGCGGGCGGTGCTTTCAGCGGTGCCTGCCACATTGTGCATGCAAATGCAGGGGGGTACCATAGATACCCCCCATGTGCACCCCCCAAACACCCTGCGGGCCCCCTCATGCAGCCACCGCATGCCTTTCCATGGCGGCAACGCCGCCATGGAAAGGCACATCACCGCCTGCATCTTAATATGGATGGCGGTGTCTTGCAGACACCGCCACCATACCAAGCCCCTTTTCCGCCCGGTCACCTGTTTGACCGGCGGAAAACCGGCGGACGGTCTTTCCGTCTGCCGGTGTCCCCCCGCCATACTAATATGGCGGGGGGAAATGGGGCGCGGGCGGTGACTAATGGCGGGCAGATCGCCACCGCCCGTACGGCGGTGGCGATCCGCCCGCCATTATAATAGACCCCTATGTTTGTGTTTGTTGTCGACATACTCACTATATAAGTCAAACTAGGAATGTTGATTTATATTTAAAAAGTGAAAAAGAAAATAATGATAAATGGCAGCAATTTGGTGTTTATTTGTTGGTAGAAGGTCGGTTTGAGTTGGGTACTGATCAACGTATTTGTAAATATTGTTACAACAAATTACAAGAGAACAAAATGCCAGCTAGAGCTGTACATAACAACATAGAGTTGGTAGCTATGCCTCCAGAACTGGCAGATTTGAATGCATATGAGACCATTCTTATTTAATCTGTCCACCCATTTCAGGCTATTGTTCGTATGGAGCCTAAAACAGGTAAGCTGCCTCCAACAGATTTACAAAGAGGTCTGAAAGGAAGAGGTGTGTACTTACCTTTAGATTTTAAGAAAAATATTGAAACTGTTGGTATAGACAGGGAGGAAAATGAGCCTGTAGTTATTCTAGTTAATGGTGTGCCAGCAAAGAGTCGAAAAATATGTCAAGAGTTTGTAGATGTTAGCAAACTTCAAAAGGCTACATTATATCTGGTACAAAATAATATTTATTATAAGAATGTAAATGTTGATGAACAGGAAATATGCTTAGAAGATGAAACAGTAATTTTAAGTGCCCAAATAGAAAAAGTGGACAAGTCTAGGACTGAAGAGATCTATGAACATTACACTATACATCCTCTACATTCAAAAGAAGTGAGAGGAAACAGTATTGAATTATTTCAAATGAAGGAAACAAAGGGAACTCCCATGAGTATATGGGAAAAAAGTATAGAAGCTCGTTGTTTTCCACAGCTGTTCCCCACTGGAGAAGGTGGACAATTTGATGAGTGAGCTGTACTGATTCCAGCTTCAGAATACCGCTCGACAAGATTGTGCTCTGAAGATCCGAGAACAGTGTATTCCATATATATTTCATCTTCTGTTTGAAAGTGATTTGTCTGCACTTTCATATGCAGTGAACCACATATTAAAATCAGGAGTTCATCTTCCACATGTTTCTGCAAAAGAATTCATAGACAAAGTTCAACAAAGAGATGAACATTTAGAATCTCAGTTAATTAATTTGATGGCGTGTCAATGTGGTACCAATGAATATTGGTATCGTTGTCACAGAGAACTTAAATGTATGTTAAGAAACGTAGGTACTCCTACATGGTTTGTAACACTTAGCTGTGCTGAATATGCATGGGACGATTTACTTCAAGTTCTACGAGAAGCAAATTCAAATATTAAAAACATTGAATTGATGACAGCTGGAGAACTCTGTTCCTTGGATCCTGTAAATGTCTGCAGGTATTTTAACCATAGATTTCAAGCTATGATGTCATTTATCTGCAATAAAATATTTAAATATTGCGCCTCTTGGAGAGGTAACAGATTTCTTTTGGAGAAAGGAGTACCAAGCCAGAGGTGCTCCTCATATACACATGCTATTATGGATCAACAACGCTCCAAAATTTGGGAACTGATACTGATGAAAGTGTTTTGTCTTCCATCAAACAGCATGTTACCTGTGCCATTCCAAGAGAAGGAGGAGAAAAAAGCTTGAGACAACAAGTTTTACGGTTTCAAAGTCATCGATGTGGAAAATACTGTCGACGAAAATCCAAGTCTAAAGGGAAATTTTATACAAAATGTTTTTGGGGATTCCCACGTCCAATAATTTCAAAAGGAAGAGTAAATAGTTTTATGTCAGCAGTGAGGCATTACAATAACTCGTAAATCTCCAAAGAATTCATACAACTAAAAAAAAACAGAAAATTCAAAGTATAATAATGACTACAGTCCAGTGATTTTGAAAATGTGGAATACAAACATGGATATTCAATATAATGCAGATAATTCAATTGCTATTGCTCGCTATGTTACATCATATATAACCAAATCTGAAAAGACAGAGATGAAATAAATGTGGGAAGAAATTTCACAAGAAAAGAGTCTTAGCAAGAAATTGTACAGCTTCCGCTTGAAAATGCTTTCCCATCGAGAGATTGGATCCTATGAATGTTCGGATCGGTTGAGCTCTGCGAGTTTGTATTCAAAGTCAAGAGGAATCATTTGGGTAGGTCTAGGTCTTGCTGCCACACGAAATAGAGTATTGAAAACATTACAAGAAATCGAATACTTAGCAGTGAATGAACCAGAAAGTACTGATATTGTTAAAACTAATATGTTGGATACATACTATCCCAAAAGGAGTCCACATCTCGAAAATCTGTGTCTGTATGATTCTTTTAATGCAAGTAAAGATAGCATTCAATGCACAACTTTCCCTACATATCTACAAATGTTAAATGATGAGATTGAACAAGAAAGTACTATTGCAGCTGAAATAGCTAGAGAAAGTTCTCAAGATAGTCAAAGTTCTGGTCCACTGAGTCAAGATCCATTGGGACAACCAATTATCGAAAATGAAGCAGCAATAGCCATGAATGAGGTAGAAACTGCAATGCAACAAGCACAACAGGATATTATTCAGTTGGAAAAGTTAGAAGAACAACTAAATATTGAACAGAAAGAGATATATCTACAAGTGAAAGAACAGATACATCATGGTTTGCTGCATGAAAAAAATAAATGACAATGTTCATCATTTAAACCTATTCTAATGTACATCAGTGGTCAAGCTGGAACAGAAAAAAAAGTTTCTTAATTAAAGTTTTGACCAGTTATCTACACAAAACTACAGAATCACATTTATCTTGTGTTGTAACAGCTCCAACTGGATTAGCCGCACACAACATTAAAGGGATTATTTTACATCGATTACTTATGCTACCTGTTGAACATGATAATAAATTGGAATATCAGAAACTATCTGGAGAAGCTTGTTATGAAGTCTCAAGAGTACTAAAGAAAATGAAACTTTTAATCATTGATGAGGTGAGCATGGTCTCAAACTTAATGCTTGACTTTGTACATTTAAGAATGCAACAGATTTTAAAAACAGATTACTATGTTCTGTTTGGAGGAAAACATTTAATTGTATACAGAGATCTACTACAACTTACTCCGGTAAAAGGTCTACCTGTTTTTAAAACACTTGTCCATGAAGAAACTATGAAATCTTTGGGAAGTATTGGAAATGTGAATATTTGGTTAATTTTGAATATAAATAACTTATTAAGAATATGGGACAAGCTAGTGATGAGATATAAGAATTGGTGTCTTGATGAAACATGGTAAACAAGCTTTAGAAATTCGGCTACTAAGGAACTTGTTTACAACTGGAAACACAGCGGTTGAAATAATGTACAATAAGCTTGGAGAAAACAAGTCTATAGTTTGCCTAATGCCTACACTGCAAGAGTGTTTTACATTTAATCAAGAACTTTTGAACTTGGAAAAACAGGAAATAGTGGAAATTGAAGCTATTGATAAAATTGAACACCATGGAGTGACCATTCTTCTCACAGAGAAACTACAGGCTAAATTGCATTCTTTAGAAAAGTCTATCTAAAACTGCAGGCTTAGAAAAGACTTTACATGTATGTATAAACTGTCGGGTAATTTTACGGCATAATTTGAAAGTAGAAGACAGTTTAGTAAATGGAGCAATGGGAAAAATTGTTGATTTCGTAAAATTTCAGAACAGAGATGGAATAGAATTTTAGATTATAAAATTTGATCAGATTAAAGAGATAAGACAGATTTGGTATTGTGTTGTACGTTTTTTGCTTGTAAAAGATTTGTATGTTCGTAGAAAACAGTTTCCTCTGTCTTTAGCATATGCAGTCACTATTCATAAATCTCAAGGTTCAAGTATAGACAGTGCTTTTGTAAATATCGGAAGTACAGTGTTCAAAGATGGTATGGCATACGTTGCATTATCTCGAGTAAGAACATTGTCTGGTTTGTATTTGATAGATTTTGATGAGATAAAGGTTAGTGCTGATGCAAATTGTGGAAGAGAGTATAATTGTTTAATAAGACTTTATACACCTGATTTAGGTGAATATCCCATATATGAGAAACGAGTAGTGTGTCTAAAACGGAAATATGTCAAGCATTCAACTGAAGTTGAAAAAAAGTAAACAATTGAAGAGAAACTTGAAGGTCTAAAGAAAAAGAAAACGGAAACTGTTGATGACATTGTAGGATACCAGTTGGAAAATAGTTCAGGTATCAACTGCTTTGCTAATGTGATTCTGAATGTTGTGTTTTATCTACAAGATCTTCATTGTGAAATCATAAGAAATCACAGAAGTAAAATCCATACTGCTTCTGGCATTCGGCATCTTTTGGATATATGTACTGGTTCTTTATTAGAACATGAAGGAATACAAATTGAAAACTTTTTTGGACTAAGTTACAGATGGATCATAAATGTAAAGAGTGTTCATTTACTTCTACTACTGAAAGACAAACCGAACGATTCATATACTTGACGATACCAGACTGAAAATCAGTACCTTTTAACAAATTGATAACAACAGCCAATCAGGACATGATATGGTCACATTGTAGATCAGAGATGTTGTCTACATTACATATAGAAAGATTTGGAAAATATCTGATTTTAATGCTACAACGTTGTAGAGCAAATGGAAGAAAATTGGAAACGAAAATTAAACATTTTAATGCAAGCCAATTTTCTATTCAGGAAGAACTTTTATAGCAGTGGTTATTATTTTTCATGATGGACCTACTACAACATCTGGACACTATACTGTGTATTTCAAGTGTAATAAAGGATGGATACATTGCAGTGATGCCCACTTGAAATTTAAACCTAGATTACCTTATGAATTACCAAATTCAAATTTGTTATTTTGAAGCCAAAGTTTTGAGTACATCATTCGGCCTATTGGGAAGATGTGAAGGGAAACTAAACAGGAATGCAAACTATTAGTATTTACAATTAGTGTTTGGATTATTATTGGCGGGAATTGATATTGCATTTGGAAAATTCTGTTTAAAAGAAAATAGTTTATATATTTGCTGACTATTTTGTACCAGATGTAAATGAGAGTCTATATTTGGGCAAATATATTTGAGATAAATAATAGAGTTTATGTACCTGAAGAAAGTAATTAACAAAGTGTAGATAAAAAGCTCATAGCTACACATATTGAAAATGATGCTTTATGCTGATTTTGGGTTTTTTTCAACAATCAATCTGATTGTTTTTTTCCCTGCTGTTCAATGATGATACCACATTGAAATCACTGTTTCTGGTGAACTTATGTGGAATCTGAGAACAGCAAAAAAGGGAATCTGAAAATGTTATCTAATTCTAAATTTATGTTGAGTTGCTAAAAATATAATCTTATAATTTCAGTAATATATTATTATTAAATAACAGTTTTTCTTCTTCTTTATAGTAGGTACTGTTGAAGTTTGAGAAGAGTTTTAATGATGTTTACAACAATACTACTCTAAAATATTTCTACTGTATCAAAAATATTTAAAAGGTAAGAATACATAATATAATATGCATGAGAAAGTGAAAAAATGTTTCAAGTTTAATTATGTTATTTGTTTCTAATATAAATAATGTTGATCCTTTAGACTACTTGAAAATTATGATTATGTTGCTCATGTAATCAAGCAGGCTGTCATCCTTTTATGTAGACACTACCCATGCAATTATGCATTTTCTGAAGCACAAGTTTGGCACTTGCATTCTTTCTTTTACACAGGCACTACCCATGCAGTCATCGAATTACACAGGCAGTACTGCTACACTTATGCAATCATCCAGGTACTACCCATGCACTCATACAATCACTCAGGCACTACTCTTCCACTCATCCATTCACTCAGGCACTACCAATGCACTCATCCATTCACTCAGGCACTGCCCATGCACTCATCCAATGACCCAGGCATTACCCTTGCACTCATTCTTTCACTCAGGTACTTTTGATACACTCATCAGGTCACCCACATACTATCCCTGCACTCATGCAATCACCCAGGCACTACTGATGCACTCATGCAATCACTCAGGCACTACTCTTGCACTCAACCATTCCTTCAAACACTACCTGTGCACTCATTGATTCACTCAGGCAGTATACATGCACTCATCTATTCACTCAAGCACTAACCATGCACTCATCCATTCTGTCAGGCAGCACCTATGCACTCATCCAATGACCCAGGCATTACCCTTGCACTCACCTTTCACTCAGACATATCCCATACACTCATCCAATTACTCAGAAAGTACCCCTACACTCATGCAATCACTCAGGCACTACCCATGCACTTATGCAATCACTCAATCACTATTCTTGATTTTAACCATTGACTCAGGCAGTACCCATGCACTCATCCATTTACTCACACACTACCCCTGCACTCTTGCAATCACTGGGGCACTACCTATGCACTCATCCAATTACCCAGGCAGTACCCTTTCATCCATCCTTCCACTCAGGCAGTACCAATACACTCATCCAACAAAATGCCAGCTAGAGCTGTACATAACAACATAGAGTTGGAAGCTATTCCTCCAGAACTGGCAGATTTGAGTACTATCCCTGCACTCATGCAATGACCCAGACACTATGCATGCACTCATGCAATCACTAAGGCACTACTATTGCAATCATCCATTCCCTCAAACACTACCTATGCACTCATCCATTCACTCAGGCACTACACATGCACTCATCTATTCACTCAGGCACTAAGTATGCAGTCAACCAATGACCCAGGGATTAGTCATGCAATCATTCTTTTTCTCAGGCATTACCCATACACTGATAAAATCCCCCAGGCAGTACCCCTGCACTCATGCAATCACTCATGCACTACTCTTCCAATCAACCATTCATTGAGGCTGTACTTATGTACTCATCCATTCTCCAAGGCACTCCCATGGACTCATCCAATGACCCAGGCATTTCCCTTGCACTCATCATTTCACTCAGGCACTAACTATGCAGTCATCTAATGACCCAGGCATTAGTCTTGCAGTCATTCTTTTACTCAGGCACTACCCATGCACTGATCCAATAACCCAGGCAGTACTCCTACACTCATGCAATCACTCATGCACTACTCTTCCACTCAACCATTCATTGAGGCACTACTCATGTACTGATCTATTCTCCAAGGCACTCCCATGCACTCATCCAATGACCCAGGCACTACCCATGCACTTATGCACTCACTCAAACTGTTCTTGAATTCAACCATTGACTCAGGAACTACCCATGCACTCATCCATTCTCTCAGGCACTATGCATGCACTCATCCAATGACCCAGGCAGTAACCATGCACTCATCCTTTTACCCAGGCACTTCTCATGCACTCATCAATTCACTGAGGCACTACCTATGTACTCATGCAATCACCCAGGCAGTATTTTGCACTCATGCAATTACTCAGGCACTATCCATGCACCTCATGCAATCACTCAAACACTATTCTTGAATTCAATCATTGACCCAGGCATTACCCATGCACTCATCCATTCACTCACACACCACCCCTATACTCTTGCAATCACTCAGGCACTACCTATGCACTCATCCAAATACCCAGGCAGTACACTTGCATCCGCCCTTCCACTCAGGCAGTACCAATACACTCATCCAATCACCCAGGCACTATCCCTGCACTCATGCAATCACCCAGGCACTATGCATGCACTCATGCAATCACTCAGGCACTACTTTTGCAATCATCCATTCCGTCAAACACTACATATGCACTCATCCTTTCACTCAGGCACTACACATGCATGTATCCATTCACTCAGGCACTAACTATGCAGTCATCCAATGACCCAGAGATTAGTATTGCAGTCATTCTTTTACTCAGGCACTACCCATGCACTGATCCAATCTCCCAGGCAGTACCCCTGTACTCATGCAATCACTCATGCACTACTCTTCCACTCAACAATTCATTGAGGCACTAGTCATGTACTCATCCATTCTCCAAGGCACTCCCATGCACTCATCCAATGACCCAGGCATTACTCTTGCACTCATCTTTTCACTCAGGCACTAACTATGCAGTCATCTAATGACCCAGGGATTAGTCTTGCAGTCATTCTTTTACTCAGACACTACCCATGCACTGATCCAATCAGCCAGGCAGTACTCCTGCACTCATGCAATCACTCATGCACTACTCTTCCACTCAACCATTCATTGAGGCACCACTCATGTACTCATCCATTCTCCAAGGCACTCCCATGCACTCATGCAATCACCCAGGCACTACCCATGCACTTATGCAATCACTCAAGCACTATTCTTTAATTCAACCATTGACTCAGGAACTACCCATGCACTCATCCATTCTCTCAGGCACTATGCATGCACTCAACCAATGACCCAGGCACTAACAATGCACTCATCCTTTCACCCAGGCACTACTCATGCACTCATCAATTCACTGAGGCACTACCTATGCACTCATGCAATCACCCAGGCAGTATTTTTGCACTCATGCAATTACTCAGGCACTATTCATGCACCTCATGCAATCACTCAAACACTATTCTTGAATTCAACCATTGACCCAGGCAGTACCCATGCACTCATCCATTCACTCACACACCACTCCTATACTCTTGCAATCACTCAGGCACTACCTATGCACTCATCCAATTACCCAGGCAGTAACCTTGCATCCGTCCTTCCACTTAGGCAGTACCAATACACTCATCCAATCACCCAGGCACTATCCCTGCACTCATGTAATCACCCAGGAACTATGCATGCACTCATGCAATCACTCAGGCACTACTATTGCAATCATCCATTCCCTCAAACACTACCTATGCACTCATCCTTTCACTCAGGCACTACACATGCATTGATCTATTCACTCAGGCACTAACTATGCAGTCATCCAATGACCCAGGGATTAGTCTTGCAGTCATTATTTTACTCAGGCACTACCAATGCAATCATGCAATCACCCAGGCACTACCCATGCACTTATGCAATCACTCAAGCACTATTCTTGAATTCAACCATTGACTCAGGAACTACCCATGCACTCGTCCATTCTCTCAGACACTACGCATGCACTCAACCAATGACCCAGGTACTAACCATGCACTCATCCTTTTACCCAGGCACTACTTATGCACTCATCCATTAACTGAGGCACTACCTATACACTCATGAAATCACCCAGGCAGTACCCCTGCACTCATGCAATCACTCAGGCAGTATTTTTGCACTCATGCAATTACCCAGACACTACCCATGCATCTCATGCAATCACTCAAGCACTATTCTTGAATTCAACCATTGACTCAGGCAGTACCCATGCACTCATCCATTTACTCACACACTACCCCAGCACTCCTGCAATCACTCAGACACTACCTATGCACTCATCCAATTACCCAGGCACTATCCCTGCACTCATGCAATCACACAGGCACTATCCCTGCACTCATGCAATCACCCAGGCACTATGCATGCACTCATGGAATCACTCAGGCACTACTATTATAATCATCCATTCCCTCAAACACTACCTATGCACTCATCCATTCAGTCAGGCACTACACATGCACTCATCTATTCACTCAGGCACTAACTATGCAGTCATCCAATGACCCAGGGATTAGTCTTGCAGTCATTCGTTTATTCAGGCACTATTCATGCACTGATCTAATCACCCAGGCAATACCCCTGCACTCATGCAATCACTCATGCACTACTCTTCCATTCATCCATTCATTGAGACACTACTCATGTACACATCCATTCTCCAAGGCACTCCCATGCACTCATTCAATGCCCCATGCATCACCCTTGTAGTCGTCCTTTCACTCAGGCACTAACTATGCAGGCATCCAATGACCCAGGCAGTACCCCTGCACTGATCCAATCACCCAGGCAATATTGTTGTATTCAACCATTCACACAGGCAGTACCCATGCACTCATCGATTCACTCACACACTACTCCTACACTCACGCAATCACCCGCACACTATCCATGCACTCATGCAATCACTTAGACAATACCCATTCAGTTATGCAATCACTTAGCTACCACTCTTGCACTCAACCATTCACTCAGGCACTACCTATGTACCCATCCATTCCCTCAGGCAGTACCCATGCCCTCTTCAAATGACGCAGGCATTACTCTTGCAGTCATGCTTTTACTCACACAGTACCCATGCACTCCTCCAATCACCCAGACGTTACTCTTGCACTCATAAATTCACTCAGGCACTACCCATGCACTCATGCAATCACTCAGGCAGTACCTCTGCACTTATGCAATCACCCAAGCACTTCCCATGCACTTATGCAATCAGTCAGGCACTACTCTTGCACTCAAGCATTCACTCAGGCACTACCCATGCACTCATCTATTCACTCAGGCACTACTCTTGCACTCAACCATTCACTCAAACTCTACTCATTTACTCTTGTAATCACTCAGACACTACATACGCTCTAATGCAATCACACAGACACTATCTATTGATTCACATATGCATACGACATATAGCTTTTATTTTTTAAACCAGAATAGCTGGTTCCGTAAAAAACATTTTTTTTTCTTCTTTTTAAAAACTATTTAATATTTTTATTCTTTTTGTTTACAATTTTGTGTTTTTTGGTGTTTTGTAAATTTTTTCACAAAAAATGGAAATAAAAAAACAAGCACATAACAGCATGCGTCAATGCAGGAAAGAAAAAAATTAACACTTGTGATTATTGTGTCCAACATTGTTTGGACAACCTGTTCCCCAATGCTTAAAACTGTAATGCACTTTGGGCAAAAAGTCCTACCTTAGAGAAATCTGGAAGAGTCGGTGGGATAGACTGCAAACGGTCACCAACTCTTGAATTGGAAGGCTGTGCATCATCATTTCCTTCATTCTGTCTTGCAACTTCAGCTCTTGCAAGCCTCTTTTTGTGCATGGTTTTGAGATGTTTGTACATCGAGGATGTACCCCACAAGTACTGTCTGTCATAACCACGAGATAGCACCGTTTGGCAGATGTTGCAAGTTACCTTGCGCGCATTAACTTTCTTCTCTCCTTCCGGTATGGTAAAAAATTGCCATACCACACTCTCCTTCTTTATGCGCCTTGGCTACTCTTCCTCTTCCAGCAGGGTCTCCTCCTCCTCCTCCTGCAGATCCTGTGCAGTTGCCATTTTGACATTTTGAAAACAAATCCTCAAAACACCCAAAAACACTGCAAAATTGTGTTGCTCCTGAAAAAAGTATGGCTGTTGCCAAACACTCCCAAAATTAGAAGAAGGAGGGTGGGATCTAGCAGACTTAAAGATGACAGGATCTTTAACCAATGAAATTTCTTTTTTTTGTGTCACATGGGGTGCGCGACCCGTATGCGGAACCAGCGCGTACCGGACGCGATTCTGCAACTTCTTTCAATTTTACATTTCAGGAATATTTAGCACTATCTGATATTATTTTAATTACACATAAGTATATATCTTTATTTCAAATAAATTAGATATAGCTATATTAATATATAATATTGTTTAAAAAAAAATTAGATTCGCACCCCGGACGCGAATCCGGAAGTTGCAATGTACGCAAACGTACCGCGTCTCCTGAAATTACTATTAAAAAAATGTTTTAATAAGTTTCATTTATTAATATACAAGTTTAGTAACTATCTTAACAAACTTCTTACCTTGAACTTAATATTATTATTGTGTATATATATAAATAATATATATGTGAAAAATCACGCTGAAGCCGTGTTCCGTACGCTGATCCGGAAGTTGCAATGTACGCGGACATACGGCGTCACCTGAAATTACTATTCAAAAAAGTTTTAATACGTTTCATTTATTAATATACAAGTTTAGTAACTACCTTAACAAACCTCTTCCTTTGAACCTAATGTTAATATTATACATATATATGAATAATATATATGTGAAAAATCACGCTAGAGCCGCATTCCGTACGCGGATCCAGAACTAACGCTCGGCAATGTACAGGGATTCGCGTCTGGTACGCGACTCCATGTTTTTTATTAAAAAAAATAAATATACATATATAAATACATATATTATATATGTATATGTATATATATATTTATTTTTCAAAAGTATATATTTTAGTTTTTTTTTTAAATGTAATTAAAAAAAACATGAAAGCTTTTTAAAAAAAAAAATTACATAGGTATATGTATATTTTGAATATGTATATATAGGCATACATGATGGTATCTCTACTGACGGGAGGCCACAGCCGTGAGCTGGTTACTTAAGGAAACTATTGGATGATGTACTGGATCTAGAAGTAATGTGGGAATTTGATATTATGAGCACAGAATCAAATTGGTCTGGAATCTATGTTTGCTAAGCCCTGAAGAAGTGAAATATTGTTCGCAAAACACGTGTTGGCTGTGTCATACTATTACATGTATATGAAGACGGCGATTGATGTATTTGTTGGGTTGAAATACCTATGTTCTTATCAACTGAAGATGAAGATGCACTATTAAATAAGAATTTATATAGACATTTGACTTGCAATTTGAGTTTTTCTCAGTTCATGATCCAATGTATAGAATATTCCCTGTAAGGAAAACAGGGATCTGAGAAGTAGCGCTGGGCACTGTCTCTTTTTTCCTCTTTGTAAACTGATTAAAAAAAATATATATAAATATATATTCAACAACAAGTTGTGAGAGAAGTGGGTGCCTCAACAACATTACAGATTTCCGATTTGGAAATCCTTAGGGACATGGACAGTTTAGAAAGGGGTGGAGATCAAGGGAGTACGGATGATATTTTATTGAGAGAACAGGGTTTCAATGCATACAGTAAGCCCATTACTCCGTTTAGACCCCGCTCAGTGTTTATGCCCATGGTCCCTAAGGATGCAGTAGATGTTTTTAATGAGTTGGTTATTCATGACTTAAAAAGGTTACACACAGATCAGCAGGCTAAAATAACTACAACAGCAAAAGATATTGGCTATGACAAATTGGTTAAGAAGTTGCAGTCACGGCAGGATATAGTTGTTAGACAGGCGGACAAGGGCGGGAATATTGTCCTTTGGCCGCTTGCACTGTACCAAGAGGAGGCCCGACTGCAACTCAGTGACAAACAGTGCTCTACAAAGGTTGATGAAAAAGCACTATTAACCACTATTACCACCTATCATTGCCAGTTGGACCATTGGAGATCGGCTGATCTCATATCACAGGCAGAATACAAGTTTCTAAAAAAGGACTCACCAGTAACACCGGTACTCTATTTAATACCTAAAGTGCACAAGAACATTTTGAAACCGCCAGGCAGACCAATAATTTCTGCAATCGGAAGTGTATCTGAGAACACTTCAAGGTTCCTGGATCACTTCCTGCAGGAATATGTGAGGAATTTGTCATCCTATACCAAGGACACCAGAGACTTCCTAAAGAAAGTGTATGACATCATTTGGGAGGAGAGTTACATTATGATAACATTAGATGTCTCCTCCCTATACACGAGTATTGCGCATGAGCAGGGAGTCAGGGCGGTGCGTTATTATTTACAAACACGCCCCCTCACATTATTTCGGCATACAGAAATGCTGATTGATATGCTACAATGGTGTCTCAGGAGCAATATTTTTCTGTTTGGTAAGGACCTATTTCAACAGATTCAAGGGCCAGCAATGGGCACCTGCTTCGCCCCCAGCTATGCTAATTTGCATATGGGCTGGTGGGAGGAGCAGGTGCTAGCTGTTGAATATGCCAAGGAATTGTCAGATAACGTGGTCCTATGGACCCGTTATGTTGACGACCTTTTTATTATCTGGCGAGGTGATGTAGCTTCTGCAGAAACATTTATTGATTGTATTAATAATAATGATTTAAATCTTAAGTTTACATCACACATAAGCAGTGAAGAGGTCCAATTCCTGGATTTGACAGTGTACATTGAGGGTGGAGAGATTAACACTAAAACATTTAGGAAAAAGACGGCAGGGAACACCATGCTCCATGCCCAAAGTTTCCACCCGCCGAGACTGGTGAACAGCATACCTTATGCTGAAAATCTAAGGATGAAACGCAATTGTAGCTGCCCTAAACAATTACATCAGGCGCAGGAAGAGCTAGATAAGAGATTCAAACTGAGAGGATATAGTTCATCAGTCCTGAAAGCAGCTAGAATCAAAGCAGATGCAAGGCCCAGGGATCAGTTGATCTTTGGGAAACCTGCTGTGAACTGTGCGACTGTAGACGTGACACCACAGTTGCGTTTCATCACAGGGTACAACAGACAGCATAAGGACATACGGTGTATCATGCAAAAACACTGGCATGTACTACGGGGAGATGCAATCCTGGGCCAAAAATTGGGTAATGGGCCACTTTTCACCTTTCGTAAATCGAGATCACTACGACAGGCCCTGGTTACTAATATCCCAGGTACCCCACCACAAACAACATGGCGTGGAGAGAGTAGAGGCTTCAGGAAATGCCACAAATGCAAATGTGTTGTCCCCAGGGGAAGGGGGGAATGGGAAGGAGAGACAAGAAACACAAGACTGGATTCTTTCAGGCCGGTTGCTACTGGACCTCTGTGTCTCTCTCAAGAATGGAAGCGTCACTGGGTTTTCAGTTTTGTTACCTTCGGACATTCAAGTACATTCATCTATCAGGAAACAAAAGTGATGAATGTCATTCGTGATAACCAGGTTATGGGCCCAATCACTATTAACAGTGTTCCTATTAACCTACCCGAATTTACAGAACCCCTGGAATAGCTTCTCCTTTGTGAATGTCTAACTTTTCATTTCTGAATTCGACAGGCCTACGCAGGGTACAAGAAATAATGATGCCAAGTTATTAAATAATAAACAACTTCTCTTGTCACTTTTACTATATGTATAGTTTCTTGATTACTCACATACCTGAATCAGTCTTGTTTCTTGTTCATAAGGATTCGTAACTGAAAGAAAATTAAATAAAACATACAAAGAACCAGAGATTGTACTGTGACAGTTGAGGCGTTAATTACTAGAGTTTCTTCACTCCAACGTATAAACACTTCTCATGACCTATAACTCCTTGTTTTATGAGCGACAACTCTATTACACTTCTTATAGTCTTTTAACATTTCACAAAACACTCGCAGAGAATTCTGCTCTGTATTAGCAAGAGAATCTCTTTTTAACAATAAGTTGTGTCAAATAAATAAACAAACTGTAGAGAATAGTCTTTAACATATTCAAATTTTGTCCTTGTGAAATTATGTTGCATTCCAATCTTTTAAAATGCAACTCTAGTCTTTGTGATCCGATTAGAATGCAAATGTTCTTACCGCAATGTCTTTTTACAGGATTGAAGTTTTTTACCGTCTTTTTGTTGTTAGGGGTTGCTTAGCACCCCTTCTCTGACTGTTAGCTTCCGTGTTCTTTTCTTTTCAGGAGGCCAGAAATGGAAGGCGGGAGGTGTCCAGAGACCCAGCGCCACCGGATGAAGTCGGGGAGGAACGAGACGAAGCGCAGAAGGGAACACCAGTTCAGGGAACCTCTGCTGGCGCTGAGGAAAAGAAAAGGAAGGTGCTGGATAGCAGTGAAGTGCCGCAGGAGTACTGCGATTGGGTCCGGAGTCAGCTAAGCTCTTCTGGTTTTCGAAGCGAAGCATTCAGGGCAAGGCGGGTGGGGTTTAAATAGCTAAAGCTGACGTTCATTTGCATTCCACGTGTAAACGCGAAGGCAGTTTACACATGCAAGGAATGCAGGTGTCGATTTGAATACTCCCTTCTAAGATTGTTCTGGAAAGTCGTGTGCCTCCTCAGAGATGATGAGGCCCTGTGTTGAATAACAACAAGCATTGGTCACTACAAGGATAATCACAAGTGGAACACAATACTAGCAACTCTAATCACATTTACCGGAGTATGGCAGTGACCATGCATTACAGATTTGGATCTAATACCAAGTATAATATCCACACCACAACATCAAACTCATATTCGGATGTGAGTTTCAGCAGCAAACGTGATCAACAGCTCCACTGCAGCAGATCTCTGGCATGATATAAATTCCACAGCAAACATGATTAACCACTTCAACCATGGCGAACTGCGGCAGAGTTTTGTCTTCTCGTAACATGTGCCATGTGTAACCAAAAATTGTATTATACATAAATTGAGCAAAACATGGACAAAGGCTACTGCAAGTCTACAAAAAATGTGGTCACTGTGGTTCCAAGACAGACAAGTGGTGTTATAAATTCTCACCCAAATGGCTAACAGAAATACAATGAGAACAACTGTATTTTACTGTGACATGTCAAATGTTTTAAATATTTTCAATATTTAAATGTCTTAAATATTTTAAAATATTTTAGCTATGAATGGGTTTAGCTTACTTTTTCAAGCAACACAATGTGTACAAACGACCATTACGGCGTGTACTTTAATGTCTTTTATCTTCATTGCTACTTTGCACATGTGATAAACCACATGAGCACTCGTCACTTTAAATCAGCAATGTTACAATGGTCCCATGTCATGTGATCAAGGCTCGTCACAAGCCGAAACGCGTTATGGCGACTGTGCATTGAATAAAAACTGAAGCACAAATACCGTGGTCCGTATCCGTTCTTGTGAGGAACCTTCGGTGAAACGGAATTAAAGGATATGTATATATTACCTACTGGCGGTCGCCAGTAGGTAGTTATAGTTAGGATCTCGTTTCTATTCAAAAAGCGTTTTTTCTTTTGCCAATATCTTTGGCGTTGTTTGACAAATCTTTGTGAAATTTCCGAAAGGAATGGCCTGCTCAGGTCAGCTCTTGTCTTGAAAGTTTCGGGGTGATTCGTCAAGCGGGGGCCGAGAAAAAAGGGGTGTCCCAAAACGCATTTTCCCCATGTTAATTTCCATGGGAAAAATTGGAACAGGCTACAGCCCGAACTGCTGAACGGAATTACACCAAATTTGGCAAAAAGGTAGCCCTTGGTTCAGAAAGAGACTTTTTTTTAAAATGGTGTTAATCCGTTCAGTAGTTCCTGAGAAATTAGAAAAAGAAAAGTTTCAATATCTGAGCACCGAGGAGGGTTCGCGAACCCTCCCGGGCACGAGCTTCACTCTGATTGGCTGCCAACACTCTAATCCAGAGTGTGTTGGCAGCCATCTTGTGACTCGGTAACCAAGTTACAAGAAAAGAGTAAAAAAAAAGGTGAAAAACAAGAAAAGGGGGCAGGGTAGAAACACCCTGAGCCCCTAGGCCTGCTCAAGGAACCCCAGGGCCAAAAAAAGCATTTTTTTTTTAAAACTGCAGAATTCACGTTGGGGTCGCGAATCCTGCCGTGAAAATAAAAAAAAAAACGAAGCGCGGGCTCCCGCGCTTTGTTTTTGAAAGCCCCCAGGTGGGCCAGGTCCCGGGGGCACTCGCAAATTAATTTGCAGGGGCCCACAGGGGCCCCCGCAGCCCTGGGGGACTGCCACCTCCCCGGGGCTTATTTAATAAACTGCGGGGGGCACTGCGGCCCCCCACAGCCCCGGGGACCGCCACCTCCCTGGGGCTGTAAAAATAAATGCCTGGGGGTCCCAACCCACCCATGCTGCCCCGGGGACTGCCACCTCCCCGGGGCTAAATTAATTAAGGGTGGGGGGGCCTCACGGGCCCCCCAAGCCCCGGGGACGACCACCTTCCCGGGGCTATGATCAATAATTAGTGTGGGGGGCTTCAGCCCCCCCACACTGCCCCGGGGACCACCACCTCCCCGGGGCACTCTGTAATGAAATGCGGGCGTCCGTTACGGACCCTAGGGCCCCGGGGATCACCACCTCCCCAGGGCTTAAAACGTTGGGAGGGGGGCCGCGTGACCCCCCTCCTGGAGCCCTTGATGGCCCTGGGGAACGCCACCCCCCAGGGCTGGTTCCTGCAGTGTCCCGGGGTGCCCACCCCCGGGACATTGCTGTTTGCTATGGCAGGGCAGGAGCCTGAGGAGGGGGGCCACGCGACCCCCCACCCAAAACAAAAATTAAAATAAAAGGCTGGCCAGGCCCCAGGGGGTGGAGTCCCTGGGACCATAATTGGCCTCTGGAGGGGGCCCCGCGGTCCCCCTCCCCAAAATTATTTTAAAAAAGAAACAAGGCTGCCAGGCCCCGGGGGATGGGGTCTCAGAAAACCTCTCTGCAACGCAGCTGTGTGGCACTTACTGGAGGTAACTGGTGGGCTAGTTGGCCCCCAGGGACCCTCAGGATTCAATGGGACTTAATCCCCCAACTTACAATGCGCTAGGGGGCGCGTTTGCACAGTGGTGCAGGGAGGGGGCGGGCATGATATATAACATGTTAGCAATCCTGCTGTGTGGGACTTACTGGAGGTAATAGGAAGGGTAGTTGGCCGGCCCCCAAGGTTGATGTTGGGGCTAACTACCCCTCCTGTTACCTCCAGTAAATCTCAGACAGTGGGATTGCTAAGAGGTGTTCGGAGGCCAAGCTCACCTTTCTCCACCACTCTGCAAATGTGACTGCTATGTTATAGTTAGTAATTAGCTTTTAAAAACCTTTGAAATTCACTGAAAAAACCATAGGTTTCAGGGACGTTATAGTGAGAAATTAGTATTTAAAAAACCTTTGAAATTCACTGAAAAAACCATAGGTTTTAGGGACGTTATAGTTAGAAATTAGCATTTAAAAAACCTTAGAAATTCACTGAAAAAACCACAGGTATCAGGGACTTTATAGCTAGTTGGACATTTCAATCGTACAAAACCAGAGAAATTTGGCCGTTATAGTTAGTAGAGATAACTATAACTCGTGCCCCCGCAATGCACTGCTGATGACGTCACATATTACATCACTCATGACATGGTCAGTGACATCATCGATGACATCACTCATGACATCTCAAATGACATCACTGATGACATCATCCATGTGATAATCTGATGCACCTCCTCACACCCTAATAAAACCTTTTATACACCCACTCTAAAATACAGAATACCAATATCAAAACCATAGACAGACCAATAGCAGTTACTTCATACCCACTCAGTGATTCCTAGGTCTACACACACACATCCAAGCATTCACCCAAACAGTAACTCATACATGCAGTCACTCATAAATACAGCACTATCATATGCACTCATACACCTATACATACACTCACACACCGCCACTCATCCATAGACTTACTCACACACCTACTCAGTCATGCAAAGAATCAATCACACCCATTCACTCACCTATACAGTTATATACAGACCACCTTACTTATTTATACAAATACTAACACATACTTACTGTCTTTTTTAATCACTGATACAAGCACACACTCATCCATACAGCCACTCTCACAATCACTCACTCTCACGTATAGTCATTTATATACTCCAACACTCACATATACTGCCTTTCACATATGAAGTTACTCACACATATTCCACTGAGACATCCATTCACTCACCAACACACCCATACACACACTCACCCACCCATACAGCCCTTCACAGATGCACTCTTGAACCCATACACCCAGTGAATCACCCACTCACACATCTATGCACAGAGTCACCCACCCCCACCCACTCACACAGACACTCAGGCACCCATAGAGATACTCAGACAACCAATCAATAACCAATATAGACAGTCATGTAGTTACTCACCAACCCATACAGCCACTAATACACCAACTGACAGACTGATACAGACATTTACACAGTTTACTCACTAACCCATGCATTCAGTAAGACACATTTAGTCACTCACTTATACAGTCAGTCACGCACCTACTAAATCATCCATTCAGACACTTATACACCCACTCATTCTTCAATACACCTTAGCATATAGTATATAAAACATATTTAAACTTTACAGAAACACACATTCCCTGGATGATGTCATCAGTGATGTCATCAATGATGTGATTTGAGATGTCATGTGTGATGTCATCAGTGATGTCACTGACCATGTCATGAGTGATGTAATATGTGACGTCATCAGCAGTGCATTGCGGGGGTGCAAGTTATAGTTATCTCTACTAACTATAACGGACGAATTTCTCTGGTTTTGTATGAGTGAAATGTCCAACTAACTATAACGTCCCTGATACCTGTGGTTTTTTCAGTGAATTTCTAAGGTTTTTTAAATGCTAATTTCTAAGTATAACGTCCCTGAAACCTATGGTTTTTTCAGTGAATTTCAAAGGTTTTTTAAATGCTAATTTCTAACTATAACGTCCCTGAAACCTATGGTTTTGTCAGTGAATATATATATATATATATATATATATATATATATATATATGTTCATATTCAGTATAGTAACTCCATTTAGGCAATGAGTCCAAATGAGCAGGAATCAGGACTTCTTTTAAGCTGTTTAATCCTATAGGGACATTCTAACTCTTCAGCCCAATGTATATCCAAAAATAGGAAATTATGTAACTACAATTTTATGTTTCCCCATGACGACCCAATTAGTACTGTATGTCATACTTTTAAGTGGAAAATGAACCCCACTGCCATTGTTCTCCTTAATTCAATATGGGTTGCTACTCATTCTTGTCCCTGGTATCACTCTCTTTATAAAATATTACCCACCGACACTATCTACAAAATATAATGTTCTCATTGATTCCACTTCTTGGTGGAGGATTCGTAAACCTAACTACCTGAAACGTAAGTGTCATATGAGGTTGAAAGTCCAAGTGAGGTGTAAGGCAATCAAGCCCAGTATTAAGTAGGATGCAAGAGATGAACTAACTTGCCCCATAATTTACATCAACTTAGAAAAAGAGAATTAAACACAGATGACTGTGAGCAAGTGAAACAGAAATAGATAAATACATTTTACTGCTGATAAAGGGCATTTCTTCCACATACATTGGCTTAATTTACTGCTAGATGAAAAGAGTTGTGAAAATAAGAGCGACCACATGGAAAAATTAACGGTGAGTCTGCCAAAGTTGTAAACTGTAACCAAAAAAGGAGTTCGGCAGATGAACATTTGGGAAAGTTCATAAATTCACATTAGACTATCATAAACTATTAGCATAAACTATTAGCAGAATGCAGTGTCTTTGTATTCTGCACCGTTCACTAGACTAAGGTGGCTTATCCACAGTGTGGATCATCAGGTGGAATTGGCAAATACCGGCAATGACTTCATCAATTCCCAATTAAGTTGCATGTGTTACCACAGACAAAGAAACATTACATGTGTGCAATAGGAAAAGCTAGCCTTGAGGTCACTGGTCAGCAACAATGAGTCACTTGGAAAAAAGTGCAGTTCAGCAATCACTTTTACAGGTGCTTGGTCTCTGTTCGACTCAAAGTTTCCATTCACACCCCATAACAACGGAATAGTGGCATGTGTGAACTAAAATTGTTCGAGATGTTACTGCTGCTACTGAACTTTGACAATCAAAGTGAATGTTTCATATCATTGATCCTCTTGAAGTTGGACAATTAACATGCTAAATACACAGGATTCCCTAAATTCCAAATTCAGAAACTGTAAATACTACAGAGCAAAACAGATAGAGAATGTCTAAACGTCAAGAAACTAACACACCTTGAAATCACTCCACTGGTCCATAGGAGATTAGAGAATACATTTCAAGCCTTCAGTGACAGGGAGCCAGACTACTTGAAACAACTGCAACACACCACACTCTAACCCCAAACCTACGTTAAAGCCAATCCCACTAGATCAGCCTGAAGAAGTTCAAAAGAAAACAAATAATCCGATCAGTCTAATTTATGGAAGAATTTGTATCCCTCTGTAAGGCCACAAAAGAGATATCAATGGCTCTGCACTCTCTCAGCTTCCTGGGGAAGGCGTGGTCCTACTGCTAGCTCTATTATGGCTTTCTTTTTAAAGCAGACTCTGTGCCATTAACTTGGCCATTTGACCACAGCCTGAATGGGAGTGACTGACAACACGTATCCGTCTGTCAGTAGTAGTCACACAGATCACACTGAGCAAGCACATGGATGTATGCAGCCCTTTCAACAACTCCTGTCTGATTAAAGACCTACTTCTGAGAAGTCAAATCTCTGGATTTGGCGGGTTTTTTGATGGATTTGCATCCCTCTGCTTCACCAGAGGCAAAACAAAATCAGACTGCAAGCTGTGCCTCTGAAAGGCGTATTCATCAGTTACAGCAAACCGGGTTTACTTGTGATGAAATATTCTTTCTTCCCAGCAGCCTAACTACAAATCTTTGCGGCTCTTGAGCCTTCTGTACAAACAGTTGCACTTTGCTGTGTAATTTCTGCATCATTCTGCTTCATTGGCTCAGTGCAAATTGCACGTATATGGTAATGATTCGCTCACTTTAAGTGGATCTGGCTAAACTGCTTGTTTATTTATGTATGTATCGATGTATTTGAGCAGTTTCTTGGGCTTAAACATACAACCAGGGGATTTTACCTAGCCCCTCTTGGTGGGGCGCTTGTTTAAGTTTTTATGTTCTCTTCTTCCATATTTACATTACAAGTTGATCGCTTTAGCTTATATTTTTGTACACTTGAACAGTTTTGTAAATGCCTGTATCCGTCCTACAAATGCTATGAATACCGCACATGTTTCCTGTTGTATATACCTGGATGCACAACTCCTTGTCTACATCATTAGCCTTTTTTCAAATATTGAATTTCACTATGCTTTATAAAAAATGCACATTACTTCAACTAATAAAGTCATTAACATATTAAATGACAAAGCTCAAAGAGCTAAGCCGCTGGTAACCTTCGCCCTTTCTGAAGCTGCTACCCTCGACATGACATTTTCTCTTCCATTTTTATCCAATTCTTCCTAATATGAAAACACGCTGAGTGAAATGTAACACTTCACTTATTAGTGTGCTATTTTAACATGGCGAGTGTCGCATTCTGGCTTTTCCGCAGTGCTGTATAAATGCATTTGTTTCAATGACCGTGCATATTTCCTTTTGCTTGCAAGCTTCCACTGACGTCAAACTACTATTTTTGAACACAGGTATCACATCTTCCTTTTTCTGGTAGTCTGACACTTCATCCGTCCCCAGTGAGTTCTCAAAAACATCTGCTCACGCCGTGGCTAATAACTCATCCGTTTCCCAGAGGGTTCTGTGACTGATTTAAGTTATTTTGTGCACCTGATTTACAGAGTTACAAAACTCTCAAAATGCTCTTTTATCTTTTTTCCCCAACTTCCCTTGAAAATCGCATTTTGGCTCATAATCAGTAGCTTAACCTAGGACCATCCTCTTTGCTTGAGTGGCTAAGCACTCAAACAAAGTATTTATCTTCAGGTCAGTGTTAAAGGCTTCACCTTCTTCCTCAGCGATCTGATTTCAGTGGTCATCTTTCAATTTCTATACAATTTTTCCGGAAGCTGTTCTCAATTTTTTTACCACGTGTCAGACCTCATTTCAGTGGGCCATAAGGCAAGCAGGGGATACTAGGTCCAACCAAGCAGATTGTGGTGTTTTACTCCTGCTGTCCCGGGGCCCAAATTACTACGGGCCCAGAGTAACTCAGCCAAGCACTTTCACTTCTGCATTTTATTTTCTGTAGCAATGAGGGTCGAGCAGTTCAAGGCTCTTCTGAGGAGGTAGGTGCAAAGTATGCAAAGGCTCGTAACTCAAAATACCCACAGTGACCTTAATAATATCATTGTCCAGTCCAATACTTTTATTTGGTGAGAAAAGCAGTATATATTCTGTTCACAAACACAGCACTCTAAGTAGGTCACACGGAATGTCTCTCAAGGCTGGCACCCTAGCGCTGATCTGGTCCATGTTCTTCCTGCAAGTTCTCTCCCCCCTCTTCCTCCATGCCAGCCAACATGCCTCTAGCAGACCTTTGAAGGTGACCCCCACTGGTGCTGCCCTCACTACTGATGCAAATCAAAGTCTGGCTTTGGCCATGAAAGTTTCAGCTCCTAGGATGATAATCCCCCAAGCTCATGCAAATCGCACAAAGGGCCTGCAGCCCTGCTCCAGTCTTACCCAATCGTGACCTTCAGAAGATTTTGGGAGCCAGGGCGTGTCTTTTCGCACTCCAACAATGAGCAGCTTGCACCATGTCTTCCCATGGTCAGTGGGTAGAAAGCTGAAGTGACCGCAGGCGGCAACGACTTCTGGATGCAGTGGCTTCTTCTTCTTCGTTTATCCTGAGGGTAAATTGATGGAGCAGCACCAATGTTGCAGAATGGCTTCTGATGTTGCTTACAAGTCCCTCTTCTGGTTGCAGGGACTTCTCCGACATGTGTGGCGGCCCTAACGGTCCTAGTGGCCCCCACTTGGCATACAAATGACATGAGCAAAGGCCCCACAAGGTCAGATGCACAGGGGTGATGGCCCCAACAGTCCTAGTAGCTCCCCTCTGGTATATGTGGGCCACGGACATGGGCTATAGTCCTCACAGGATCAGATGCAATGGGTGGCCACATGGGGGTTGCCAACTTCCATCAGAGAGCTTCCAGCTGTTTAACAACACTGGTCCTGACTGGGCCAAGTGCCTCACACTCTGCTCACTGAGATCCACTTGTGAGGATCCCCACTGGGCCTCACTCGGTCCAGGCTTTCTCTTTCTCCTCCTCGCAGGGCACACTGGACTTGTCTGGCAGTGCTCATAAGGAAGGTATTGCAAGTATAGTAAAAGTAATGGAGATGCCTAGTAGGTAGGATTGACTTGTATCAAAAGCATTAAAAGACAGCCAACCAATCTTCAACCTGAGAGATCACCCTCTCTGTAAGGTTCCTGCATGTTCTCAGAGTTTCCCATTGAATATAGAATAGTCAGAGCAACATAGTGCTGAAAACACTAGTCGATGAAATGCCACGTTTAGAGGCAAGTCCAATATAGATGATTACACATTCAAGCAACAAAACAATTTTTAAAAGATGCCCCTTTTTGCATGGTCATCCCTGTTTTTTTTTTTTTTATTGCTGATTTTAAGACTTTGTACATTGGGGTGCTGCCATCCAGTGTCCAAAGTATGTTTTCTCATCCTCAAAACATGTAAAAAATGGCTAATCACTGACAGCATATGGTGTAGAATATCCATCCATGGCATGGAATGTTAAATGTCACCTAGTGAACTGCAACATTTATTGTGCCATTCACTAGTGTGACAAGGAGAACACGGCTTTAGGCCTGCATATGTGTCCTGAATGCTGCAGTTTGAACCTGTAACGTGACCTGTCAAAATAACTTTTGTTAAGATTTAAAAAGAAGGTTCTTCTCCTGTAATAAGTTACCCGTATGTAGGCCTTGTAGCCCACAAGATAGGGTGCATGGTATTTAAATGTGGAAAATATAGACATTTATTGTTACAGTGACCCTGCGGTGACAAGCCCCCAAAAGCTATTTTCACTGCGTAAGGTTCTGCTGTCATGTGAGGAAAACTAGAGTACAGGTAAAAATATTAAATCTGCTTTCCTGGGTTTGGGACAAGCTAGAAAAACAGTTCAACCACTATTTCAATTGAATGGTGAAGTTGAATTTGTTACCACTATATGTAGGAAAAGTGACATTTGGAAAGTTACCTTTTCACTTCCTAAAGTTCCTGGAGGCTAATTTGTATTAGCCTACCAACAGCAGCCATGTCAGTGCTTGACCTTAATGAGGTTTCAAAACTGCTCCCAGTGCTGAGATAATGGCTTAGGTCTGGAGACAGGATTGATGGACTGTGGTGCATGTGATCTCTATCAGCTTTAGAAAGGCAGTTGGGGAGGTTGGGGAGGTTCCAAGAATATTAGTAACTTGAAAGGGACAGAGATGAAGCCTGCCCATTCATAATTTAGTGTAAGGGGAGACTTCAGGAAGAGGATGCCTTTCTTATTTAGGCCCCAGGTAGCCAGTTGGACACACTAGCTCGCTCCAAGGGTAGAAGGTCTGTGCCATTTTGGATTCCCACTAGAACAGTGCATTCCCGGCCACAGTGCAGTGGAACAGAGAGGATGTACTGCAAAACGGGGTAGGGTTGTCCCCAGGAAGTTTTTGCTGATTGGTTTGGGAGTGTTTCAAACTAACCCCCACCCACTGTTCACTGAATTGTATAAAATGGACCTTACCACCAACCCCTCAGAACACTGTCTGGACCAGTGGAAGCACAGAAGAGGGCCTGCATATGCGATGTGTGACCTATGGGGGAAACTAAGGGTTGGAACTACTCTCACTTGTACCCAGGACAATGATGTGGATGTCAAGGCTCAGTTGGTTGACCTCCTGTACAGTTACAGGGGTGCAACAAGCATCAAGAGGCCTTTTTTCTGGAGTGAACAATGATCACTTGTAACTGGAAGAGGACCAGACCCTGCTGGAGGAGTCTAGACTCCTAAGTGATTTCTCTGAGGTACAGGTAGCCTTAGTGGTGTTCAGAAGAACTTATTATGAAATCTCCCCGAAATTGGGACTTATAAGTATTTTGGACACCCCGACCGCACAAGGACCAGGACCATCCACCCAAGTCATTCCGCACAAGACATGACCTCTGTTCACAAGAAAATCAAATAGGCTGTACTCAGCTTCTTGCAGCTCAAAAACCCTGATTAGCGGAGCTTTATGGCAAGCCTATCTGACTTCAGCTCAACTTTCCCTGATAGAGCCTGCAGCCTTGCCCCGCTGGAGGAATCTGAGCTCCAAAAACGATGCTTGCACGAACGTAGAAATCTTGACCAGGCGAGGGAACAAAAAGTATCTGACCAACTAGAGGACTTCCCTGGCTGTGAAATTCAAATCTTTCCCTCTCTGAGTTTTCCCTGCCAAAACCACATCAGTGGGACCACTTCCTATTACTATTCAGCTTTGAGAGAACTTCTATGGATACCGTCTGCAACCTTGTCCTGATAAATGATTTTGACTTCCATTTCAGACACTAAGGGCTTGATTTAGAGTTTGGCAGAAGGGTTACTCTGTCACAGATGTGATGGATATCCCATCCACCTTATTACAAGTGTATTATATCCTAAGGTGGGCAGGACATCCTTCACATCTGTGAAGAGTAACCCTCCCCACAATCTTAATCAGGCCCTTGGTCCTAAGATGAAATCTTTGACTGGGATGAACCCACTTGCTATAGCTGACCCATGCTCTTATGCAGTCTGCCAGAATCTGTGCCTAGGTCGTGATCACATGCAAACAGTATTTTCTATAGGTGCTTTTTGTTTAAGCTTTTCCTTTTAACTCTTAATAATTCATTTATCCAGTTCACCTAATTCCATATTTATTCTTTTAGTGTCATTTTGCTTATTACATTTTACTCTATTTTAATGTATTGAGGTTTTTATTGTGTTGGGTTCTTTACTTTTTAACTGTTTTGGTAATTCTAAATCCTTTACATATTTTCTGTAAGTTAAGTTGGTCTGCTATGTTCCATAGCTACCAGGGGTTCAGCTCAGGCTAAAATTATTGACACCATTGCCTAGACTGAGCAGGTTAGTGACTTTATCACCTATGTTGGACGGCCATCTGCCCCAATTGATAATTCTCTTTTTGCATCGATTGAAAGAAGACCAAAGAAGTGAAAACACCTCCCCCGGAACAATGAGGGACAACCATTAATACCAGTAAGGAAGGGGCTTGCTATAGATGATCTCACAAGAAGAAAGACAGGATATCAAACACACAGGCTTCTTGATTTAGAATTATGGTGTACAAATTGGAAACAAGGTTCTACTTCCCAGGATTCAAGAAGCCTGTTAAGGTATTGGTTAAGATAGTATTCCTATGAGGCTGGGAAGACCTTGATTACTTGACCTCGCTGTACATTCTCTATCACAGGACATGGAGTGCCATCCCAGGAAAATGATTATCCTCTGTCCACCGAATAATCTAAAATGTGGACTTTTGGAAATCTTGCAGGGCCTATGACTGTGGACCCCTGCTTTCTTGTGCCTGCACAGTGCAGTGGTATGGTCAAACTTACTCTGAACTTCTATACCTGGCCAGATGGGTAGAAAGAATGCATATAGATACCACAAAACTGACATAAATTGGCTCCATATGCATGGGCCCATCTGTCATGACTGACAGAGGAACACAGAGGAACACAGGGTAAACCTCTATCTGTACAGGCTGGCATCTGAGTAACCACCATAGAAGAGGGTAGCAATAAAGGAACATCTTTTCTAGGTGATGTGGGATCGATCATCCACCATTCATGCATTTGAGTCGGAGAGGGAGGTATGAAGACCATAGTCTCGTAAATGACGACACAAAGATGGAAACAGCTATTTCTCCCTGGACCCTCATCCATTCTAGATCAAGTGTTTATCTGCAATGGAGAAATGATAGAAGATGAGGTAATAGCTTGGCTGCCCTTCTGTCCAGAAGGAATAATAATCCCTGAATGGTTCAGAAGTATGTCCCCTTGCACTCTAGCATTTATATTGGAACTAGCTTTTTCCAGTGCAAATGACAAACATTATTTTAGAGAAGGCTGCACACAGCTGAGGTATGCTGGATGGCCTTTAAATGATAGGGCAAATGGATTAGCCAGTCATCCAGCTGTGGATGACCCATCATTCTCTTAACATGAAGCAAATTCATAACAGAACTTATGCTTTGTTCAACAGTTTCACAGATGTATAGAATGCCAAATGGCAAACACTGAATTAGAAGTGGAAGTGGTGCCCCTAGATGGGAAACTTGATGAACTTCTTGTGAGTCATGTGACTCAGGGCATGTAATTATGATGGTGACAATCTAGTGTGGTAACAACTGCTTCTGAAACATTAGTACAGTAACGGTCTGAAAAGTGTTATATTTGAAATATGCATTTTGGTTGAACTCGCTCACTCTCTTTGGATCAATGACAATTACCCATCTTGTGGACAGTCTCTTCACTATAAAAGCCATTGAGAAGATCCCATTCCCTATATCAGATAAAAAAAATGGGACAATTGCTTCTCCTCGAGCAAACAAAAGGAATTGCAGGCAAATCCTCATTATTGGGGTAAACACACCACATGCAATTTGCATTTTATTACATAAGCAGTTCCTCAGATCCATTAATGCAAGATATGGTTTCAGCAGAACAATTCTCACAGGGACCTGGTTTTTAAAACTTGGGTTGGGGCATGTAACCTGAGTGGTGCAGGCATCCAACCCAAAGTCCAGATTTACAAAACTCTCATACAATGCAGTGCAGCACCAAAAGTTGCTGTACTGTGTTACATGCAAGGGAGAGAGATGGACAGCGCCACATCTACTCTGGATGGCACTGTCCTCCTTTCTCCCTAGCGCAGGTGCAGAATTGTGCTGCCGAGCATCATGCACACACCTTTGCACCATTGTGCAAAGGTGTTGGCATTAAATCAGCATAGGTTTTGTATTGGAAGGGTAGCCTTCCTGTACAAAATTTCTATGCTTAGACTGACTTTGCATCTTTCCCTACTTTGTGGGTGTGCTGTACAGTGCAGCACACATGCAAAGTCATAAAAGAAAGGAGAAATTAAAGCATTTCTACTTTTAACACCTGCTTTCAAGTGGCATTAATTTTTGGTGCAAAGCCCTGTCTACTGTACCATGGGTGGTAGCACGGGAACGCCCATGTACCACCCATGGAACACTCCTTTGACGCAGAGTAACGCAAAGCAGTACTTTTTCTTACAAACAAAAACAAATATAAATTTGTGTTGGCTTGAAAAACCCCAAAAGGATTTTGCGTCGGGTCTGAGTTTAAAAAGTAAAAAGTAGTGCAAACTTAACGCAAAACTTTGTACCTCTGAACCCAAATTTCTTTTAAATATTCCAGTTGTTGGGACAGTTTATGGATAGTTGTTTGGTAGAAAGGTGGCTGTATGAGTAAATGATAGTGTTTTGTCACTTCGATAGTTGGCGCATAGGCTAGTGATCATATAAATTATTTTATTTCAAATGTGAAATGGCAGCTCCATAAGACTAGTATATAGTAGAATACTAGTATACATGCATGTGTATAGACTTTTAAGATTGTATTTAGTTTGGCTTGCTCAAAGTCTGAAATTATGTTTTGGGGGTAACAGTGTTATAATCTTCAAATACTTTCTTTTTTAGGTAGCCCCCTTTTGAATTACATGTGTTCAAAATCCTAAAGTCAATAAAGTTTTGTTTCAGTGCAACATTATAGTTCAGCTTGCTTGAATATATTCATGTTTTATTTTAACAGGGTTTGAATTGCTTTTCTAGTTATTGTTTTTGAACTGACAAGGTTCATAGAAATTTAGAGCTTTATTACTAAGTTATAATTCTTTTAAACAAAATCAATGTTTCACAGAATAAAAGTTGGTGAAAGGTTTCAGAGGCTTCATTATTGTTTATTCAGCAATTGACGGACAGGGTATGTTAACTGGAAAAAAGATGTATTAGAGAGAGAGGAACTTCGAACCAGGAATTTGAGAGTGATTGTCATTCATCGAGGAGGCATAAACACCTTTTCTTAATGAAGGGTATGGAGAAGGCACATCTAGTCCCTCGCTCGGCTTATCTGCTGGCTCTAGGACATAGCCAATAAAACGCATAGAAAAGAACATCGTCTGCATTGCATCTGAATATTATTTCCACTGGGATGTGGTTATAACCAAACCATCTATGAAATTCGAATAGGGTCCTATTGGTGCTAAGTTTATCTTATTTAACCCAAAGAAAGTCTATAATATTGTCATAATGTTACCATATTTTCTATTGTTCTACTTTCTGAAAAGTATCATTTGCACAATCTTGTTTATTTTTTACAATTGTTACAATTCATGTTGCGTGCACTAGGATTTTGACAAATCTTGAAACTATATATGTAGTTTCCTAGAGATTTCACCTAATAAATTTTATGACAAAAGAAATGGTTATGGCAACATTTAATGCAGATGATGACAAACGTGTGCTTAGTTCCACATTTCTGAACATGATATCAGATACTGCATCGTAAAAGCATGCAGATGAGAGAATTTTTTTTTAGATATTATGTACTTAATTTCAATAGATGATGATTTTAACAAGCATTAATGAGTGTTAATTCTCATTACTTTGAATGTGATATTAATGAAACAAAGAAGTTTAACACATAGTGGATCAAATTAACTGGGAAAAGATATGAAATCGTTATTCCATGTTATATCGTGTGCACTTTTTATATGTAATCCCTGAATAACACTCATACGACAAGATTAATAGCTATTTTCCTATATGTGTAACATTGATACTTAAAAAGATTTCATGAGTACCTTATACTTACAAAAATTAATTATGACTAGATTGGAAATGTTTATTAATGTGTTTTCCTATGAATTGAATATGACAGTCTCTTTATTAATGTGTGATTCATGATTCAAACATAATTGTTGTGTTTTTGTTGTATTTCACGTAGGCCTCACTTTTTTACTTAGCCTCTCCCTAATGCAATCATAAACTGAATATTCTGAGGTACTTGGGAATTTTCAGCAAACATCCCATTTGTATTTGAACCAATAATTGTTTCTCTTTGGACAGAACAGTGCGATTGTAACAATTTTGCAACATTCTAGAACAGCTGCTTGGGAAAGCGTTTTGACGAACTTTAGCATTACTCCCTTTGAAACATCTCATTTTTCAACATGTCCTATGCCTACATGAGTTAAGGAAACTACGTAATTGATTTACTTAATTTTTCCAGATTGTATCCTCTTTCCTGCTACATCATCCTCATCTCAAAAGGATTATCCAATGGGACTGAGAGGTCTGACATTTCTGGTGATGCCAGAGGGTGACCCCCCCGGAACCCTATGAAGTATAATTGCTCAGACTTTTAGACAGAGGCAGCAGGGCCCATTTTCTTGATTTGGCGACTGCTTGATTTTGGACATCTAAGAACTGTGGCCACTTATGATGCATCTCTGCAATTGGCCACCTGGTGCAGAATTGAACCTGTTGACTGAAGGGTTCACGTTATGCTGCTGTGACTTTGCTGTTGCAGACTCAATGATCATCCACGCTAAGGAGCATAAGAGGGAATTTAACAATCAGGTCGCCCTCCACTCAAAATCGTACATTATACTAAATAGACCTGATTGCTTTTGGACATATAACAACTTTCTGGGATTCTGAAGGCGGGATACTAATATCTCTGCCCAAACGCTGGCTTCTAACAAATGCCAATTATGTCCAATCCTAAATGTCCAAAAATGTTTGTGTTTACCAGTCCACCACACTTGTACCCCCACTAAATAGTGTGTACAAAAAGAAAGAAAAAGTGTGTGAAGGTCAGAAAGTACCTCATGTAAGCATCACCAAGGAAGCTGCTGACAGGTACTCGCCAGTTTGCTCACATTTCGCATCATTGGTGACTTTCATGACCATGAAAAAATGAATACAGTGTCTAATGTATTATAAGAGGTGAAGAGAAAATATATGTGAAAGATTGCACAAGAAGTGCTTGTGTCGATCTATCCCAACTAGACCCCGTGGTGAGAGAAAGAATAACCACGTTTCTCCAGACTAAAAATGAGTTATGACTCACTTGCACACGATCCTACTTTTATTGGATGCTGTGAGCCCACTCAAGGTTAAAAACGAACAGCATGTTTCAGACCACTTTAGGACAGGCCAACATGTTTCATTGCCAAAATACCTCGCGGCAATTTCATCAGGGCTCGGGGCCAGTCTTCACCTCACTGGACTTCCAATTTAAGCCAAGGGTGACAGGTGGTTGCCCACAGAGTTCGTACCAGCACCCCACCTTCTAGCGAGTGTCCTTCATTCGTAGGTTACACATCCCCTACAGGCACACTCAGTTGCCGCCCGTCAACCGCGAGGTCTGTATAGGGCTCCCCTGACTCCTCATTTCTTATCAACTTGAACTGTTGGGTTCAGTCCAAATCTGCCTCGACTGAGGTAAATTTCTCCCTGAATATTCCTTGATTTCATTGAATCTCAGAGGTGTGATGCTACTTCATTAAATCCTTTACTAATTTGATATTAGAGAATGCTAGTGTTACTTATCCAAATTCTGAATAACTAACCTTTGACATTTTAACTGAACTCTGCTGATTCTGTCTCGTCATTTCTTTGAGGGTAAATCTATTTGATTTAATTATTAAAGAGGTTAGATAAGTTTCTCGACTGGTCGAGAAAGTATATTGATGATGACAATTATCCCATTCCTGGTTCTCATTGGATAATTGTCCATCCTCTGAATATTTCAGTCCCTATCAGCACAGAACAAGATCTATCGGAGGACCAAGTAGTTGTAATAGGTAGTAAGAGATTAAGGAAATCTGTAGATGAATAATAATAATTAAATGAATAAAGTTTGGGATAAGGGGGATGAAAATTTAGGTCATTATAGTTTTACCCAAGTTCAGTAAAATTTTTATCAAGTACCACTTCTGGAGAAGACGAGAAAACGTTGGTGTGAGCATTAATAGGGTTTGTGCGTTGCAATTGCTCAAAAGTATAATTTGCAGAAATTGTTTGAATGTTGTTATTTAGCGCTTATACTTGAATAAGATTCTTTCATTGTTGTTGCTGAATTGAGATTGTTATGAGGTCCGAAGTGACCTAAGATCCTGGGATATACACCAAAGGGTGGTATCAGTGTGGCATACACTGAGTAAGTTTGTCTGCTACTGTACGAAGGTGCTGTATGTGCGACATCATCGTCAGTACCACCAGAGAAGGGATCTTTGAGAGAATGAGAAGTTACAATTGTTAGGATTTTTCTCATGTGCACGGAGAATAATCGTAAGGATTTAGGTGGAGTCACGCTGGTTGAGATAAAATGATAATCTTGAATGAGTGAAGAATCTATATTTTCTGTTTAGTGAAGCAGACAAGATTAAAAAAAAAATTCTCATTCAGCTGTTTTGTAACCATTTGGGATAAGATTATTGTCTCAATAATGTTGGTTGAAGAGGGAGCGAGTTGAATTGTAAAGGAGGAGTTATCTGACATCATAGAGTGTCGCACTGTGATTGGTTGGTTTGTGTGAAGTCGCACTGGGATTGGTTGCCAGTGTCATAGAGAGCAGCACAGAGATTGATATCTTAGATAAAAAGAAGGAAGTATTTCCTAGAAATATTGAGTGACATATTTGTAAAGGATAATTGGGAAATTTATTGGGAACGATGAAAAGTTTGAAGAATATAAAGACATTACTACAGGGAGATGTGCCTGTACCTACTAGAGAGGGCATACCAATACCACACGAGGGTATACCTGCTGTGTATATGACACAAGAGAGGGGTTATCATACCTGTACATGGTTAGAGAATTGTATGAAGTATACAGAGAAAGATGGGCCTGTAGCCTTTCCACAGTGTGGAACTTTTAATATACGAATCCTCTAAAATCTGAGGACACAGTTGTACGATATTAAACCACCTCCGAGACCTATGCAGTTTGAAGCTCTTGGTGAATGGGAGCATGTTGCCCATCAGAAGTAGAAACAGAAATATCAGGGAAGGTATAAGAACACCTTGAATAGGTATGTGGAGACTAGATGGGAAGCTCAACAAAAAGCATGGAGAACAGACATAGCGGAGGGAAGACAAATGTATCCTGTATTAGGTGCAGAAAAAGATGAAGGAGAAAAATGTAAAGAAAAGAAAAAAAATTGAGAAATTCTCAGACATTAGCACCAACTGATTAGAGTGAGAATGAAATAGATGATGAATGTTGAAATGAATTATTGCTAAATCAACCACCTCCATATAATGAGGATCAACCTCAAACGGGGTCAAATCCTTTTATAAGGGCTTCACCAGATGCACCTTCTATGCCCACAAATTCAAATCTGCATAATCCTTTTTTGACTGGAGAACAGATTCCTTAGAGGAGCATCGCTTAAAACCCCATGACACCAAATGCTCCTGATGCTTTTTCAGTTCTTGTGACCATAGGACCTGTAATTCCACTTTATCAATCGGGTAGTGGAGGACAACAGGTACATTCAATGACCATTCCTACTGGAATGGGAGGAACAAATATTATTCCAAGAAGAATGAGTACAGAACAAATGAACACTAATTCAACAAATCCACAGTATAATAATTCCCTTCAAGGAAATGAATCAGGGAATTAGCATAGAAACAGTCCAACATAATGTAACACATAATCAAACAAGACCGATTCCATTACCAGATACCACTGAAAAAAATATGAAACCCCCCAGCAGAGGAACTCAAGCCATGGCAGGGAGAACTTTACAAATGGGTAGAAACAAGTGGAGGGTCACAAGGGAATGTGTTAGACAGATACGTCCTACCCCACAGGAACTTGATGATCAGATTAAGGATATAGCACCATCAACATTTGATAAAGGTACAGAAGTTCAGGGAACATCTGCACCGAGAAATCCAAATGAAAAATCACTTGATGTAGCAAGGCTTAAAGTGGAATCTGAATAAATGATTTTGGGAACTATCAGCCCAGGTAAAATTGTTCACTACTGAGATGATGAATTGTTATTTGTATGCAAGGATATTACCTGAGGAGCTAGAAATACTCATGAAAAGTTAGCTGAAGTTGCACAGAAATATGGGGTGGACTTACAAAAATCAAAGACATTACAGAAAACCGACCGGTTAGACTTCAGTGACAGAGATCTTGAGAACTTGAAACCTTCAGGGAAAAGATTACAGATTAAGGAGCTATTGACAGTACTCAGAAAATGGGGTGAGCTGGAGAAATTGGAAGGCAGATGGGCTAAGAAGAGGGAAACAAAGAAAATGGTTATGCCCATGTATCCAATGTTTGAAGGAGAGGAAGAAAAATCAGAAGGAAAGATACTTCCAATGAGGGAGGTCCCTGGAGGAGGGTATGTTCATGTCCCATGGGCAAGGCCAGACATATTGCCCTTTTCTAAGCCTGGGTGGTGAACTCCCCTCCGCCAGTGTAGTTTTCAGAGTTTTGCCAACTCCGCGCCCCGTTGGGAACACTGAGTTCAGGCAAAATCTGACTCCGCGGTGGAGCAGAGTTAGCCCCTGCCCACGCCCACCAAAACCTTAGAAAAAAAAATCACTTACCTGCTCAGGCATATCCAGGCTGCCCGCCTCCTCATGTGGTCTCTCCTCCTTGCCGTCCTTGTCCTCGCAGGTCGCAAACCCCTACGTTGTACGTCTTGGGAGGACTGCGCATGTGGGTTACCCTTTACGCATGATTTCCCAAAACTGAGAGAAAAATCTGTTGAATTGTTTAAACAAGTTGAGAGATTTGTTAAGGTTTCAAAGGTTCTATTAAAATATTTGAATACCTTGTTTGATATTGTAGTCCCTAGTGATTTATGGACTGAATGTAAAATTGCTATAGATTGGCCTGAGATTGGGCCTGCTAGAGATCCAAGAACTGGTGCAACATCACCTACGGTAATGAAAAATTATAATCAAGCCATTACGTATTTGAAGGGAAAGATTTCTCCAAAGGAAATTGATTAGGTAAAGATTGACAGGACAACACAGAAACTAAAGGAGACAGTACATGTTTATTTTGAATGACTTTTGCAGGCATTCAAACAGTACAGTGGAATGGAAAATGTGACAGGGAAAGATATGGGACATTTTGTGTATCGGTTCGTGTACGGATTGAGACCTGAAATAAGTTTCATGAAACAACAGCATTTGATTTGTTAGCAGAGCAAACCAATAGATGAAATTCTTCGATATGCTAAATATTGTGGAGATGAGCTGGACTCCAAACATAAGAGATTGAAAGAGAAGTTGATGTTGGCTCAAATTAGAGCAGCGAAGAAAGGTTGCATGCGAGTTGGTGCAGTTTGAGCAATTGTTGTACAAGGAAATGGTCAAGCGAATACAGGAATGCGGGGAGTAGCAGGTGTGCCACAACAGGGTGCATCAAATCAGGGTAGAAGTAGAGGGACACCTATAGAAATGTTGAAAAAGACTAATCTGTGTCACATTTGTGGCAAGTTCGGGCATTGAAAGCAGGAGTGTTGGTTTAATCCATTAAATTAAATGAATGGACAGGTTTCACAGGATGGCAATGTACAGCCCCAAGTAAATGATATGATGCAGAACCAGCAGACTCAAAGACAGTAAAATGTAAACTTAAATGTGCCACAAGCTCTGATGCCACACATGAATGGTCAAATTAAAAAATATTATGTGAAAAAGGGATTCCACACCAATGATTAGATTGATTCAAATCCAAATGTTACTCAGCAATATTTAATTCAAATTGCTGACAGTGACTCTGATTTGTCACAATGACGGTGCCTGAGAGGGGAGGAGGAATGCATGCGTGGCGCATCCTTAGAGGTAGACCAGAGTGGTCACTATGTGGATGACAAAGTAAATGGAACACCTGTTTCATTCCTTGTTGAAACTTGTGCTACCCATTCCACTGCAAGAACAGCGGAAGTTCCAAACCTACTCCTCTCGGGAGAAAGAATACAATTTGTAGGAGTTTCAAATCGATTAATGTCAAATTCTGTAACTGAACCTGTCACGGTGCAAATTGGGTCATTTGAGGACTTGCACAAGTTTGTAATATGTGACTCTAGGCCAGTAAACCTATTCGGATGAGATTTATTGTGTAAACTCAATTGTTCCATTTATTGTACCCCAAAGGGATTTGAATTTCACACAAATGATGAAGATATTGTATTCAAAATGGCAAAACAAAAATCTGAAGCAGAAGGTTTATTTCCCTTATTGACAAGTGACGGCTTGCCTTTGAAATTAGGAGACACTGTGTCACCTGAGGTTTTGGATTTCACAGGAAAAGATATTGGATTGATCAAAGGGGTTGCTCCAATAAGCATTACTTTGAAACCGAATGCTGATTTCCCTCAAATTCCCCAATATAACTTGAGCCCAGAGACAATTGCATGAATTACACCTCTAATTGAGTCTGCCAAACTGCCAGTTACACCCAGTCATGTGACCCAGGCCAGGCTATAGGCACAAAAGGGCTAAGGGCAGAGAAATGCTAACTTTGTAAAAGTGGTATTTTTACAACTGTGATCACAAACCTGACTTTTTCATTATAGAGGGATCTTCAACACAATTCCAAAAATAACAAACATGGCTAAGCTGGAAATTGCAGCTTATTAAATGTAATGAGAAATCCTCAATTTTATCCTATAGCAGGGGTAGGCCTCATAGTATTGAAAAACAAATTTAGGACGTTTTCACTACCAGGACATGTACAACATAAAAGTACATGTCAAACTCTGCCCTATGGCCTACCTACCGACTTATATGTAATAAAAGGGAAGTTTAAGGTTTGGCAAGGGTTTAAATGCAGAGATGGCATGGCAGTTTAAAACTGCATTTATGCTACAGTGGCAGACCTGTGACAAGTTTTGAGATGCTACTTAACTGGGTGGCACAATAAGTGCTGCAGGACCGCTAGTAGCATTTAATTTACCAGCCCTGGGTATATGGAATACAACCCTACAAGGGACTTAGATGTAAAGCAAATATACCAATTGGGTATAAACATAACCATGTTTTAAGGAGAGAGCACAAGCTCTTTAGCACTGGATCGCAGCAGTAAAGAGCACAGAGTCCTAAGGTCAACAAAAACAAACTCATCAAAAAGTGGAGGGAAAAATACAACATTTTGGTGGTGACCCTGCAGAGACGGCTAGGTCCAGCAGAATGCTACTTGTCTCAGGAAATAGTTGTAGTTCTCTGGAAAGCCTAGAGGCAGGGATTCTTGTTGAGGGATGTTTGAATAGCTACGGTCACCTCACGTTAGCACAAGGTCACTGCTGCTACTTAGCATATCTTCATTTTCACAGCAAATTTTGCAGGCTGATCAAGTAGGCAGTAGGATTTTGCAGGCAGTAGTACAATTGCCTTTGGAGTGTTTTCACTCCTTCACGTGAATGAGTATTTATTGAACACCACCAATGGAAGCTATCTTTGGAAGTCAGCTATCCAAGCCCAAAGATATTTAACTTTTATTGTCATTCCCTCAAGTTTTTGTAACCATTGGTTTTCTAATGGTTTACATTAACATTTTACTCTTCTACACGAGTCTGACGCTATAAGTGTAAGAACTGAATTATAGTTTGTTTTCCAAGGCTAGGAGGACAGCATTCATTTCTTCAATTTGAACAGTTGAGTCACCTAAGAGCTTCACATGTATAAGCTCTATTTTAAATCATGATTCTTCAAATGTTTCCTGCACAGCTACACATGCTGTTGTGTACAGCTGCATTGTGCCTTTAGCAGGCTGTGTTAATCCACCAGGCAGAGTCTCTGACACTACCTGCTGATATTGTAGGAATTCCTCTTATTTTGGTGTAAGATCACATTGTAATTGCACTTCTGAGCTGTCATAGTCATTTGTCATTGTTCTCCTACATGGTCAGAGGGGGCCTAAGCTTTGGTGGGCTATTGTTATTTTCGCTACTTTGCCTATTAGAGCTATTGCCTACTCCCTGCTTGTCAACATTATTCTCTTTCTGTGAGGCATCTTGTTTCCTCTCTATAGCTATCTTCTTCTGAAAGGGTGGCCTTGGTGGGCATAATTCTCTGGTATCCCTCCTTCCTTGTTGATAGTTATGTCCCTTATTTAGTCTCAGGGTATGATAGGGACCTCTGCTAGCTTCTGATCTCTTACATCCATGATTTTGTGAAGAACGGGAATAAAGCTCATCAGAGGATAGGTATTTGTCTAGAGCTTTAATTTCTCCACTATTTCTCAGGTTATAACCTCCTTGTACTTCATCTCTACAATAAAGTGTGATTTCTTTTTTGAATCCACACTGGGATTTCACACTCATCTCATGGGCTCATTGCTAGGCCAGCTTTCTTTCACTCTGCTGTTCCCACATACTACCCTGGGTTTCAATTGGGGTGTTGTGGTTATACATCAAGGGGTTCTCTCCTTATTGAGACATATACCTGTGGGACAATCGTCAGTAACTCCACATCTTTCTAATCTTGTAGATTTGCAGCATTTCTCTGATATGTGACAGCTAATGCTGCATTGCTTTTAATGCTACCAACAACAATCTCAACTGTGGTTTCTACATTACATATAACCTGCATTCCATAATCTACTGCAAGAGAAGCTCCATATTCTTCTAATATATGTTTTAAAACTGTTATATGCTGTACAATCAATTGAAAATATGCCATGTGTTGCTGTATACAGAGTAGCAAATATGCTTCCCCATGACTGGCAATGTTGTGGATGTGGTACCATCACCATTAATATACACCTAAAAAGAATACTGGGGCCGATTCACAGAACTAATCCGAGACAAAATCCTAAACTTACTACTTTTGGTATTCACAGAAGGCACTTACGATTTATGGTATTCACAGAAATCACTTACGACTACCAACTTTATGTCCGCACTCGGGACGGAATTTCCGCACCCGGAGCGGACGTTCTGCACCCGGAGCAGAATTTCCGCCTCCGGGCCGGAATCTCCACCTCCGGGCCGGAATCCCCGCCTCCGGGCCGGAATCTCCGAAATTGAACCGGAACCCATTATTTCACACAGGAAATGACATACAGGAGGTGGGAGACACGAAATACATCACAGGAAGTTGTTGGCAGCCATTTTGTGTTCATTCTGAGTCATCCTCTCTCACAGATCAGATCCTCTGCCATCCTGCTGCTCTTTTCGACCTTATTTCCCCCAAAATGGCTGAGGGTTATGAAGAGAAAGCACCCCCTTTCAGTGAAAGGGAATTAGACATCTTAGCTGAGGGGTGATACTCAAATATCCTCAGCTATATGGGTGGCCAGAGGACCAGCTGAGTAATGCAGCGTGGGCCAGACTATGGGCCGACATTGGTGAGCACTGCAGTACAGTGGGCGTTCACACCAGGAACGCGAGGGCATGCCGCAAGCGCTGGGAGGACCTAAAACGCTGGGCCCGGCACAAGGCCGAGGAGCTACTGGGCCAGTCTTCCCAGCACCATGTGCATCGTCCTCGCCTCTCATCACTGTACAGGAGGGTCCTGCATGCAGCTCATCCGACCCTCCATGCTCAGCTGGAGGAGCATGAGCAGCAGAGACCTGGTAAGTGCATTATATGCAATATGTGTCTGGAAGTATGATGTGAGTGAAGACAGAGCTGTACCATCGTGTGTCCCATGTCTCCATTCACCTATTCTGTGTCTATGCAGCAGTCATCATGAAGCAAAAGGCTCACTGTAGCGCATTGACTGTACAGGGCAAAGTGCATTCTGGGAGTTGTAGTTTCATCATGACAGCTGGGGAATTGAGCCACACAGTTGCATTTGTACAGAAATTTGCACTGCCAGCACCACTAACAGTGAAACAAGGGAATCATAACTGATGTGTGCATTGGATGAGGAATGGTACAGACACTGTCCAGTGTGTGTATGAGAGGCCAATGGGTATTGGATGTTGTGACTTGCATTGCTTCCGGTTTCCAGTCATCGGTCGTCAGAAGGTGCAGCGCACTCGCTGCTCAAAATCCATGCTCCACAGATACCCTACGGCTCCCTTTGCCCAAAACTCTGCCGGGCACAAGCTCTGGAAGCCTCCGACCCAACAGGCGAACACGCAGGCACACCTCCAGAGGATAGCCATAATTTCGGCTCCAGCGTCCAATACTTATTTCCAGGCCAGATACTTGGCTTAGAGCTCACCTTTACCCATACCAGCCGGGACGGAAGTACAACCGGCAGAGAGACTGGCAACGTTCTTTCGACAGCCTTTCAGCCCTGAAGAAGTCTTGGGGTATTCCCCAGACAAAACATGTGTTGGCTGGGCAATCACACGAAATAAAAGAAGAGCAAACAATACTCCAGTGTGTTCTTCTACATGTATAATTGATTGTATAATATTGTATTTCCTACCTGTTTAACCTTGACACAGAGTAATTGCTCCATACACACCATTGACGTGTGCACAGGCCCATTTTTTGCATTGCTTTTGGTGAGTTTGTGTTCTGATTGAGACAGATCATCATGTGCCATGGAGTCAAGACAGACTTTGAGATCCTTGCCTCACTCTTAAGTGTTTCCAATTTTGCCAAGTGTGTCCACAGACACACGTCTTACCCCCAGTGGCTTGTATGCCATTTTTCATGTACAGGTAGCTGTAATAACGAGACACTACTGTGCACCAGTGCACAGCACTACCTGATCAGTCTCCGAAGCCAATATGTGGCACTGGATTGTCAGCTTTTGTGAGGGAATATCAAAAGGTTAGACTCACAACTTAGCAAGACTAATTGCCCAGACCCTATATGGATGTGTGACCCCCCATCGGCATTTGTGTTGTCCCATACAATGCTACACAGCAGATAACATTTTTCCAGATGTAAAAGTGCAGAGACTCCATCTCACAGGCCCTTTTCAATACCATCTGGACTACCTCTGATCTCCTTTTGTAGACTGGGTTTGGAACCTGCCCATGTAGCAGTGACAGGACACACAGGTCACAAGAATGCCAAAGTTGAGGGTTGGCAAGTTCAGATGTGCAAGCCAACAAAAATCTTGTGAAATGTCCATGTCAGACTCAAATCAGGAGATGACAGTGAACATACACGTAATTTAAGCTCATCAACACTGACAACTGTATAGTGTGATCAGAGGAGAACAAAGTCTGACCTTGGCTCACCTTGATATGTGTCTTGTCCTGACGTGTACAACCACTACATAATGATTTGTCTTACATTTCAGTGGGCTCAGCTGGCCAAAAGGAACATATGCAGGACCCGGTTCGGAGCAGGACATCTTTAGTGCGTCGGCGGCTACGACCTCTTTCCACCAGTGAGGAAGAAGAGGATGAGGCGGGACCCTCAACATCAGGAGGCAGGGGGATTGCGGCCACCCGGACTGACCAGTAAGCCAACTCTGGTGCTATGGACCGGGTGGAGGCTGAGGACATTAAAGTGGGGGGGAAGAAATGGACACCTCTGGCCAGGGGGTGGTGGAGAGCTACTCTCCCCGGACCATTCACCTGTTAGTTTTGCCGAGGTGTCCCCAGGGCAGGCCACTACGCAACCTGGGCCTGCCATCAGCCCCTCCCTATCTCTAGAGGCCCCCATTCCATCTGGGCCTCCAGCTGCATCCCCTGCAACCAGTCCCCCTCATCATAGCTGCCAGGTCAATACCAACATTGGCTCAGAACCTGAGGCACCACACCCCTCATGTTCAAACCAAACCCCTCCTTGTGATGTTCCTTCTGTGGCTGTACCACAGGACTTGATGTGGGCATGTGAGGGTCAGCCAGACATGTCCTCTCGCATCATGCTGTAGATGTGTCTAGAGGTGCGCATGATGCAAGAGGAAATTGCCCAAGCTCTGGCCACACTCACTGCCAGTGTAAATTCCCTGACTGCAGCCATGTCGTCTTTCGTATCCCAACCTCCTTCCCACACCACCGTCAATGTCTCCCCCTGTCCGTTGCCCCACACTGTTTCCCCCCGTACTCCTCGTGTGTCCCGACCCTGTGTGGTGCCTGTTCCTGCACCGGCCAACCAGGAGCCCACCTCAGACTCAGAGGATCTGGACATTGTGGTACTCGAGGATGACCAGAAGGACATTTGAACTGTTGGACAGATATTTCTTTGTGGACAATTATTTACTTTTCCCCTTGTAAATAGACTGGTTTCCCTGACCCTCCCTGACGTTTTATATTTATGTTGCCCCACCCCAATCAAAGTTCCCTTCTTCTTCTGCAGTAAGAACATCATTTGTTTTCCTTTCTCCCTTCCAAACGGACTGTTGTTGTTTTTCTAACCCCAGACTTTTTTTTACATAAAATCTTATTTTGAATCATACTTTCTCTTTCTTGTTTAACTTCATTGTGAATGTCTTGTACAAAATATGGACATGTATTTTGGAAGTCATCTGCTCTGCACATGAGGGCTTGCTGCAATGACGGGGTTACACTTGTGCATGTGTCACACACACCCATACATCCTCACATCTCTAGGCCACCATAATTGGTGAACATTAGCCTATCATGACATGATACGCAACAGAGTTGTGACTTGTGAAGAGAATTTCTTTTTATTTACACATTTTCACACTGGTCAAAAAGTTCCTGGGATGTGATCAATGGGGATCGTGCTTGCGGCTTCGCAATTTCGGAGGTGAGGATCGCTGTGAGGTATTATGTCTGGGTTGTCGCCGAGGTGCAGGTTGGTGTGGTGCATCTGCCTGTACAGGGTGAAGTTCATGTGCAGGGGCGGATAGTGTCTGTACAGTTGGTGTTTGTGAGTGGACAGGGGCTTGTTGTGCAGGTGGTGGTAGTGCCTGTTCAGGGGGTGGTAGTGGTTGTGCAGGTGGGGGGAGTACCTGTTCAGGGGGTGGTGGTAGATGTGCAGGTGGGTAGAGTGCCTGGATAGGGGGCGGTGGTGGGTGTTTACCCTTGCTGTGGTCCTGTGCAGTTTGTGGTACAGGTGTATGGGTGTGATGTGCTGCAGGCAGATGTGATGGCTCCCCTCCCTACGTTGACCGTGAAGGGAGACCTTGGATCACTTTCATCATGCCCTCCATCATCTTCATGGCTAAGGCATGGTGTCTTATACTCTCTTCCCTTTGGATAGATATAATGTCTCTGATATTCTTGCACATGTCTTGCCAAGATCTATCCATCCTATCCAAAACATGGGTCTGTCTGTCCACCACCTGAGGAAATTGGCGCAGGGCCTCAGACATGTCTGAAAGGGTGGCCCCTATGGCACGAATGTCCTGCCTCACATCTGCCTGCTGTTGGAAGAAGTCCTGCTCCCACTGAGCACCATGGCCTTGTGCAGGCCCTCTCAGCAGGGGTCGGCCATGGATGAGACCGCCAGGTCTAACAGCAGGGGGAGGGTGGCATGTGGAAGCCTGTGGACAGGAGAATGGTGCCCAGGGGATACCTGCACCACAACAGGGTTGGTTCTTCCCTCAGATGGTGAAGAGAATGCCTGGGATACACTGTATAGCGAGGAGTGTGTAGGGGAACCACCACGTCTGTCCCGGATGTGACTGCTGTGAGGGAGTGATGTCTGTGTGGGGGTGTGTGTGAGCTGTGGCTGGTTAGCTCTATGCTGGGACATGCAATCTTTTGCTTTGGAGGAGGCTGAGGCACGTTGCTAGGCGGAGGGTGTGAGGCCTTGCAAAATGTGGGCGATGTGGGAATATTTCGGCATCAGACTCTTCATCCTCTGAGAGGATGAACATATAGTCACCATCATCGCCCAATCCTTCATCCTCCTCAGGTACTTCCTCCTCCTCCTCTTGCACAGTACTTGCAGCTGACATTACAGCCTGGAGGAGCAGTGGATTTTCCCCTTTAATTGCCTGTCGCCCAACACTGGTGGAAGGTCCATCCTCCTCATCATCATCATCACCTGGAACACAGAGGTTGCAACAGGATAAGTAATTGACCTAGTATAAGGTCTGGTGCAACACAAGGGTTGGCTCTACTGTACTTTGCATTAACAGATGACGCACATGTGACCTGGTTTGGATACCCCTACAAGTGACAGCTCACAGCATAGCACTGAGGGGTGAAATGGAGATGTACATTGCACAAGCAAACTCACCAGGTCCAGCCACAGCTTTGTGTCCCTTTGCGATCCCCCCTGATGACAACTTCTGAACCATGCTCCTCATAGGTTTTGTTGAGGAAGCAGTCCCCGATCCAGCAGCTGAAGAGGAAAGTGACACCATTCTCAATCATCTGCATTACTAATTTACAAACAGGCACATGTGACACTTATGATATGTATGTAACTTTGTTAACGCCAACTGCAGGTTCTATGCAGAAGGGGATTTTGATCTTAGTCATGGTTTTGATAGGGAAACATTTCACGCCACATTTACCTGATGGACATGTGCGAGAGGGTTTCACTGCTGCAGCCAGGATGTCTTGCATTCCCCGGGATGGTGTTGTACGCTGCACTGGTGTCATCCTGTCAGCAGCTGTGATGAGACATAAATGTCCATATTTCAGTACACCAGATGGTAGCTATGAGCTAACATGTATATGTCATTCTCAATGACCATTGATAGGATGTTCCTGGACAATGTGAAGCATGATTACTTCATGGACTTTACATGTGGGCCCCTGCTCACATGCAGCAATTTCCAGCTGTTACCTCCACACAGCACTGACATCAATGAGATGACACATCAACAGACAAACGTGTATGAGAAGGTTACTGATATTTGAAGGAAGGGGAGAAATAATCAGGACGCCACCGCATTACATTGATTACACTAAAATGTCTCATGAGTGTGATGTTGTCTGTTGACAAGTTGAAAGGAGTGTACATCCACAGGCTGACCAGTTTTACATTTGCACATCAGTTCAAACATTGCATTGCAGAGTTCATATGTGAGATGTGCAATAGTCTGGTACATTTTGTGTGCCATTTGTGCTTCCCTACCCATGAAGTCACAAAGCTCATTTTGGATTGAGAGATCACACATTTGTAATGTCCATCCTTTGAGTGTCCTCTGTTCCCATAATCCATTTCCTACATCATGGTAGAACTAAGCTGACAATGGATGATGTCTTGTACAGCAGACATCCTAACCTCATATATTATACACTCACTTATGTAGGTGGATACAGTAGAAGAGGAGGCAAGCAGAATGCAACATTTGACTCAGATCTTACATTGTGGGTAAGTTGCGAAGATTTGATGGTTGCTGCCTACACTGGATTTGTGTTGTGCCTTTCAGCGAAGAGATTTTACAATGTAACTTCCTGAAGACTCACCGTAGCAGCCCATACATCCATCACAAAAGTACACAACTGACATCAGTGCGACCCTCATCCATACCTATTTCAATATGATTTGTCCATTGGAATTTTGCTAGGCCCCGCATCTGCCCAGTGTGTGGTCCCTGACCAGATGTCACAGCCAACCTTGTAGCAGAAGTCACTGTGGGTCTTGGAATCTGGGAGGATATCATTCGACCTACAATGATAAGTGTGTCTGCAACTTTACATTTCTGCTGCCACATGTGATGCACTCAATTTCAGCCACAAAGGATGAGCACAAGCAGTGTGGGCCCTACCGTTGCAGAAGTGTGTAGCACTAATTATCATGAGTGATCACACATTCAACTTGAGCATGGTGGGGGATGGTAGGCACTTGAAATGATCATCAGACCCAAATGCGGGTATTCTGGCCCGATAGCGGAGATTCTGGCCCAGAGGTGGAGATTCCGGCCCGGAGGCGAAAATTCCGCTCCGGGTGTGAAACTTCCGCTCCGGGTGCAGAAATTCCGGCCGGAGTGCGGACGTAAAGTTAGTAGTCATAAGTGATTTCTGTGAATACCATAAATCGTAAGTGCCTTCTGTGAATACCAAAAGTAGTAAGCTTAGGATTTTGTCTCAGATTAGTTCTGTGAATCGGCCCCACTGTGTTTATCCTGAGGAGATGATTGTGGAAACACCACTTGTAGCTGGAAAGTTTTCTTAGCTAACTAAAATGGAATCTCATTTCATTTAGATAGCCAGAATTCCATTATAGCATTTATAGTTGATAGAATAATGGCTGTAGATCATGTTTTTGTTGGTGTCTGAACACTAATTACTGCTTCAGTATCTCAGTGTTGCAACTCATACTACCTTGACTGACTTTATATATGTATTATTTCTGCTAGTATTTCCTTGGCATTTGCTATGGTAAGTTTTAGAAATTGTGTTACTGGTTGACTGGGGTGAGAACCCTGGTTAGGCAGCAACCACAATCCAGTCAGGGTAAGGCACAAGCTAACCCCAAATTAACCTGTGCTCACCCCTGGTAGCTTGGCACATAGCAGTCATGCTCAACTTAGAGGCACTGTGTAAAGTATTTGTGCAACACTTCAAACAGTAAAACAGTGAAAACACCACACAAAAAATCCCACACCAAGTTAGAAGCATAGAGCAAAATTTAATGAAAGAAACAAGACCAAAATGACTAACATCCAATCAGTAGAACTGGAGTTATGAATTTTTAAATATTAAACTCCAAATTGCGCCTAAAAGTAGAAAGCACCAACCAGAGATATCTGGTAGCACTGGACTAGGTCAAAGTCAAAAGTTCAGGCCGATCGCGATGGAGCGTGGGTTGGATACAGTCCCAGATTAGTCCTGCTGAAGTTGTACCGTCTCAGGTTTTGTGCCAAGAGTCCCATTCACCAGGAGAGGGTTGCAAGGAGCAAGAAGAGCATTGCAGGCAGTGGTCGGTCTGGCGTGAAGAGCATGCCCGCCATCGCAGATTGGTGGACTGGGGCTTCACAGTGGTGGTCCACCGTGGGTAATCGATGCTTGCGGGTCCAAGAGACAGTCCATTTTCGGTCGCAATGAGCCCAAACAATTGATTTAAAGAGCCTGTGAGCTACACCAACAGTTCAGTATCTGAGAGGCACCACTTGGGAGTGAGGAACTCGCCGCAGCCGGGTCCAGGGGCTGGTTGGGGAGCCTTTTATGTCCCTGAGGCTCAAATCAGGAGGCCAGCAGACTAGCCCTTTGAGTCACTTTGGTTCAAGATGAAGTTGCAGGTCCAATTCTTTTTCCCCAGGCAAGAGGTCAGCAGGCAGCAGGTCAGCAGAGCGGCAGTTCATTCAGCGCAACAGTCCAACAGAGTGGCAGTCCTTGTAGCAGCACACCAGTCCTTTTTCCTGGCAGAGTATCCACAGGTTCAGATGTGCATTGGAGAGATCATGTCTGAGGTATTTCTTTTAAACACAGCTGTGCCTTTAAACTGGGGAGAAGCTTCTAGAGGCATGCCTTTGAAATGCACAGATGCCCTGCCTCCTTGCCCTGGATCCAGACTAACTACAGCGGCTATGCAGCCTTTTGTGTGAAGACAGGACTAAGCTCAGTACTCAGAGGATTGGGTAAAAATTGCAAAACAAACCTGTGTTGTCAAGAAATGTTACAAATTGAAATAAACTTCAATTACTATTTCATATAGCACTAAGTCCACAAACATAACATTTCAAAATGCACTTCTCATTCTGGTGATGCAACTCCAAAGTGTGATCATCAGATGTGGCAGTTCACCCAGAGTATCAGTAGCAGGAGAACCTTTGGTCTGCTACAACTCCTGGGTCATCTGGTTAGAATTCACAGTGGAGATCCTAGTGGTGTTTTTCATGCAGGGGGGTGGTATTCTACACATTGATTAGGCTTGAGTAACAGTGTTTAGGACATGGAAGAGTTTGTGGCTTTACAGGCAGCTGTGTGCCTCCCAAAGGCCTGCAGAATGATCCAGTACAGAGTGGCACACAATCACAGTTTCTCCCAGAACCTGCTGTTGTTAACCTGACTTTCAAGTATAGTGTCATACCCTAAAGGACAGCATCAGACAAAAACGGAAAGCATCAGATACACATGCAAAGTGTCTAGATGACTGAACAGTATCAGGCATCTATGACAACATCAGAAGGTTATGAGGAATTCATGCACACCACTGACAATCACACACTCTGAGGCGCATGCAGTCAGATAGGCACATATGACCACCAGTCACACAGCTCCACATTTGAAAAGAAAACACTATAGTGTCCAGATTTAGACAGGAGACTCACATATCTTAGCACTTCAATGCGAGTTAACGAGGAATTAAAATTCCCCTGATTTTTTTCATTTTTCTCTTTTTCCTTTTGTGTCTATTACCAATTGCTGGCATGTATGAAAAAGGTCCCCCAGACAGCTTTACAATACCTCCAAGATACCCTCAACTCTCACACATTTTGCAAATATGCCTCACACTCAAGACACCTACATTGGTCTTTGAGCTAGTTAGCATGCTGTTGAGGAACAGTATTGGAGCAAGATGGCAATTATAGTAGTAATAGTACAGGGAGGATTGAGGCCATGTCCATGGTAGGGTGCTGCCGGCTAGGTATGGGGCTGTGTGGGGGTCAAATCTATCTCTTGTTAAGGCTCACCCTGAGGAGAATCAAACACCTGAGTGATAATATCTCTTGTGGGTCTACAATGTTTTTGTCTATAAGGTGGACTGCTAGTCAGGTTTCAACTTGCAAAATTGTTCTTTGAAGTTTTAAAGCTTACAAAGCTGTAAAGTGTGCCAAGCCCAGGAGACATCAGGACCTGGGGAGTGGAGGCCAGTGCGTAGATAGTATACATGCCAACACACCATTTGTTTTAAGCAAAATTGCTTTGTTTTTCCTTTCTTTCACTTACTTTAATGCGAGTCAGTATGAAAAATAAATTCCAACAATTTATTTTTCTAAACCTCCCTCTTTCCTCCTTTCAAATTTTGGGATGTATAAGCTACAGTCTTTGAATCAGAGACCCATAAAGTAAAAACCTATACAAAATTACAAACATTCTGAGTCACAATATTTAGTTAAGCAAAGATCTTCCTCACAGCTCACATCTTTATTTCTCCTCATTGTTTCCTCTTTCTAAGTGTGCAGAATGTAGCACACTTAGAAAGAGGTAAATGCCTCTGAGGATTGTATTTGTGCAGGAAGGTGCATTTTCGTGTACAAAAAGAATCCTGTCTACAATGCAGGCACCCCTGCGCCATGAAGCAATGGTGCCTTTGTTGGCAATAGTCTGCTCACCAGTGCAGGCAGAGCGCAAAAATGCACCATAGAATGTTGAATAAGGCTCAGTTCTGCCTCTCCCTTTCATGCAGCATAGCACAGCAAGGTAGCTTGATGCATTGTGTGAAATATAGATAGATATGGTGTAGGAGAGTAGGATCTGCCTCTTATGTTGCCCCCACTTTTTTTCTGATGTTTACACTGGTTTCTGGCTATAGTCTGGCTGGGTCCCTGCTAATCAGGGCCCCAACCTCTCTGTTCTCTCTAAATGACTTGGAGTGCACTCTAGGTGCACTAGTGATTGGATACTGTGGTACCTTATGAGTCCCTAGTATATGGTACCTTAGGTACCAAGGGCATAAGTACTTCACAGGCCTACTAGGGGCTGAAGCATGTATTATGTCACCCCTGGGAAGCAGACTAAATCTGACACCACAGGCCTGCTACTGCAGCCTGGGTGAGGTGGTGCTAGCACTCCTCACTGAGATATAGGTTTCCTATATCTCCCCTGCACACACATTTAAACCTATCAGTCACCCCTAAGGCAGGCCCTATCAATCCTGAGGGCAGGGTGCTTGGTTCCTATGTGAGAGGGTGCCTCTGCCTGAGCAGGGCCCCTCTGCAGCTCTCAGAGTCCATTCTCTGGGGCTGTTTGTGGATACGGTTAAACCATATACTCTTAAGTGCATTATATCCTCGCGGTAAAATGCTAACTTTGGAATGGCTGCATCAAAACATGTCGTGTTTGGTGTCAAACATCTTGGAATACCACCCCCCCCGCCAGTCCTGGCGGCGGGGGTAGCATTCCACCCTTCTAGAGGGATAGACATGTACCTGCTGTGGAAACGCGGTAGAATCCTGCGGAGCCCTGGCATCACAAAATGGATGCCACCAGTCACAGACACTGGGCTGCCCTCCTGCTGATGACCGAAACTCGCAGTGGAGGAAGCCCAACAATAGGCATCCTGTCACAGGGAGGTGTAACCACCTCCCAGACAGGGTTTAGTGTATTGGGGCTGGGTGGGTGCACTCTTAGAGTGCTTTGAAGTCCTGCACTGGGGGAGCAGAATGCTCCTCTGTGCATATGCCAGTTCAAACCAGCTCAGGGGCTACCTGCCCCTGCTCTGGTGCGAAACTGGACAAAGGGAAGTGGGTGTAGCCACCCACTCCCCTGATCCTCCCATAGGTGGGGTCATAGAGCTAGTCCCTCCCTTTCTTTTAGTATAAGAGGGGGAACCTGTGCATTGCAACCTAGATACCCCTGGACGACGCTCTACAAGAAGAATCCCAGACCTTCGACATTCCACTACCTTTGGAAGACTGAAGAATCTCCCTTTGAGTCAAGGAGTGACTCCCCTGCTTGGCAGGCACCAAAAACTACAAACGATGGTCGCAAACTATGCCGCTCCCGCCGGAGTCCGAAGTCCCTGCAGCCCAAGAAGTGGATTTCCTGACTTCTCAAAGGCCATCGTGAGTCCCCAGCGAAGCTGAGGCCAGTGGACCCCAAGAGTGATGAGGAACCACGACCCCTGGGTACCATGCACTATTGTCGAGTGCAACCCCTTCACAACGTTCTACGAACTTGTGCTTTGGACCACGTGTGGTCCTGGCCTCCAGTAGGAATCCCTCTGAAGATCAAAGGCCTACCACATCCCGAGTGACCGTGGGCCCCTGTTGAGCAAATCCTTCCGAGGCGTCTTCGCAATCTCTTGCCAGTGGGCTTGTGGGTCCCCTGAAGTCTTTCCTACAGAATCAAAGGGCTTCCCTGGTTGCTCCAGGCCTGCCCTGACTTACCCTTGCTGGGTGAGTCCCACAGACCTTGCTGGTCTGCGTCATTGACTTTTTACACTTTCCCCAAGACTTGCTGTTACCAAGGCTTGTTGGCTCCAATCGAGTCTCCGACACCGCAGTAAGCTGCAGACATCGTGGGACACGCTGAATCCAGCTCCTGGCCATCGTCGACACCTCCTGGACCTCGTGGCTGAAGAGTCAAGGCACCCATGAACAACCTGAATCTTGCGACGACGGTGGGCATCCATCTTCCTTGCCCCGAGTCACTGCCAAGTGACTTTGAACACTGTCCCCTCTGCTTTCAGGTCTTCCATCTTCTGAATCCAGGCTTGGATTCCTCCGGACACTTCTCCTGTCGCCGCAAGCAGCAATTCTTCACTGGCTCCCATTGAAAACGACGCCGTGACCCGACACCAAAGAACACCTATGCACCCGGCTCCCCTGGGTGAGGTAACTTCAGCACTACGGTGCTCCTGTGGGTGTGGGCCCTAGAACTACTTACCCTGTAAGTGACTTGCTTGTAGCTACCCTAGAAGTGCCCTAAAACTCTTACTTTCCAAGTGCGACTATCGTGCTGACTCGTACATGGTTCGCGTCTGTGTTAGACACACCGCGTCCAACTCCCTCGCAACTCTATCTGTAACCGCGTCTTTCGACACGTACAAGGACCGATCGGTGTGTTCGCCTCGAACACGCAAGGGACCTTTAACATTGAAATCTCAATCGCGTCTGTTCGCATAGACTCGTACAGGACTCTCACCGGTGCCAGGACACCGCGTCCGTCCCCTGTGGGTCTCCTACAACTACCTGGGGTGGTTCTTGTGGGTCCCTCGATTCTAGATGCCCTAGACCTAGGTCTAGCCAAACTAAGATTGTGATATTTGATTGTGCTAAACTTATTTTGATAATATTTGATTTGTACATATGTTCCTGACTTCTAATCTCATAAAGAGATTAGTAGAGAGTTGTTTATTAATAAATACATATATATTTGATATATATACCTGTGTGGTGTCTTTTCATTTGGTGATTCAAGAGATTGTGTGGTAAAACAAGCTGCTTTACATTCCTTCAAGACTTAGCCTGAAGGCTGCTCTCCACAGCTACCACTAGGATAGCTTTCTTTAAAGGTTGTCTTAAACCTATCTACCATAAGAGTCGAAGTGTTCTGGTGCAAGGTGTCCACTTTAATTAGTGAACAGCATATACCAGGCCAACTTCTCACATATGGCTTTAGCTCTCAACTCCAACTCACGACTGAAGCACAAACATCAACCACTACAAGAAAACCTCAGCCAAAATAATAAAGGAAGTAGAACCCATTGGCAAATGAGGCAAAACAACAAACTCTGTTTTAAATGGTACAACAAAGGCCTTTATGAAGAGAGAAGACAACTGAGGCTATCTGAACAAAGATGGAGACAAGCCCCCTCAACACTGAATCTGGCCATGCTCCAATCCAAAGAAAAAGATACAAAAGCAACATCTTTGAAGCCAAAGCATTCGTCAGACCACAGTTAAACCAAGTGAGAAACCCACCTGGGAGGTTATTTGAGGTGTTCAAACAGCACATCTTTCTAACCAAAAATAGTGATGCCAAACCTTTATTAAAAGATATCAAGTGCTAGGCAATTTCTTCACTAAGAAGATTAAGACGGTTGAGCTATATCTTCCAAGAAACTCAGATGAACTCCCACATGCCTATCGGGGCCTTGAGAGCAATATGATTTAGAGTGAGTTCAAGGAAACTAATGAAAGTGACCTCATCAAGAATACAATACAACTAACAAAAGACCAATCTCACACTCTACTGATCTCTCTTCCTTAATAAAAAAAACTCAGTCCACATTGTCCCCTATTGGGCATTGCTGATGAACACCTCAATGGCTCCTGGCAAAATTCCAGACTGCCTGAAAATAGGGCAAGTCACCCCACTCCTAAAGAAACCCAGAGCAGGCCTGCAAGATCTGAGCAATTTTTGCCCAGTTACGAATCTTTCTTTCCAGGCAAATATACAGGAAAGCTACTTTTCTATGCAACTCAAGCAACACACTGTAGACCACAACTTTCTCCACAATATGCAAATTCAAATTCAAATTCAAATTAGGTCATAGCACAGAAACAGCAATGTTTCAAATCATTGGCAAATCTTATGTTTTCTGGACGCGAGAGAGTCCTGTCTATTCTGCCTTCTCGACCTGTCAGCTGTGTTCGGCATGGTTAGTCATTCCATCATACTCAACAACCGCAATGAAAGAATGAGGGTAAAAGGAACAGTCCTGAGCTTGTTCTTCTTATACCTGAAAAGCTGTTCTCGATGCATAAAACTAAACACTAGACCAGGGGTCTCCAACCGGTCGATCGCGAGCTACCGGTAGCTCGCCAAGGCCCCATGAGTAGCTCGCGCTGGTAGTGTCACAATTTAATCGGCCATTAACATCGTTAAGAGTATTTCGGCCTTTTTTATGTAGACGTTGACCGCCCACACCAGCTGCTCAGATTAGCTTAACTGAGTTTAGCTGAGGAGGGGTGGGCGGGCCAAAGAGGATGACGTTGCTCCTCCAGTAGTCTCGCAGCCGCCTGTCTTTCACATCCTGGCACCGCGCTTTTTATCCTGCGCATCGAGGGCCGGTGCAGAGCAGCAGGCATGGCAGAGCGGAGCGGCCGGTGCTGGAAAGCGTGCAGGTGGTGCAAGCAGTATTAAACTGCCACGAGACACGTACCACCTGCCTTGTTCAGCATGCCACAAGTTTCACCGGAGCAGCAGGTAAGCTAAGGAACCCTACGCAGGCCTCATCAGCTCCACACCCGTAGCGAGCCCCTGCCCTTGCCTGATAGTTGTATCGGCGAGGCGGCTCAGTGGCAGTCCGGGTCACATGAAACCATTAACAAAAAACCGGAGTGAAAAGGCAGCGTTTCACTCCGTTTTTTTGCTAATGCAGATTCTATTTATGTCAAGATCTCCCGTGTTTAAATAAGCTTTATATTTGAACACTGCAACGAAACAGAAAGTGATTTATTTTTCCGCTTGAAGGAATAGTTTCAAGAGCTGAAAAATGTTAAATGTAAACAATTAAAATCGTACACATGTAATTCTTCATTTGCATAGAAACACTTCAATAAAATAGGCAGGGTATGTGCTCACATTCCCAGGTTTAGCTGAAACGTTATAAAACAGTGTTTCATAGGAGTGCAACTTTCAAAGGCTCGCTTAAATAAAACATTAGGCATGCTTGCTACCATGTTTGTGTTTAGTCTTATGCCAGATCATTTTTAGGGTGAGGCGATGCTTGTTAGAATGTCAAAAAGTGTCCACCTGTGGGACGTTGAGGGAGGTTACATCATGATCCATTACGTAACAAGTGTTTCTGATGCCAGGGGGTGTTACACTTCACATCCATTATGTACCAAGTGTGTATTGTCAGGGGTGTCACGCTGTACATCCATTATGTACCAAGTGTCTGTGCTGTCAGGGGGTGTACAATGCTCATCATATGCATTACCTCTGCCTTACTGGAAGTAGCAAAGGTCGGAGGCCCCAAGGCACATTCTGCCCCACTGTTATCTTACAAATCAAACATCTTTACACAGGAGATGGGTAGTGTTCTCGGCTGTCACAACAAAAGGCAGTCAAGGTGGGTTACACATGGTGGCAATTTGTCCGGCCAAGTTCACAAAAACAAGCCCATTCTCTGCAGCTAAGGCAGATGGACAACAACACAAAATGAAGTTTTAAAGAGGGATTTTTTAAAGTTTTTTTAAATAGGAACGCTTCGAATCACAAATAATGTAATTTAAGTAATGGACTAAATTTAAAACAAAAGAAGGCTGGAAGAGCAAGGTGTAAATGTGTCTTCATGAAAATATATGTCCATCTTCCATTTCCAGAGATGCTAGCAGACAAGTCACATGAGACTCTCATCCAATCTTGGCTTTCTGCCCAATAGCACGTTACATTCTGGGCCTTGTGAATGTGCTTTTGTAATTGGAAGTTTGGGCTCTTAATGTCAGCATGCAAAATGTAATCTAAAAGCCAGGACTGTCTGAAAGTGTTACAACCGATATGAGGTTACTTGGCTAGCCATGATATTATTGTAGTAATGTTAGTACAAATATAACCTTCCTGCCCTCAACAATACACAAACAACAACACTCCGCGGTTGCGCAGTCAACTGTAGCTCAAATACTAGTGTAGCCCTTACAGATGGGCGTAGGGGGGTCTCTCGGAAATATGCGCAAGCTGCTTGGCCTTTAGTAGCTCACGACGATTTTCACTGATTAGAAGTAGCTCTCACTACAGAAAAGGTTGGAGACCCCTGCACTAGACTTTCTGATCCATCCTCTGTAGTCCAAATGGTTCACAAGGCTTGATTCTTTATCCTACTCTCTTCAACCTATACTTGGAACCTCTGACCACAATCTTAAAATACTTTAACCTCTCACATCATCTCTATGCTGATGACTCTCAAATACATCTAAAAGTTGCATCTCAAAAAGAACTTCTTTCACTTAAGCAAATTCTAAATGAGATAAAATCCTGGTTGTCCATCAATCACCGGAAACTAAATCTTCTACAGACAGAATCCCTCCTTATATCACCACCCATACCTCAACACCAGTCCAAAAGGGGCTGGAATCACTAAACCTACCTAACAGTAAGCCCAAAATGATTGAATGCACAGTAACTCTCAGAATCACCTTGACAAAAACCTGAACCTACAGGAGCACATAACTGCTATAACAAAAACTGCTCAGCACCAACATACACTTCTGAGAAACATTAAACCATTTATTATGGGAGGAGCTTTTAAAATTGGTTGTTGGAGCCCTTGTGGTCTCAGGACTTGACTATGGTAATGCACTATTTACAGGAATCCCTAAAGTTCACCTGGCTCCACTGAAAGCAACCCTAAGTACTGCAGTGAGACATAATACATCATTTGATTGTTGACTGTTGGAAATGGGGGTCTCTAGTTAGCAATGGCTTGCACCGTTGTCCAAGTAGGGACCCTTCTTTCTAGTCAGGGTAAGGGGGATAACTTCTAAAATAACCCCTGCTCACCCCCTTGGTAGCTTGGCATGAGCAGACAGGCTTATCTCAGAGGCAGTGTGTAAAGCATTTGTGAACACATACAGTAACACAGTGAAAACACTACAAATGGACACCACACCAGTTTAGAAAAATACGTAATCTTTATCTAAACCAAACAAGACCAAAACAACAAAAATCCAAAATACAGTAATAAAAATATGACTTTCAAATGGTAGAAATAGTTCTGTTCAAAGAAAACTGCAGATGCGACACTTTTCACACAAAGTACCTTGGATGCGTCGCACACACAAACAAAAAGGGTCGCAGGGAAGGTGATGCGTCAGTTCCTTACACGCATGGAAGGTGATGCATCGGTTCCTTGCTTCAGGGGAGGTGATGCGTCTGTTCCTTACTGCTGCGCAGGGGAGGCGATGTGTCAGTTCCTTACCAGAGAGGAGGTGATGCATCGGTTTCTTACTGCGTCCCCCAATGATGCCACAGACCTGGCGCCTCAATGTGATGCGTGATGATCCGGGATGATGCATGGGTTCTTACGGCCACACAGCAGGGCTTGCGTCGGAATTGGTGCGGTGATCTCAGACTTTGGAGATCGGTGTACCCTATACGGCGTGCTGCGATTCCTCAAGCCGCGGGCAGGCGCTGCGTCAGGTTCTTCAGCGATGTGCTGGAAACAAGTATGGATGCGTCGCGCTTCTCGCCATTGCGTTGCTTTTCAAGCTCTCAACAGCCAGAACAACCTCCAGAGGCCCAGAAGAGCTACAGGCACCTCTTAGCAGGTCAGAACTCCCAGCAAGGACGTTCAGGGGAGCTGGGGGTGAAGTATTTGTGTCCCTGAGACTTCAGAACAGGAGGCAAGCTCTTCTTCCAGCCCTTGGAGATCTTCCTCAAGCAGGGGACACAGCAAAGTCCTTTTCCCTTTCCTTGGCAGAAACAGCCACTGCAGGCCAACCCCAGACAGCAAACAGCATTGGGGAAGCACTCCTCCTCAGTTTCTCCAGCTCTTCTCCTTGGCAGGATCACTGACAGAATATCGACAACAAAAATGTCGAGATACAAAAATATCGGGACAAAAATATCGTTGTCTAGAATATCGAAGTCCTATCTACATCATGGTAAGTACAAAAATATCGAAAAAAAATATTGTCAAAAATATCGTTGTAAAAATATCGTTATTTTTAAATGCTTAAAAAATAATGTAAAATAAAGTAAATAATACATATAATTAAAAAAACATAGTTAGAATTATTAGTAAATGTTTAAAATAATAAATAATAAATATAATGTTAAAAATAATTAAACATACATATATATAAAATATAATATATAAATTTACTTAATAATATTTATAAATAAATATAATAAATTATAAAATGTTAGAAACATACTAAAAATTATAAATACATATATATATATACATATACCAGTAAAATAAAAAAATATATATAATATATATATAATAATTTAAAATATTAAAATATTATAATCTTTTACAATTACATTTGACACTACATTAACAGCAACAGTAGGGAAAATGTTGGATAGCGGAGAGGATAAAATTACTATTCCCACTCCAGGGAGTGCAACAGTAGGGAAAGTGTTGGATAGCGGAGGGGAATAATTTACTATTCCCACTCCACGGAGTGCAACAGTAAGAAAAGTGTTGGATAGCGGAGGGGAATAATTTACTATTCCCACTCCAGCAAGTACAACAGTACGGAAAGTGTTGGATAGCGTAGGGGAATAATTTACTATTCTCACTTCAGGGAGCGCAACATTAAGGAAAGTGTTGGATAGCGTAGGGGTAACTATTACTATTCCTACTCCAGAGATAGCAACAGTAGGGAAAGTGTTGGATAGCATAGGGGTAAAAATTACTATTCCCACTCCAGAGAGTGCAACAATAGGGAAAGTGTTGGATAGCGGAGTGGATAAAATTACTATTCCCACTCCAGCGAGTTCAACAGTAGGGAAAGTGCTGGATAGCAGAGGGGAATAATTTACTATTCCCACTCCAGCAAGTACAACAATAGGGAAACTGTTGGATAGTGGAGGGGAATAATTTATTATTCCCACTCCAGCAGGTAGAACTGTAGGGAAAGTGTTGGATAGCGGAGGGGAATAATTTACTATTCCCACTCCAGCAGGTAGAACTGTAGGGAAAGTGTTGGATAGTGGAGTGGAATAATTTACTATTCCCACTCCAAAGAGTGCAACAGTAGGGAAAGTGTTGGATAGTGGAGGGGTAACAATTACTATTCCCACTCCAGCAAGTGCAACAGTAGGGAAAGTTTTGGATAGCGGAGGGGAATAATTTACTATTCCCACTCCAGATAGTGCAACAGTAGGGAAAGTGTTGGATAGCAGAGGGTATAAAATGTACTATTTCCACTCCAGCAAATGCTACAGTAGGAAAAGTGTTGGATAGCGGAGGGGTAAAAATTACTATTCCCACTCCAGAGAGTGCAACAGTAGAGAAAGTGTTGGATAGCAGAGTGGATAAAATTACTATTCCCACTCCAGCAAATGCTACAGTAGGAAAAGTGTTGGAAAGCAAAGGGGAATAATTTACAATTCCCACTCCAGGGAGTGCAACAGTAAGGAAAGTGTAGGATAGCGGAGGGGATTAATTTACTATTCCCACTCCAAGGAGTGCAACAGTAGAGAAAGTATTGGATAGCGGAAGGGTAACAATTACTATTCCCACTCCAGCGAGTGCAACAGTAGGGAAAGTTTTGGATATCGAAGGGGAATAATTTACTATTCCCACTCCAGCGAGTGCAACAGTAGTAAAAGTGTTGGATAGCGGAGGGGATAAAATTACTATTCCCACTCCAGCAAGTGCAACAGTAGGGAAAGTGTTGGATAGCGTAGGGGTAAAAATTACTATTCCCACTCCAGCAATAGCAACAGTAGGGAAAGTGTTGGATAGCGGAGAGGAATAATTTACTATTCCCATTCCAGCAAATGCAACAGTAGGGAAAGTGGTGGATTGCATAGGTGAATAATTTAGTATTCACACTCAAGCAAAATAATTAAAATTAATGATCAAACAATTAATTAATTTAAAAAAAATTAACTCCCACCATATTCCCCTATAAATGACACCACCAATATTGTAAAACATAACACTATTAACATAATTAAATAATAATTAATTAATTAATTAATTAAAATTAACAAGCAATTTAAGCGCAATCAATAATAAATTAATTCACACTATTAACACTATAAACCAATTTAAAATAAATATTCTAATAAACAATTTAATAAAATATATTATAATTAAATTACTTCCCATCCTACTCCCCTATCAACCCACAACCCACTCTTAAAAAAATGACACAAATAACATTATTAATAATTAATTAATAATTATTAATAACCAATTAATAAATAATTAACAATACATTATTTATCACAATTAACAGTATAAAATTTGAAATACATAAATATCAAATAATTAAAAATATAAATGAATTAATAATTATTAAATTACTTCCCACCCTACTCCCCTATAAACCCACAACCCGCTCCTAAAACAATTACACAATTAAGATATTTACCAAATAATTATTAATAATTGACAACCAATGAATAACTAATTATTAATTAATTAATTACCACAATTAACAATATAAAAGATTAAATACATAAATATTAATTAATCAAATTTATTTATTAATTAATTATAATTAAATTACTTCCCACCCTATTCCCCTATAAACCCACAACCCGCTACGGAACAAAAACACAAAAATTAATTAAAATAAATTAAAAACTTATAAAAATTATTATTACATTTATTATAATTAAATTACTTCCCACCCTATTCCCCTATAAACCCACAACCCGCTACGGAACTAAAACGCAAAATTTACTTTAAAAAGAATTATTAACTTCTAAAAATGTAACACATATATTAAAAAACAAATGCAATACTTACACAAAAAAATAGAACACATACATATAAAATACACACTAAAATACATAACACTAAATAAAACAACGATATTTTTAACAACGATATTTTTGCTAACGATATTAATTACTTCGATATTTTAAAAAACAATATTACTTACCTTCAACTCGATATTCTTGACAACGATATTCTGACTGTCGATATTTTTGGACTCGATATTACTGCTACTCGATATTTCCAACTCGATATTATGTCTGTTCACCCCTTGTCTAAGGTTCCTCTTGATTCCCAGAAGTGATCTTTGAAGTCTTTTCTATCCCTGAGACTTCCAACAGGAGGCAAGCTCTACTTCAAGCCCTTAGAGAAACTCTAACAGCAGGACGATGAAAGCAAAGTCCAGTCCTTTTCCTGCCCAAGACAGAAGCAACCACTGCAGGCCAACCCCAACAGCCCACAGCACAAGGGCAGTACCCCTCCTCCAGCTTTCCCAGTTCGTCTTCTTGACAGGTTCCTTAGTTCAGCAGTAATCTAAAGTTCAGTGTTCTGGGCCCCACTTTTTATAACACAAATTCCTTTGTTCTCTGGAGGCAGAGAAGCTCTTTGCCCAGCCAAAACCAGTTCTGTCCTCTCTGGTGCAGCTGCCCGGCAGGAGGTAGAGACAGCATTGTGTAAGGCAGACAGGGCCTATTCAGGTGCAAGGGAAATCTACTCCTACCACTCTAAATGCAGACCGGGCCTATTCAGGTGCTAGTGAGAACTCCTCCCCCTACTCTGAATGCAGCAAGGTCTATTCAGCCCAACCCTGACTCATTCAGGAAAGGCAGGACACACATCAACCCCCCCCCCCCATTGGTGGCTGTCTGAGAGAATGCACATCCCCAGCCCCTGTCACCCCAAAGCCAGACAGTCAATACACAAACCAGCAGAGGCACACAGGATGGCTAAGCAAGAAAACACCCACTTTCTAAAAGTGGTATTTTCAAACACAGAATGTAAAAATCATCCTCACTAAAAGATGCATCTTTACATTCTGAGTTCAGGCATACTAAACTTTATCTTCCTATCTTGTCCCAATGGGAAGTTATATTTATAAGATGTTATAAATGAGCTCCCATTCTATCCTATGGGACAGATAGCCTTTCAATAGTGAAAAACGAAATTGGCATTATTTCCCTATCAGGACATGCCACACACATCAGGACATGTCCTACCTTTCACATACACTGCACCCGGCCCACAGGGGTACCTTGGGCCTACCTTAGGGGTGACTCACATGTAAGAAAAGTGAAGGTTAGGGCTTGGCAAGTGGGTTCCCTTGCAAGGTCAACGTGGCAGTACCAAACTACGCACAGACACTGCAGTGGCAGGTCTGAGTTACATTTACAGGCTGCTTATGTGGGTGGCACAATCAGTGCTGCAGGCCCACTAGCAGCATTTGATTTACAGGCCCTGGGCACACACAGTGCACTGTACTAGGGAATGACTAGTAAATCAAATATGGCAATTATGGAATAAAAAAATCCATAACAACAATTTACAGGGAGAGCATATGCACTTTAGCACTGATCAGCAGTGGTAAAAGTGCCCAGAGTCATAAAACCAACAAAAACAGGGTCCAAAACAGGAGGCCAAAAAGCAAAAAATCTGGGGATAAACCCGCTGAAAAAGCCAGGTCTAACATTGACCTACCTGAAAAACAATCTCACTCTGGAGGCAGGCAATCACTGTGTGCTTCTGAATCAATTTTCTTTGAAATCCACAGATTCAAGATATCAAGAACCAAATCTTGATAGTTCTCTGGAAGTGCTCCCAGATTCTGGAACTCGCTCTGTCCACAGACACACACAAATCCCTCTTTTGAATCATGATAGAATCTGAAAAACGTATTGAGCAAAACTTACCTTCTAAGTTAAATTTCTATACATACCCAAACTTACCTCAAATGTGAGCAAACTACATACCTAAATTCAATGTAAATGTAAACGAACTATAAGTATGAATTTATGTAACATTCCTCTGTTTATTTACTATTGTTCCCTTTTGTTGTAATTTTTTCCTATTATAAATCTCTCTGACTCCCCCAGGCCTAGTTCATGCTATAGAAAACTGTAAATAAATAAACAGATTGTTCCTTGGTGCCTGTGTCAAGTTTCTCAAGGTGGACATGTGAGAGTAAACATAAATGCATACATTTTACAATTGAAATGCAAGCAATTCATTTGCACAGTTAGCCACATTGTTATCCAAGTATGAACATTAATATATGAATTCCATGTATTTTAAATAAAAACGCATCACAATAAACCTTGCCATTGTTCACTTCACTTTTCACATCCCCAGGCATTGCAGGGCTCAGCAATGAAACCATCTCATAACCATCCAAAGGTCATGTTTGGTCAGATCAAGCCGGTTCATACGTGCAGCACTGTGTGTGGAGCTCAGAGCAGAACACTGAGAATGACTAATATATGTGTTTTTCCCAAGCGACACCTTTTAGATTGGTTTTATGTTCTTATGTCTGGTCAAAACACAATAAAGGACCTTGTGGAGTTCTTGTTTCATTTCAGCATATCAGTGCCATACAACAGCATCTTTAGTTTCTCAGCTAAATAGGGAACTCAACTGTGGCTCATGTTCATGATGTTGTTTCTGTAACCTCTCTAAACTTACTGGTATCTTTACAGTCTCTGCTGTGGATAACATCACTCGCAACAAGTGCAGATGGATCATTCCATTAACTGGAAATTTACTCTTACAGCAACCTGACAAGGAAACCAGTGGTATAAGTCAAGTCATCTGAATTAGCAGAAGTTCTTCCACGAAGGTGATAAAATAGCTTCAAGCTATTCATTAGTATCTCCAGCTGTGGGGACCCAGATGAAAAACTCTCTTTCAAAACTCCCTGATCCTAAATATGCTTCAGACAAATTGCCAGATGAAGAGATATTGTTGAGCAATCACAAAAAATATATTCATGCGTGTTGGCCTGCTTTCAACTCTGATCAAAGTAAAGAGAAACCACCCAAACCAACTGGAAACAAACTGCTCTCCTCCTGATACTTCAAGATGATACAAAGTCAATTTCTATGCTACATCGTTCCATTAATGTTATTAGGAATGCAATAGCCATTTTGAATCCAAGACAAATTCCCGTGATTAAATCAATCACACTACAAACTTATGAAAGAAATCCAAAGAGATGGCCTGATACATATGGATAGAGTCACACTGTTGTTATTCTTGGATGGGTTGCACATCAAAATGCAACCCTGAAAGTGTTTAATAGGGTTGTTTTTTTAACATTGGGTGGGATGTAGCACTTGATCAAGCAACTATTGCATAAGCAGGGTCAGCTGAGTCTTTCTCGAATGTCACTCATATTAAGAAGACCTTAGAAGCACATTATATAACAGCATGTGCCTGGTACACTCTTAGGCAGGATGCTTGTCAGGAGTATTACAGTGAGAAAGAGAAAGAAGGCCAAACTAACATCATTTCTGTGGATGACTGCAAGAAGACTCAAGAGGAAAAATCCCCTCAGTTTCAGTTTTGGAACCTTGCACTCACCGGACACTGGACATATTCACCTGTGGTAGAACTGTATATGAGGGGGATTGTGAATTGTACATAAACTCTGTCTAAACTTCAGTGGTTCTTCTTTGCCCTTGGTCGCCAGAACTGCACACACTTTTTTGCCGTTCGCCTGAGAGACATGACATATTTCTATAAAAAGTGCCAAATATCGTTGCTGTGAAGGAAAATTCGCAATTTATAAAACAGGTTGTCAATTTTCCAGCATTTCTCTCAATGAAGCACATGAAAAAATAATGCCCTAGTGAAAGGTACTGGATGAGCCCGATGATTTCCTATTACGATGGATGGTGTGTGAACTACAGGTAGCCAGGATTGTGGATGCGTTTGTCAGGCTAACCAACCAACTCAAAATAAGCAAGGCTCTCACCATGACATTAATCATAGAAAGTCACAAAAGTTCCTGAATAAAGTCTTTAACTTGGCAGCTGCATAATGGAAACAGGTTTTCAGTTACAGGTGAAAATCTTTTGATTGTAAATACTGCAAACGACCATGACAAGTGAAAAAGCCTCTAGAAATGGCTATTACCAGCAACAGGTTCCCTCAGTTCAACTGTACATCACAAACATCAAAATCTAGTCATTTATAGTAGCAGTGAAAATGCTAAAACAAGACATAAATGTGTTGTTCAAACTGGACATAGCTTTTCAGATTCATCATTGAGATGCAGACAAATTTGTCTGTCATCAAAACAATATTTATACTCCATGCTTCTCAAACCATGGCTTACTGAATTATAAAGAGAACCCCTATCTACTTAAGTTTTGTGCGAACTTGATGCCGATTTGACAATCCTAAATGGACCTGCCATTGTCCATGTGATTACTCTAGATAAGGCGGATGCCTGGACTATACCATGAAATTCATTGCCTATGTGCAAAATCAGTTTAGCAACCCCAGTCAGCACTGAATAGATAATATTGTTGATGGCTATAAAGCAGACAGGCGGAAGCTCTCTGCGCAAGCTAAAATAGGTAAAGGATCAAGTAGACAAGTTCAGATGGCACAAATAGTGCCAGTGAAAGGGCATGTGCTCAGAGTGGCCTATCAGGCAGGACATATTTGTGATAACAAATAATAATAAATAACTTCAGCTCCCAAACTTAAATATTTTTGGTTGGGCTCGAGATAGACAGGGGCATATTCACAAGCCCCTATCGCCACGGGAACGTCACTTTTTTTTACGTTCCCGTGACGATAGGGCCAGAGCCCTATTCTCAAGGCAGAGTTAACTCACTTAACGTAGCTTAAAGCCACGTTAAGTGGTTTAACGCTGCCTTGAGAATAGGGCCTCTTTCACGCAAAACTTAGCGTGAAAGGGGGCGTGCAGTGGGTGTTGCAGTGGGCGTACCACCGCAACACCCATTGAGTTTGACTCTACCGCCTATTATCAAGGGCGGCGATAATAGGAGGTAGCGCCAAACTTAAGACGGGGACATTTCCTGTCTTAAGGTGGCTAAACGAGGAGAAAACCTTTATTTCTCCTCGTTTTTGCTTTTTCCAGGTCTGCTACATGTAGCAGCACACATGGAAAACGCAAACTGGCATTTTTTGGTTTGTTAATGTACAGGAAGGGACACCTTCCTGTGCATTAACAAACCCCCCTGCTCGCAGACACCCTTGCGCTCTGGTTACACAATTAAGATATTTACCAAATAATTATTAATAATTGACAACCAATGAATAACTAATTATTAATTAATTAATTACCACAATTAACAATATAAAAGATTAAATACATAAATATTAATTAATCAAATTTATTTATTTATTAATTATAATTAAATTACTTCCCACCCTATTCCCCTATAAACCCACAACCCGCTACGGAACAAAAACACAAAAATTAATTAAAATAAATTAAAAACTTATAAAAATTATTATTACATTTATTATAATTAAATTACTTCCCACCCTATTCCCCTATAAACCCACAACCCGCTACGGAACTAAAACGCAAAATTTACTTTAAAAAGAATTATTAACTTCTAAAAATGTAACACATATATTAAAAAACAAATGCAATACTTACACAAAAAAATAGAACACATACATATAAAATACACACTAAAATACATAACACTAAATAAAACAACGATATTTTTAACAACGATATTTTTGCTAACGATATTAATTACTTCGATATTTTAAAAAACAATATTACTTACCTTCAACTCGATATTCTTGACAACGATATTCTGACTGTCGATATTTTTGGACTCGATATTACTGCTACTCGATATTTCCAACTCGATATTATGTCTGTTCACCCCTTGTCTAAGGTTCCTCTTGATTCCCAGAAGTGATCTTTGAAGTCTTTTCTATCCCTGAGACTTCCAACAGGAGGCAAGCTCTACTTCAAGCCCTTAGAGAAACTCTAACAGCAGGACGATGAAAGCAAAGTCCAGTCCTTTTCCTGCCCAAGACAGAAGCAACCACTGCAGGCCAACCCCAACAGCCCACAGCACAAGGGCAGTACCCCTCCTCCAGCTTTCCCAGTTCGTCTTCTTGACAGGTTCCTTAGTTCAGCAGTAACCTAAAGTTCAGTGTTCTGGGCCCCACTTTTTATAACACAAATTCCTTTGTTCTCTGGAGGCAGAGAAGCTCTTTGCCCAGCCAAAACCAGTTCTGTCCTCTCTGGTGCAGCTGCCCGGCAGGAGGTAGAGACAGCATTGTGTAAGGCAGACAGGGCCTATTCAGGTGCAAGGGAAATCTACTCCTACCACTCTAAATGCAGACCGGGCCTATTCAGGTGCTAGTGAGAACTCCTCCCCCTACTCTGAATGCAGCAAGGTCTATTCAGCCCAACCCTGACTCATTCAGGAAAGGCAGGACACACATCAACCCCCCCCGCCCATTGGTGGCTGTCTGAGAGAATGCACATCCCCAGCCCCTGTCACCCCAAAGCCAGACAGTCAATACACAAACCAGCAGAGGCACACAGGATGGCTTAGCAAGAAAACACCCACTTTCTAAAAGTGGTATTTTCAAACACAGAATGTAAAAATCATCCTCACTAAAAGATGCATCTTTACATTCTGAGTTCAGGCATACTAAACTTTATCTTCCTATCTTGTCCCAATGGGAAGTTATATTTATAAGATGTTATAAATGAGCTCCCATTCTATCCTATGGGACAGATAGCCTTTCAATAGTGAAAAACGAAATTGGCATTATTTCCCTATCAGGACATGCCACACACATCAGGACATGTCCTACCTTTCACATACACTGCACCCGGCCCACAGGGGTACCTTGGGCCTACCTTAGGGTGACTCACATGTAAGAAAAGTGAAGGTTAGGGCTTGGCAAGTGGGTTCCCTTGCAAGGTCAACGTGGCAGTACCAAACTACGCACAGACACTGCAGTGGCAGGTCTGAGTTACATTTACAGGCTGCTTATGTGGGTGGCACAATCAGTGCTGCAGGCCCACTAGCAGCATTTGATTTACAGGCCCTGGGCACACACAGTGCACTGTACTAGGGAATGACTAGTAAATCAAATATGCCAATTATGGAATAAAAAAATCCATAACAACAATTTACAGGAGAGCATATGCACTTTAGCACTGATCAGCAGTGGTAAAAGTGCCCAGAGTCATAAAACCAACAAAAACAGGGTCCAAAACAGGAGGCCAAAAAGCAAAAAATCTGGGGATAAACCCGCTGAAAAAGCCAGGTCTAACATTGACCTACCTGAAAAACAATCTCACTCTGGAGGCAGGCAATCACTGTGTGCTTCTGAATCAATTTTCTTTGAAATCCACAGATTCAAGATATCAAGAACCAAATCTTGATAGTTCTCTGGAAGTGCTCCCAGATTCTGGAACTCGCTCTGTCCACAGACACACACAAATCCCTCTTTTGAATCATGATAGAATCTGAAAAACGTATTGAGCAAAACTTACCTTCTAAGTTAAATTTCTATACATACCCAAACTTACCTCAAATGTGAGCAAACTACATACCTAAATTCAATGTAAATGTAAACGAACTATAAGTATGAATTTATGTAACATTCCTCTGTTTATTTACTATTGTTCCCTTTTGTTGTAATTTTTTCCTATTATAAATCTCTCTGACTCCCCAGGCCTAGTTCATGCTATAGAAAACTGTAAATAAATAAACAGATTGTTCCTTGGTGCCTGTGTCAAGTTTCTCAAGGTGGACATGTGAGAGTAAACATAAATGCATACATTTTACAATTGAAATGCAAGCAATTCATTTGCACAGTTAGCCACATTGTTATCCAAGTATGAACATTAATATATGAATTCCATGTATTTTAAATAAAAAACGCATCACAATAAACCTTGCCATTGTTCACTTCACTTTTCACATCCCCAGGCATTGCAGGGCTCAGCAATGAAACCATCTCATAACCATCCAAAGGTCATGTTTGGTCAGATCAAGCCGGTTCATACGTGCAGCACTGTGTGTGGAGCTCAGAGCAGAACACTGAGAATGACTAATATATGTGTTTTTCCCAAGCGACACCTTTTAGATTGGTTTTATGTTCTTATGTCTGGTCAAAACACAATAAAGGACCTTGTGGAGTTCTTGTTTCATTTCAGCATATCAGTGCCATACAACAGCATCTTTAGTTTCTCAGCTAAATAGGGAACTCAACTGTGGCTCATGTTCATGATGTTGTTTCTGTAACCTCTCTAAACTTACTGGTATCTTTACAGTCTCTGCTGTGGATAACATCACTCGCAACAAGTGCAGATGGATCATTCCATTAACTGGAAATGTACTCTTACAGCAACCTGACAAGGAAACCAGTGGTATAAGTCAAGTCATCTGAATTAGCAGAAGTTCTTCCACGAAGGTGATAAAATAGCTTCAAGCTATTCATTAGTATCTCCAGCTGTGGGGACCCAGATGAAAAACTCTCTTTCAAAACTCCCTGATCCTAAATATGCTTCAGACAAATTGCCAGATGAAGAGATATTGTTGAGCAATCACAAAAAATATATTCATGCGTGTTGGCCTGCTTTCAACTCTGATCAAAGTAAAGAGAAACCACCCAAACCAACTGGAAACAAACTGCTCTCCTCCTGATACTTCAAGATGATACAAAGTCAATTTCTATGCTACATCGTTCCATTAATGTTATTAGGAATGCAATAGCCATTTTGAATCCAAGACAAATTCCCGTGATTAAATCAATCACACTACAAACTTATGAAAGAAATCCAAAGAGATGGCCTGATACATATGGATAGAGTCACACTGTTGTTATTCTTGGATGGGTTGCACATCAAAATGCAACCCTGAAAGTGTTTAATAGGGTTGTTTTTTAACATTGGGTGGGATGTAGCACTTGATCAAGCAACTATTGCATAAGCAGGGTCAGCTGAGTCTTTCTCGAATGTCACTCATATTAAGAAGACCTTAGAAGCACATTATATAACAGCATGTGCCTGGTACACTCTTAGGCAGGATGCTTGTCAGGAGTATTACAGTGAGAAAGAGAAAGAAGGCCAAACTAACATCATTTCTGTGGATGACTGCAAGAAGACTCAAGAGGAAAAATCCCCTCAGTTTCAGTTTTGGAACCTTGCACTCACCGGACACTGGACATATTCTCCTGTGGTAGAACTGTATATGAGGGGGATTGTGAATTGTACATATACTCTGTCTAAACTTCAGTGGTTCTTCTTTGCCCTTGGTCGCCAGAACTGCACACACTTTTTTGCCGTTCGCCTGAGAGACATGACATATTTCTATAAAAAGTGCCAAATATCGTTGCTGTGAAGGAAAATTCGCAATTTATAAAACAGGTTGTCAATTTTCCAGCATTTCTCTCAATGAAGCACATGAAAAAATAATGCCCTAGTGAAAGGTACTGGATGAGCCCGATGATTTCCTATTACGATGGATGGTGTGTGAACTACAGGTAGCCAGGATTGTGGATGCGTTTGTCAGGCTAACCAACCAACTCAAAATAAGCAAGGCTCTCACCATGACATTAATCATAGAAAGTCACAAAAGTTCCTGAATAAAGTCTTTAACTTGGCAGCTGCATAATGGAAACAGGTTTTCAGTTACAGGTGAAAATCTTTTGATTGTAAATACTGCAAAAGACCATGACAAGTGAAAAAGCCTCTAGAAATGGCTATTACCAGCAACAGGTTCCCTCAGTTCAACTGTACATCACAAACATCAAAATCTAGTCATTTATAGTAGCAGTGAAAATGCTAAAACAAGACATAAATGTGTTGTTCAAACTGGACATAGCTTTTCAGATTCATCATTGAGATGCAGACAAATTTGTCTGTCATCAAAACAATATTTATACTCCATGCTTCTCAAACCATGGCTTACTGAATTATAAAGAGAACCCCTATCTACTTAAGTTTTGTGCGAACTTGATGCCGATTTGACAATCCTAAATGGACCTGCCATTGTCCATGTGATTACTCTAGATAAGGCGGATGCCTGGACTATACCATGAAATTCATTGCCTATGTGCAAAATCAGTTTAGCAACCCCAGTCAGCACTGAATAGATAATATTGTTGATGGCTATAAAGCAGACAGGCGGAAGCTCTCTGCGCAAGCTAAAATAGGTAAAGGATCAAGTAGACAAGTTCAGATGGCACAAATAGTGCCAGTGAAAGGGCATGTGCTCAGAGTGGCCTATCAGGCAGGACATATTTGTGATAACAAATAATAATAAATAACTTCAGCTCCCAAACTTAAATATTTTTGGTTGGGCTAGAGATAGACAGGGGCATATTCACAAGCCCCTATCGCCACGGGAACGTCACTTTTTTTTACGTTCCCGTGACGATAGAGCCAGAGCCCTATTCTCAAGGCAGAGTTAACTCACTTAACGTAGCTTAAAGCCACGTTAAGTGGTTTAACGCTGCCTTGAGAATAGGGCCTCTTTCACGCAAAACTTAGCGTGAAAGGGGGCGTGCAGTGGGTGTTGCAGTGGGCGTACCACCGCAACACCCATTGAGTTTGACTCTACCGCCTATTATCAAGGGCGGCGATAATAGGAGGTAGCGCCAAACTTAAGACGGGGACATTTCCTGTCTTAAGGTGGCTAAACGAGGAGAAAACCTTTATTTCTCCTCGTTTTTGCTTTTTCCAGGTCTGCTACATGTAGCAGCACACATGGAAAACGCAAACTGGCATTTTTTGGTTTGTTAATGTACAGGAAGGGACACCTTCCTGTGCATTAACAAACCCCCCTGCTCGCAGACACCCTTGCGCTCTGGTGCAAGGGTGCCTGTTTTGGCGATATATCGTGAGATTTATCGCCGTTGATGTGGGTAACGCCAGTCTGCACCACATTCTTGTGAATAGGGTGCAGACTGGCGTTTCTGAAGTGGCGGTGAGAGGTGTTAAGCCGAGGAGGCTAACGCCTCTCACCGCCACTTCTTTGTGAATATGCCCCACAGTGTTCCTAAAGGCAGCCATGTCACTCATCCGCCTGCATGTCACAAGAATTGCTGTGGAGCAAGTGTAAACGCAGATGTGCTTCACTGTGCAAATGGGTAAAGGCTGATTTACCCGGCAGTGGTCTCTGTTTATGAGGTGGTTGTGAGTGAACTGAATTTTAATTTGATGAGCATACTTTTTTGAACTTTTAAAGAAATAAACATTTTAGTTTGCTGTTTAAACTTAATCCATTTTATTACTTTAAACAAAAATAATGTTTAACAGAGACGGAAAGTGAAAAGTGAAGAAAATCTCATTTTTTCACAGTTAACTTGGTTTTTATTTTGTGAAATGATTACAAAATATAATTTACTTTCATATGTTATTAACAATGAAAAATGCATTTAACATATAAACGTAAGTTTCATTAAAACCCTACTTTTGTCATTTCATTATTTTGTAACCTAGTAAGATAATGGGCTTATTGAGTGAATTTCCCCTGTGTTCTTTCACAGTTGACAAGATTTTAGAGATGAATATTGTTCCTGCACAACTGTTGTTTTGCCTTTTTTTTTAAATAGAAAACAGACATCCAAACACATCTTTAAAAAGTTAAATTAAAAACGTATTTTGGTGGCCATTTTCCAACATAACGGCTTTCGATGGTTGAGGCCAGTGCCTCCAAAGTTTCACTTTATAATTTGGGTATAAACAACACTTACGCCCCGTTTCATGGTCTTACCTAACAAATACATGATTCACCCAAAATTAGGACATATCGTTTCAGCTCACTGTAGGGTCATTGCTCATCATCAATCAAAAAGCTTAATTTCGGTTGAGAACCATAAAGCAAAATTAAAACAGTAAAAGATACAAAAAGATCGTTCCACATAAAAGGGTAACATTTCAATGTCCTATAATTAATTTTCTTCAGAGAAATGTGGTAGGTTACACACCAGATATAAAATGTTAAAAACCATAAAAACCATAGAAACAAAAGCAAACAACAGATTGTCAAGTTGAACATGAATTACTGTAAGATATTTACACCGTGCCCATAGGGGTTAGGGTTCATAAAACCAATGATAGACTTAAAATACAGAGAAATGTCATGCAAATTGCATCATACTACAAGAAAAGTGAGAGATGATAAAAAATAAGAGGTTACAAAAGCTTTCATAAAAGCCACTCACAATCTAAGATCATGAGTGGCACAGGAATTGGGCCGAGAGTGAGTGACCTGAGCGGCTCTGTGCTCAGGAGTACTTCGAAAGAGACACCTAAGAAAGCTCCATCAAAACCCAATTACAGTTGATTCATAGTATTGGCTCTTATACACCAACTCCAATGTAGGAACTTAGCTACAGCAAAGAAAGGGACTCAGTAGTGTCAGCGCGCAGTAACCTAAGTGTCACATTACATTGCCTAGTTCCCAGTTGCCTACAAATTGAAAGCAGCCACTGTTTCCTAGGGCATTCATACCACGGACAAAAGAAGTAGTGAAGTAGAGTTTTGTCCGCATGGAGGTAAACTGGGCAAACAGTACATGAATCAGTGGCATCTTTCCACTTCTTACAAAATCTTGACAGGCAATCTCTCATTATGAAACTTGATGTACAGCTGCCTAAATAGGGAGGCCGAGATATAATCAAGGAAACCTTGGAAGCTCCTCTGATTTATGACATCCATAAAATCTGAGGTGAGCTTGCCTAAGTTCTTACCGCTCTCTTCCGATACCCATATGTATGCCCAATATATTTCCTTCACAAAGGTTTTGGATATAGGTTTCTGTTGTGTCTCAGTGCCCCAATACTCCTCCAAGCCCAATAATGTCAACATTGCTCATAATCAACTTGTGTGTCTGTTGTTAGACCAGGCTCCTTGGCATTGGTTTCACCCTAATTTTTTGCCTTCAGACTTCCTGTTTTGCTGACTTTATTTTTGCTGGACTGAGGACTCTGCACACTTTACCACCACTAACCAGTGCTAAAGGGCTTGTGCTCTCTCCTTAAAACATGGTAATATTAGCTTATACCCAATTGCCATATTTCATTTACTTGTAAGTCTCTAGTATTGTGGCACTACCTGTGCCTAGGGCCTGTAAATTAAATGTACATGGCATTAAGCAAGAGTACATTTTAGCCCCTGCCCTTTTTTATCTGCTCTTGTGGATCTTGACACCCACACTGGACTCGATAATTAGTGATGCAACAAAACTAGCCAATTGTCCCATCACTTGCGTACTCTACTCTGACGATGTTGTCATCTTAAGTAAAACAGCGAAGGGGCTGCAGAGGCTGATCGACTCTATGCAGCAGCACAGCAGTGCAAATGGAAGGACGTGAAATACGAAAAGACGAACATTGTAATTTTCGGCCGGAAAAAGAAAAAAAAGCGGCACACAGTATCTAAGTAATCACCGCCTGACTGCAGCATCAAAATACAAATACTTGGGATGCTGGCTGAACAACAATGATGGACACTTAACGTATTTAAATTCATTAAAACCCAAATTTGCTACAATTAAATTCGCCTTTTATACCAACTTCAAACATACAAAACAGCTCACTTTGGAAACCCTTCCAAAGATAATAAAAGCCAAACTCATTCCCACACTAGGTTGCGGCTTGTAATATTTCCCGGGGAAACTTCGCACCTTTTTAAACACGACCCAGAGTTCTGTTTTAAGGTCATTGTTTAAGCTTTCTTCCCACACCTCTGCAACCCAGATCAGGCTGGAATTCATGCTGTGTAACCAATCCTTAGCACAGAAAGCCAGCCTCCTCAAATACCTGCATTCAGCTCATGCGGCAACAGAAAGGCACTCTGTAGAATCTAATCTGACTAGAAGCAACATTAGTGAACAAAGCACCTCAAAATCCTTGAAGCTTGCCCTTTTCGATGCCTTGGAGTTCATGCATCAACCTATTGGAACCAAAATCTCCCTCACCAAAGCTTCAAAATTGTTGTAAACAAAGCACTCCAGAAAGACTCCTTCGAACACGATCAGCAGACTTGCAAGGGCAGAAGGCATGCAGACCTTGTACTGAAGAGCTATGATAAACGAGGAGTACAAAAATACATTGCAGACACATTCTCCCTGTATTATAAAACCCAGGGGGATATTCACAATGAAGTGGCGGTGAGAGGCATTAGCCTCCTTGACTTAACGCCTCTCACCGCCACTTCGGAAACGCCAGGCTGCACCCTATTCACAAGAATGTGGTGCAGCCTGGCATTTCCCCCTGCGACAGCGCTAAGTCTCGCGACTTTACGCCAAAACAGGCACCCTTGCACCAGAGCGCAAGGGTGTCTGCGAGCAGGGAGGTTTGTTAATGCACAGGAAGGTGTCCCTTCCTGTACATTAACAAACCGAAAATGCCAGTTTGCTTTTTCCATGTGTGCTGCTACATGCAGCACTGTTAGAAATGGGGGTCTCTAGTTGGCAATGGCTGGCCACTGTCCAAGTAGGGACCCTTCTTCCTAAGTCAGAGTGAGAGGGCTACCCTCCTTGATACCCCTGCTCAACCCTGTGGTAACGTAGCACGAGCAGGTAGGCTTATCTCAGAGGCAGTGTGTGAAGCATTTATGACCATACACAGTAACTCAGTGAGGCACACTACAAAGGGACACCACACAAGTAGTTATAAAAAATAAGTATCTTTATATATATATAGACTTATCACAAGACCAATAACTGTAAAAGCCACAATACTGTCAAAAATAGGATTGCTGTTGAAGGGCTGTCAAAAATAGTTCAAAGGTTGCAAAAATTAGGTTCAAATTCAAAGCAGTGGTCTCTGCGACCCTTTCTCTCACAAAGTACCTGGATTTTAGCAGCTAAACCAACAAAATGTCGCAAAGAAGGTGTAGCAATAAATCTTGGCACGCGAGGCCGGCGATGCGTTGAAATCCTTGCCGCAAGGGAGGATGATGCGCCGATCTGTGTGATGCGTGCGGAGACGATGCGACAAACTTCTGCACGCTAGGCCGCTGATGCGATGACTTTCTTGCCGCGAGGGAGAAGTCGATGCGACGATCCTGTTGCGTTGTGCGATGGTGTTGCGATGCGAAGAAATGGCGCTCCGTGAGGGACGACGAAATCCGGTGCGATGCGATCAGAATGGCGGACGCACGGCGTCCGCAATGCGATGTCTTGAAGCGATGATTTCTGTAGGGGTTGCGAGCGCTCGGCGACAGCAGCGCGATGATTTTTCCAGCGCGTCTCGGCTGCAGCGGCTCGCAAAGAGGCGTTAGCGTCGATTTCCAGCACTCTTTTCTCTGAAGCAAACTAGAGGCCCTGGAACTCACAGGACCCTCATCAGCAGATAGCAATCCTCACAGGGAGGATGCAGGAGGTTGGTGGTGGAGTCTGATGTGCCTGAGACTCCAGCAGGAGGCTAGCTCTTTTCCTAGCCCTTGGGTAATTGCTGTAACAAAAATAAAAGTTCTTTCAAAAGTCCTTTTCTCTCTTCTTCAAGGTCCAGTGGTCACTGCTGCAGGCCAGTGCAAGAAAAACACACAAGCACAATGGCAGTCACTTCCTGCAGATTCCTCCAGTGGCACGGACAGAGTTTCCTCTTCAGATCCAGGGGCAATACAAATTGTAGGGGTTTGAGCACAGATATTTATACCCCAAAAGTCTTTGTTCTCAGAAGCTACAAGTCACTGAACCCAGCCAGAACCAGTTCTGCTCAGCCCTGGAGCACTTTGTTTACCAGGCTGCATCCTTCCTTTCAGAAAGAGGGGGTCTGCTATCAGACACACAGTAGGAGGTGGAGCCAGCATTCACCTTGCCGGGCACAGCCCTATTCAGGTCAAGGAGCCACCCCTCCCCATACTCTAAATGCAGATCTCTCTATTCAACCCAGGTCTGACTCAGCCTGCCCTGTCCCTCCAAAACCAGACAGTCAATACACATAACAGCAGAGCACACTGGAAGGCTTAGGCAAGAAAATACCTACTTTCTAAAAGTGGTATTTTCAAACAAAGAATATAAAAATAAACTTCACTAAAATGTGTATTTTAATATTCTGAGCTCAGGCATACTAAATTCGTTTTTCTACCATGTTCCTGGGGTCAGTTAGGACTATAGGATGTAATAGTCAAACTGCCCATTCTAGCCTATGGGGAACAGGTAGCCTTACAGTAGTGAAAAACGAAATTGGGTGTAATTCACTACCAGGACATGCTACACACACCAAGGCATGTCCTACCTTACACACACAATGCACCCTACCATAGGGGTGACTTACATGATGCCAAGGGAAGGTTCAGGGGCTGGGAAGTGGGTGCACTTCACAGCCAAGATGGCAGTTCTGGACTGCACACAGACTCTGCAGTGGCAGGTCTGAGACACACTTTACAAGCTGCTTCTGTGGGTGGCGCAAACCAGCGCTGCATGCCCACCAGCAGCATTTGGTTTACCAGCCCTGGGCACACACAGGCCACACTACTAGGGACTAACAGATAAACCAAATAAGCCAATCAGGGATATACCAATTCACATAGACATATTTACAAAGGGAGAGCATATGCACTTTAGCACTGATCAGCAGTGGTAAAGTGCCCAGAGTCATAAAAGCAACAAAAGCAGGTCAGAAAAAATACAGGAGGAAGGCAAAATGTTTAGGGATGACCCTGCAAAAAGGGCCATTTCCAACACAACCCCCTTCCAGCCAAAACGCAGGGTAGACCAATCACTACCTTGATGGGCTTCCCTGCTTCGGGCGATAGAACACGGAACTGGCCCGCAACTGCAGGGGCATATGCCAGCTCTACTCCAATCTGAACCCTGGTGGATCCCTCTGTCCACACTCCCAGGGCCCACTAAGATAACCAATGGGGAACTCTGCCCCTCACCTGTGGACACCACCTGTGCAGCACCTAACCTTAACTGGCCCCCAGGTGTGTCCCAACAGATAAACAACAAGCCCCAGTAGCCACTGACAGTAGTCAGTGATGAAATCCAAGCCCTATACCTCTCAGGGCTCTCAAACTTTTGTGGCATCAGAGTGAGGGGCAGTAACCCCAGGTGTCTGGCACCTTTTGCACACTCTCCCTCCTGTCAGGTCAGGCAACGCACCCTGATACTGACCCACCAGCCCTGGGCCTGTACCCAGCGGCGGGGCCAGAGACTGGGGTGGGCTCCCCCACACCCGGTCCTCCTCTTTGGGGCCCTGTACCCTCCCACCTGGAGCTGTACCCCCTTCCAGAATTGTCAGGGCACCTGTGGCAGGTGTCCTGCCTAACTCGCCCACCAGTTCAGGGGTTCTATCCTGCAACTGGTATCTCAGCATAGGGTCTGTACCCTTAGACTGGGTGGAGGTCAGGGGTGAGGCAGCCCTCTCCCCGCCCCCTTTACTGGGGCCTGGCACCCTCCCACCTGGAGAGGTGCCCCCTTAACACAAACTGGTAGGGGCACCGTTAGCAGTTGCCCCTTCCTCCAGGTCAGGGGGGACACCCTGAACCTGGCCCCCTAACCCAGGGTCTGTACCCTTAGGCTGGACCTGTGCCTGGCAACCCAGGACTTCTGGGGGAGTACACCAATTCCCCCAAGGAAAGCACACTCCTCTAGAGTTGTGCGACAGTCTGCCTGGCACACCAGGACTTCCTGGGGAGCACACAGGCCCCCTCAAGGAAAACATACCCCTCCACCAGTTCAGGGCTTGGACCCTGCAACTGATCTATCAACCTGAAAAACCCCTCAGGTTGCACCGGGGTCAGAGGCGAGGACTCCCTCCCTCTGCACCCCCTTCCAGCATACCGCACCCTCCCACCTGGAGTGGTGCTCTTAGAAAAAAAAATGGCCGGGACACTGCTTACAGTTGTCCCTCCCTCCAGGTCAGACAACACCTGGACTTGACTTACCATCCCAGGGACCAACCCCTGAGGTTGAACAACTGCCTGGCCAACCAGGGCTTCCTGAGGGTGACACATACCTAGCGTGTCGTGTGACAGTCTGCCTGGCACAGAGCTCATGACCTCCTGTCCCTCTGACAGTGCGTGAAGATGCCCCAGGACAGAAGTGGCGTCACCATGGCCAATCCTATGAGGCTCAGCCCTTCTGGCTGGCCCCTGACCCACTGGTTCTTCCACTGGGGACTCTTTCCCCCCTTCACCCCTCACTCTGGCCTTCTGCACCCTCCCAACTGGAGCGGTACTGCCAGACACTAGAACTGCTGGAGGTCTGATTACAGGCACTCCCAGCTCACCTAACACGGGGGGACCCCCCACAATGGACGGTCCATCCGGACAGACTAGGCTCCCCACCCGGTGTTCCCTCATGGAACCATCCAGTCCTGGAGACTGAGGTTGGGGCACTTCGGGACCTATCCCAGTCTCACTCCTGCTCCCACGAGACAGGATGTGAGGCCCTACAACCTCCTCACAACAAGGGGACCCAGCTGTAACACTCCTAACCTTTCCCAGCACTCTGGGTTGGAAAACTTCTGAACCACTCCTCTTAGGGTCATTCCCCAATACCTCTACAGAGCCTCAGGTACTCACCCAGAGGTCTGCCTCCTGCGCAAGTTCCCTAGGATCAGAGAACTCGCACTCTAACACATGTTGGTTTAGCTCTGGAAAATAGGAACTCACAATATGCTCTCCCACAATTGGATTACACAGTTCCACGCAGGTGCTAACCTTTACCTCACAATCCAGTGTCTCACACACGTACCCCACACCACTCTCTTGAAATGGGCGAGACATTAACTGACTGTCTCTATCACTCAACCCACACTCTTCTGGGCGGTCCTCACATTCATACACCAGGACTTCAACCACGGGGGAACCCCTTTCCCTGCACCTCTCATCCAGAGTCGGTAGAGTGTCCCTCCCTTCACTAGGACTATGGGCCCCTGCGCTAGTTCCCCAATCCACCTCAGGGACACTGCACATTAATGGAGCTACCTCATATCCTTGAATCCCCTGGTGTAGATCAACCCCCTCCTTCAAGTCAGGTGCTACATCTCTGGGTGGGTGTACTACACTGTCATCACTATATATCTCAATTCCTTCTGCCACCACTGGACCCCACCCTCACTGGTGAATCCAGACAATAAAAACTGCGCTCAGGGGATAACCTACCCTCCCGAGCTAACTTCTCCTTTTCTGCTATCTGCGCTAGGTGCGCCTCCAGCTGGGCAATCTCTATTTGGAGCCTCTCTAATTTCAGCTGGTTCTCCCTCTCCCTCTGTCTGTCCAACTCCTCTGGGGACCATGAAGGGGATTGGGCACTACCCTGTGCACTAGACCCAGCAAGGGACTCCCTACCTATGGGACCTTCCCGCCTGTCCACCAACTCCTCTGGGGACCATGAGGGGAATCTGGCACTACCATAGGCACTAGACTCATCAAGGAACTCCCCACCTATGAGATATTCCATAACACTTTCTTCCTCCTCTTCAGACTCTCCAGAGCCACCCTCAGACCAACTACCCTCTTGGTAGGTGTACTGGGACTCCAAGAATCTCCATCTGTCTTGTTGCCAAAGTCTCAGGGATGTCTGCAGGGATAGCTGAGTCTCCTTCCTACTCACTGCTAAGCCCCTCTCCTCACAGAACCCCCTTAGCTCCTCTAGACTGTAGGTCAACAGATCATCTATATAAAAGGTAGGTCTCATTTCAGCAAGACCCATTGTAGCAATAACTGGCAATATCAATAAAAGATAGAAGAAAACTTCTCAAGAAAATGTATGCGGGTAAAAAATTACCGCAATATCAATCACAATATAGGATCAAAAAACTCTCAAAAATGTATGCGGGTACTATCACCGGCAATATCAATAAAAAATAGGCTTGCCCATTGTAACAATCACGGGCCATATCAATAAAAAATAGGCTTGCCCATTGTAACAATCACGGGCAATATCAATAAAAAATAGGCTTGCCCATTGTAACAATCATGGGCAATATTAATAAAAAATAGGCTTGCCCATTGTAACAATCACGGGCAATATCAATCAAAAAAAACCTCCCAAAAATGTATGCGGTACGTTATGGTCTGCACTCACTAGTAGTGTACACTATAATTACTGTATGCGATCATAAATGCAAGTCCAGATCCAACCGCTGCCACCAATGTTAGAAATGGGGGTCTCTAGTTGGCAATGGCTGGCCACTGAACAAGTAGGGACCCTTCTTCCTAAGTCAGAGTGAGAGGGCTACCCTCCTTGATACCCCTGCTCAACCCTGTGGTAACGTAGCATGAGCAGGTAGGCTTATCTCAGAGGCAGTGTGTGAAGCATTTATGACCATACACAGTAACACAGTGAGGCACACTACAAAGGGACACCACACAAGTAGTTATAAAAAATAAGTATCTTTATATATATATATATAGACTTATCACAAGACCAATAACTGTAAAAGCCACAATACTGTCAAAAATAGGATTGCTGTTGAAGGGCTGTCAAAAATAGTTCAAAGGTTGCAAAAATAAGGTTCAAATTCAAAGCAGTGGTCTCTGCGACCCTTTCTCTCACAAAGTACCTGGATTTTAGCAGCTAAACCAACAAAATGTCGCAAAGAAAGTGTAGCGATAAATCTCGGCACGCGAGGCCGGCGATGCGTTGAAATCCTTGCCGCAAGGGAGGATGATGCGCCGATCTGTGTGATGCGTGCGGAGACGATGCGACAAACTTCTGCACGCTAGGCCGCCGATGCGATGACTTTCTTGCCGCGAGGGAGAAGTCGATGCGACGATCCTGTTGCGTTGTGCGATGGTGTTGCGATGCGAAGAAATGGCGCTCCGTGAGGGACGACGAAATCCGGTGCGATGCGATCAGAATGGCGGACGCACGGCGTCCGCAATGCGATGTCTTGAAGCGATGATTTCTGTAGGGGTTGCGAGCGCTCGGCGACAGCAGCGCGATGATTTTTCCAGCGCGTCTCGGCTGCAGCGGCTCGCAAAGAGGCGTTAGCGTTGATTTCCAGCACTCTTTTCTCTGAAGCAAACTAGAGGCCCTGGAACTCACAGGACCCTCATCAGCAGATAGCAATCCTCACAGGGAGGATGCAGGAGGTTGGTGGTGGAGTCTGATGTGCCTGAGACTCCAGCAGGAGGCTAGCTCTTTTCCTAGCCCTTGGGTAATTGCTGTAACAAAAATAAAAGTTATTTCAAAAGTCCTTTTCTCTCTTCTTCAAGGTCCAGTGGTCACTGCTGCAGGCCAGTGCAAGAAAAACACACAAGCACAATGGCAGTCACTTCCTGCAGATTCCTCCAGTGGCACGGACAGAGTTTCCTCTTCAGATCCAGGGGCAATACAAATTGTAGGGGTTTGAGCACAGATATTTATACCCCAAAAGTCTTTGTTCTCAGAAGCTACAAGTCACTGAACCCAGCCAGAACCAGTTCTGCTCAGCCCTGGAGCACTTTGTTTACCAGGCTGCATCCTTCCTTTCAGAAAGAGGGGGTCTGCTATCAGACACACAGTAGGAGGTGGAGCCAGCATTCACCTTGCCGGGCACAGCCCTATTCAGGTCAAGGAGCCACCCCTCCCCATACTCTAAATGCAGATCTCTCTATTCAACCCAGGTCTGACTCAGCCTGCCCTGTCCCTCCAAAACCAGACAGTCAATACACATAACAGCAGAGCACACTGGAAGGCTTAGGCAAGAAAATACCTACTTTCTAAAAGTGGTATTTTCAAACACAGAATATAAAAATAAACTTCACTAAAATGTGTATTTTAATATTCTGAGCTCAGGCATACTAAATTCGTTTTTCTACCATGTTCCTGGGGTCAGTTAGGACTATAGGATGTAATAGTCAAACTGCCCATTCTAGCCTATGGGGAACAGGTAGCCTTACAGTAGTGAAAAACGAAATTGGGTGTAATTCACTACCAGGACATGCTACACACACCAAGGCATGTCCTACCTTACACACACAATGCACCCTACCATAGGGGTGACTTACATGATGCCAAGGGAAGGTTCAGGGGCTGGGAAGTGGGTGCACTTCACAGCCAAGATGGCAGTTCTGGACTGCACACAGACTCTGCAGTGGCAGGTCTGAGACACACTTTACAAGCTGCTTCTGTGGGTGGCGCAAACCAGCGCTGCATGCCCACCAGCAGCATTTGGTTTACCAGCCCTGGGCACACACAGGCCACACTACTAGGGACTAACAGATAAACCAAATAAGCCAATCAGGGATATACCAATTCACATAGACATATTTACAAAGGGAGAGCATATGCACTTTAGCACTGATCAGCAGTGGTAAAGTGCCCAGAGTCATAAAACCAACAAAAGCAAGTCAGAAAAAATACAGGAGGAAGGCAAAAAGTTTAGGGATGACCCTGCAAAAAGGGCCATTTCCAACAAGCACACATGGAAAAATCAAAAACGAGGAGAAATAAAGCTTTTCTCCTCGTTTAGCCAACCTTAAGACCTGATTTTTCTAGGTCTTAAGTTTGGCGCTGCCACCTATTATCGCTGCCCTTGATAATAGGTGGTAGCGTCAAACTCAATGGGGTTTGCGGTGGTACGCCCACCGCAACACCCACTGCACGCCCCCTTTCACGCTAAGTTTAGCGAGAAGGGGCCCTATTCTCAAGGCAGAGTTAAGCCACTTAACGTGGCATTAAGCCACGTTAAGTTGTTTAACGCTGCCTTGGGAATAGGGCGCTTGCCCTATCGCCACGGGAACGTAAAAAAAAGTGACGTTCCCGTGGCGATAGGGGCTTGTGAATATGCCCCTCAGTTTTGCTCTATTCAAATGGACCATTTCTCCCCCTTAAACCATCTCCCTCCATGGACGATTCAGTAACAAGTGCCACCTCTGTGGACTGCCCCAGGAGTACTTAACCAATCTGCTCTGCCGCTGTCCCATATTAATCGACATCCACAGAAGATTTGTTCATTACCTACTAGTTAAACAAGGGACCAAAATAATACAGGCAGCGGTGAACTTTCTTCTGAACAATGCTCATCCTCAAGCAATCTCTGGAGTGATAACATTCCTGGACAAAGTGAATAAAATGTTAAGAAACCAAGCCTCATCCCGACTTTTAAAGGATCGTAGGACAATGTTTCTAGAAGCTGTTTGTAGAATTAATTTCCTCCATGAGCATGGGCGTATAATGTTCCTTTTTTCATTGGTGAATGAGACTGTGGGTGGGATGCTAGGTGAGTTCACCTAGTATGTCATAGTCACAAGCTCCTTTAGCCCTCAATTCCTGCTGATTTTGTGCTGAATCTCACTTAACCCACCTCTATGTCACTTCCCTTCAAGCCTGGCAGCTGACTCGGGCTACGACATGTATGCTCTGAAATCCTGCAATAGCAATCACTTGGCTCTTTTAGACTTTAGCACAAGGCACTTTTTCAACTCCAACACTTTATGCTTAACTCGTGGTTTTTAACAACCCCAGTTTTAATTTTTGAGCTAATTGAAGGATTTTTTTAATAGCACCCTGCGGCAGACAAAGATCACGCACAGTCCTACTACTAATAAACAGTTTCCCAGGTCAATTATAGCATGCGTCACTTTATAAACAGGCCTAGCTCTGCCGCCTGGCACTCAACAATAACAAAAATTCATGCCTTATGGGGTATGGCAAGGTAGCAGCCACTGGCGTAGGGTTTAGCATTCAAGTTCCAACCTGACTTCTCCCTGCACACTGTTGCACCTGTGGTGCTAAAATAACAGGGTATTTCTTCATGGTATTTCTTTCTGCCATGTCACATCCTATTTATGGCCAAGGCCACGTATGAATTGATTGTGTCATTTATGACGTATTTTTGCTTTTTTTAAACAGGTTGCTAAAATAGCTGGATATTTTGTCAGACATTTATTTACATCTCTACGCCTCACCCTATTTATGGCTTAAATCCATTTATGAATTGCTTGTCAGTCATGAAGTCTTTTTGCTTTTTTACGCATGCTACAAAAACAGCTGGGCATTCTGTAAGAAATGTGTTTACATTTACTATGTCATTCCCTATCTCTGGCTTAAACCTATCTAAGCATTGTGCTAACTACTGAGTTGTTATGGTTTTTTATGTATTGTACTAGTTTTAATCACAGTTATATTATTCTGCCCTCACTTTTATGGATTTAAATGTCCAAATAAAGTACATTAAACTTGAAACTAGTGGGCCTGCAGCACTGATTGTGATACCCACTGAAGTAGCATTTTAAACATGTCTCGGGCCTATCATTGCAGCCTCTGTGTTCAGCTTTGAACTGCAATTTAAACCTGGCAAAATACACCTTTAGCTAGGTCTAAACCTTCTTTTTTAATACATGTAAGCCACCATAGGCCCTGGACAACCCAGATGGCAGGGTGCCATGTATTTAAAAAGCAGGGCATGCATTTTTAGGTTTTACATGTCTTGGTAGTAAAAACTCTAAAATGTGTTTTTCACTGCTGCAAGGCCTACCTCTCCCATAGGAAAGCATTGGAATTACCTTAGTACATTTAATAAGCAAATATTTCCAAATAGGAGCAGGCAACCAATTCATGTTTGGTATCTTTGGAATTGTAATGAAAAATCCTAACTTACGGTGAAGTCAGATTTTAAATTGCAATTTTGAAAATGCCACTTTTAAGAAGTTGCCGTAACAAACAGGGGTAGTGCTCTTTGAGTCAGTAAGGTTGAGCCACCATAAATTTGCACAAACAATGCCAATAGTGACTAATCCTTCTCAAACCCTCAGTTTTTTTGTGAACACTATAAGCAATAAAAGTGGTCACCATTTATTTTCAACAATCATACAAATTCTTTGTGTGATCAATAATAAAAGAATTTATATGATTGTTAAAAATATATGGTGACCGCTTTTATTGATTATAGTGTTCACAAAAAAACTGGGGTTGTGAGAAGGATTGCCATTGTTTGTTTGTGCACTTTTAGGAAGTTGGCATTTTCCTGCCTGGGTCACATGACTGGGTATAGTTAAATGTTGGGCTTTGTGTAGTTCTAGAAAGCCACGCACAATAGGGAGCTTTGATGTGCCTGGATGGGTCATCACAGGCAGGATGGGAGGGAGGAGCTGGGTCCAGCCCCGCTTACACTTGAATAGGCTGTATCCTGCCTCCACACAAAGGGCTGCACACCCCATGTAGTTAGTCTGGAGCCAGGGCCAGGCAGGCAGGGCACCTGTGACTTATAAAGCCTGCCTCTAGAAGCTTCTCCCTACTTTAAAGGCACAACTGAATATAAATATTGGACCTCAGACACCAAGTTTTCAGTACACTTCTGGACCTGTGGATACTCTGCCAGGAAGAAGGACTGCTGTGCTGCTGAAAGGACTGCCACTCTGCTGGACTGCTGCTCTGAAGGACTGTTGCCCTGCTGTGCTGACCTGCTGCCCACTTTCCTGAGTGAGAAGGACTACAGCTGCATCTGTTGAACCCAGGATCCCAGAATGACTCCAAGAGCTAACTGGCCGGTACCCTGACTTGAGCCTCAGGGACAGAAGGCTCCAACAACCTCAACCACAGCACCTAGACTCTGCCATTTGTGAGTATACCCTGCCAAGGGGTGTCACCCTAGTCCCGGTTCTTGGAAGTGGGCCTAAGGTGCTTTCCAGTCTCTGTGGATCCTGCGGAACCACAGCATCTCCTCTATTACACGGCACAACATACATTGCTTAAGGCCACATGGTTCTAACCTCATCAGCAGCTGGGCCGTCACGTAGCATAGTGAGGACAATCACCAATGTATAATGGCTTTTGTGTGTATGCTAGCAAGACATTTTCACACACTATACAGTAACTGGAGCCCTATGTGTTATCAATAGCAGGAGGCAAGATGGGGCCAGCAGGATGCTCACATACATAAGGCATTTGTAGTAGTGAGTGTTGCTTGCCGAAAGTACAGACGATATGATGGTTAAATAGTATTTCCAGGTCCCACTGGGCTTTCAGCCAAATGGCTACTTGAACGAGTAGGTTAACTGGTGATTAAATAAAGGCCATAGGACGTATGATGGCAATGGCAAAGCAAGCCTGTGCAGTGTTATGTTGAGTAAAATGTTTCACATCATTAATTACAATGTTACTAGAAAGTAAGCCAGGGACAAGGCAGGTCTTTTATTCTGGTGGAGGGCAATTAATTCCTGGGATGCACCAATTGAACTAGGTCTAACTTCCAGATTTAGCAACCAGGGTCACAGCTGGTTAGCACGTACTGTGGGACGACCCCCATTTGGGGTTAAAGTGCCATGCATGTGAATTTTTCACAGTCCAGCAAAGGCCTCTGCTGTTGATAACATCATTGATTTACTACAAATTAACATGGATAAGGAGCATATAAATTATCACAATTAGCGGATGTGTGTCACAAGATGGAACAGTGCGCACATTATTTGCCTATCAGGCAGTGTTGCCGGGCCCTTTATTGCCACATAGTCATAGTAGTTCAGATTACACCACTCTGTCAACCAAGTACATGCCCCCTTGTGTTACAATGCTAGTTGACTGTTAAGATGGGGTTTACAAAGCAACAGGCCTTGAAGGGGGCAGTGGAGCTAAGGTAACCCATGACTACTGTTATGATGTGTACTTACGTGGAATTTCTCCTCTGGCTCCACACTAGAATGTTACTCGAGGATTGTCAGTTGCAGCTGATTTCCCGAGGTGGTCGGACGCCAGGTTGTGCTTCTGACTAAATACTACCTTCAAGTTATTCTGTCTCCTGTGTCTTCTTGTGCAATCCATCTCAACATTTTTGGCGACGATCTTTCCTTAAACAATTGGATCATAGAAGCACAACCTGGCAGTGTTTGCAGTCCATTCCTGCATTGTTCCCGTTTTCAACTGGAGATTTAGATGTGGTCTTCATCCGGTTGGTGTTCATACTTCCTGCGTCCAGGCACGAATGTGCTGTTCCTTGCGGTTTTGAGGTACTGTTTTCTTATTTAAGAAAAATTGGCCTTGGGATTGTGGTGACAGTTGGAGCTTCACGCAAGAGTTCGCGGTGGAACTCCAATCACCCGTCCATTACGTTTGAGGGCATTGTCATTGGAGCGCATCGTCATTGGAGCGCACAGCACCGACGTCCGTAAGTCATTTTGTTACGCGCGTCTACGTGCCTCCATCTTTGCTCTTCTTAAACTCTATGATTATTTGCCCACGTCATCACGCTGTGTCTATTACGTGTCTCCATATTGGATGTCATCAAGTACGCTGATTTCTCCGAGGATCCTCGCATGTAAGGCGATGCTCATTCCTGTCAGTAACAAGTGATTGGCACACCCTTCGCAAGGTATTTCTGACTTCTATTTTTGCTTTTGGCAAACACGGACACGGTGATTTGCACACCTTTGACATTAATGAGGCTGGAAGTTTAAAGCTGGTAAACTGTACATTCACGCACTACTTGCATTTTTGTTGTTCCACGTTTATTTATATAGCCGTCAAGTTGTACTCTGCTAGGCGACGTTTGTGCAGGTGGATTGACTGTATCTTGCACTCTTGCGCTCATTACTACTTTGGTGCAGATACACTCACGATGATTTGCACACCTGGAGTACTTCCTTTACAACACTGCAATAATTGTTTCTTGGTATTTATCTTCGGTACAAGGCATTATAGTGTCATTATGGCAGTTCAATCCAGTGTCATCATGCCACCTATGTTCCTTTCTCATCTAGGTACACCCACCATAGTCTGGGAAGATTGGGTGGAAATGTTGGAAAATTATATCATTGCCTTAGATGGTCGCAGTTTTTCTCCTGCGAGAAAAAAAGCTTTATTACTTAGTGCTCTTGGCAGTGAAGGTCAACGTATTTTCAAGTATCTGCCGGTGGCTATGGGTCCCAATGGTCAACCAATGGATGATGTGTATAGAGAAGCCATCAAGAGACTAGAAACTGGGTTTGCCAAAGAAGTCTATCTCGTTATGGCTAGATATAAATTTTACACACAACCTCAATCTGACAATGAATCTACAGGCGAGTTTGTTGCAAGACTGCGCAAACTTTCAGTGAAGTGTTGTTTTGGGGTAATGACGGATGAACTAATTCATGATCAGTAAATTGTTCAGTGTCGTCAAAGGAAAATACAAGAAAGATTGTGGGCTGAAAAAGACCCCTCTTTGAAGGAAGCTGTAGAGATGGCCAAAGTAATTGAAGAATCTCAGAAGTGTATTAAAGAGCTAGGAAAAGACAGAAGGATGAACGATGTGGGCAGTCTTGATACTTGTTTTAAAGATGATGATGCTGAGATTAATGCTATTTCAAAGAAAAACTCTAAGAGTATTTCCTCTTTTAGTTCATTTACCAAGGGAAAATGGAGAGAATGTTTGCGGTGTGGAAGTCAATATCACTTGGCCGATTCCAAGAAGTGTTTTGCCGTTGACCAAGTGTGTAAGAGATGTGGTCGCAAAGGACATTATGCACGAGTATGTAGACAAGGTGACGGTAATGACAAGTACAAATCTAAAGTCAATGTGGTACAATTGGGTGACAGTAATAACATGTACAAACCCAAAGTCAATGTGGTACAATTGGGTTCTGAAGTTGGAAAAGTACAAGCAGAATATTAGTGGTTAAAGATACTCTTGAGAACACCATTTCAGAGGTATGTGATGATCCGAAGAGACTGACCTGGCCTAAGGCTGTGTTTGAGGTTTGTGGTCAAGAAGTTAGTCTCATGGTCGATTCAGGATCAATGTTCACGATTATTCCTGAAGCATTATTTAAGTCATTATGGGGGGAAGTGTTTTGTTACACGTTAAAGACATCAACCCTGTAGGTTACCAGGGTCAAACCATCGATATTTTGGGATACATGTTTGGTGTTATTCGTTTTGGCACCAAGAGTACTGAGGGCAAAGTTTATATTGCCAGCGAAGGTCCTCCTATTCTTGGTTGGATGCACCAGTATGACCTGCATATTGTTATAGATCCTAGGTCTCCGAATTTAGTTATGGTGGTGGATGATGGAGTGCAGATTGAAGACATTTTACATGAAGCACGCAAAGTATTTGAAGATAGGTTAGGATGTGTGAAAGGGTATTCTCACAAAATCATACTGAAACGTGATGCTTGCCCTGTTCAGCATAAACGTAGGAGAGTACCGTTGTCAGTTAGACGCGGGCTCAAAGAACTGTTACAGGATATGCTAAAAGGAGGAGTTATTGAGCCAGTTGAAGCGTCTTCGTGGATTTCTCCGGTTGTCATAACTCAGAAATCTGATGGCCGTTTGAGATTCTGCTTTGACTTGAGATCTCTCAACAGAGATATTGTCACTGACACATTCCCGTTGCCTAATATCAATGAGTTGTTACAGTCTGTAGGTGGTGGTAAGTACTTCTCAAAAATAGATTTGAGAAGTGCTTATCATCAGATCAAATTGCATCCAGACTCCAAACCGTTAACTGCCTTTATCACCACAGAGGGCACGTTCCAATTTACTTGCATGCCGTTCGGTCCTGGCGTCGGCAGCGAGTGTTTTTCAGAGAATGATGAACAACATCTTTGAAGGGGTCAGTGGTGTGGTTTATTTCCAGGACGATATATTGATTTCTGGCAAAACAGTGGAATGCTGTTTTGAGACAAGTCTTGTGGAAATTGGAGGAGATGGGCATGACGGTTAACAAAGAGAAGTGGAAATTTTTAACAAAACAGGTTGAATTTGTAGGTTATACCATTTCTAGGGGAGGCATTGCTCCTAAGTGTAATCTGTTAGAAGCAATAAAACGTGCACCTTGTCCTAAGGATAAAGATCAGCTAAGGTCCTTTTTAGGGCTAGCTGAATATTATTCTAAGTTCGTTAAGGGGTTTGCTAACATCACTGAGCCTTTGAGGTGTCTTCTTCGCAAGGGCAGTAAATATATATGGGGAGAAGAGCAACAAGAGGCTTTTGAAAAGATTAAGAGTGAAACTTGCAACGCTGGTATTTTGGCCTCATTTAGCATGACGTGTAAATCTTTTCTCACAGTTGTTGCCAGCTTAACTGGTATTGGTGTAGTTCTTTCTCAATTTCAAAATGGTACTGAGAAAACAATAGCCTTCGCTTCTCGTACGCTCACACAGGCTGAGCAAAATTATTCAGTGATAGAACTGGAAGCTCTAGCTGTTTCCTGGGGCACAGAGTACTTCAGAGTATATTTGTGGGGTACCAAAATTGTATTGAGAACTGACCACAAACCTCTGATCAAAATTTTATCTGCTGGTGGTTCTGGAAAAGGGTCTGCGCGTTTGTCCAGGTTTGCAGCCAGACTACAGGAGTATTTGTATGATGTGGAATTCATTCAAGGATGGAAAAACTCGGAGGCGGATTGCTTATCTCGCATGTCACTGGATTGGAAATATGTTGATAAGAATGTTGTGGAGAGGATTGAATCTGAAGAAGCTGTAGCTTCTGTTTGTAATGTACAAGACTGTAATCTTGGTGCATTTTCCAGGTTGCAGTGGGAGGAAGGTATGCAATCTGATGCCACGCTCAATGAGGTGATTGATATGATTAAGTTGGGTGCACGTAGAGAGAGTGTGGTGTCAATGTCTGCCAGGCCTTTTTGTAAAATTATTGATGAGTTGTCCTTGAGTGGTTCGGATGTGGTCATGAGAGGGGATCGTTTTGTTCCACCTGCCAAGTTAAGATCTCATATTTTCACACTTGCTTACGAAGGACATCTGGGGCAAAGTATGACTATCAGAAGAGTCAAGGAAGACTTCTGGTGGCCTGGGATGGATGACCAAATTAGAAGGTGGGTGCAAGAATGTGGTTTGTGCAAGGAGAGTGAGAAGAGATTGAGGGTCAGTAGTCAAAGCAGTATGGGGCAGATTAGTGATCCTGGCAGACCTTGGAGCACAATCTGTCTAGATTTCATAGGTCCCCTTTCCAATTTGCCTGCTGATATGCGGTTTGCTGCGGTGATTGTGGATGTTCATTCCAGGTGGTTGATCGTTAAATTTTTGAGAGATATCACCACTTCTTCCACCATTAAGGTTTTGGAGAAGGTTTTCCTGGAAGAAGGAGTACCACATACTTTGCTTACTGAAAATGGGACACAGTTGGTGTCTTGTGAGATGCGTTGTTTTTTGGAGAAATGTGGAGTTAAGCATTCATGTACCTCTCTTTATAACCCCATGAGCAATGGTATGGTTGAAAGGGCTACCATATTGGTAAAAGGGACAATTCAATTGGCGTTATCTAGTGGTCGGTCTCCTAGTCAGCTAGTGGAAGAAATGTTGTGGGCTTATCGTTCGACTGTTCACAGTGTCACTCACAAGTGTCCTTTTGTACTTTATGAGAGGGCGTTTGCCTGGTTCTAGGTTAGTTACTTCTTGGTTACAAGATTGGATTGTTGGTGGTGGTGAGCATGTTCACAAGGAGGTTTCTTCCAAGTTCAAGGTTGGAGACTGGGTTAAGGTAAAGTCTTGCAGGTGGAGAGGTGGTTTGAAAAGGTTTGCAGGACCCTTTCGTGTTGTTAGAGTTGGTAAGTTTTTTTGTACTTGTTGAAGGAGGTGACAGATAGAATTTTCGAAGAGTGGCGTTGTATCAAAGAGGTGGCACGTGTCCCAAACAAAGTATTGTTGACACTGGTTGCTCTCGAGCCATGTTCATGCCAGGTAAACACAATCCTCAGCACACGTCTTTTAAGTAATATGCAATTATCCAATTTGTTTTAGTCAAGCATAAATGATACAGAGAAATTTTCGAGCTTGGTTTCTTTTCTTTATTTTCTTTGTTCTTGCATCAGCCAACACGTGTTTCGTCGCACAAAGGAATTTTGTCCCGCGACTTTCTCAAGGCTACAAGAGTCCAAAATGTTCCTTTATCAGTGGTGATAATTCCATCCCACTGGAAAATTAAAAATCTATGTTCCGATGTCCACGTCGCATTTAACCGTGGATCTTCGTCATGAGCCAAACCTAGAGCACGTAAGAAGGACGTGTAGGTCCCCACATCAGCGCCGTGTTCTCGAGTATGAGAAACATGCCAGGTCTTGTTGATTCTTCAAATTCACGTGGCTATGATTCCAGTGATGTGTCTGATTCTTCGTTGAATGAGCATGGTGATATCTTGGATTCTGCAAGTGGTACTGTGGTAAAGGGTGATGTGGGGGTTAGAGTTTGAAGACCACCTTCTTATTTACAGGACTATGTTAGAATGTAAAGTTATCTGTTTTTATTCAATTAAAAGTCTATGTTATAGTGCATAGTATTTTATTATTCTCCTATTTACAGGAGTGCGTTAGAATTTTATCTGTTTTTGTTTTCATGTTTTTTTTTTCCTCTTATTTTGTTGTTGTGGTTTTTGCTAGTTTTTGTTTCTTTGCAAAGGAGAAGGATATGTTATGATGTGTACTTACGTGGAATTTCTCCTCTGGCTCCACGCTAGAATGTTAGGCTGACGGCACTCGAGGATTGTCAGTTGCAGCTGATTTCCCGAGGTGGTCGGACGCCAGGTTGTGCTTCTGACTAAATACTACCTTCAAGTTATTCTGTCTCCTGTGTCTTCTTGTGCAATCCATCTCAACAACTACACCATGCAAAAGTCCAGAGCTAGTGCCCTAGAGCTGACCACTGTTGCGGTACCATGTACACTCCAGAAACCAAAACAGTTGGCTTTATGCGAAAGAAGCTTAATGTAATATGTGTTCCACTGACATGTGACATTATCTGGCTTAGGCGAACAGTGCCACCAACAATAGGCACATGGGTTCGCAATATTCCCCTTCGGTCGTAAGGTACAGACTCACTAGCCTGTCCTAATACAGAAAAGGGGGCTTCAATTTTCTGTATTAAAAGTTACTCTGCCTAAAGGTAGACCACCTGGAGCAACTAATAATTTTAACACTGTACAAATCGCCACACACCCTCAGGCACTAAGGACAGAACCATAGCAATACATCCCTCCAGTCCAGCATGACTTACTATTCAGCTGTGAGCTTTAAATATAATTGGATATGCAACCATTTTGTCTTTACCAGCATACCAGTTTTGAAAATTAACATTATCACTCAAACATCCTGCCAACTGTTTGTTTTAAATATAGTTGGATATGCAACCCTTGTGTCTTTATCAGCATATCAGTTGCTGGGTATTAACATTTTCACTCAAACACCCTGCCATTCTGTCCCACACTTAAGACGACTCTGCCCCGACCCCCAGCTCTCTGGCTGACCGACAGAGTAAAGCCTCTGAAGAGGTTTAATCTTTATGGGGATGTAGAGGGTCATGGTACGGGCCATGTAGTGTTTGTACCTTAGCAGTAGGGCCTGCCATTGGTCCAGTTGGCTTACAATTTAAGGGTCTGGGATATGAACAGTACTGTCTCCTTTAATGTACTGAAACCCTCCCAATGATAAGCAAAGCTGAGATACAATTGGGGGAGCCACGTCATGGGCATTTGTGAGCTACCTGTAGCTCACACATTACCTTTAGAGATATGTGATCTAGAATGATATGCACATCATAGAAAGCGAAGAAAATTTGGAACTCATGAGGGATGTCTGAACACCTGGAACAGTACCTTGCTTGGGGTTAACTGAAGTCAATTTAAATGCAGGTTGCCTCTTCACATTTAGGATTGATTTAAAATAATATTTACCACTTCAATAGGTAGGTTAACGAAAGGCTAACAAGCAAATTGTCATGAATAGGCACCCCAGGGAGGTTGAGGTTCAGAGAAACAGAGATGACTAGCAGAAAGCGGCTGGGCTATCCGTAACCAGTGCCAAGGGACACAAATAGAGTACTGCCAGGGTTTCATTTTGCGGATATAACCTGTGGGAAGTGGCTGCTAAACCAGCTAGAGGCTCAGATGATACGATGCATGGCCACACCTACATGTTAGTGGTTCTGGGAGTCACCCCCCTCACGTAAAAGGATCAGTGAAAGTATGGGTAGTGTAAGCCCAAGGTAAATAATGTTACCTTTAACTAATGAATTTGACTTTTCACTTTCACTTCGCTCAAAGACAGAGGTCGAAGGGAGGGTCGCGTTTCTGACAAATTTCTGCCTATTTTATTTACCTAATTTGACCAGTGACTTGAAAGTCAGGAAGCAAAAATGAAGCATGTTGCTTAGAACTCTGAAGTATGATGGAAGCAACGATTTTAATAGGGTGCAAACGACAAGGCACTGTACTTGTTGATGCACAAAAGATAAACATTCTTGAAGCCAGAATTTCTGATGCATTATTTTGACAATATAACGATAGCAGCAAAATTGGGTTTCTGTGCAAATTTAGGGGCCATTTCAATGGAAATGGGGCCACAGGAAATGAGGGTGGTTTACAGAATACTAAGGGGACATTTATGGGGGACCTCGGGCCACACCACCTGTGCCTTGGTTCCGGTGTGATAGGCACACCGTTGCACATTAAACGGCTTGACACAGCTGCAAATCTTGGAGATAAGTCACGTTTTTGTTGCTCCAAGAGCAGTATCAATTAAATGAGTAACGGTAACACCAGGGGGCATATTCACAAGGAGCTATCGCCGAATTAACGGCACTTTATCGCAGCCAAAGTCGTGATAAATTTACCTCCCCATTCACAAGCCGGTGTTAACAGCCCACAGCACCAGTTTACCGACGATAGCAGCCGCAAAAAACATCACCACAGAGGCCCCCCGCAAATATCGCTAATGAGATGCAGAGTAGGCGTTCCCGTGACAAAAGCCGAGACAACAGCACACCTCAACATTCACAATGACCAGCCACATCCGCGATAAAAACACAAAACAGGGGATAAGGCGCAATAGCACCAGGAAATCTACACCTGCTCTGACCTGGTGTAAAGTCGGACGGCAGCCAGCACCACAAAAGGGAGCACAGCCCAGGGCCACATCCGAAGGGCAACAGATGCCATGGAGCCACCCATCATGCAGCCCGGACACCCAAGAGGGCCACAACACCCACCTCCACCACCCCAGGACCCCAACCCACACCCGGAACACCCCCCCCCGGACCCCCACAGACACAGCGCAGACAAAGACAGCGGAACCCCAGGAAACGTACCAGCCGCACAGACCCAACATCTGACAATGTCACCGTCCACTACAGGCTGAAAGGGACAACCAACCTATGCATCCTGACCATCATCGCCCAACAGGCCTACGGCAACAACACAGCGGACAACCAACATCCCACCCCACACAATGCTGATGGCGTGGCTGCACCTGTTGGCCCCTGGGACCCCCCATCCAACACCCGCCAGAGTCAGAGGAGTCTCACAGCCAGCCACATACAAGTCCCCCACACCTGTCCTGGACATCACCATCACCCTGGTACCCCAGTCCCCATACGTACAACACAATGCGCAGGATCCACTGGAGACCAAGCAAGGACCATACGCCCAAGCAGGACGTACGCACGTGTTGGGGGCAATACACAGCACACATGTACCACCTGTGCCCCCTGGTGACACAGCACACAATCACCGCAACAGGAAGCACACATCTCACATCAATGTGCAGGCAACAACAGAACACCGTGGAACCCCCAACAATGTTGCCTTCAAATACACAGCCAGTGTGCATGTTACCTTCATCCTCCGACAGTCCATCATCACCCAGCGTTCCCCGGATGGCAACAAGGGAATTGCACAGCCCCTTGGCAATATCCAAATGAACACCTCACACACCTCAACTCCACAACCATGCAAATCACAACTCTGGCAATGCACACGTCACAGAATCACATACAACAGGCACAACAACATGCCCACCCACCAGACACGACAGAACAACTTACAATGTACACATGGGCAAGCCCTGAACATGAGCCAGCAAAGGCATGGCACCTCAGCCACATAATAGCCGAATGTGGGGAGAGGTGGCAACCAGGCATGTGTGAAGGATGCAGTAGAACCATGATTGGGAGACTACACAATGCCAAGAGTGCCGGAGATATGCTGGACACATCGTAGTATGCAGAACACACCCATATCCATGGCGACATACACCGCCTGTGCATGGAGTGTAGTGGACAGTGGACGCCACCATGTCACCACAGCCAGTGGGGGACCTCGCGGAAATGTTGCCTGTTACGCCCCCCCCTAAGCGTCACCGGAGTGGGATGGCCCGGCGTACGCTACACCAGCGTAGGGGTGTGAATAAAAAGCACGTAGGCCTGGGCATGGTCCTCTTCCAGAAAGACCCACGTCTCTGCCAGGGCGGCACCTCCCACCCCGCCATGAGGCCGACACCGTCCCCGTGTGCAGAGTTGCCTGCGATGCTGTGCGCTTGCCGGACCCCGGCACGCTGGAATACCAACCCGTCAGGCCCGCCCCTGCGCAGCCAGGCCTCACTGATCACCTGCTGACACCGGCGTGTGTCAAGGAGGGCCCACCACGTGCCGGCGCAAGCTCCAAGCCCGAGGCCCGCGACCTTGGCAGCCACCTCAGACCATCCCGGCCTCCCCGACACAGGCCAGCTTTATTCCTTTTTCGTTGACGTACTCTACTGCTGCCTTCGGCCTACTCTTCGGACCAGTAGGTCCCATTTGTGAAACTGTGTCCTGAGTCATGAATGGCAGTGACCCCAAATCCAGGCCAGCGGCCACAGCACCAGACCCCCCCGATCAGTGAGGCATAGTTCCATATGGGCATCTTGCGACACGTGGTGCCACTAACCCTGTGCAACGCCAGCCGGCTACACGTGGTGCCACTAACCCTGTTCAACGCCAGCCTGCTACACGTGGTGCCACTAACCCTGTGCAACGCCAGCCAGCTACACGTGGTACCACCAACCCTGTTCAACGCCAGCTTGCTACACGTGGTGCCACTAACCCAGTGCAATGCCAGCCGGCTACACGTGGTGCCACTAACCCTGTTCAACGCCAGCCAGCTACACGTGGTGCCACTAACCCTGTGCAACGCCAGTCGGCGACACGTTGATGAGGGACCAGGACTACCCTGCTGACCAGTAGGTCACACATCCAGCACCTAGTCGCAAAGCACGAATGGCGGAGTCCACACCAGTGGTTGCACGGAGAGGTGTAAGAGGAAGACGCAGCTCAGTCCGGACGAATGCCGGGTCACATAAATGGAGGTGACCGAACACGTGGTGCCACTGAACCTGAACTACGCAGGCCGGTGGGGCCAGCCAACCTATGCCGGCGACACTCAGTGAATGGGCCTTGTTGACCGCTGCATCAGGCCTACACCACGGTCAGATAGGTCACACATTTGGAACTGAGTCTTGATTACACCATGGCAGTGAACATTATTTAAGGCAGAGAACTATTCACCGTACACCCTTCGATGTGGTGGCAACAGGTCTGTGCATGGCATCACAACCACACATGTCTGTGGGCCTACGCGGACCACTGCCCTCGGCCTACGCTGTGCACAAGTGGGATCACAGATTTGGAACTGAACATCGGTAATTCAAAAGGCTGAATACATTTCTTCGCACGCACAGAGGGGCGTAAGAGGATGACGCGTTGCAGTCTGGAGGGAACAGGATCATTGTCACGGAGGTGATTGAACACTACCGACAACTGCCACTGTGTCACTAACTCTGTGCCTATCGAGCCAACGACCCTTGGCTGTGGGCCACTGCTGACCGCTGCCTCCAGCCTACACTGCAGTCCAGTAGGTCACAGCGCCTTGATTTGGCATTCTTGGAGTTCACATCTGTGTACAGGCATCATCGCAGACTGCATCCCCTCCCAGCACCTGTGCCACTGAGTTTGTTCCCCGACATTCATGGACACTCACTGGTCGTACATTGGTGGCGTTTGAGGGTATGGACTAGGGGGTAGTTTTCATCCTCATGTAGCTGATCCCGAATTGTTGGTGCAAACGAGGGTTGCGCTTTCCACTCCTCCATTTGCTGCTTCCAGATAACATCAGACCTTCCGCATCATGCCCTGGAGGACATCTTCCACTGTCCCCCGAAACCCTCTGCAAAATACACCTCGGACATTGATGGGGACCCGCTCAGGTCCCATGGCCCATCTGACTGCACCGCAAGTCACCGTCCCATGGCTGGGTGCCTGTGCCGGCCGCAGTGCATCCGGGGCAACTGACTCTGTGCTGCTCAGGCCTGGGACCCCTTCTTCTGAGACATTGAATGGCCTCTGTAGCAATGGTCTTGGGGTCATCAACGCCATGTGTCTGTGGCCCTGCGCTGTCCGCCTCCTCCGGCCCCAACTGCGGGCCACAAGGGACCACACATGGCATCAAGTCTTGACCGGCCCGGACGTCGCATCACTGCAGGAGGCACACGCCACCACCGCAAGGACCACCTTCAACCACCATCTGCCAGAGTCGAAAGGGTGGTCCTGACAGACCTACGGAGTTGCTCAGACCTGTCGTGGATGCCATCATCGGCCTGCTGCCCTGCTCAGCACTCCAGGTGCCAGTGACTCAGTGCACCGCAAGCCATTGTCCGTTACTGATTGAGTTTTGTGCTGTTGTGAGGTTGCGCAGCAATGTCACCTCATGCAGTGTGGAAGACCTGGGACCATGAGGAGGAGGATGTGTCAAGTGTGCGGACGGGAGCAGGCACAGACAATGGGTGGGCAGGTGGCAACAGCCCCAAGGCAGGAATGCAGTAGCCTTTCCTGCCTTGGGGCGGTAGTCAAGCTACACACCCGGATCTAATACTGGGTATTGCGCTGTGGACTGTGGATGCAACTGTCACCTCAGGCAGTGTGGGAGACCTGGAAGGTTGATGAGAAATTTGATGCAGGTGTACCACACCCCACTGCATCTGCATCAGGACTAACCCAAAGGGACACAATCCTAGCAATTCCTTCACATGAGTGCGCTCTTCTCTAGTGCTCCTACCTCAGTGCACTGCAACTCACGGAACGTCCAGACTGAATATTGGGTGACCTCTGTCCTTACTCCGGATCCCTCCATGTTGCTCTGCAGTTGACTCTGTTATGCTGGTGTTTTCTGTTTCCATTACACTGTTCAGGTTATTGCCAGCACCAAGCACTCCATGCGGGCTGGCTTATACTCACCCCACACACATCCAGCACAGGCATCACTGTACATGTGGCCCTGCCAATAAAGGGGCCGGGCGCACGTGCCCGTAGCCAGTTCAACATGATATGTGCATGTGTCTCTGTGGAGGTGTGGGTCTCCTTTGTGGGGTGTATGTGGTCCCTGAAGGGTATTGGACACCCACATATGTGTTCTAGTTCGCATTCCATGGGTTGGGCAACACCCTCACCTGTTGGGCCACCTCCTTTTGGCGTTCTGCCACCTGGCATTGGGGTGCCATGTGTGGGTGGGTGACATGTTGTGAGGCAGCTGTGATTGAGGGTGCTTCATGCTGTGTGGTCTGTTGCAGAGTCTGGGTTCTCCTCTGAGTAGCTTGTCTGCCCTGGTCCTGGTGGTGGGTTGTGTGGGATGTCCATGGGCTGTTGTAGGGCGTCGGTGTCGGGGGTGTGGTGTTCTTCTCCGGCATCACTGATGAGTTGTCTGTTCTGACCTGCTGGAGGTGTTGTTTGTCCCTCTGCATTGTGAAGGGGAGGTGCATGTTGGCATTGTGTTGGCGCCTTGTTCTTGTCAACATGCAGACTGTGTGACAATGTACATTGTGACTGTTTGGGCGGTGGTGGCTATTTGAGTTGGGACAGTGTACATTTGGCCTACATGGCTGATGTGGGGTTGTAGCCGTAGATGTGCATCTCCACAGTTCCCTGCTCTGTCCAATGTGATTGTTCTGTTTCTGCGCCTGGGTGGACCTAGTCGTGTCCCCTGTTCTGCAGTGCGGTTTTGCACTTTGTGCCACATTGTCTTGGTATGTGCTGTGATTGCTATGTATGTGTGCTGCAGTGTGCTTCGGGGATGGGGGACATGTCCCTGGGTAAATGTGGGTGTTCAGTGTGTTACACCTCATTGTGCATGTGTGGCATTGTGCCCATCACCCCCGTCCCCCCAGTCCCTGTTGGATCCTCACCCTGTTGTTGTTGTGCCAGGTCCTGTCGAGCTGTGTCCGTACTCCCTACTCCTTGCACCCTCTCCACACTGATGACTGTGGCCTGGCTTTCCTCCTGCTCCTCCTGTGTTGCTGGACTGCCACCTCCTGTCGCCGTTGCTGCCTTCCTGTTGGCAGCGGGTTTGTACCTGGTTTAGGTTGTCACGTCCTGCCGGCGCCTCTTGGCCTCCTGGGCACTCGGACTGCATTCCAGGTGGTCTGCTTGTGGGTCAGTTGCTGGCAGTGTTCTGTCGCCTCCGTGGCCTTGGTCTTGTTTTCCTGTGGTCTGCACCCCGTCTTCCTCTCCCTTTTCTCCTTGGCCTTCCCCGACCCCGTTGTTCTTTGCTGGTGGTCTGTGGGGGTTGTGGGGTTCGCGTTGCCCTCTGCGCTGGGTCAGGGTGCATCCATGTTGCTACGTGCTTTGGCTTGTTTCTGGTGTGTTGTGTCTGTGGTTTTTATGGTGCAATTTCCCGCCAGGTGCGTGGGATTTGCAGGCCTGAGGCTGGTTTTTGCTACTTTTTGTACCGCGATTGACCTCATCGCATGATTTCTCGCATTCGCGTTTCGCATTTTTTCAGCGCGGCGTTGATTTTCACGCTATTTGACGCGTTATCTGGTGACTATCGCATGGTACTGCCTTGTTGTGAATTCCACGTTGACACTGGGATGTTTTCCCGCGATAGGCTGCGATATTGAAAGTTGCGTTACGCTACTCTTGCGGTTGGTGTTTACAGCGATACGGATTGACAAAACTCACGTGGCACTATGTTAATGCTCTGATGAATCTTATTCTCCACTGCGGTAGTCATATAATTAATATTTAACTATCGCCCTACGTGAGGAGCCTGCTTGGTACCAAGAAATAAGACTCCCCGCATCCCAATTTTAAAACAGGATGAACCTCACTCTAACTTACTGAGGCTCTGCGGTCTACAGCGTGAATCTGGAATGCAAAATATGCAGGTTTTAGTGCCTCATTCCTAAACGGAACGCCCATTTAGAAAGCTGATTTGTTTATTCTACTGTCACGATTAGTAAGATATGCTGCAGTATCAGAGTGCTACGCTCACAATGAAGCTGTCAAACAGTGGTATGGAATAAAGCCAGATAACGCCAGGCAGAGCAGAGGGGTTAGGGTCCTAAGGCGTGGCCTCTTCAATGCAAGTTCCACTGAGTACTTCTATTGGGATGGTGCCCACCTGTCAGAGATTGATATGGACCAAATTGTAAATTACCCAGGGTTATCACATTGTTAGAGCAAGGCTGGGTTCCCCCGGTATGCATCGGTGCAGTTAGATCACAAAGCTGCAGCAGAAACTAGTGGGGTTGGGTCCCCATCCCACAGTTTAGAAATTCACCTGGGTGGCAATGACCTCACCTCATTGGGGCGCTGCGCGCTAATCAAGTCAATGAAATTTACTTTGGGTGAAACCAGCAATGCATGGGGCCCTGCAAGATTTGGTGGTCCCTGGTTGCTGTTTGACGAGGTAATCCTGCACAGGGTATGGCATGAAGCCTGGTCAGGGGAGGCCATTAAACATTCCCGCAGAAGGGTTGTTGCAAAGTCATCCTGTGCTCTAGGCACCCCCCAACTTTTTGCTGATTGGTACTGGTGGTAACTGACTCTGACTTATCCTGGGCTCTGCCTAACCAGGCCCAGGGCCAGTGCTATGCTGAAAGAGACACATTTAGAATACAGTGAACATACCCACATACACCAAGGTACACTAAGGGTTGGGGTACCCCTGTGATTGGCATGACCTACCCTATAAGACCCTAGTACAGGGGATTGAAACTACCTATCAGTCCCTAGTATAAATAGGGCATGGCAGTTTAGAGGCCAGCAGCTTTTTCTGCACTTGCATGTGTGCACTGCTGAAGCCTGAGGTCAGTTTAAAAGCAGCCCTGGGTGGCAGGACTGCTTTTAAAAAGTAAATTGTGCCCAAACTCGACTTTGGTGTTTGGGGCACTTAAAAATGGATAACCTACAATGTTTTGGCATATTAGGAACCCCCAGGGTCTCCCGTAGGTGTCCCAGGTGTGGGGGGTCAGGTATTTATAAGGTGAACCCTTATAAAATGAGTTTTATATGCCCTGGGTTAAGTGAAATTTCACATTTCACTCCCCACATTGTGATAAAGTGCTACCCAAATTCGACTTGGATGCTAGGAGCCCTGTGGAGGGAGGATCTGCAATATTTCTACAGATTTAGAGCCCCTGAAGTCTCCCCTAGTTGTCCCATAGGGTGGGGGTCCTGTAGATTTAAGCGAAGTACTTATAAAATAGGTTTTGTAAGTCATGGTGCTGGAAAAATGGCCCAAGTCGTTTTTCCCATTGCAAATCCCATGCCACATAGCTTAACATGGCAAGAAGTTATTAACTAATAACTCCTGAGAGGAGAATGATAGAACTTCCATTCAAAGACTTCCCAGAATGGTAGTGATAAATCCAACAATACCATATTGTTGAATTTCTCCTAAAATGTACAGACAAGAAGTTATACGACTTTCTTGTTTGTAAGTCCAGATTCAGCCTTCCAGTGGTCTGTCCTGATTGGTCAGAGTTAAGTGGATTAGTCAGGCTGCCTTGAAGAGGTGATAAAGAGCCCCTTGGGTTGACCAGCTCTGCTGGGAGGGCAGTGTGCTGCTACACAGGAATGCCAGAGCAGGGGGAGGAGTCGTAAACCATGGTCTTCAAAGGGAAGGGGAAGGCCTCAGTGTCATTTATAACTCTAATCTTTTGACCCAAAGCCAGAGCTAGGATTAAGGAAAGAATGAGCAGATGCAAGGGGAGAGTCTATGGAAAGTAGCCATCCTAGGGGTGTGTTTAGCCAGCTCTTACCTCCCTGCTGGAAAATCAGCCATTATGAATTTGGAAGATTTGGTGCACTCTGGGACAAAATAATGCCACAATCTACAGGATGTGGTCATATCCTTGGGGAGCTGCCCTGCTCCCATTGGCCAGGAGTGACCTCCTGCTTGACCCAGAGAACTTGGAATAAGTATCTGAGAGGGTCAGAGTCTCTCAGATCTGCTGCTTGAAACTTAAGGAAGCAAGACGTTGCCATGCTGAGAAGTTGAGGTGCAAATTCTAAGGCCTGCCCTCTGAAGACTGCACCAGCTGAAACTACAGTCCTGTGGACTACCTTGCTGTAAAAGAACTAAAGAGTGGACTCCCTGCAAGCCACAGGTTAACAGAGCTCATCTGGAACATCACCACCAAGGATCCTCAACCTGGAGAACTACCAGTGGATTTGTAAGGGTTTTGTCCAAGTGGATTGTGGCAACTGAAGTCCTCAACTTTCAAGGACCATCTTGGAGCTTCCAGACCCTTGGAGGGAGTTTGAGACACTTTGGGACCAGTTGGGGAATTTCAGGAAGAAGTTCCAGGAGTTTGGAGAACTTTGGAGCAACATTGGATTTTTGTCGTTTTGGTGTCATTTTAAAGACAAAAATATTTCCTATTTTTATAAATTGGTGTGGGATTTTTATTATGCATTGTGTCTTAATTATTTACTGAATTGGTGTTTTTAAATGCTTTACATACCTGTCTTTGAAGTTAAGCCTGCCTGCTCGCAGCCAAGCTACCAAGGGTTGAGCATGGGAATAATTTTCTAAGACCTATGCTGAGTCCTATCATGTGTTAGTGGCCTTATTGCCAGTGGCAGACCTGCATTTGCCCCTACCAATAATCCACTTTCCAACAAGGGTAATTAGAGCCATGGCCAAGCTCACCGAGCAGAGGGGCTTCAGTTAAATAGGGTGTGGCCTCATTAGCGCAAACACCCCAGGGTACCCCGATAGGGAAGGGGTACACCTGCCAGAGTTTGATTTAGATTTGGTCTGGCTAGAAGGACTGGTAACTGTGGGTTGCAGAAGGTTATGGAGCCTGCCATGGTGGGAGGGGGCCCTTGATATGACAGTAGCCACATCCAGGGAATTGGCGGACTTACATGGCAATCCAGAGGCAGTTTGGAACATAATGATACCATCTGAGGGAGCACAGTAAGAGTCCTCGATGCTAAACCCCACAAGTCTTTATGGCTGGGCCTTGGATGTAAGCGACGGCACCCCATTAGTTCTTGAGGAGGTTGCAAACCTGAGCAACCAGGGGCTTGCCCTGTACTGCTTCACCTCTAAAAAGGTTTGAGTAATAACCCGGCACTGGCGGTCACAGATTTAAAAATGGAACGCCAAATGGGTTGGCCACAGCGTTGTTTGGCTCATCAGGTAGGTGTGCAGTTTAGGTTACTCAACGCTGCCTACCCTTGGATCGCCTGGAAGTTAACTCACCACGCTGGCATATTTCACTTATGAATTAAATTAAATAAACCTGCAGCAAACTGTTTTTTCCACCAAATCATGTGTTATCTATTTCATTTCATTTCTTGTGTGCTATGTAGCTATAAACCAGGTGTGCGAGGGAGGGTTGCCGATATCGGAGGTATGGGCGTTGCGCGGCTGACTCTGACCACCGGGGTGGGGGAAATATCAGAAAAGCAGGTGCACAGACCACATTGCAGTTCAGCAGCGGCCAGGGTGGCTGATGGTTGTTGCTAGAGCTGGTGCATGCGTGGGCAGGGGAGCCAGGAGTACCGCAGAGGAGTAGGACAGGGTTGAGGCAGAGCAGCAAGCATATGCCTGCACCCTAAAGCCGGCACTACTCACACGGTATCTGACCTAAAACTGAGATTTTAAAACAATGCAATGAGGAAGCTCTTCAAATCACATGATGTGGACCTGGGCTGGGCAGGCTGCAGGCAATGGTTACCTTAATGATCAGGAGAAGCAAAAGAACCCGGGGGCAGATTTAGAAGCCCCTTGCGACACATTTACGCCGCCGTTGCGTCACTTTTGTGACGCAGCGGCGGCGTAAACCATGCGCCACGTTGCAACTTATTTACAACGTGACGCATCTAGGCAGATGTGTCACGTTGTAAAGCACTGCGCCACATGAAACCTGCGTCAGGTTTCATGTGGGCGTTCCGTCGCAGTGTGGGCGTTCCGTCGGAGGAAAGCCTCGGAAAAGTGACGCAGTGAAATCTACAAGCAGTGAAATCTACAAGATTTCACGGAGTCACTTTTCCGACGCCGCTGCGTCAAAACCTTGCGCCTGCTTGAAGCAGGCGTAAGGCGTGACGCAGCATGTTGGAGATAGGCCGGGTTGGAACAGTGCTGGAGTTGCGTCGCACGCGCGACACGACTCTCGTACTGCGCCAAACTTGCGCAGGCAGATACGTCACGCATCTGCCTATCCGTGCGCCACGGCGTGCCGCATTGTGAATGCGGCGCATCCATGGTGGCGCACGGGTAGTTTTGCGTGACGCATCTTTCCTGGCGCATCCCTGCTGATTTGCAGGGATGCGCCAGAAGTTGTAAATCTGACCCCCGGTGTCTAAAATATAGTGCCGGTGGTACCCACCAGCCCAAATTAAGGGGGTCATTATGATGATGGGCGGATCGCCACCGCCCGTATGGCGGTGGCGATCCGCCCGCCCTTTCACTCCGCCCACATGCCATTTCCCCCCGCCATATTACGATGGCTGGGGGGTCCGCGGCGGACGGAAAGACCGTCCGCCGCTTTTCCGCTGGTCGACTCGTCGACCGGGCGGAAAACATACATTATATGGCGGCGGTGTCTGCAAGACACCGCCGTCCATATTATGATGATGGCGGAGAGCAGCCTTTCCATGGCGGCGTTTCCGCCATGGAAAGGCATACGGTCTTCGCTGTTAGGGGCCCGTAGCGGGCCCCCAGGATGTTGGGGGGGGTGGGGGGTGCACATGGGGGGTTGCATTGGCATGGACAAGGTGGCAGGCACCACGCGGTGCCTGTCACCTTGTGCATGTGAATACCCAACGTGCATTCCCAGCATTGTGGCGGGCGGTGCTGTGAACACCGCCCGCCACAATGTTGGGAATAGGGGATACCACCGCCACCGTGGCGGTGGCATCCTAATACTCACGGCGGGACCGCCGCTCCTATGGTGGACGGTCCCATTCACCGTTATGGTGTCCGCCCGCCATCGTAATGGGCCCCTAAGTACTAAAGGAGCTAGAAAACACCCCCAACATCACGCACCAAAACAATGAAATATGGTAACAAGTGAAAAATACATATTCAATTATAAAAATCACAAGACAGTAATCAGAGCGTCGAAACATCTGTCCTGCTGTAAAAGCATAATGGTACTGTTCGTGCTAAGGCCTTTGGTCGATCACTCAAGAAAAGGGAGAGGCCATCGAGAAAGTCTGGCTTTTTAGAAGATGGAAAGCAGAGGTAAGCCTGCCTGAGAGACGAGCATTCACCTCGTTTAGTAAGCAATAGAATGAAAAAGTGGTCCCTGGAAGTAATGTCAGACTGCTAGCCAATTCTAAATACATCTAAATAATGTATTGCACATTAGCGTTCAGTCTCACTATAAACCCAGGCACCTGCAGGAGTGAATGAATCACGCATTAAACGGTTCTGTCTGCATGTGTGGTGCAGTCATTTGAAAAGCTGTATCAAAGTTGTCAAGTTAGATTTCTGAAGCTTTAGAAAAGTTTAACCGTAAGATATCTCCCCCTGCTATCAGTTCCATCTACTTTACGGTATATTAATAAAACTGTCACCAAAAAAGATTAGCTTGCAAGCATTTCCGTTCTGAGGTTTACGTGATAAACAAAACAAAGGTTGTGTAATAAAACGAAAGCGCCTATCCTCTGCTGACATTTGCCTTATTGCTGATTATCTCGGGAGCCACAGATGGTAATGAGTGAAGTCGAGGGAAGTGTTTAGACACCAACATATCTTTATGTCTTTCTTTTTTTCATTTTCGCTTTTCTCTCTGGTTTTAGAAGTGACACTAACAGCCGCTTATCCTTCATCTCTATGCAATAGGAAGGAATGGCGGCAGGATTTCTGTCTTCTTTTAGATTTATGTAGCAGCCAAACCGAAAATAATTCTTCTGCTCAAAGGAGTTATCAGGCATACCTTAAACCATATAAATGTGTGTTTTTGCATTATTTAAGGTACGTGGAGCTGACTGGTTAATGGCTTTTCGTTTTCCTCCCAACTACTCTCAAAATATTCTAGGTCAAATTGATAGATGGTTTGATTTCTTTAGGTTTCATCACTTTTTTCTACTGTTCTGTTTTTTTTTGTATACAGCGAAGGCGGACATACTTGCCTGTTTAACTCGACAAATCTCTACCAAATAAATTCAAAGGGGCATATTACCAAGGATGTGCGATAATTATGGCAAAGCGCACTTAGCGCTGTTTTTTTTATCGCTGGATTACATCGCGGAGATACCGCGTTATTATCAACGCTTATCTCCAAGGCGATAGAAAATCCAGAGATAGCGGCGAAACCCAGCAATAGCGCTCGAAATCCAGCGATAAATTCCACACGCTAATGAAAAGCTTGCTAATAGGCAGGTGAGGACTTAACCTTACAATCCACCTCCCATTGACTACAATGGTTAAGTCAGGTTTTAAAGAGGTGTTAGATTCCAGCGATAATCGCGGTTAGCGCGAGTTTTTTTATTGCTTCGCGGGCATTGATAATAGGGGGAAGTTGTGTTTGCGACTGTTTGCAGTTGCTTTTAGTTGGGAACGCCTACTTTGCATGTCATTAGCGATAATTATCGCTGACATGCAAAGCGGCAAGGAAACGGCCGCTTTCGCCATAAAGCTGGCGCTAACAGCTGTTAGCGACAGCTTGCTAATAGGGCGATAAAAATATCGCCGCTTTAGCGGCAAAAAGTGCCGCTAAAGTGGCGATACTGCCCTTGATAATATGCCCCAAAACCTCCCAACAACTACTCCCCCTCCCCCTCCCCCTAACACTACCTCATTTTCCACATAGATTAATTCTGCGTCTGAGCGGTGTTTTAGCTGGGGAATTGCTGGGGGAACGTTTGATTGAATTTGACTGTTGTTTTTAACATTCTTTTAAAATTCTTTTAAAGCGCACTCACTATTTTGCCCACTGCACCCTATGCTTTAGTGCTAAAAGAAATACCTAATTGATATTCCACACGCGTCTGTGTGGTTGCCCGTACTTCCTGGTGCTTATCCTCACACGCTAATTGGTTGGCCCTTAGCCAATCAGCGCAGAGCACGGGTGGAGCCTGTTGAGCCCCCGTAGCCTCATTGCACACCACTGCGAGGACGCACAGCAGACGCGCGCAGCGGGCGCGCCGCTGGCGCGCCAAAATCACGCCAGAGGCAAGCCCGTCTGCGCCCGTCCGCGCCGGGACATCGCCAGGAGCCAGAGATCCTGCTCCTTCCAAAGCCCAATTAGGTAGCTACACCGGCGAAGAACTACGGGCCCTATATAAAGAAGGCTCCTGCGGGAATCATAGCTGGGACCCAGAAAACTGTCCTTCTCTTTGTGAACACTGTGAATTCAGAGTGCTCCCCCTGATGCATGCTACACTCTCTGGTTCTGGGATGGTGACACACACTCTTCTGAGCATTAATTGTCGCTCACTGCCTAAACATCATGCTGAGGTGTTCGATCTCCTACAGGAACGCTCACCTGAGATCCTTTTCCTTACGGAAACTTGGCTATGTGAATCCTCTGTGGCCATACCAGCACTCGCTCTTCCTACAGGTTATGCTATACGCAGCATAAACAGATCTGGAGGAAGAGGGGGCGGCATTGCGATTATTTACAAATCAGTCCATTCCTGCAGCCTGTCCCCCTTAGATCTTCCTGACTGTGAGAGTGCACTTTTTAAAATTTCTCTGAGTGCTAACTTTACTTTCTCCGGCCTTCTTATTTATCGACCCCCTGGTCCATCAAAAACCTTTAGAGAAGCCCTGATAAACAATGTCATAGCACTGGCTCTTCAGACTGCCAATTTTAACATCATAGGCGATCTGAACCTCCATCTAGAGCTACAAGAATCATCGGAGATTGTTGGCTTTCTGGGGGATCTGGCAGCCTGTCAGTTGATTCAATTGACCCCCAGTGCTATGCACAGAGCGGGACATCTCCTTGACCCTATTTTTTCTAATCTAGAGTCACTGGAAGTTCTGTCACCACTCCCTATGATCTGGACTAATCATTTCCTCATCATGATGCGGCTAACGATAGCTGGCCATAAGCCCCAGCCTAATCAACATCCCTCATTAAAACGGCCCTGGCATAAACTGAACCAAGTAGACTTCCTCACAGCCCTGAGTGCAAAGCCCATGGTAAAAGTTGCAAATATGGAAGAGGCTAACGCGATCTTCCAAAGGTGGATTACTCAAGCCTTAGATACATGCATTCCCCTTAAACTTACCCATTCTAAAAGCACTCGGGCCAATGCCTGGTTCAATGAAGATCTAACCCTTGCTAAGAAGAACTGCAAGATCTTAGAAAGATCCTGGAGGAGAACATATGACCCCCAGGCCAAAGCACTATATAGAGCGGCCATTAAATCCTATCATAAACTGGTGCGCATAACCAGAGCAGCTCATTATTCCAGCCTGATTAATACAAGCACCAACCGCAGCAAAACTATATTCTCTCTACTGAAAGATTTAATCTCCTCTCCAGTGGAATCGGGCAATGTTATTTCCTCCAACAAACACTGCGAGGAGCTGGCAACCTTCTTTTTGAAGAAGGTCGAAGATATCTACCAAAAGTTTGATCATGGTATACCCTCCAGTGTTTGCAGGAAGAATGTTTATATTGGCTCTGAGACTGTCCTCCTTGCATCTCTTCCCCTATTTCCCTGAAGGAATTAGAGAGATTAGTGGTCAAAATCAAATCTGGATCTCCAGACGATCCTCTCAAACCGGACGCTTTCAGGAAAATTCAACAAGGCCTTCTTCCTGAGTGTCTGGATTTACTTAATCTATCCCTCTTCACTGTGATGGTGCCTAAATCATGGAAGCATGCAAAAGTGGTCCCTCTACTTAAGAAACCAACACTCGACACGTCTAAACCAGAGAACTACCGCCCGATTTCTTTGCTTCCTTTCCTCTCTAAAATTCTAGAAGCACATGTGAATTCTACTCTAACACAGTTTCTAGAATCTAATCATATACTTGATAGTTCACAGAATGGGTTCCGACCAAGATACAGCACCGAGTCAGCTTTACTGGCTGTGGTAGAACAACTCAAATCCGCGCTGGATGCCGGCAGCACATCAGCGCTGGTGCTGCTGGATCTAAGCGCGGCATTTGACACGGTGTCCCATGAAATCCTGCTCCTACGTTTGAAGGAGATAGGAATTGGGAATAAAGCTCTAGCGTGGTTCTCCTCCTTCCTGGCCGACCGAACCTTTCAAATGACCTCTCCCCCTTTCTCTTCCCATGTACACTCTCTTCTCTGTGGGGTTCCTCAGGGCTCTGCATTGAGCCCTACGCTCTTCAATATATATATGAGCCCTTTGGCACGGCTGGCCAAAGTATGAGGAATCTCCCTGGTGTCATACGCCGACGACACCCAACTAGTGATTGCCCTGTCCAATGATCCCAAGCGAGACAAAATAAAATTTAAAGAAGACATCTCTGCAATTGCAGAATGGATGACGGCTAACTTTCTGCAATTGAACTCTACCAAATCAGAGATTCTCCTGGTTGGTAAAGAGTCTCATCTCTGGACGAAGGAATGGTGGCCCCGGGCACTTGGCGATCCCCCTGATCCCAAACCTGCGGTGAAATATCTAGGCTTCATAGTTGATAATAACCTCAACTTTGAAACACATGCCAAATCAGTGGCCGGGAAATGCTTTGGACTATTGCGCGGCCTCCGACCGATTTTGGGTCTCTTTGATGCCCAAACACGCCAACTGATTATACAAGCTTCTATTTTGGCCCGTCTGGACTACTGCAATGTGCTTCTTCTCGGCTCTAATAAATCCATGCTTAATAAATTACAGCGGGTCCAGAACGCGGCAGCTCGTGCTATTTTTGCCCTTCCTAAATTCAGTCATGCTTCTAATCTTCTCCGCCGCCTGCACTGGCTGCCCCTTGAACAGCGTGTTTGTTTCAAGACGCTCTGTATCACACATAAGATACTGACAGGAAGTGCCCCAGATATCCTAGGCGACCTCTGCACTTTGTATACCCCCTCGCGTGCCCTACGTTCGGCGAATCAGAATCTTGCATGCATCCCTCACATTCGTAGAGCTAGATCGGGTGGCCGCTCCTTTAGACGCCTGGCCCCCACTCTCTGGAACGCTCTCCCTCTCTACATCCGCAGCAACCTTGACCATCAGGCTTTCAGACGCCTTGTGAAGACTTGGCTCTTCTCCCAGGTCTGACTCCCTCTGTCCTGTCCCTTGTTCTTTCCCAGATATATTTCCCTTTGTCTTGACTCTTGCTTAGTTTGGCTTCAGCGCTGGGACGCCTCTTTGCCGAGGCAGCCATGCGCTTTATAAGTATTTTAATCTAATCTAATCTATATGCCACTGAAGTTCATTCAGGGGTCTTCCTCTGCCTGCACTGTGCTCCAAGACAGCAGGCCCAGGTCCTGTAATCGGTTGGGCATGTCAGGTCTCTATTATTATACCGGTTAAGGTATGTCAAAATATTGTCCCACATCATGGTGAAATTGCCAGATTGTTTCTGTAGATCATATGCAATCTTTTCGCATGTTAGGAGCTGGCATATTTGAGAATCCCAAACCGTTGCTTCGGGTGAAGTGTGCTAATCTGGTAGAGGAGTCGGGCCTTTTCCCAGCCCAGACTTGCAAAGATCTGTCAGTTGCTCCAGCTCGGCCCTTTGGAGAGGGGGAAGGGGAGGGCCTGGAACATGTACAGGATCTGACCTTTTGAAGGACTCAATCCTCCCCACCCAAGAGTGTGCGATGTGTAGGCACAGTGAGGAAGTTAGTGCCTTGAGAGATCGAACCAGCAGTTTAAAATTGTTTCTAGAGCAGTTGTGAATGTCTATGGTCAGGAGCACCCCCAAATGTGGTAGCGAGTCGAGTGTCCAGCGAAAGAGGGTCTCCGATTGAAGTGTGTAAAGGACGCGTCCAGGCTCAATGATTTCCCTAAGGTGATCTTTGAGGCCTCCCAATGCCTCATATTCGTCCAAGAAAGGCAAGAGGTTCGGTAAGGAATGAACCAGATCAATTCGAGATAGCAGAATATCGTCCACAAAGGCTGAGACCTTAAAGGTGTCCTGATGGAATGGCACACCCCATATTCCCACGTGGTCCAGGATCTTCTGGAGCAGGGGCACTAGATGTATCGCAAATAGCATAGGGGAAAGACGACAGCCCTGTTGCGTGCCCCTTTGGATCAGAATTTCCCACAACTTGAGCCCGTTCACTTTGACTCTGGCTCAGAGTGACGTATACAGCGCATCTATCCAACCACAGAAGCAGGTGTCAAAGAAAGCATTATTCAGCACCACGTTCAGCATAGACCAGTCCAACTAGTCAAAGGCTTTCTCAGCATCCAGGGAAAGCAAGGTAGCTTTACTGTGGCTTTTCAGTGCTAAGTCGATGATATAGAGGGCACTTTCTGGGCTCTCACCGTTAGATTTGGATGGGACGAATCCCATCTGGTCTTCATGTTTTAAATTTCAGAGGTAGGCTTTGAGTCGAGTTGCAAGACTTTTGGTCATGATTTTAGTATCATTATTAAGGAGGGAGATGGGGCAATAATATTGTCACTGAGTAGGGTCCTTATCCAGTTTAGCTATCAGTGAGACTGTGGCCTCCGCCTCTGTTGGTGTCAGGTCGCATGCCTGGGACATGATGTTGTATACCTTGGACTGCAAAGGGGCTAGCAGGTGGGCACCTTGTTTGTAAAATGCAGTTGTGCAGCAGTCCAGTCCTGGGGGCCTTACCCAGCGTCAGGTGTTTTTTTTGTGGTGAGAACTTCTGCCACCAAGATGGCCTCATCTAGGTCCTCCCTATTGGATCAGGAGAACCTAGGTAGGGGGAGAGACTGAAGGTAGGAGCTCTCGGCCTCTATGTTTGGACTATCGGTTTTGTAGAGGTCACTATAGTACTCATGGAAGGCTTTGGCTTTCTCCTCATCAGAGATGCATGCTATGGTTCACTGAGCATGTAGTCTATAGGCCAGTAGACAGCCAGAATGTAATTAGCTCTGTTGAATTCTAGTAAGCTTATTTGGCCACGAAGCGCCGTTAGTTTTCACCATAGTTTCTTGTAGGGGTGCGATTTATGGTGTCGCTCAATGATGAGTAGGTCCTCCCGTAATATGAGAAGTTCAATTTCCATGCATTTAAGGTGGTTAGCTTCTTTGATGAATACACCCCACGCAACCACCTTCAGTGCATCCCAGACCACTCTGGGGTTTACCTCCCCATATGGTTAAAATGTAGATAATCTCATATGGCGATCATTATCTCATGTTGAACTGCAGGATGTCGCAGGAGGAAGTCATTCAGTCTCCAAGAGCCCCGCCATCTCCCTGGGATTAAACTAGGCCATTCCAGTGTGATGTGAACTGGGCCATGTCCTAGATAATCATAGGTCCCTGTGAATTCTCTCCCAGCTAAGGGAGTTGCCTCAGGTCTATGAGGAGGTAGACAATCCTGGCGTAGGTGTGGTGGGGAAAAAAGTGGGAATAGTCAATTAATAGTGGATGGCAATGACCCCAGGCGTCAATCAGGCCCAACTCGTCGAGGACAGCCTTACACGCTGTATTCAGGATCGGCTTGCCCCCCACCTGTTAGTGTGATTTATCAAGCATGGAGTGCATGACGCTTTTGAGATCTTCCCCGAGCAATAGTGGGTGGTTTGTGACACTAGCAAACTTTGGAATTATGGGGAGCAAAAATGTCTCCTGGTCAACATTCAGACAATAAATGTTGCTTATAGTTATAGATGTAGTCTCCCAGTTGCCCACCTTCAGGAGTCATCGCCCTGACCATCCCCCAGGGTGTGCCTTTCATGAATTTTTGTAGCATCCCTGATCAGGATAGCAACACCTGCTGTCTTGGTGGGAGCCAGGGAATGGTACTGGGTAGGGAAGGCTCGGGAGAGGAAAAGGAGTCGGTCTTCTGTGAGAAGGTGCAGCAATTGTAGAAGACACATGTCTCTTCCTGATCGCCACAGTTCATACAAGATACTAAGCTACTTCTTTGGGATGTTGAGGGCCCAGACGATATATGTGAGTACCTGTAATGTTGGTAGTGTAGACATCACATGTGTTTATGTGGGGCCAGCTAGTAAGGGTCCTGACTCTTGCAGAGTGGGTGGGCTATTGAATCTGTTTGTCCGCTGCTAGGTGGTGTCATGCCCCCCAAACAAACCCAAAAACAAGAACTTCTAAACTTTGGGAACTCATATTCAATATTAAAAAATAAAATATTCCGAGCAGGAGCCTGGGTCACAATAGTTTGTTGCCTGGGACCTAGAGGTGATACCACAGTCATTGCCATGTGGGAGTAATGGCTGTGTGAGCATGCATGGGCGAACCTTCACAGGGTCATTCCAGCCCCCCCCCCCACAGATGTGGAGTGAGAGGAGCCAATGCATAAAGTAAAGAGTCTCAGAAATAGTCAGAGTGTTGCTACTTGGTGTCCACATCCCTGTCATCTGGCTAGGATCCTGCTTCCTCCCTGGTCACCTGTCATAAGTGGGAATGGAGCTTCTCCTTGTTAGCTGCAATTTCTGTACTCTTCGGTTTTGGGACCTGCAGTTGCGATGTAGAGTGGTCCATTTCTCTCTTCAAGGGTGTGCCTCTGATTCGTCTGGAGAATTGGTGGTTTCTCTGAGAGAGCGACATCCAGGAATTCTCAAGCCACAACCAATGAAGTGAGGGAACGGGCCCTGCCTTCCTGCTGAAAGCGTAGCTGGAAAGGAACTCCCCACCTGTAGTGGACTCTAGCTGATCTCAGGATGTCTGTGACAGGTTTGAAGGACCTGTGCTTAGCAAGGGTGTTCGGCAAAAGGTCCTGAAAAAGTCGTACCTGGGCACGATTGAAGGAACTCTGGCCTCCCTCTTGAGTCTTGGACATAACTGTCTCTTTTTCCTCATGGAAGCGAACCTTCAAGAGGACATTCGGGGGTGATGTCCCATTGAGCGTCTTGGGGTCACTCTATGGGTTCTGCCCATTGCTTTCTTTTAATAAAGCCTTTTAAATTTTGTTATTACTTAAAGAAAATATGATTACTTTGTTTGTTTCAGTTCATCTTTTCTATTTTGATTACGTTTTTTCTTCTTTAGTCTTCATTCCATAATCTACATTCTATGTCCTATTCCAAATGAAGTGAGTTTTGTTTCCCTGGTCTAGCTCACCCCTGAAATGTACGAGTCCTAGTAACCCTAATAGATGCTCGGAATTCAAATAAATGAAAATGGTATTAGAGTTATTATCACATCAATGCAAACATTAGAGAGAACAGTAGATGATGAACATAGCTACGGAACAAAAAGTAATCAGTAGTTTTACAATGATGCGATTACACATCCACAAGAAGTGGAGTAACTTTGTCATATTACGTCGAAGAGTTCTTTTTGACACTTCGTGAGTATTCACCGAAAAGGAAGTCCAAATGTGTTTCATTGTGAAGGCAGAATGGTATAACATAAGAATAGAAAAATGAACCCCTAAAGTATCCTTGAATAGCTGAAGGCGGGCTAATGAGATTTGTGGTTTGCGTTTGTTCCACAAGAATTTGATCAAGGAACGATTGATGTTTTTAAAAAATGTAAGTCGAAGCGTAATCGGGAGCATGGACAAGTAAAAATTAACAATCGGTAACAACATCATTTTAATCATAGCTAATTTACCCCACCAAGACAGAAATAAAGGGGACCAAACCTCCACCAATGAAGTTATTTTTGTATTCATTTCATTAAGGTTAATTTTAATAGTTTTTTAAAATATTATTTGAATATAGGATACCTAAACATTTAATACATTTTGAATTCCATGTGAACACAGTATCCTTGAACATATCTGGGAGGCAATATTTATTTAGGGGCAAGACCTCTGATTTATCTTTTAAGTTTATACCCAGAAGCTAATCATTTAATAATGAAAAAAACTCAGGTAATGATGTGTTTGGGTTAGATAAATATAACAAAATATCATCCGCGTATGCTGTGAATTTTATATCCATGCTCTTAAATTGGGAGCCTAAAAAATTTGAAGAGCGACAAATGTTTTCTAAAAGGGTTCTAAAGATAAAATAAGTAAAAGCTTGTTCACAGTTTGTTATGCCGTGGGGGCTGGACTTCAAGGTCTAGCCGCCAACGCCGCCAATGCCACTTCCACAGTGCCAGGAGGCGCATAAAGGTCACTCAGGGCTCCCGCAGCACGGCAGCTCGTTCACTGTTTGTTTTGCCGCAGGGGGCTGGACTTCAAGCCCCAGCCGCCAATGCCACCAACGCCACTTCTGCAGCGCCAGGAGGCGCATAAAGGTCACTCAGGGCTTCCACAGCGCGGGTCACGGGGGCGCGCCCGGGCCAAGGGTGGGCCCATCTGCACCCGTTTGTGGCCGTACAAGGCTGGGCTGGGCCCCGTCTCTTGGTTTTGTGTTGCGGCCTTGATCATCCTCTGGAGATCCACCAGATAGATAAGGTAAGAGGATGGGGAAGCGTAAATTAGCCATGCCATCTAATAAGGACCGCCCACTAACCTCCACCATCACTAGCTTCCTCACTACCGCCATGGGGGCCATTACCAGTGAGATCGAATGCGTGGAGGAGAGATTGAGGTCCACAAAGCGGGCACTACATACGAGCTCTTTGGCAGAACCATCTAGCCTATTACAGAGCCAGCAATCTATGGGTTCTAAACCCCCTACGGAAGATGTAAAATCCAGTGATCCAGAGGTTTCCAATAATAAATAGCAAGGTCCCTTATTTGATATCTCATGCTCCCCCCTCCAAAAAAGGCAAAGGCTTGCAGCAAATCAATGAGAGAGTTATTGCCACCTGCAGCCCGGAAAAAAAACTTGGCCCCCACTGCAAGGAAGAGTGCAAGGGAACTTGATTTTGAAGCTGAACCAGGACTCAATGGCAAGGGAGACTCACTGTTGTATGCTCAGTTTGTTAGTTCTCTGGAAACAACTGTGAAAACTCTTCTCAACCCTTTTTTAAGTATCCTTAACAGCATTGACACCTCGCTGAAAATTTTGATTGGCTCTAGCCTGTCGAGCTTAACTGCTGGGACTAATAATGTAATGGACTCTGACCCTTTGTCCATGCATTGCGCTTCTTTGCCCCCCCCCAGAGGCCAGTTATGCCAGACCAGCACCCGACATCTGGTCCCCAGTCCAACACCATAACTAATAACATTCTACCTTGCTCTTCTCAATCCAGAGCACATGTTGCATCCACTTTAGTGGGCATGGGGGTTATCCAACAGTCTCAAATGGGTCTAATGTTGCTGGAAATTTTTAACTAGTCTTTAAACGCCACTTTGAAATAAGGAAAAATCGTGATAGAGTCCTTCACCCTCCACTGGAAGCAACCCCGTTGGTTATAGTCCTCAAAAATGTTCCACCTTTATCATCTAACAAGGAGGAAGACTTGCCGCAGATAAGGAATAAAACTGTACACTGGTTAGCACAAGCCTGGACTGGACGAATAGTGGAGACTTATTTAGGAATTTAAATAATGTTGAGGGAGTATCGTGGGTGGGCTCACAACCTAAAACCGATGTTGGTGATTGTTTTGTTATTAATTTTAAAAACATGTTTCTGGCACAATCCCTTATGGTAAGGCTTTCTAGGTGTAGAAATGCCAGTGGCTCTTTTGTGGCAGTACCCCTTGGTTATTTTTATAAGCCTAGCCTACAGGTAGTGTCAAGGTCACATTATGTAAATCACAGTGCCCCACAGCATTTTGCTATTCCAACTTTTAATCGTTTCTCTCCCCTAGAACAGGTGGATTGACTACATCAAAGGGAGCTGGGAACTATATTGGTTAGTAACTGTGACTCAGTCATGATAGATGCTGAGGGTAGCACTGATACACCAGTGACTAATGGTCCGGCACATGTAGGTAATCTTGTCATGCCTGATTTGGCAACTGTAGTTTCAGTGGAAACCGTAAACACTCCATTAGTAGACAAGGACCAATATATGATATCTCCAAATATAGCCCAGAAATCTCGGGATGATTGTCGGATAGTTGGTCATGCAAGAAGCTGGGGTGCACCTTCTGGTTATAATAGTACAATTGTTTATGGAGGCTTGTTCTGGAACATTGCAGGTTTATTAAATAGGTTGAGGAATGAGACCTGGCACAACCTCATAAAAAATTATAGTATCATATGCTTCCAAGAAACCTGGATGAGAGAGGTAGTTCACATTGATGGTTACACTTCCATACATACTCCTGTGGAATAATACTATCTGTTTTGATAATAGGATGCGCAATCGCAATGTAGAGGGCTTAAGTAATGTCAGAGGGGAAGAAACCACATACACCAATGGTTCAGTATATCACAGTTATATTTATATTTTTCAAAAAGGAAAAGGATATATACAATGAGAAAAATAAAGAACATTTGTGCGAGGTGTCCCAAGTGAAAACAGGAACCTAAGACAATAGTGAAAGTTGTGACAATTTTTACAAGGTTTCCAAAGTTCTACACAAGTTGACCATTATCACATATATATAGGGTGAACAGCAGCTCTATACAATGATATGCGCTGAGTAATGGTTCGCTTTCTCTTTGTTGTCGACGACGTTTCGACCCTCTACGTGGTGTGGGATCTCATCAGGACCTAGGGATGTAGGGACATCTGATGTTTGGAATGAGCATAGGATTTTAGAACTGGCATGCCCAATGCTTGATGAAGTTGAAAAGGCATTAAATCAGACTGTAAAGAACAAGACATCTGGCCCGGATGGCGTCCCTGCCGATCTGTTTCTGGCCAATCCTGTCATTTGGCTCCCTCTGCTGACCAATATTTTAAGCTGCATAGCTTTTCAGGGCCCTCCAAAATCTTGGGGCACCATGATTATAGTTCCCATTTTTTAAAAAAAGGGTACAGGTCAGACCCAAAATGTTATCGCCCAATCTCATTAATTGATTGCACTTGTAAACTGATGGGCAGGGTCATCTTAGATCGTCTGGAGACTTGGGTAGCTGAAAGTGGGAAGTTTTGGGACATACAATACGGCTTTAGGAGGGGCCTGGGAACTGTTGAACAGTGTCTCAACCTCCACCTGGTCATAAGCAAGTACACACTAGCTATGGCCGGATCCCTTTATCTCAGGTTCATGGATCTTACATCAGCTTTTGACTGGGTGCAGAGAGGGAAACTATGGGAAAAATGCTGGATCTGGGCATTGATCCATCCCTAGTTTATTTTCTAGCCCAGATTCATCAGGATGTGACTGGGAGGGTCAGGTGAGGAGGGGGCGAAGAACTCACAGCTCCCATTAAAATGAATCGTGGGGTTCATCAAGGGTGCGTCCTTGCCCCCTTTTTATTTTGTCTTCATATTGACGACTTAGAAAGTTATAATAATCAATGGCATGCTGATGTTTCCAAGATAGGCACTATAAAACTTCCAGCATTACTCTATGACGATGACTGTGTGTTAATGTCCAGAACCAGTGTGGGCCTGCAAAAGCTTGTGACTAAATTAATGATTTTATGACTGAACTGGGTCTAAAGACTAATACGGCCAAGTCTTACACCATGGTGGCAGGCAAATCTCCCCCCTTTTAAGATCATGTTTTATTAATAATGAAAGGTTGTCTTATGTCCCAACTTTTTCGTACTTGGGAATCCCTTTTGACCAGAAAAGTACTTGGCACCATTTAGTTGAAACAAGGGTTAGTAGTTTTAATCAAAACCTGGAGGCGCTATTTAGGTTTACAAAGAAATTAGTCTCAAGACTGATTGATTCAATAATTAATATTTATAATGCCCGCTCGTGTTCTGTAATTTTGCATGGGGCTGGAGTGTATGGATCTTGCAATCCGGCTCGCCTCCAAGCAGCTGAGAACAATTTTCTGAGATGTTTATTAACAGTTCCAAGTAGTCTCCCCATTATCTTTTGTCATAACGAACTTGGCTTGACTCCATTAACTCATTGCATACAAACTACACCAATTTTATTATGGCATTCAATTTGGGCAAAAAATGAGCTGGCCCTTAATCGTGCAATTATATTGGGCTGTTTTAAACTCGATTACATGCTGAAGATACCATGGCTTAACTACATAAAAAGGCAGTTGGAGACAGTGGGGATGGTGGACTGTTTTTACAACCCAGAGTGCATTGCAAAGATCCCAAAATTCCAGGTGAAAAAGGACTTTTTATCTTGTCTAAAGTTGCCTAGTGAGCGCCTGGAGATAGGGAGAGTCTCTGAACATTTGCTTCTAGTACGCTCTCTAAGTGTTGAGCCGCATCTCTCTTTTTTATTTTTGTCAAGTTAAAATGTTTTATCTTATCAGATTCAGGTTTGGCATTGCGCACCTCTTGGTCTCCTATCCCCGCAAAGCTGGATCTATGCCCATGTGACTCCCAATCCATACAGAATACGCTGCATTTCCTGTTTTTCTGTCAACTCTATACTAAGCCGAGGTGGGATTTTATCATCCCCCTATTAAAATGTTTAAATATCAGGAAGTGCCGGCCGGCCCTATATCACCTCCAGCTTTTAAATGACGAATATACATGTTTAATGGTCTATAGATATATTTCCACAGCTGAATGTTTACGGAATTTGGTTGGGAAATGACTGTTTTTTGTACTCAGATTTTAATGAATTATTTTGGGATTTTATGGTTTTAGGGACATAGGGTTGTCTTAAAGTTCAATATACGTCGTCTGTATGTCATGTTGCTATTTGTTGAAACATTAACTTAATTATCACTGTTACATTTCTGAATATGAATTTCTATTGTCATGAAGTTTATTATATATTGTCTATTATATTTTAATTGTTTTCTAAATATTTTGATGTACTCTTTTATGACTGTAAGAAAGCCGAATAAAGATACTTTACTGACTGATTGAAAATTAGTAAAAGTGGGGATAGAGGGCAACCTTGTCTAGTCCCTTTGTAAAGAGGAAAATAACTGGATTGATTACAGTTGACCAAAATAGAGACAGAGGGTTCAGAATATAATAAATGAATATATGGAAGAATATGAGGACTAAAACTAGCCATTTCAATGCTCCAAACATGAATTCCCAATTCACCCGATCTAAAGCCATTTCAGCACCAAGAGTTATGGCACCTAAGGGGGAGTTCAATTTGGAATTGTGAATGATATTGAAGAAAGTTCTAGAATTATCCTAAATAGAACATCCCTTCTCAAACCCCGACTGATGCAGGTCAACTAAATCAGGAATAACATGATGAATACAAAGTGCCAATAATTTAGCCAAAATCTTAAAATCTGTATTAATCAGTGAGATAGGTCTGTAGTTACTACATCAAAACAGACCTTTATCTTTTTTGGGAGCAAACAAAGCCTGCCTGAGAAAAAGAGCCATGTGTCCGCCCCATGGCTAAAAAATGAGCAATAACAAGTAATAACTTAGGAATTAAAAGATGCTTGCAATGGAGATAAACGCGTACAGAAAAACCATCAGGCCCAGGAGTTTTATCCTTTGGAAGGTGATTGATGGCATTTAAAATCTCTTGCTCAGAAATTGGAGTGTCAAAGAGGACAAATTTACAATGCTATCTGGGGACTTAGGAATTGATTGAAAAAAGCATCTAACTGATCAGTTGAAGGAGAGGGCTCTGGGGTATATAATTTAGTACAATATTCTGAGAAATACTCTAATATTTTACAATCACTAATATGCCTGACCCCGGCTGTGTCTGTATGGCAACAATCCTAGATTTTTCCTTTTTTATTTTAAGGTAATTAGCCAGATTTGCCAGCCTTATTCGGACCACCAAACATTTTTGCATTAAACTTAAGCAGGCTACGGCAAGCATTGTCCCAGGATTGTTTGTTTCAGGTGGCAGATTGGGATATCACTGGTAGATCTCCCCTCTAGCTCCCCTTTGATACCCCTGTACATGGACCTTGCTCACAGACAGCTGGTACATAAGGTGAATTATAAACTTTTAATGATCTGGTACAGGCTATGGACAGTGGAAGAACTTGAAACCTATCGAGAGGCTTTGTCTAACCTTATAAAATTCCCTAGGGCTACATCAATCAGGTGGTTCACTTTTTTAAGGGAACTACTGGGGAGGCTGGGGATGGAGGCATTCTGGTCCAACCCGGAAAGTATGGTCCGAACTCCGAGGGCTAAGTTAAAAGAAATGTACTGGGAACTGATACTTGTAAAGGACCTGATAAAACCTGTGACCAGTCTGAATAATGACTTTTTGAACTTTAAACCTGTCCCCTGTTTCGAGTTTAGCATTGATGAAATAGTTCCCCCCTTGGCATGCAAAGTTTTCTTACAGTTCCGTTATAAGACTTTGCCCACCAGACTGTTCTGTTCCAAGTGGTGCCGTAGTGCCTTCATTGACGACCTGTGCCCTGTGTGTAAAGCCTACCCGGAATCCATTGTTCATTTACTTTTCTTCTGCCCACAATATTCATCTCCGAGGAAAAAATGGATACTCCCGCTGTGTAGACTAGCAGGTCCAGGTCATTATCTCGAGGTGATGAGAATCTTGTGTACTGACACTCGAAGAGTAATGGTCTTTGGCCTCTCAAGATTCTGGTATGCACTGTTGACCAGGCGTGGGAAATCATTTGCATGAAGCACGTTACTCTCTCCAGAGTTGTTGTACCCTGCATTTTGCACAACTATTTATGGAACTGTTTTTTTTTACATATTTATTTGATAATGTTTATGTATTTCTCTTTTTGGATCTGTGTGATCGAAATAAAGTTATGATGATGATGATGATGATACCACTAACCTGTTGTTCCGCGACCAGCAGGGGCGATGTAAGAGGCTAGATAACCTCCTCCCCCCTATGGTATCTCCTGCGAGTATTAAGTACGCAACCCTGCCAGAAGATACCACGTATGGGAAAGGGGAAAAAGGGATAAAATAATAAAAGGAGACAGCGGTGGTGGATACAACTGGTAACTGTCATCCATGGGAGGAAGGAAGAAACAGATCTATTCTCCCTAAGATAGGCAGTCTAGTTCCACGTGTCCTGTAGTGAGGCAAAATAAAGAGACATGTTGTACATACACTATATGCTCCCCTTTAGTGGTGTAACAGTCAATATATACTATGGACACACACACTTACTTCAAACAAGTGCCGCAGTCATCCAAAAGAAGAAAACAACCAGGTGTGATCAAAAATATAGGAACGTAAGTAACACTCCCTCAGGTAGGAAGTTCCATCAAGCAAACAAATTTTAAGCGCAAACTGAAGACAGAGTAGCAGAGAGCACAATGTACTTAGCTGAGTATAGAGCGTGTGTTGCAGCTGTGCTTCATCGCGTTCTGTTACCACACAGAAAGCGACACAGATATCTCCAGTTGTTTGGATAGAGCAGTAGTATCTGGTGGTGAAGAGCACTGGTCTGGCAGAACAACCGCAAAATAGAGTATTCTTAATTTCCCTCCACCTGAGGGCTTCAGGACAGTCAGCGCAGCTAGAGGCCGTTCAATGCAGTCCCCGGGTCTGCCACATGAGGCATCGGGTCCCAGACTCCCTCGCCCCTCTCCTTACAAGGCTTACTACGAGGCGCCTCTGGGCCTGGCACTCAGTCCTGCACAGGGGGCGAGGGGGAGGCACTCCAGGCCCGAGCAGGGCCACGCCGGCAGACCGGACTTGGTTCTAGTGTCTGACGTATTCAATGGGCACCGCCATTTTACCGCTGCTCCCAGCCTCACTCACCGCGTCCGGCTACTCGGCTCTCAGTCCCGGGGGGTCTCCCGGCTGATCACTCAGCTCGGCGCAGGAGGCAAGGGGAGGGGTACGCCAGGCCTCCTCCGACACCGTTAAACTCACTCAGAGGGCCGATGTTCATCCCGGTTCCCTCACCATACGCCTGGCGCCGCCATCTTGTCTGAGCGCTCTGACGTGCTCTCAGCTTTCTTGATTTTGGGCTGCTGGGCAGGCTCACCTCGCCTCTGGGGCACCTCTCACCCCTCTCCCAGCTGCTGGGGTGTGCTGCGGGGCTTCTTGCCCCATTTAGGGCTTCAGGATGGCAATCGATGGCGGCTGGCCGACGGGAGCTCACGAGCTTTGCTGCTCACTCCATCAGCGCCAGGCCTCTTTCTGCACCTCTCTTGCTTCTTTCTGCACCTCTCTTGCCTCTTTCTGCACCTCATTTGCTTCTTTATGTACTTCTCTTGCTTCTTTCTGTACCTCTATTACCTCTTTCTGCACCTCACTTGCTTCTTTCTGCATCTCACTCTCTTCTTTCTGCACCTCTTTTGCTTCTTTATGCACCTCTCTTGCTTATTTCTGCACTTCTCCTGGTTCTTTCTGCACCTTTCTTCCTCTTTCTGCACCGTTCTTAATCTTTCAGCAGCTTTCTTCCTCTTTCTGCACTTCTCTTGCTTCATTCTGCACTTCTCTTGCCTCTTTCTGCACCTCTCCTGGCTATTTCTGCACCTCTCTTGCCTCTTTCTGCACCTCTCTTGTTTCTTTCGGCATGAGCAGAAAGAGGAGGAAAGGTGCTGAAAGAGGAAGAAAGATGCAGAAAGAGGAAGAAAGGCGCAGAAAGAAGCAAGAAAAGTGCAGAAAAGTAAGAGAGGTGCAGAAATTAGCAAGAGAGGTGCAGAAATGAGCAAGAGAGGGGTAGAAAGAAGCAAGAGAAGAGCAGAAAGAGGAAGAATGGTGCAGAAAGAAGCAAGAGAAGTGCAGAAAGAAGCAAAAGAAGTACAGAAAGAGGCAAAAGAAGTGCAGAAAGAGGCAAGAGAGGTGCAGAAAGAAGCAAGAGAGGTACAGAAAGAGAAAAGAGAAGTGCAGAAAGAGGAAGAAAGGTGTAGAAAGAAGCAAGAGAGGTGCAGAAAGAAGCAAGAAAGGTACAGAAAGACAGAAGAGAAGAGCAGAAAGAAGCAAGAGAAGTGCAGAAGGAGGCAAGAGAAGTGCAGAAAGAGGCTAGAGATGTGCAGAAAGAGGAAGAAAGGTACACTTCTGCTTGGGAGATGAAGTCCACTTTACTCCTGAGGTCCTGAGGACACAAGGGGTCCTCATTGCCCCAACAGCAGTGCGCCAAGGGGCGCGTTTGCAGAGTGGTGGAAAAAGGGGTGTGGGCTCCAACCACCTCTCATCAATCCCACTGTCCGGGGCTCACTGTTGGTAAGAGGTGGGCTAGTTGGCCCCTAAGGACCCTCAGCAGTGAAGGGGACTTCATCCCCAACCAAGAGCGCGCCAGGAGGTGCATTTGCAGAGTAGTGGAGAAAGGGGGTAGGGCCTCTGGCGAGTTGCCTGCTTCCTTTTTTTTAGGAAAAGGGGCTGTGCCGCCCCTTCCCTTGACCCTTTTGGGCGCCAGGGATACCATCCCCTGGGGCCTGACCTATTTTTCATTTTTTTTTTAAATAAAAAGGGAGGGGGGTACGAGCACCCCTTCCCCAGCTGATTTCGGCTCTGGGGACCCCATCCCCCAGGGCCCAACCAATTTTTCTTATTTTATTTTTTTTAAAGGAGGGGGGCTCCCCTCCCATGCTATTTTTGGCCCCGGGGACCCCATCCCCCTTGGCATGGCCATTTTTTTTTAAAGTTCGATTTTCAGGGAGGGGGCCGCATGGCACCCCTCCCGGGCCATTTTCAGCCCTGGGGACCCCATCCCCTGGGTCATGGCCATCTCTACTCTAAAGGGACCAAGGGTCCCGGCCAGCTCCCTCTTCCTGCGGGAGCCGGCATGGGTTTTTACCACCAGGGAGCTGCTGACATGCAGCTCCAGGCGGGTAAAAAGTAAAATGTACTCACTTTGAACAAGCAAGAGCAAAGTGCTCTCGCTTGTTCAAAGCGAGTACACTGTTTGCTATAGGATGGCAGGAGCAGTGCTCCCGCCATCCCATAGCAAACTGCAATGTCCTGGGAGTGGGCACCCCGGGACATTGCTGGAGCCTGCCCTGGGGGATGGCGGTTGCATTGTTAAAGATCAGACCAAGAGTATACCTAAGGGTAAGAATGAACATCATGTTACTAAGTAGAGTCTACACCTTTACAAAAGGGAAATTGGCATATGAGATGAACTACAAGGTAACTATTTGCTGTCGAGATCTCTGAATCTACAGAGGCATTCTAAGTGATGCTTAGATTGCTGTAGTACCCAATCATCTTGGTAATTCCACCATAAAGTCAAATGTTTTGATGGGTATTGTTTTGCTTCAGACTCAGATATTTTTTGATTTGGCAGATCTAGATATCTGAATCTGTGCAAGGGAATCTTTAGTCACCTTTAGCAGTGACACTGGAACATCATAACCAGGATGTTATCCCAGACTGCTGGTCTCCCTAAACCCTTAAATCTACTACATGTAGGCTTCAGTTTTTTTTAGTTTTATAAAGCGCAAGCTAGACCCGAGACATCGGGTATCAGAGCGCTTTACATGAGCACCAGTTTCGTTACAGAAGGACACATTCATTTTTGTTAGGCTCGGGGTGATTAAGTGATTTGCCCAGAATCACAGGATGTTGAGCGTCGTTGCCGAGACTCGAACCCGGGTCCCCAGCTTCGAGGTCAACCATTCTAGCCGTAAGGCTACATCCTCTGACACCTATTGTGTAATTGGAAGTAGAGATGACTCCACATGTGATGCAGCACCCCTAAATCAAACCAAAGAATCCCCATCTGTGAGTTAACCTTCCTGTAAAGTCCTTATCAGAGAAGGGCTGCACACTGCATTATAAATATTAATGGGCAGTCTGTGAATTCTAATCATTCCAGGTAAAGTGCAAGTCACTACTTTATTTAACAAGCATGCATCATAACATAAGGGCCTAGGTCTCCCAACACCTGTGGGTAGTTGGAGTAACTGTGCAAGACACATCTATCAGATGTGGTTGAGTAACTGTCCAAGACACATCTGTCAGATGTGAAAAGTTTTCATAAATTACATCTGTAATGATAAGACCTCTCTGCTTTTATAGAAAGTGTGTTCACTAACCTGGAGTACATGTGTTCTTAGGAAGGGTCTTCTACTTTTCTGGTATTGGATTAAACATTGAACTTCTTATTACTATATAATTCTTATGTTTTAGTTTATTCATTCGTATGCCATATAACATTTTTACACCTAAGCATATTGCTTTGCTGGTGAGCATGAAAAATGCACAAACAATAAGTAGCAAAACATAATGGTCTATACCACTGTAATAGATAGAAGGTTTAACCATTTGGCTTGGACAAGTAATGAGAAGAAACCAGAACATCATGAAGGTAGGCTGTTACATGGAAAAGGGTATGTATGCTTCTAGTGATTTGTTTTTAAATAATTTTATTTTATGATTACAAATTATAATGCATAATTCATGGCTCATAGAGTCAGTATCCATCCTTGTTATGCAAAGTTAAAACCAGTAGATATTGGTCAAAAAGAAACCCAGGGTTCCTCATACCAGATCTCTGTACATTTGCCTGGAACTTCAGAAGCTGGTTCTCCCTTATCTGTTGCTAGGTATGATCTCAGTGGGCCCATATATACTTCAGTCTAGATATCACTGACGTACTGTCAGATAGATTTCAGCTATACTATTACATTGTGCCATATCTTTAATACATTCCATCCCTTGGGTGTATCAAGATATGGCTGCCCTTTATTTTGCTCACAGAAGGGCTAAAGCAGCAAAACTTCTGCTGTGTTATCCCAGTGGCTGTACGTAACTCAGAAGGGAACCCAGTGGCGATTATTTTAGTGAGGACTCAGTAATCTTGGACAAGACATCTAGTTCTTGTTTCCAAAATTCATCTGTACTCGGGTAACACTAGGCCAGATGGATGAAATTCACATAGGCAGCCTTACATCTCTTACAACTATGATTTATTAAAGGGATTATTTTGTTCACCCTGTTCAGGTGAGTTGTATACTCCACATAAGAATTTAAAATGCTCTTATTTGTGCCAGTAATTCAATGCCAGTAGTGCTGTTTCTGTGTTTCAGCAGTACCAGAATCCATTATCTATTTGTGCCTCAATCTCTGCCCCCAAGCCACTCTACAGAGTACGGATTCATCTTTCCATACCTCTTTTAGCAAAGAATACAATTTGACCACCCAGCATGACCCATCTACGAGATGCCCAGCATCAGCAGAGAGTCACTCATAGTCTTTTCCTTAGTCAGTATAAGGAAGTGGTAGCAGACCAGTAGGTTAGCAGAGGAATAAAACTATCTATCTCAGTTTATGGCCATAGTCATCCATCTTGAAGCATGGTTTTCAATAACTCTTTGCCTTTTTGCTCTTTTTCAAGTATGAGGTGTTGAAAGCCAGGTGACAGGTGGACAGTGTCATGCAGAATGTCCTTGCCCTGCTAGGTAGTGAGATTCTAGATCTGGGGCATGAATCCCACCTCTCACACATCGTAATGTTAAGATCTCTCAAGGAATATCTGCCCCCACCCCAAATTAGTCTAATGGGTAGTCATTTGAGTGTATGGAAAAGGCAGGTTTGGAGTGGGATTGGAATGTTAGTAAAGAGATATGAGGCCTTGGGTAGCATCATAATTTTAATGAGCGAAATTGTTCTTGCTATTGTAAGGGGGAAGCTTAGCCCATGTATCTGTATTGCATGATAATGTTTCTAGCTCTGGCCCATAATTGGCTCTAATAATGGTCTCCGGATCTCTAGGAAGCACTATATTATTTCACTCTATCGGGAAATCAAGGACTGATTTGCAAGTGGATTTTCCCCAATTGATTGAGATACCCAAATGATTGCCAAAGTGGATTATTTAATGTATTATTTGGGAGGTATTTCTCAGCAGGTTGCCTAACAATCAAAAGTATGTCATCTATACATGCATGCGAGGATACAACCCATTGGAAGTATAGTCCCCTGTTGATGTGTCTTTCTTGTAGCCATCAGGCTCGAGGTTCCATGGCAATGACAAAGAACATGAGCGAGAGAGCGCATCATTGTTTGGTTCCCCTGCCAATGTTAATTGGGCCGGATGTCAATCCATTGATAGGTGCATTAGGCAGGGATTAGCCACAGACCAGGGAAATTCATTTCACCAAATATGCCTCCACACCTAGCTTCTGGAGCATGGTCCTTCTAGAAGACAATTCCAGAGAGGCAAAGGCCTTCTCAGCATCTAGGAATGCGAAGGCCTCGAACACTGGGTTGATTGGTATTGTGTTTCTAGAACTGTGTGCAGCTTGGTGGATCTGGTATGAAACCTAACTGACCTGGAAATATTATGCCTTTCCTCAATGGTAGCAACTGTCACGTGATCACTTTAGATAGGATTTGATTTTCTGGGTACAGTAAAGGGATAGTACTGGCCTTTAATCGGATAATTACGCCAGTTTGGGTAGGACTAAAATTATTGCCTCTTGATCTGTCTGCGGGAGTTTATCCTTCTCTAATGCTTCATTAGATACCTCTAGAGTATATGGAGCCAATAGTTATTTGCATGCTTTGTAAAACGTGGTAGTCAAACCATCAGTGCCTGGAGTTTTCCCTTCCACCATGTCCTCATTGGCCATGATGATTTCACCAATGGAGAAAGGCTCACACAATACTTCTCTGTGCTAGTTCTCAAACTTCAAAAACAAGCATTCAAAATGCAATTATTATATTACTTTATATCCCTTTGATAGGTGTTATAAATTACAGTCGTGCAGATGGTGCAGTGTTTATAGGTGCAGTGGTGTGAACAGTAAAATATGATACATGTGTGCAAGAGAGATGTCCCCATTTTTAAGTCTACACAGTACATAACAAAATTGGTTCTTCATGTTAGATTAAATCAGTCATGGAAAATTCCAGAAATGGGGTCACTGTTTCAACCCACACACTAATTCCAGTGGGTCTCCTCAGAACAACAAGTGCCATCTGGCAAACACTGAAAGGATCAGAATAGAGAAAGGCTATTCAACCTCTTGTTGAACTGTTAGAAAATGACAACCTTGGGTGGTAGTCCCCAAAACGTTGTGCCTTCATTCGTCTTATCTTGCTGAATTCGTTTTTGTTGGATTTAGGACTCTGGCCATTGCTAACCAGCGCTAAAGTGCTTGTGCTCTCTCCTTAAAGATGGCAGAATTGGCCTACACTTGATTGGCACATTTCATTTAGTTGTAAGTCCCTAGTATTTGGTACTACATGTACCCAGGGCCTGTAAATTAAATTATACTAGTGGGTCTGCAGCACTCATTGTGCCACCCACTAAAGTGGCACGTTAAAACTTGTCTCAGGCCTGCCACTGCAGCCTGTATTGCAGTTTTACACTGCCAATTCGACCAGTCAAAATAAACCTTCCTTTAAAATACCTATATGTAACCCCTGAAGTAGGACCTAACAGCTCATAGGGCATGGTGCATGGTATTTAAAAATTAGGACATACATATGTACGTATGTTTTACATGTCCTGGGTTTCACTGTTTTAAGGCAGATTTCTCCCATTGACTAACCCTGGCTTACCTTATTACATTTAATAAGAGATCATTTTGGATTCAGAGCAGATAGAGATTTGTTGTTTAGATGAAATGATTTTTAATTTAAAATCCTTTTTAAAAGTAAAGTTGAATTTTAAGTCATGCTTCTTAAACTTGCGCTTTTAGACAGTTGGCATATTCTTGTCCGAACCATTGGTGCCTTCTACCAGTATCCTGCGTCACATGACTGTGAATGTCTCTGCTGTAGGGATTTTTGTATTCCTTCCAGGCAGTGACATAAAGGGAATCAGGTGTGGGCAAGATGGACTCTCCTGCCAGGACCTGTAATCTGCCCCACTTACACTGAAAGGGCTTTGCCTCTAGCTCACACAAAGGAACCTGACTCCAGTCTTTTGTCATCCTGGACAGTTTGAAGCCTTGACAGGGGAAGGGAAGAACTTTGTAGAACCAGAGGTGGAGATAGGACAGGGTGTTCCTATACACTCAAATGTTGGCACAAGGCATACATATAGGACCCTCAGACCCTCTGTACCTGTAGTAGACTCAGAAGAAGGACTGCTCTGTAGTCCTGCTGCTGGAACGACTGCTCCTCCCTGTTATTGAAAGGATTGCCATGCTGCCTGATGAAGGAAGACTGGACCTGTCCTCTTGAACACAGGACCACCATAATGATTCCAAGAGCTAGCTGGCAGGCCTCCTGTTTGAGCTACAGGGTCAAAACAAGCTTCAAAGTCCTGTCCTGCATCAGCCCAGCTGACCTGCCGTAAATAGAGTATCCTGTGCCCTGCTGTTGGCCTCTGCTGGAGTGACCCTGATCCCCAAGAAGTGCCCCTCAGGTCCTGTACCATTGGCTGATATCAGGGAGTACTCCTCCTTCTCTAAATGAGGGTTCCATCAAAAGAGACTCAGTTCGATGCAACTCAATGCAGGACCTCACATTGCAGCGCCTCACAGCTCTTGATCAGTGTCCTCATCGAAATCGACACAGCATGATGCCACTCCACGCAAGACCTCCCTTCACAGCACCTCACAGCTTCTGATTGTCAGCCTCATTGGAACCGATGCAGCGTGACACTACTCGACGCAAAGCCCCACATCACAGCACCTGATTGGTGGCCTCACTGCAGCTGATGCATCTTGATGCAGGAACTTGCATCTCAGTCCCAAGTGCAACCAGGAACACCTTCTAGAGGGCCAAAGTAGGTCATGTAACTGGCCAAGCTCTAGTGTGGTCAGCCTCAACTTGTGACTTTGTCCTTGTCCGGTGCGACTAGCTAACATAAGTAGGTGCTTTGGGCTTTTGGGAACTAATTTCCCTAGAACTTTTAAAACTCAATAACTCCTGTTCTATTGATTGGATTCAATTCATGTTGTTGCCATTTTATTTAACACAATATACTCCATTTTTTTTAAATTGGTGGGATTTTTCTTGTGTTGTGTTTTCACTTTATTACTGTTTGAGTGCTGCATAAATACTTTACACATCGCCTCTAAGATAAGCCTTCCTACTTTTGAAGCAAGCTATGAGAGGGTTAAGTAGAGGTTAATTTAGTGACCTTTTGTGGTTCACCCTGTCAAGGATTGTGATTGTTGACTGATTGGGACTTCCACCCTCTCAACCAATGACCCAATATCTTACATGAACCAACAAATCTGAAAAAACATCATGCACTCATCATATTCAACATATCTCAGAGCTGCAGTAAACCTTATACATGCCAAGGCTGTCAGGTTACAATGTCACAAAGATGGTTCAGTGCAGGGAAAATTGTCTAGATGACGTGTTAAAATCAATCAAGATCCTCATCAAGTAGGATCCCTTTATTAAGGACTAGGAACAGATTATCTGCTACGTTGTATACAAACAGAAATAATGACTTCATCTCACATTTGCCCCCCTAGAGGTGTTCAACCTGGGAGTGTCCACAGTGTGTCTACACTGTATCCTTATGGCAATATTTATCTTAATAGCAAACAAAACAAGATGATGGACGGAGCGCTGATACTTTTCAGGCACTCACTCCCAGTCGCTATAAGATCTGGATTAAATCCATCATCATTATTCTGCTCACTTCGCTATCCCAGTTCAGACATAGCCATATGCAAATCAGTCTTGACCCTGTTCCTCGTGGAACAATCCAGCCCGAACTGCCAGGCCAGGTCTTCCCTGGACCAGAAACAAGCATCCTGGGACCAGTTTCGGGGTAACCCCACTCATCATCCAGGCTAGCTTTAATCCAGTTGCAAAGTGAGCAAGGGACCCACGTCTGGGCATACCCTGCCAACTTAGAGCGAACAAAGCAAACACAATAGGATGATGGACGGAGCGCTGAAACTTTTCAGACACTCACTCCCAGTCACTATTAGATCTGGGTTAAATCCATCATCATTCTTCTGCTCACTTCGCCACCCTAGTTCAAACACAGCCATATCCAAATCAGTCTTGACCCTGTTCCTCATGGGAACTGTCAAGCCCAAACTGCCAGGCCAGGCCCTCCCTGGACTGGAAACAAGCATTCTGGGATCGATTTCGGGGTAACACCCCTCATCAGCCAGGCAAGCTTGAATCCAGCGGCAAAGTGAGCAAGGGAGCCAGGTCTAGGCATACCCTGCCAACTTAGGCCAAACAAAGCAAACACAATAAGATAATGGACGGAGCGCTGAAACTTTTCAGACACTCACACCCAGTCACTTTTAGATCTGGTTAAATTCATCATCGTTCTTCGACTCACTTCGCCACCCCAGTTCAGACACAGCCATATGCAAATCAGTCCTTACCCTGTTCCTCATGAGAACAGATCAGCCCAAACAGCCAGGCCAGGTCCTCCCTGGACTGGAAACAACTATCCTGGGACCGGTTTTGGGGTAACACCCCTCATCAGCCAGACTAGCTTGAATCCAGTGACAAAGTGAGCAAGGGACCCACGTCTGGGCATACCCTGCCAACTTAGGCTGAACAAAGCAAACAACAAGATGATGGATGGAGAGCAGAAATGTTTCAGACACTCACCCCAGTCACTATTAGATCTGGGTTAAATCCATCATTGTTCTTCTGCTGACTTCGCCACCCCAGTTCAGACCCAGCCATATGCAAACCATTCTTGACCCTATTCCTCATGGGAACAGGGCAGCCCGAACTGCCAGGCCAGGTCCACCCTGGACTGGAAACCGGCATCCTGAGACTCGTTTCGGGGGAACACCCCTCATCATCCAGGCTAGCTTGAATCCAGTGGCAAGGTGAGCGAGGGACCCACCTCTGGGCATACCCTGCCAACTTATGGTGAACAAAGCAAACACAATAAGATGATGGACGGAGCGCTGAAACCTTTCAGACACTCACTCCCAGTCACTGTTAGATCTGGGTTAAATTCATCATCGTTCTTTTGCTCACTTCGCCACCCCAGTTCAGACCCAGTCATAAGCAAATCAGTTTTGACCCTGTTCCTCATGGAAAGAGTCCAGCCCGAACTGCCAAGCCAGGTCTTCCCTGAACCAGAAACAAGCATCCTGGGACCGGTTTTGAAGTTTCACCCCTCATCAGCCAGGTTAGCTTGTATCTAGTGGCATAGTGAGCAACGGACCCACGTCTGGGCATACCCTGCCAACTAAGGGAAAACAAAGCAAAAACAATAAGATGATAAACGGAGAGCTGAAACTTTTCAGACACTCACCCCCAGTCACAATTAGATCTGGGTTAAATCCATCATCGTTCATTTACAGGCCCTTGGTACATGTTATACCACTTTTCTAGGGACTTATAAGTAAATAAACTTGCCAATTGGGTGTAAGATAATTTTACCATATTTTAGGGAGAGAGCACAACCCCCTTAGCATTTGTTAGCAGTGGTAAAGTGCACAGAGTCCTAAGGCCAACAAAACAAATTTCAGCAAACAAGAGGGGGAGGCAAAAAGTTTGGGAGAAGGCCACCGTAAGACTGACAGGTCTAACAGTAATGAAATACAGGGATAAAAGTCTGCAACCCCTTTCAGGCCATCATCCCTGAATTGGTAGTCAGTCGCAAAGGGGGTCAAAATAGTAAGTAATATAATTAATATTACAGGTATATCACAAAAAGTCGGTACACAATTTTCATCCACTATTTGTGGCTTCTCTACATGTACATCTAGCCCAAGAAGATTATTTTTATAGGTAATGTGAGGCCCCCTGTGTTTGTCAGGAGGGGAGGAAACACGCACTATTTGTTTAAAAGGTCACAGGCCTTCCATTTGTCTTTTGACTGGATGAATTGGGCTGTAACTGCAAAGGTATAAATCAATATATGGCTAAAGGACTGAAGATATGCAATCAACAAGTTTTTTATAGACAGATAGAGCCACATTCTTGGGACATGCTTGGCGCAGGCAGAGTTGGTCATTCCCTACACCTACTCAAACACAAATGATACTAATAAAGTAGATAATAGCACAAAAAATGAAAAAGAATTCTTAGACACAGAGCCAACACGTTTGAATGAAAATAAACAATTAAAACAGAGAGAAGGACAACGGGTCGCGTGCCCCAATATACAAGGCAAGTCAAAACGGTAGAACTAATATTTAAAAGACACACGTAATACATTTAGCAAGCCCGAGACTGAATAGCTCACCAGCAAATGTCGTATTGTTCAAATCAAAGTTTTTGAAACATTTTTTAATCATGCAAAAATAGCACAGGCATGCAGATAATTCAGTGTAGTTTTGCAATTGCTATTCATGTATTTTCTTTACCGACCATGTTCACTTTTTAAGTGCCAGGTAGTTCAGAGAGGCTGCATTCAAGGAGGTGAGTTTGAGACCCAGAACAGCCGCATGCACTAACGCAACTGATGACTTACAAACATAGGCAAGGAGTGACCTTGTGGCCTGGCGCTGGAACGAGAAGAAACAACGTGACACATAAGAGAATTTATGCCTGCCCTGCAAGGCTGAGAGGGCCGCCTGGGGCTCTGTTATTGAAAAAGGCAAATAAGAAAGAGTTAGGAATTTAGCTTTGGGGTTCATTGGCTTCCAATATGAAGTCCTGACCTTTCCGTTGAGAATTCACCTACTATAACCCATGCATTTCTAGTATAATGTATTAACGTTTCACATTGATTAATGGGAAACCTCTCCCCTCAACCATGGACCTCCTGTCTTCAACATTCTGAACAATTCATTCATAAATATTTTGCTGCTGCCAATCCTTAACATAAACCGCAACTCGTAGTGTTAGCTACCACACCTACCAGAATGCAAATATGGGCTAATGCTCTTTTATCGAAGCCTGAATATGCCTTGATTTTCACATCAGATGGAAACCAACATTTCTTGTCTTTTTCTTATGTTAAAAAATTCCTGGTCCTGCAAACTCTGGGGAGTGCATTCAAGGAAGGAGGAAGGTGGTTCCACTCCTTTTATTCAGATCAAATACAGAAGACGATTAGGTGGCCAAATACTTTAGATGACCCTAGGCAGAAATAATCCATATTTTATCCTTAAGACACTTTTCACACTCCTTTCATAGGGCCCAATGGGTTTAGTCAGGTAGAAACATAACAAACGCTCCATCCCAAACACAACAATGACCAACATTGTGATTCCAGATAAATGGCAACAATGGGCGAGGGTCGGTGTTGGGCAAATCAAACAAAACGCTATCGTTCCTTACAATGCAACCATTTGTAATTGTTTCAATTAGAGCTTCAGCTGGGTACGTTTATCTTCCATGGATCATCAAAGCCTAATAACATTTCAATAGTTTCCAGAAGAAAAAAATCAAGATATCAGGTAGAGAAAGCGACACACAGAACTGGGACCTCACAAGTCCTAAAACAAAGCAGTTGCAAGTGTTATGTCCCGTATAGAGGCCCTAATGTAGACCCGTTCATACATGCCCTAAAATGGACGTATTCATATTTGCCCTAATACGGTCATATTCGTACTTGCCCTATTATGGTCAAAGCCGCATATGCCCTATTACGGTCATAACTGTACATGTCCTATTATAGTCATGATTCCTTATATAGGCATGATCTTTCACCTGCATTGGTCCTCGCTAGTACACAATGTGCTCTGAGGGCTGAACGTTATCTAGTCTGTGGTTTTGAATACAGCAGGGTTTTTCCCAAACACAGGCCCACACTGTACTCATCAATTATGCATGGCTCTCTAGGAATACACCACCTGCATAATATGTATGTACAAAGTTCACCCCTGACGTCTTCCTCAAGTCTAACAAGGGCCAATGCAGACCATACGAAGCAACTAGAGTCTTCAGGGTATAAATACACCACATCTTACCCCGGTAAGACAAAGGGAACGGAGACTTCCATGCTGACACACTGACCAGAGATGCTGAGGCTCCTGCATGCAGTCGCTCCAGCTGACAGCGGTCTGACACAGCCCTTGCGGGGTGTCCAACTCGAGACCAGGACGGGGTCCCACACTCTCTCTATTCAGGTATGGGGTTTCGGCTAAATCCTAGAAGGATTCTTGGCTCTTAGGATTTTAGACCTACACATATTCTAGGTACACTCAGGTACATCTAATTAGGCATCGTAGGAGTACGCGCACTTTTCATAATGCTTTTTATATTCATGTATGTATTCATGATTATTGCAATATGGTAGAACCGTTCTATCCCTTTGCTTTTATCGTACTGCTGATAATATATCTCTGCTATTGTCTGCTGGTTTCTGCAGCACATATATTTTACACTAGAATAACAACTGTTCAATAAATATTTATTGAAACGCCCAGACTGTTTATTCTGTGTAACTCTCTGAGACAAACCGAATAAGTAAGCACGAGTGACTGAGCGACAAGTAGTACATTGTTTCCACGATTCTGAGGGATCAGGGTTGTCATGATCTAAGGTTGCCAGAAACTAATCTCTCCCCGATAAGAGGAGATTCTAGTGGCTCTGTGAGCTAGCTAATGCAAACAGGCTAACATACGCGGTGGGGGTGCACAGAGTCAGTCTGCCACCAAGCCCACGGTTTATGTTATCCAAACGCGCAGGTCCTGCATGGGCACTATAGGAACTACACGACATGGCACTCAACGTTGGTTTGGTACTTATTTAACAGTAGAATCTGAGTAGTTCAGTTGTGCTATTCTCAGAGAACCTACTCATAAAACACCAGAGACGTCTGGAGTGGGTGAGCACAAAATCCGCCGCAGTTGAGTAGTACAAAAATACTATTTATTGGCTGTTGGTTAATCAAGCTTGAAAGGACATTTAGTTCCTAAATTGTGCATAACACCTCACCTTAGTTCCCTTTGAACACTTCTTCCTCTAAACATGCCTAGTTCAGGGGATGAGAGAGTTGTCCTGGGAGGAGAAGATCCTGAGGATGCAATACAGATTGCACCAAAATTCAGAAGGACAGTCACCCTAAGACTATTAGAAAATGGTGAACAAGCCAAGGGTGGCATGGTTGTTTTCGTGATTGAGGCACATGAATCAAACAAAACAGAGGTATTCTATTCATGGGTTACACTCCCAGCAGCAAATGCAGTAACAAATACATTTCACTACTATATAGAAGGAGATGCACCACAGGAATATTGTCCATTTGAGGACATAGAGATTCCACTCACTTACCAGGAACATCATTCCTGGTTTAATGGCGCCCTACCCCACGTACGAGAAAGAGTAAGATTAGGCCCGCTCAGAGGAGACGGGGCCACATGGCCACTATTAGCGGCTTACACACTGCATCCTGGCATTAACACAATGCCACAGCCAGACTTACTAGTACAACACACAGATTTAATTAAAATCTACAGAAACCTGACACAATTTGTAATGAGGACTTTAACAATCCAACCTGCACCAGGTGCAGCAAACAATACTCCGACTCAGGGTACAGGAAATAAAATTACTCCTCAAACATTACACGCGGTAATGGGCAAAATGCCCGCAAAACGCGAACAAATACCATTCTGGATAGCTCAGAAAATAACTCAGCTTGAGGCGGTATTCCCGAATACTACCACCTGTGATAAACACAGAATTCTAACAATCTGCTTGCCCATGGGGATCACACCACAAGTAGAGGACTGCACCTCTTGGGGTTCAGTCTTTGCTGCCATATATACCAGAACACATGGTATCCCGTCCTTAGCAGTAATACCTGACGTATTGAGACAGATACCAAATGAGTATGGAGCAGAGCCTGCCCTTAACTTAGGGATGAAGTTACTAAATAACTTTGACCAGGTATCAGCCATAATACTAGCTAATATTAAAGGGGAGGCAGCTTCAGTGGCGATCCGCCAACGCCTAAGGGAGTTCAGTCCAGAGGATCATCAACACAAACTACCCAAAATAATTGAAACTGCATATGCAGAACTAGGCAGAGACAGTTTAGGTGGGAAAGCATTAAAACCACAACTAGTGGGCAGTCCTTAAAAGGACACTACAAAGCAGATGCCTACTTCTTCTAAAAAGAAGTGGGAAAATAAAAAACAACAAAAGTCTAAAGACAACAGATCTCAATCCAGAGGTAGGTCTCCTCAACAGGAGCCCTCTGAAAGGAGGCATAACCTCAGGAATAGGGATAATATTAAAAAACCTGACAGGTATCAGGATACTGATACTCATTCCTCTCGTTCCTTTCAGGGTTCATCCAAAAACTCCGAGAGGGAAGGACGGTCAGAGGAGCATACAAAGTCCAGAGACACGCAACGCGCTGCGGACTACGCACCTAAAAAAGAAGGTAAACAAAAACAGAAACCTCAGTTTAAAAAGAAGAAGGTAGCAGGTCTCAAGATCATACATGCACAGAATTCTGAGGACACAGCTTCTGAACGGGGAATGGGCTCTGACGATGCTAGACAGCGCGGCAGAAGTAACGATAGCTCGCCAGAACCTGAGGGAATTATTGGTGACAGCGGAGATGAGTGAGTATATCACGGTGGAAACACCTGATACTCGGGTAAGTGTCCCACATAAGTTACATGAGATAACACTCCGGCTGGAGGGGGACAAGCCCAGGAAAATTAAAGGTCTCTTTTGGAAAAATCTGTCATCTGGTTATGACATTCTATTAGCAGAACAAGACTGGCCGCCAGCATTTGTCATGGAGTGCCCTAGGGGAGAAACTGTAATTCTTCCAGCCTTTTCCGACCTCGTTCCCATTCACCTAAAACATGCATATGCGCAGGAGTGGGCGGTTGCCCTAGCTCCAGCATTGTATAAAAATCATGTTGGTTGGGATGAGGATTCAACCCACCACGTGATCCCGTTGAAAGTTTCCCCAAATGCTCAAAGGCAATACCCTATAAAGCAGGAAGCTAAAAAACAAGTCAGGAAGATCCTAGATCGACTAAAATACCAGGGGGTGATAGAAAATTGCACTTCACCTATGAACAATCCTTTGTTTCCCGTAATGAAACCTGACAACACATATCGTCTAGTCTTAGATTACAGACATTTAAACACTTGCACAAAGACTTTTGCAGTTCAAAATGCACATAGTGCCGCATTAATGAATAACATTGTGCGCAAAAAATATAAAACAACACTAGATATCTCAAATGGATTTTTCTGCCAAAATATAGCGCTTGAAAGCAGGTATCTGACCACATTCAGTGAGTTAGGGTCCCAGCAACAATTTTGTCGACTAGCCCAAGGGTATAAAAATAGCCCCGGGGTATTTTCAGCAAGAGTAACAGAGTTACTCCAAAATTTGGATGAAGAAGCATTGTCCTATGTGGATGATATTTATCTGACGGACGATGACTTACCGAGGCACTGGACCAGGGTGAGCACCATTATTATGGGATTCGCCTCTGAGTGCTATAAATTTAATTTCAAAAAATCAAAAATTGCCCACCTCAATGTCCTATTTTTAGGGTACGAGCTGTCAAGTGAAGGAAAAAGCCTAGCAGCAAACTTTTTAGAAAAATGTGCGCTGCTTCAACCTCCAAAATCATTAAAGAATTTACAATCAATTCTGGGATTCCTAAATTTTGGTTGAGCATACATTTTGGATTACGCAGAAAGAGTAAAACATTTCTACAACTTAATAAAACCTGATTTTTCAGTCAGACAATGGACACAGGAACATACAAATATCCTACGTTCACTACAGGAAGACATGATAGCTTCAAAACATTTACAGACACGCGTAAACGTACTCAACTTGGTGATCCGAGTAATAGCGGGTCAATGCGGGTACACTTATTTGACTTTCAATGAAGGCAAAACGGTACCAAACGCATACAAATCACACCTGTACCCAAACACAGAGATGCGTTTCACTTCAACAGAAAAAATCCTGACAGCAGTGCAGACTGCTGTAGCAAGAGAAAGAGCTCTGGCTCAGGGTAAACGCATAATTGTTGTGACCCCAGTTCCAGCTTTAGAAGCTGTTACAAAAGCTAGCATTCCAAATGCGAAAGCCTTACATCCCAGATGGATACAATGGGCTAATTCTCTTACTGCAACGGATGTTAAATACAGATTTGATCCAAGCTTAAAAACACAAGCATTTCTGCAATACAAACAAGAATATCCTCTACCAAATGAAATTTTGCCTCTAGATCAGTATGATTATATTATTTACACTGACGAATCTGCTGAATCGGCCATAGGGAGTAAGCAAGCTTACAGCGCGGCGTGTGCGATTGTTAAAGGTCACATGCACGATGGAAAGTTCCATCCGAGTTGCACTAAAACGCAATCTCTAGGAGACTGCACGGCTCAGTTGGCAGAGTTAAAAGCACTTATACTGGCACTGGTGAATACGGAACACGAATTCCCCACACTGATTGTGTGCGATTCCTTTTACTGTGTACAGTCGTACAATGAATATTTACATCATTGGGAACAAAACGGGTTCAAAGATGCGAAAGGTGGCACAATTAAGCATAAAATGCTATTGGAACAGGAAGTGGAGTTGAGAAACGAACTACCAAGGGCTCACGTGATACATACACTGAGTCATCAGCGTGATGGCGTTCACGTTGAAGGGAATTCATTAGCTGATGAAGCCGCAAAGGGGGCTGTTCGCACGGCGTCCGTAGCTGCAATCACTTGTTCAAAAATGAGAATAGACGGCTAGATTATGGTAGCTGTCAATGCTTCATGCAAAGGCAGCACAGCAGAGCCTAAAAAATTTCCACTCAAGTACTCCTACAAGTTAGATGCACAAAACATTCCATATGCTCAGATTCTTGGAGTGGGGGATAGAGTAATACCAAATATGGATCGTAGGCAAGGTTTAAATGTGGCAGCACACGAAGGGACAGGTTCTGTACATTCGGGACTTAGGGCGACTGTTTCTTTATTGAAGCAACGCTACTGGTGGCCTGTAATGAGGAGGCAGATAAGAGACTATGTCTGGAACAGTAACATCTGCAAGCAGATGAAAGGGTCCACCACAACACGTCCGGTACAGATACCATTATTAGACAGCATCATGTCTATGAGAGGTGTGGTGCAGCGGCCAGGGCAGCTGACTTCGGAGCACAGGGCTCACGGTTTGATCCCCGGTGGCAGCTCAGCACCATGTGACTCTGGGCAATAGCTCACTTAATTTCTACGATGGCCCCCAGTGCCTTGAGATCCGTAAGGGTGAGTAGTTTGCGCTTTACAAATACGGATTTACATTTACATCAGGTTGTCTGTCCGTGTGCGTCCAGCTCAGGTGTCCTCAAGGTCTGGCCTCAGCTGACGCTCGAACTGTTATAAGAGATTTGCGAGTCTTTATCGGCACATACGCAGTTGGCACGTTACATTCTGATCGTGGCCCGGCGTTTAGCTCTCTGGCTTACAAAGAGGCCATGGAAGGAATGGGCGGAGCTTTGCTGTACTCCTCTCCGTATCATCCTGAGGGAAATTCCGTTGTGGAGAGGAAAAACCGTGACTTAAAGCAATCTTTAACAGCTAGGGTATTAGGCAAAGGCGGTAGATGGGTCGATCACCTTTATGGGGTACAACGAGCAATAAACAATCAGCCAAGAAGCTCTTTAGGGGGTGTCACTCCTTACGAGGTCCTATTTGGGACAAGAATGTGGGTACCTGATCTTGATTGTGAAGGCACAGTGGCGGATGAAAAACCATTTGATATCCATGATCGGTTGGCTGTTTTACAGGATCTAAATAAATCCAGAACACAACAAAGTAACGTGCTCCAGAAACAGACTGCCACTGAGGAAGTCAAGGAAGTAACGGCAAGACCTGTCTGGATCCCAAAAATCGGAGATCTGGTCAGAGAAAAGATTGCAGACAAGAAAGAATTTGGGCCATCCTACAGAAAGCCTGTACCGGTCCTAGCAATCCAAGGCACAAGAACTGTACTTCTGCCGCCTCTTGCCGGAAAAAAGGAGAAAAGATTTGTCTCAATCGACTTAATCAAACCACACTATGTGGCCGATACTAAACAGTAGGCCACGTGGACTCCACAGTAGCAGACGCCCTCCTCTCGCTACAATCCAAGAAGTTCAAACAGAAAGACTCATCACATTTGAAGAGCCACCTGTACGGAATGAAGGACTAGGCAACAATGCTATGGAACTCGTTCCACTTCAACAAGAAGAAACTCTACTTAACAACCAAGTTGCAATAAGACCGACTACAGACGTCTACATCAACATGCCTCGTCAAGAGCAAAATCCGATTTCAACAAATCCCAATGCAATTCCAACAATTGATCGAACTGCTTCTGGCTATTTCATGAACTTTAATACGTTTTCACTGGATCCAAGCGAGCCGGAAACAACGCCAGCCAAACAATCACTCAAACAGAAACTCACTGACTTTTTGAACTTTTTGGAAAGACTTACCTGGTGTCACCTTGGATTGAACTATGGTATATCACTGGGATTTTCTTTTTCTTTTCTGGCTAGATTTAATTATAACTTTTAGTATGCTTATTAATGGACGATACCTCCAGCAGAGCTCTACAGCCCAAAGAGTCAATTTGATTTTAAAGCCACACCAGTCTTCACATCGTGAACGAAGAGACTTATCTTCAGTGAACATCACAGCAACTCCTATACCGGATGGTATAGTATGGGACAAGATTGATTATGATATATTCGGTCCGACTGAACCTTTAAAGCTTAAACATGTATTTAAAATTTCTTTAAGTGATATCATTACCACCAGTACATTTGCTGATGATTGGGACAATGAAACTATAAACAATATGATGTCTGATTTAGAAAAAACTGCAGCATTTCCGAACAATGAAATGTTAGAAGGTACTTCAGACTATGATACATTGTACTGTTACCAACAGTATGGTCATCATTTCTTACACAAATCTATAACACCTAGAAATGTATTAGAATACCACCAGTGGGAACACTGCCCAACACCTCCAAAGGGTAGTTCGCAAACTTTTGCACAGAAATTCACATACTTTTCAGGGTTTAATACATCCGACCCAAAGCCATTTTATTACAAAGTGGCAAAAACATCAGCACAGAAAATTATGTTGACTAACACCAAACAGATTTACTCTGCTTCCTTTATGGCCCAGTTGTCTACACAGGGTCTTGACCTATGGAAGGAGACTATAGATTTAAAATCAACCTGGGGTTCTAGGGACTGGCAGGTCCGGGGAACAGAAGCGCTTTTTAGAGCATGCCTCATTCCACAGCAGCTGATATTTCTAAATGACACTGTGCAACAGACATCCTGTCTTGGACTAGCCAAGAACAAGGAACTGAACTCACCCGTGTTTCCTACACCATCACAGATGGGTGAGGGGCAGAATTCAACTACACAAGGGGTAGGATTAGATGACATTCTCCAGTACATCAGATCAGATCCTGATTGGACGAAATGGCTGATTTGGCCCATTGACACAAACACCTGTCAACAGAGATTTATGAATACAACCGAAGGGTTTAGTATCTATAGGCCAGATACACGCTATGTACAAAGACAACACCCAGGGGTAGTGACATCGTATAGTGTTGGGAAGTTGTGCCTTGATTGGCTAGAGACCTCAACACTCACAGAAGTAAAACATCACTTAACCTTACTCACACCTGATGTGGACCTTAGGGATTTCTTGCTAGGCCCAAGGAAAACACGTCAGAAACGTTTCATATATGCCGGAATTAATGCCTATTATAATGAAAACTGGAAAATATCCCAACAAGAGGCCGCAGAAAGAATACGGGAAATAGACCGTATTAACTTAGAAAAGGCATTAGCTGTAGTGGATAATGGGTTAACAACTTTGACCTCCAGGATTTACTCCTTAGGCAACATTGTGTCTTCGGCAATCGACATATTACAACAAGATCTGGCCTTGTTACAACACGGGCAATCTCAGCTACGTTCTATTATGATGCTAAGCTGGACGCTACAATCTTTGCGTGCAGGCTATGTGCCCTGGCGTTTCATAAACACCACGTCTCTGTTTTCAGAATACAATCTGACTGATAAACAGACAGAAATGGCACAAAGGGGAGCCAAATATACAATGCTGCGTATTGAGAAACTGGAAAGGTTACCATTCACTGTAGCCGAATCACCATCAACTGAATGGCTAATTCATGGCCAAATCACTCTGCCGGTCACTACGTTTCAGTTTCAATATTGCCTTGAGCAAAGGCAGGCAGGCAAATATGAAAAGATGGGTAAGGGTTACATTAAGGAAACTTGGGAGTTACCATATAGATACCGATGCCGGAATGGGGATCGAGAAGTGTTTCTGAGTGGTACAAACTGCAAGAACGCTTTAAGCGGTTCTCTCATGTGTCAGGATATTTCACTACATGGAGCCTGTAGCGGTTCAGTAGCGAACCTATCGTGTCACATGACAGGGACCCCAGCGGTCATGATCACACCGGTTTTTCAGCTGCTCTCGAATGGGAGTTACTTGATGCTGAACGATCAAGGTTGCTGTGGGATGCTTCCAGGCATCGCCTATCTGGTCTCCGTTAACTCCAGGGTTACTTGCTGTATGCAAGTATTGTTTCCGCCACTGAACACAGTCAGGGAGGCACCGCTATGGCCTTCACTGAATGTTTCTTTCATACAATTTGACACTCTGAGCAGACTGCAAGCCATGCTTTTACAGCAACCCGTGCCCTTAACCTCCGCTCGAGAAACCTTTGAACTTCAAGTTGCAAGGACCTCGACTGAGATACAGGCGCTTATACGTACAAACGGCCCCTTTCATTTCGTAGAAATGGTGGGACGTATCTTCAATATGTCTGATACGAGCGGTATTGTACACCTATTTAAGACCATAGGGTCAGGACTGTTAAGCACCTTTCAGACAGTCCTCGGAGTAATCCCAAATTTTATACACTCCGTATTGGGAAGCGTATTTAGAGGACTCCCGCTTATCCTGTTGCTGATTGCAGGGGTCCTATTCATAATACTACTACTACGCAATGGACGGCCCAATTCCCGAGGGAATGGCGAACATACTCCTGGAGCTGAAATACCGTGAACGCATGGTACAACTTCTGGGCATTTCTTGCCTGCGAGAACTCAATGCCTCCTGGTTTCTATCCTTTCGACCAGTCTGGGTAGACTGCATCTTACCTGTTCTTCGATGCCTGTTTTGTGGAGAAGAATGCACGTTGGATCTTTGTCTAACATTTCCATCAGATGCGCCTCCGGACACGAATGCAATGCTGGACCCCATAAAGGCCCATGCTCTGCGTTGTCCCCAGCGGCTTCCAATTCTGATGAATGTATTCCTGGAGAATCCACAGGTGCCGTTTGCTCCTGCTGGGTTAGGTGACTCCTCCACAGGCACCCAGGTAACAACTGCCGCACAAGAAGCCGCAGCATCGACTGTTGGCGGTGCTACATTCCATCTATGTGCGATGGACGTTCTCTGTGAGGCGTTGGATTTGTCGTCTGCAGTAGCTCACACAGATAATGTTGTGCTTCCCAGCCAGGACACTTAGTCTCGAATTGGCTCATCGCGTCCTGGGAAAGAATTCGGCTTCCCCACTCGTTTTCATAATAAGCAAGCAAATTTGGAACATTTCCTAAATTGACACTTTTGATTGAGAAAAGCATGGCCTTCTTCCATTTTGAGTGAAGCAACTTAAATAGAGAAACAAAATAGACATTTCTTTTTTTAGTGGAAATTGGAAATAGCTGAATTGTAACATTTTTTGAAGTTTTTTTAACAATTTTAAAACCATGTTTTTACTTGCTTTTAAAATGTTTTTAAATTGTCCAGATTTTAAGTATGGTCATTGCCATCCTATTCGGAAGAGGAGTGGGTTTTATGTCCCGGATAGAGGCCCTGATGTAGACCCGTTCATACATGCCCTAAAATGGAGGTATTCATATTTGCCCTAATACGGTCATATTCGTACTTGCCCTATTATGGTCAAAGCCGCATATGCCCTATTACGGTCATAGCTGTACATGTCCTTATATAGGCATGATCTTTCACCTACATTGGTCCTCGCTAGTACACAACGTGCTCTGAGGGCTGAACGTTATCTAGTCTGTGGTTTTGAATACAGCAGGGTTCTTCCCAAACACAGGCCCACACTGTACTCATCAATTATGCATGGCTCTCTAGGAATACACCACCTGCATAATATGTATGTACAAAGTTCACCCCTGACGTCTTCCTCAAGTCTAACAAGGGCCAATACAAACCATACGAAGCAACTAGAGTCTTCAGGGTATAAATACACCACATCTTACCCCGGTAAGACAGAGGGAACCGAGACTTCCATGCTGACACACTGACCAGAGACGCTGAGGCTCCTGCATGCAGTCGCTCCAGCTGACAGCGGTCTGACACAGCCCTTGCGGGGTGTCCAACTCGAGACCAGGACGGGGTCCCACACTCTCTCTATTCAGGTATGGGGTTTCGGCTAAATCCTAGAAGGATTCTTGGCTCTTAGGCTTTTAGACCTACACATATTCTAGGTACACTCAGGTACATCTAGTTAGGCATCGTAGGAGTACGCGCACTTTTCATAATGCTTTTTATATTCATGTATGTATTCATGATTATTGCAATATGGTAGAACCGTTCTATCCCTTTGCTTTTATCGTACTGCTGATAATATATCTCTGCTATTGTCTGCTGGTTTCTGCAGCACATATATTTTACACTAGAATAACAACTGTTCAATAAATACTTATTGAAACACCCAGACTGTTTATTCTGTGTAACTCTCTGAGACAAACCGAATAAGTAAGCACGAGTGACTGAGCGAAAAGTAGTATATTGTTTCCACGATTCTGAGGGATCAGGGTTGTCATGATCTAAGGTTGCCAGAAACTAATCTCTCCCTGATAAGAGGAGATTCTAGTGGCACTGTGAGCTAGCTAATGCAAACAGGCTAACATACGGGGTGGGGGTGCACAGAGTCAGTCTGCCACCAAGCCCACGGTTTATGTTATCCAAACGCGCAGGTCCTGCATGGGCACTATAGGAACTACACGACACAAGAATAAGAGGTCTTGAAGAGATGTCTTCTCTTGCTATACACCAGAGATCTGGAGCTCCACCCCAACACACATGATTAAAAACACCTTCTTTTATCTACTTCAGGAAGTAAATGAAATCATGTCATTCACAGGAAGGAACTCCTCATCAATTTTAGATTGAGTAGTTGCACCTAGGTGAGCTTGCTATTGGCCTACGCAAGTATACTACATCCAGAGGCTCAGGGCAGACTGTGACTCCTTCTTGCTTATTACTTTTAGTATGATTTTCATGTTCACAAACATAATGATCACAAAAGTAATAATTGATCCCTGTTAGACTTGGCTTTTTCAGCTGGTTTACCCCCAGACATTTTTCTTTTTGGCCTCCTGTTTTTGACCCTGTTTATGTTAGTTTTAGAACTCTGGGCACTTTACCACTGCTATTCAGTGCTAAAGTGCATATGCTCTCCATGTAAATTGTGTTTATTGATTAGTGTTTCCATGATTTGCTTGTTTGATTTACCTTTAAGTTCCTAGTACAGTGCACTGTGTGTGCCCAGGGCCTGTAAATCAAATGCTGCTAGTGGGCCTGCAGCACTGGTTGTTCCACCCACACAAGCAGCCCTTCAAAGAGTTCTCAGACGTGCCATGGCAGTGTCTGTGCACAGTTGTGACTGCCATGTCGACCTGGCAAGTGCACCCACTTGCCAGGCCCTAAACCTCCATTTTCTTACATGTAAGGCACCCCTCTGGTAGGCCCAAGGTACCCCCATGGGCAGGGTGCAGTGTAGTTGAAAGGTAGTACATGTACTGGTGTGTGTGATATGTCCTGATAATGAAATACAGTGTATTTCGTTTTTCACTATTGAAAGGCTATCTGTCCCATAGGATACATTGGGAGATACTTTTTAAAATCTTACAAGTATAACTTCCCATCGGGACAAGACAGAGAAATGGAGTTTGGGCTCTCTGAATTTAGAATTTAATCACTCATCTTTTAGTAAAGATGGTTTTTAAATAAAGTGGTTTAAAATGCCACTTTTAGAAAGAAGCAAATAGAACAATTGATGGACAGAATGCTGCACAATGTCAAACATTCACCCCAGTACAGAAATCTGGGCCTAAATCCATTGTTTTTTTGCTTCCCATGCCATTCCAGTTCAGACCCTGCCATATGCAAATCAGTCTTGACCCTGTTCCCCATGGGAACAGTCCAGCCCGAACTGCCAGGCCAGGTCCTCCCTGGACTGGAAACAAGCATCCTGGGACCGGTTTTGGGGCATCACCCCTCATCAGTCAGAACAAAAGGTAGGGTTTAACCCTGGGCGTAGTACTACGCTACGCTCGCGGAGCGTGCGTAGTTTGCGAAGCACAGTGCAAAAACGCGTAGCGGGCATTTTTTGCTTGCTCGCGGTCCTCAACGCCTAGTTGGCGACCGCGAGCGAGCAAAATCAACATCCCGGCAAGACTTTTTCCTCGTTCGCGATCAGCAACATCAAGTTGCCGATCGCAAGCGTGGAAAATAAACCTCCCGGCGAGATTCTCAACGCGGGGAGGTCAGGTTTCTCATTGCGAGTGGTCGCGTATGCTCGCGACTGCTCGCGATGAGAAACTACCAGTCTGCGTTGAGAAAGCTGCCGCTCGAGTACAAATCTACTCGAGCGGCAGAAAACGACCGCTTGCACTGTGCAAGATGCCGTTTGCAATGACTGCACAGTGCGGACAAGCATCCGGCACTGTGCAATCAGTGCGAACAGCATTTCCCTACCGCACTACGCAGTTCGCGTAGCTACGCGTAGCGTGCGAAGTGCACTTCGAGTAGCTACGCGTAGCGCTACTACGCAAACTACGCCCAGGGTTAGTACTGTTTACAAGTCTTCTGACGCCGGCCCCCTCCGACACAGTCAACAAAAACTGTTGGATTTGGTTGTTTTCAGCACTGCGGTAGCACCGGATGGCGCTACCGACTTCAAGGTCGGCCTGAACTGTTGGATTTGTTTGCTCACGATGCTGTGATGGCTCCAGATGGAGCTATTGACTTTAAGGAACTCTATTTTAAGGTTATTCTTGCAATATTCATATTTTGATTACTGTATGTTAAATTTTTATCATTTTGGTCTTGTTTTACACAGATAAATATTGGCTATTTTTCTAAAACTGCTTTGGTGTCCTTTTGTAGTGTTTTCACTGTGTTACTGTATGTTATGTGCAAATGCTTTACACACTGCTTCTGAGATAAGCCTGACTGCTTGTGCCAAGCTACCAAGGGGGTGAGCAGGGGTAGTGTGTCCCCCTTATCCTCACTAGGAAGAAGGGTCCCAACTTGGAAAGGGTAACAACCTGTCAACTAGAGACCCCCGTTTCTAACAATCACAGTTCTCAGAATGTGTGTGCATAGTAAAGTATTTGCAAAATTTACTGATGAACATATCTTTTAAGTTATCCATTGCTATTTGTGACCTGTTGTATGAATGATGTTGTAAAATGAAGTATGGCTGCTTCTCACAGAGGTCATTCACAATCCTCCTCTTCTTCTTCCTCTACTATTATTTGCTTTCATGGTTGTCTCAAGAGATTACAAAAGGGTTCCCACCAAAGCACCCCCCTGTAAGGTGTATCTGGTCATTTGCACAAACGCAGTGACATTCGAATTGCAATCGGATGTGAGACGTTCCCAGGTTCTGCTCTGAGGAAGGAAACTGAGGCCTTGCTTTGCTGGACCCTTTGAGCATGCAGGATGCATTGACGGATTGGCTGGGGGTAAATACCTGGCTTCCTGATCTTTGATACATAAGTCAGAGCTTCCCTTCAGCATGTTGAATACCTCTTGGACCTGAACGTGGATGGACTCTGCTGGTGTAGGTACTTTCCAGAACATGAAGATGAATGCTCCCCATTTCCTCCAAGGTAATATTGAACCAAAATATCCCTGCTGAAGCTCTGCTGGGATGCTCTGTTCCTACGGCTAACCATACCATTTTGAAATTCTGATAGAAATAAAGGAGTCCAGAGACGCTGACACAGCCTCTTGATTCCCTCACCGCCCTTCATTAGAAACTGGTGGTGGGGTACCATAATATTGTTGTCAGAATATTGTTTGATATAAATAGCTTGTCCGAAATATCATTTAAAAAATATCACTCCAATGTTAATAATAGTAAAGTTACACACGATGGGATGATATACTTGTAAATGTCATTAGAACGCAATATTTATAGCATGATATTTCTGATTAAGATATTCTGACATACAGCTAGACTAGAGGTCAAATTGCGACATGCGTGGGAGAGGCAAAGTGGTGTCTTTGCCTGTCGAGCCCACTCTCTTTCTGCGCCACAGTAAGAAAATGCATCTATATGGAATAATCACCTCCTTTTTTTGGACTGATGCTGCTGGGTTTTTGACTCTGTTCACTGGAAAGCTGCTTACCAGGCTCCAGTATATGTACTCTGACCCTTACAACATGTCACAATTGTCTGTACTCCTAATTGACGTATTTAACTTACCTATAAGTCATTAGTATATGGCACAATGGTATGTAAGTTAAATGTCACTAGCGGACTGCAGCACTTATTATGCCACCACAAAAATGACAAACCAAAACATGACTACAGGCCTGTCACCAGTAACCTGGCTGTGCAGTTTGAACTGCAAATTTGACCTGTCAAAATAACCCCTTTTGACACGCCTAAACGCTCCTTTTAAATATTATTATGTCACCCCTAAGTAAAACTGAAGGCCCAATAAGGCCGGGTGCATGTTTTTTAATAGTAGGATATATACAATTATTTTGTAAAACATGGTCTTACAGTGAAAAGGCACCAAAACCTATTGTCACTATAGTAGAGTTGGCTGTCCCATAGGAAAGCATTGGCGGATAATATTAAAATTACATATTGTATCTCCACTTAGGAACCAGCTAAAAAGTTCATTACTGTTTTCTTATATATTTATTACAAATCCAATTCATTGGTGAATGAGGATTTGTACAAAATATTTTACAAAAGGTATTTTTTGTCTGCATATAGCCTCTAGAAGCCCATATGAAAGACCTTCCAACTGTCACCCAGGATTTCTGATTAGCACCTTGATGAGGTGTGAATTGGCTTCTAAAGCTGAGACAAAGGTCTTGGGTTGTTGGGTGGTGTCTTGTTCCCCTGACAGGTTGGCCACCTGGGCACTGCCCAGGAACTTAACTATCTTCAAAGAGGCCTAGCCTGCCACAGGCAGATGTAGCTAACACCTGGGCTTGCCCCCTTTTTATCCTGTTAGCCAGCTAGGCAAAAATCCCAGTAGGAGAGGAGCTGTCCCCAAAACCAGTTCTGAGTGACCACAAAGTAAGGATTGCTCCTTTACCTTGCCACATCTCTAGGGTAGATACATTAGCTCTGCACAAGAAAAGAAAGGTTCTGTCATCTTGGTTTTAGGTGGAGAGGGTTACTATAGGATTGTTTACAAAAGGACAATCAGAAACTGCTGCAGAAGTAGGTAGAGGTTACCTCAGAGTCACCCCACCTAGTGCTAGGTACAGGCATAAATGGGGCACCCCTGGGCATCCTCTTCAGATCACTACTGGACCGTTGGAAGACAGAAGAAGGACTGCACCTGCTGTCGACACCCTAAGCTCTAAGGCTTGGACCAGCACCCACTTGTACTCAGGACAAAGACACGGGCTCCAAGGGTCAGTTGGCTGCCCTCCTTTTAAGCTACAGGGACCCAAAATCTGCAAAAGCCCATTTTCCTGAAAGAATTAAGCTGACCAAGCTGTAAAAGAATTAAACTGACCAGTCTTTACTGTATCTGCCCCATACTTCTGTTGCAGTGAGTCCTGGCACTTAAATGCTGTTCTTGAGGTCCTGGTACCTTTGGTTGGTGAAGAGTGTGCGCCTTCTGCCTAACCCTAAAAGTTGGGGTTTAGAAACTTTTGGAAAAGTTTTTGCCTGGAGAACCGATGAGGACCGGGGCTAACCTGCAAGCTGCTCTGCCAAGGGTGCATCACCGGTGGGATTAACTTTGCTGTACCTGTCGCTACATTCTCCGCTCGACATTGGAATACTTTGATGCCAAGGTCGCTTTGAATCAATCACGCAGCTTCCTCAATGCCGCTGTAAACGAGGGCCATAATGACGCCGAAAGCCTCCACGATGCATAAACCTGAGCTTCTCCTGACTTCATCAATGACCGCATCATGACCCCATCCTCCTGAGACCTGCCGGCATCAAGCCCAGTTTCTGCTTATGCCTGCTGCTTTCGACGCTGACAAATCCATTGATGACCCGCCAACTGCCAGTGCTGTTTCTAAGAAAATAAGGTAACTCTTTGATCGGGAAGAACCCAGTCCCTGCATCCGACTAGTGATCGACCATGGTCAGACTTAACATTTGACTTTGGTCTGAACTAGCATGACCACTTGCCTGCGGTTGGTGCTTTTTAAAACTATTTTTATTTAAAACATTACAAATTCATATCTCTGGTTTTCCTTACTGAATTTCTGTCATTTTTATGTCATTTGGTTCATAAAAATATTCTCTATTCGCATAAACTGGAGTCAGGTTTTTATTGTGTTGTGTTTTCGATTTTTCAATTGTTTTAGTACTTCTAAATGCTTTACACATTTTCCTAATTTAAGTTTGTTTGCTCTGTGCCTTAGCTATTGAGGGTTGAGCTCAAGTTTAAATCACTGAAACCTTTACTGGACCTAACAAGAATAGTGACATTATTACTGGTGGTGACTATCACCCACTCCACCTTATAGTCCAGTTTCTCACAACCACCTTTTGTTGTTTCCATTGCTTGCCTCTGCTGCTTTTGTCATTGGCCAGTACCTGGGTGGCCTACTGAATCGAGAGAAGCCGGTGTGTCTTGACAGAAGTCATTTGCACCTTTGAGCTTCCATCTTTTTTGGAGGGTCAAATGGCCACCTGCCCCCCCCCATCATTATTAGGGCAGGACAATGAGTCAGATCCACACGGACCCCAACACCACCCTTAGAGGCACCCTTGTCTACAGACCCCCTGGGCCCGACCCCAGTTCAGCGACTCCATCGCCGACTTCATAAGCACGCACGCCCTGACCTCTACCGACTACATCCTCCTCGGAGACCTGAACTTTCACCTGGAGAACAACAACGACAGCAACTCCACCACCCTGATCGACAACCTCGCCAACCTCGGTCTGAGCCAGCTCGTCACAACACCGACCCATTCCGCCAGCCACACGCTTAACCCCATCTTCTCCTCAAGCTCCCACGTCTCCTTCAGCCACACCACGGAACTCCTCTGGACCGACCACCGCTGCATCCATTTCACCTTCCAGAAACCCACCACACACCACCGCACCCAACAGATCCCACGCCGCTGCTGGAGCAAAGTCACCGAAGACCAACTACGGGCAACCCTCGCTCTCAGCCCTCCCTCCGACCCATCCAACACCGACGACGCTGCTTGCAACCTCAGACGATGGATGGACGACTGTGCCAACACCCTCGCCCCGCTGAAAAAACTCACCTACAGTGACACCGCCAAAAGAGCCAGCTGGTTCACCTCGGAACTCCTAGCTTCCAAGCGTACCTGCCGGAAACTAGAGAAGAAATGGCACAGTGATAAGACACCGGACAGCCACGCAGCCCACAAAGACGCCATCCGTAACCACCACCACCTCATCAAGTCCGCCAAGAGAATCTCCTTCAAAGACCGCCTCGACAACAACGCACACAACAGCAAGGAGCTTTTCGTCATCGTGAAGGAACTCTCCAACCCCAGCTCCAACACCAACGACATCCCGCCGTCGCAACCCCTGTGCGATTCCCTCGCCACCTTCTTCCACCGCAAGATCGCCGACATCCACGACAGCTTCAACACCCAGCCAGCCCCAGCTCAGATCGATACACCAGACCCACCGCACACCATTGACCACGACCCCCTGCCAGCCTGGGCCAGCGTGAACATCGAGGACACCATCAAGACCATGAGCACAATACACTCCGGCTCCCCGTCAGACCCTTTCCCGCACCACATCTTCAACAAAGCCAGCAGCTCCATCGCACCCCACCTGTGCAACATCATCAATCTCTCCTTCGAGACCGCGACCTTCCCAGAGAGCTGGAAACACGCAGAGATCAACGCCCTACTCAAAAAACCCAAGGCGGACCCGAGAGACCTCAAGAACTTCCGGCCCATCTCCCTGCTTCCGTTCCCAGCCAAGGTCATCGAGAAGATCGTCAACAAACAGCTAACCCGATACCTCGAAGAAAACAGCATCCTGGACCCATCCCAATCGGGGTTCCGCAGCAACCACAGCACTGAGACTGCCCTCATCGCCGCCACCGACGACATCAGGATCCTGCTGGACAACGGTGAGACCGCAGCCCTCATCCTGCTGGACCTCTCCGCCGCCTTCGACACTGTCTGCCACCGCACTCTACGCGCACGCCTCCACGACGCAGGGATCCGAGACAAGGCCCTGGAATGGGCCACCTCCTTCCTCGCCGGCAGAACCCAGAGAGTCCGCCTCCCACCATTCCGATCCGAAGCCTCCGAGATCATCTGCGGCGTACCCCAGGGATCGTCCCTCAGCCCAACACTGTTCAACATCTACATGGCCCCGCTCGCACGCATCGCCAGACAGCACGACCTCAGCATAATCTCCTACGACGACGACACTCAACTGATCCTCTCCCTCACCAAGGACCCCCACGCCGCCAAATCCAAACTTCATGAAGGAATGAAGGCCGTCGCCGATTGGATGAAGATCAGCCGACTAAAACTGAACACAGAGAAGACAGAGGTCCTCATCCTCGGCTCCAACCCCTCAGCCTGGGACGACTCCTGGTGGCCAACGACGCTGGGAGCAGCCCGACACCCACCGACCACGCACGCAACCTGGGAGTCATCCTCGACTCAACGCTCTCCATGGCCAAGCAAGTCAACGCAGTCTCATCCTCCTGCTTCAACACCCTCCGCATGCTTCGCAAGATCTACAGGTGGATCCCGACAGACACGAGAAGAACAGTCACCCAGGCCCTCGTCAGTAGCAGACTTGACTATGGGAACGCCCTCTACGCGGGAGCCCCGGCCAAGCTCATCAAGCGACTGCAACGCATACAAAACGCCTCCGCACGCCTGATCCTCGATCTACCACGCCACAGCCACATCACCCCCACCTGAAGAACCTGCACTGGCTCCCCGTCGACAGGAGAATCTCCTTCAAACTCCTCATCCACGCACACAAGGCACTCCACAAGACTGGCCCAGCCTACCTCAACAGACGACTCCTCTTCTACGTCCCCAACCGCCAACTCCGCTCCGCTGACCTCTCCCTCGCCACCGTCCCTCGCATTTGAAGAACTACCACCGGCGGCAGATCCTTCTCCCACCTCGCCGCCAAGACCTGGAACACCCTTCCACTAAGCCTACGACAGACCCAAGACCTGCTGACCTTCAGGAGGCTACTCAAGACCTGGCTGTTCGACCAGTAGCAGCACCCCCCCCTTTTTTTTCCCCAGCGCCTTGAGACCCTCGCGGGTAAGTGGTGCGCTTTACAAATTCTGTGATTGATTGATTGAGTGTATGGACACTTACAGAGAGTCTGTAGTGCCTTTCCAGAAGTAGCTCTTTGAACCTCAAGAGTTTGATCTTGCTTTACTTCTGTATGATGTAAGGTGTTTGCTAAAAATAGGATCTTGAACAGTGAACATCATTGACACAAAACAACTCTATTATAGCAGGAATATTGAATATCCTCTAATTTATAGTGCATTGATCACAGTCTGCTGGTGATCACAATCATTTTATTGCTTGTGTACATTGCTGAACCCATCCCACATCTTGATATCTGATCGGAGAATCCCTTTCATGATGCTGTTTTTGTATCACTAGGTAGTATGTCACATGAAGAGTATGTGCAGTATTTTTATTCTTTCAGACTACTCACTAATATGTGTCTCTGCAGAAGTACTAGTGTGACATTGTGGAGTATATGTTTTCCCTAGATAATACAAGGTTTCTCTCCTGATGTTTGCGCTGTCAGTTCTTTGGATCCATGCTTGCTGAAGTACGTTTGCTGTTGTTTCATTTAAACTTATTTGCTTGTTCTTGTAGAAGCAGCTGTTTCTTGAGTGTTGATACATTTATTACCATTCTCTATCTTTATTCTTACAGAGTAGATTTACGTTTGACTACTTGGCCCTTTATTATCTTTTTGATGGTTTCTTAAATCCAGTGAAATGTGTGGCACCCTTCCAGACAGCATAAGGGATTGTAATAAACTTATATATTATCAAGGAACCTGACAAAGTACATATTGGGTTATTCATTTATAAAGGCATATTGATATATCAATGGAACTTGTTTTTAGTTCTTTTGCTCATCTGAAAATCAATTGTTTGCATATGTTTTCTGAATTTAATTATGTTACGTTTTCTCCTGTGTCAGACTGCCAATGGAGGCCATCGTCTCTTTGGACCAAGGATTGTGTTCTTGCTTGTAGATCTGCCATTACTTGAGTGAGTTTATTTCTTAATAGTTTTCTTATTTGCAATTACAGGTTGTTTCATCGTGATATTTAGGATGTTGGGACATTTTTTAGGCATGAACAGCATATTCCTGTTTTTGGGAAACAAGTTATGCCCTCTTGCTTTTATGCTTCATACAATTATATTCTCTACATTTTGAGCAAGTGACATATTCCTCGCTTATGAGAATATTAACATTAAATGCTTTTTTTGACTAAGTTGACCTTTTATGTCATGTGGTGGAATGACTTTTTTGCAATTAGGATTGCTGTAGCGCCACTGGGCCCATTTACTTTGCCTCACTTTATCTCCTTACTCTTCACCTCAGATGCATATTCTTGGTCCTCCAATGGGTCTTGAACTGTGCCGAGCGGGGTCGGATATAGGGGACCCAATCCAGTTATCCAATGAGGACCAGGAACTGGGCAACTGACCTACAAACTTGTAATTGGATTCATATATATAACTCTCTAAACTATGCTATACTAATACAGGATTATTACAGCTAGGCCAAATCTCCTGAAGAATTTCAGCCGGACTAAGATCGTACAAACCAATAATTCGGTTAGAGCTATGCAAAATAGTATCATTAGAGTCTGATGACTAGAGACCTCTCTATTAGAATTCCCATTCCTCGTTAATACGCTATTGGAATGCACAATCAATTATTGGGAACAAGTCCTGGAGAGACAAACACAGAATCTGGTTAAAGTTAGAATTTATCAGTACATTTAAGAAAATCAATTACATCAATATTAAGCATTTATTTTGAGGGGTGCAGAATAATCACATTTATCTCTATTGGCCAACAATTACCAAAGCTATAGAAGAAGAGTTCAGGCAGGACGTGAACCATATCAGCTCAAAAGTGCTCTCCCATTAGGGAAAGAAGTCTGGGAATAGCGCACACAGCGTATGAGTAAGGCCAAGGAAAGCAAGTAGAGTCTGCAAGGAATGAATAATGTGTCTCTCAGTCTGCAAATGAGTAAGATCTTCTGTGGAATGTGGTGTCCTTGTCGGCACTCCAATGTATGATATAATACCTCAAGTTCTGGGGTGACACCTTCTGGGTCGCTTCATCTGGTCAGACCATGAGTCCATTGGTCAATTCGTATCAGGTGATTGTCATGCAGCATAAAGAAGACACATTTATGGCAAACATGTGGTGATCATCCCGTAAGATTTTGAACCATTCAAAATGTAAAGTGAACAATAGTCTTTTAGCAAAAGCACATGAGTGAGTTCAGGAGGACAGTTTCTCACTGCCGATATCCTCAAAGTAGCAACATAGTAGCGAATAGTCCTAGTATGTGCCTGGAAACCCTTTCCATGAAACATAGTTTCATCTTACACTGCAAGTTATGAAACCTTTCCATGAGAACAGAATCCAGAAAATAAAATGCAGGCCTAAATTGAATTTTAGTTCATGAAATACACAATATAAATTAATGGCAATGCATATTACATTCTAGAGTTTCTAAGACCTTTTCCTTTTCTCAACTTATAGCACTTATAAGGCATTTTAGTTTCATTGAAATTAGCACGTGTAACTTTGACATATTACTACATTTTTAAAGTACCAACCTATAAAATAATTTCCAAATATAGAATATAATTTCTAGTAATTATTATTAATATATGTATGAACATCATTCTCTAAAGGTTTCAGAGAGTTTGGAATTAGTATAAATGTGCAGCAACATTTCTCTATTTCTCTGTTGGTGCACACTTTAACATGAGTAAAGATAGAGTTGAAAACAAAACTTTTCAATAAGCATTCATGGTGTTATCTAATTTAGAATTAGTTTAGTTCATTCTTCACGTACATCATTATTTTAAAGGAGAATGGTTAACGAAACCTCTATAACACGTGAGTCATCACATTCACATTTCTATACCACGTTAAAGGAATACATCAGTGTAATTTAGTAAAACATGAACCTATGTTATTCAAAGAGCATTTTCATTTACTCTACACTTTTCTGCATACTTTTAGGATGCAGTAAGTAAGCCTTTTTATGATCTATTTCTCAAGATTCTCCAATGTATAGTGAGCACAAATTGTGCATTTTTGTCATTTTTCTCTCACAAAGTTTCGAAATCGGTTTTATGTGTCAACTAAAGGATTCAGCAGTTTATCTGCTTCATCAGGATTTAACTTTAGAAATTATACTATCGTAGATTAGTGCCATGTGCATTTTTATGTCCACCTTTCTTGACATTACAGACCTGATCCAATATCTTGTTTCTTGTTTTTCATTTTTGTACATACATTTTGTCTTTGTTTCATTTGAATTGTCTGCTATCAATGTATATTTTTGTATTTTCAATTCAAAGTGTTCTTCAAATCCAGTAGCTCACTCCTCCTTACAACGTAACGCTGGCTGTTGGCTGTTGTGTGTGTGTATACCAGAAGATAGTGAATAACAGCATACAAACGGAGATTCACCCAAGTCAAATCGCTACAACTCCAGATCTCCATGTAGAGAGTTATTTTAATCTTCCAAAAGATTACAGTCAGCTATCAGAGGCATTTGAAGCTTTAGCTAGGATATTGGGTGCTAATCCTTCTCTATTAGGAAAAATTGTTTCATATTCGGAACATATTTTTGAGATGTTGACTAATTTACTATTATCACTATCTAACGGTAGACTAAACGATATAAATATTCTTGAAACATTTATGAATATTTATTGTAAAGATTACTTTATGAAAACTCTGAATATACAACTCTGGATGAGGATACACAAGTATGCTTGGTTTCCTCTAGAATCATAAATTGCAATGGATTTAATACAAGAGATAAAGTCAGGTGTGGAATAATCATCTAATATACCCCTTTAATTCTGTTTTTCTGCAAAATAGAAAAATCACCTCAAATAGTAGAAGAAGATTTTTCACCAGCTGAAAATGTAATAGTTACCAACAAAATTGCAAAGAAAAAGTTATAAGAAATTGCCCAGGATTACCACAAACCAAAATCCAAAGAATGCACAACTAGGAAAAATTCATAGGAATTGGAGAAAAGGTAAGCATACAAAAAATCATCCTAGATGGTTGCAATTTCAATCTGAATGTGCCACAGGAGAGGAGGAACGAGCTACTTGTTCCCATCAAACCTCTCAGCAAATGCAATCATAATATATCAGTGCTGGTTACAGTCTGATATACCCCTTGGCTGTCGAATGACATGCAAAGCATACACTTGAAATTAAGTCACTAGATAAATCTGATATCAATGGTCTCCAATGAAGGGTATAACCATAGGACCACCACTCTCATGACAATAATGAAGCCATGCCAATTGAATTTTGTGGTATTTTCAGTACCTGAGATGCGCTTTTAAACCTCTCTAATTTCTTTATTTCACTTCCAACTTATCCACAACTCCAAATGGTTAAGATGGTAAATATCAAAAAAGCTGAGATTCAGAAAGGTCTAGATCATCGAACAACTGAAGTGCAATTCAACTTTCACTTAATTCCCTCTATAATTTCTCAATTCAATTAATGTTTTATATCACAAAGGAACAGACGTCTGCCTAATAAAATATCCATCTCCAGTTAACAATCAATTATGGCTTCAGATTATCCCACTTCAAACACAAAGGTTGAGTCAATATCAAATAATACATGGTCTACTTGGTCATCAATAACTTCTGAGCCCATCATGCTACATACTCTTATATGTGCCCTTATTTATTTATTTATTTACAGTTTTATATAGCACGAACAAGACCCTTTCGGGTGACTGAGCGCGTTACAGAACAAGCAAGAAGAGACAAATAATAATAAGCACAGCCTGATTAAATATACATAACATGACAAATATCATGTGGAACAATAATAGCATGCACAGATGGGCAGAAGAGAGATAAAGATTTTAAAATATTTTAATATAATTCACATTCTATAGCATAGTCCAAGCGGTGGAGGAACGTAGTGTATAAAAAGGAGCGAGGAAAGAGAAAAGAGCAAGAATTCGGAGCAAGTAATGAGGCAGTTGATCAAGAGGAGTGGGGGAGTCCTCAGCAGTGGCGGCTCCTTCGCTAAGGAGGAGGAGCGTCGCCCCACTGCTTTTTTGCAGTGAAATACAGGGAAAATAAAATGATAATAACTTGCGTTATTATCATTTTATTTTCTCCTACTTCCGCCCACAGCTTTGCGTGAGGGGGCAGGGGAGGAGTGGTAGTACCCTCCTAAAGTGTGCAAAAACTGCTTGGCTGTCCCTCTCGGTGCCCAAAACAGTCTTGCGCACTTCGCATGTTCTTCATGCAGGCTGCATTACAGCCTACGTAGAGAACATGCTCAAGCCCCCAGTCAGCGTCTGAGCGCTGAAACACAATGCTCAGACCAATCACAATGCTGCCTTAGCAGCGTTGTGATTGGCTGACTGGGAGCCTGGGTGTGCTTCCTGTTGAGGCCCGGACGGAGGACTAGGGAGGAGAGACGTGGTGAGGAAGCAACAAGAAGGTAAGTTTGTATTACATTTTTTATACCCACTCCCATGCGTCCTCCCCTATTCCAGCCCCTGCCCCACTACCTCCCGCGTCCTCCCCCCTCCCACCCCTGCCCCCCTACCTCCGATCCATGCCGGCCACCGCTGGTCCTCAGTGGATGGTGAATTTGTTGCATAATAGAACTTTTACCTTTTTATTGAAGAGGGTTGTGGATGGGTTGCATCCGGTCTCGGAGGGAGAGTGTTCCAGTTTCTGTGGGCATTTCCAGAGAAGGGTCGATTGTATTGTTTTTGTTTTCTTAAATATCTGTAGCTTGAGTAGTGGGTAGCTAGTACTTCTGGAAGATCTATTTCCACTCGAGAGGACCAGTTTCTGGGCCAGGTAGGAAGGGGTATTGTAGTGTAGCGCTTTATGGGTCACACATGCAATTTTTTGTTGGATCCTAGCTTCGTAGGGTAGCCATTTCAGGGATACCCGAGGTCAGGGGGTGATGTGATTGCTTTTTTTTGAGCCCATGATGAACCTAGCTGCTGCATTTAGAGTGGCCTTCAGCGGTGCAAATGAAGTTTTCGAAAAGCCTGCAGGGTAGGGTTGCTGTAATCTAATTTTGGAAGTACAAGAGCAGTTTTGAGGTCTGCAAGGGGAGGAAAGGTTTAAGTTTCCTGAGAAGATGTAACTGATGATTAGTGGCTCTAGTGGCAGCACTGATGTGTTTTTACATCGAAAGGGCTTTGTCTAGGCTTATACCTAGGGATTCAGCAGAGTCGACAATGTGTGTGGTGCAGTTAAAGGCGGTGAGATGAGGGGACCAATCTTTGACAGTAGGGACAATGGAGGGTGGTGGGATCAGTAAGAATTCAGTTTTTGGGGCATTGAGTTTGAGGGGATTTCGGGTCAGCCAATGTTGTGTTTTTGTCAAAGTAAGATACAGAGCCTTGATGTCATCAGGCGAGGTGTTTTTTATGTAGAGTTGGGTATTGTCTGCATACATATGCTAAGAGATGTGAGTGAGTTTGAGGATTTTTGTTAGGTACTCCATGTAAAGGTTAAACAGTGTCGGGGAGAGAGTGGAACCTTGGGGTACACCTAGCATCACTGGAAACTGGTCAGAGCAACTGTGTTTGAGTAGGATGCGCTGAGATCTATTGTGAAGGAAGAAGGAGACCCAAATAAGAATAGTGCAGGAGAGACCCATCCTGTGTTCAAGAAGGTTTAAGAGGGTGTTATGATTGATGGTGTCAAATGCCTCTGACAGGTCAAGTAGAATAAGGAGGCATGATTCATTCTGGTCGAGTGAATGTAGGGCATCGTCAATGATGTGGACCATGGCGGTTTCTGTGCTATGGTCTGGTCGAAAACCAAATTGGCATTGGTCAAGGAGTTTGAATTGGTCAATGTGCTTTCGAAGCTGTAAGTGTGCACATTTTTCAAGGAGTTTGGCCAAGGTTGGGATGTTGGTAATGTTGATGATGGTAATTATTGGTATCAGAGAGGTCTGAGTTGTGTTTTTTTTAGGATAGGGGTGACCTGGCCGCTTTTTATGCAGTCATGTAAGGAACCTTAGTGAGTGAGGTATTGATTATCATGATCCAAAGGGAGAGAAGTATATGAGTGGACTCAGTGAGGAATTTGGAGGTAAGGGGATTGTTGAAGTGGTTAGAGTACTTCAGAGAGGTTAAAAGATTGAATAAGTCACTTTCATCAAAAGTATTAAAGCTGGACTAAGTGGCATTATTTTTGGGTATCAGAGGGGGGTTTCTAGGGCATACCTCCTGAAAGAGGGATGTGGGGAATGGGGGTTTTTTAGTGGTAAGATTTCCAAGTTGTTCTGAATGTCGTTGCTTATCAGTGTGGTTTTCTCAGCGAAGGAGGCAAAGGTTTCACAGCTAGGACGTGTTTAGTTGTCTGAGGTGATAAACCCAGTTTTCCTGATTGTTTTTTGATGATCTCGAAAAGTTTTTCGTGGCAGTTTGTCTAATTGATTTTGGAAGAAGGTTGCTTTGGGTATCCTAATGTGCCTATTGTAGGCACTGTGGGGTCGATTCCGATTCGGGCCGGAAATTTCACCGACCGAGCCGGACCCGGAGAGATTTCCGACCGAATCGGACCCGTGCAGTCCGACCGAACGAGTACGATGCGTCCGTATGTTATCGGACTCGAGTCGGTCGGACTCCCATTGAAGTCAATGGGAGCCGGTCGTACAACGCGTACGCGGGCTCCCATTGACTCAATGGGTGCGAGTCGGACAAGTGCGCCCCCTACAGCGTGTACACGGCGAAGCGATTCGCGCCGTACACGCACAGGTAGGGGGGACCCATGGGTCCCCCCTGTATGCGACTCGCGCGGCTACGAGCACAGGGGGGTCCGACACGGACCCCCAAAGTACGGCTCCGACAGCTCTTTCGAGCCAGAATGCGCGGCTCGGTCGGACTGCTCGCGGCGCGCATCGTACTTACCCGGCCGGGGAACGTCTCCATTGCGCAGTGCGAGTCGAGTCCGAGCGAGTCGGTCGGTGCGGTTCGAGCCGGGAACGAGTCGGTCGGAGCGGTCGGGACGCCCGGACGAGTCGGTCGGCGAATTCGCATCGTACTCGCTCGGCCGGACCCGCGTACGGTTCGGTCGGGAAACAGGGCTCCGAATCGGATCCGGTAAAGCCGAATCCGATTCGGAGCCCTACCGGCCGAGATCGGAATCGGCCCCTGTGTCTTTGTCGTAGGAGTTTAAGGTTGGGCAGTGATGGAGAGTGTTTCCATGCTCTTTCTGCGAGTCTGGGGTGACAACGTTTATCATTAAGGTTAAAATTAAACCAGGGGTTGGATCTTTTTGATGGGATTCTCTTAGGATGTTTGGTGGCAAGGGTGTCCATGATATTGGACATGGAATTGATGTAATGCTCAGGGAGTTCCTGAGCATCTTGCATGAAGGGGGCGGGAGCAGGGTGTCGTTACTAAGGGCCGACAAGGAGAGTGAGTTGATGTTACATGTGTCACAAACCCTCTGTTTGGCTTTCACTGGTTGACCCCTAAAGATCGTAATTTGCTCTGAGAGAAAGAAGGTGATGAGATGATGGTCAGTCCAGTTGCAGGGTAAGATGGATTCGATTTGTACTTTATTGTCTTTGGCAATGACTAAGTCTAGAGTGGGTCGTTTTTGTGGATTGGGCTGTTACACGCTTGGATAAAGTTATGGTCTTGGCGGAAGGATTTGAAACTGTTCACAAGAGGGTCATTGGGATTGTTCCAGTGAATGTTGAAGTTGCCAAGAAAGATCTGGTTATTAAGGCCTTCATAGTTGGAAGAAATAGCGTCCATGATCTGTTCGATGAACGTATGGTTATCTCAAGGTGGGTGGTAGAGTATGTGAAGGGAGAAACTTGATTTGTCATTGGTGGTGATATGGACTCTGAGGTATTCACAGGAAGGGAGTGACATAGTATGTGATTGTTTTATCAAGAGTGAAGACCTAAATAAGCAGGATAGGCCACCTCCAGAATGACCTGGGCAGTCTTATCCGATGATGTCATGACTGGGGGAAACTAGTAAGTCAAGGTTGAGAGCTGAAGATTCGTTCATCCAGGTTTCTGTGAGATTGAGGATATCCAGGTTGTGGTTAAGAAAAGAGCTGATATGTCAGCCGCATGCTTAACAGCAGAGCAGAAGTGAAGTAGTGCACATTTCAGGGTGGTTATGGAGGAGGTTGTATGCAAATGTGAGATGAGAACTTGTTTGAGGTTCAATATATTATTGTACTTAGTACTAGGGAGTGACACCCTGAGAGGGTGACTAATGAGAGACTCAAATTTTATAGCCAGTGAGGCATGATCGGTCGTGCGTTATTATAAGTGTCAAGGAGTGAAAGAATATCGTTATTTGACAATTGTCTGGTTAGCTTGTTGGGTCGGGAGGAGTGATTATGATTAGGTATGGATCTCCAGCAGGGATATGTGGCCCATGTGAAGGTGGGGATGGAGAGAGAGGGGGATAAGTGAGTTGGTGTGTTGTTAGTCAGGGTTTGATTCGAGTGTGAGGACCACTTGTGCTCCAGATTGGAGGTGAGATGAAATAGTTTGAGGATTTCCACCCTAATCAGTTGCAATTCAGATTCTATGCTGTCAATTGTAAAGTCATAGGACTCCTAGGAGGAACCAGGATGGGGAGAGGACTGCTGTGAGGGGAACTGATCAAAAAAGGGTATGTGAGAGGGCCATTTTCAATTGGGTTCGTAATTGAAGTCTTGGTAGTGATTAAATGAGGGGAGGCATTGGATGGATTCATCCCGTAGATGGAAGAATGGGTGTAGTGAGCTCTGGTGGAGAGAGAAGGTACGATGTAATAATGGTGTTGAAGTGAGATGGGTGCTAATGTTGTGACTGAGGGGGGGAGTGATGGACTACAGTCGTGCCCATGGATGGATGGGTGACCACCCAGGTAGAGAGGAGGTGGTAGGGAAGAGGGTGCTAATGTTGTGACTGAGGGGAGTGATGGACTACAGTCGTGCCGATGGATGGATGGGTGACCGCCCAGGTAGAGAGGAGGGGTGGAGGGAGGGGGTGGGATAGGTGTGTGAGTCAAAAGGAAAGGTTGAACTGGAGAGTTGTGAGGGGGGAGTAGCAGTGTGGAGTTTATTCTTGAGGAGCGTGAAGAATTCTAGATTGCGGTCTGAGGATTGGATGAGAACAGTGCCGTTATCGGAGATGGTGGCATCAGCATTGTAGAGTTTAGAGGGCACAACAGTAAGTTTATGGCAATAAGTAATTTTTGGGGAGATTCTGGTGTCAAGAAAGGATGATAGGACTTTCCTCCATTTTGCACGCCGATTCGTGGAAAAAATTTGGTCATTTAGTAGGGTACCTTAAGTGTTGTAGGAATAGTGGTCAGTGATTCGAGTTTCTTTACTAAGGTTGACAATTGTATGTTTGAGGGATCTCTTGGCGTTTTTGGATAGGTTAGGAGGGTAGTTTATTAAAAATGAATCATTTCCAGAAGGGGATAGAAGAGTGTTTAATTTTCTGGCATCAGTGGAGTCCATGATGGGTGAAGGTGGGAAGGGGAGAGCTGATTAAAAGGTAGGAGCCTCCATAAGTAGGTTGCCCAATAGGGGGTAGCGAGAGTGGAATGTGAAAGAAGGGAGAGAATCAGGGTCTAGGTGAGGATATAGAGGGCGAGAGAGGCATGCATGACGTGTAAAGATATTATAGAAAAAAACAGGGGGAAATTATAGGAATATTTGGCAATGGCAGACTGTGAATATGGCGGGTAATAATTCACGGACTAATATCACTGTCCTAGGGTTTCCTGCCTGAGAGCAATGCAAACTGAGCAAATTATGGAGAAAAAAAAGTATAACCTGTGACACGAAGAGCAATTAAAAATAATAGCACAACCAGGAATCTGGTAGTTAATTACCTTAGAAAAACAAAAATTTTAAAACACATATAGACACTGGCCACAATGAATAACAGGTGAGAACCTTCAGCTAAAGTTTAAAGATAAACTGAACCCAAGCACTGTTATATTCAAGAGTTAAATGGATATTACGTTGAACATCTTAATGATTCTTATTGCCAACATCTGTTAGAACGACGAGGGCTCAAAATTAAATTATGTACAAAATATACCTGGTAGATGTGGTGTCTGTTTAAAAAATAAAAGTCACTGCACAGTTTTTTGGGCGAGATATAATTTCACTAATAATAAGGGCCCCAGAGAAGCTTTTTTTGTTTTATCTCACAGAGGTCCCGGCCACCATCTTGTGAGTGCGACATTGCACAGAGTCGAGTCGGCAGACTCTCAGCCCCTCAGGCCTGGACTGTGAAGGCAGGGTAAATGACAGTGGCTCTATGGTGGTAGCTCTACCCTGGAGGAAAGGCAGATCAATGCAGCAACCATTGCTGCATTATCAAACTTGTTGGAGACAAGAGGAGAGTGGGTCCAGCATCAGGGACTGGTTGTGTTCAGGTAAAGTCATCAGGTGGTCATACTACACCATATCCAGAGCCCCAGAGAAGTTTTATGATCATTTAGCAATCATGGAGGACCCAGCCGCCATCTTAGGAGTACATATCAGCTTGAGGAAAACCCGGGGAGAAAATGCCGTGCACTAGCCGCCGCTGGATAGTTGGAGTGAGAATTGATCCACCTAAAGAGAGCCACCTAGACAATATAGCAGGCGGCAAACCTGAGCGCCATCTTAGGTGTCGAGCTGCACCATGGAATGAAGGGCACCAGCTATGGTCAGTGAGCAGGGACCCAGTGAACTTAGTTGCGGTGGACTCCAGCCCTCATATACGGGCGGTAAACAATCGATGTGGATCAACGTCTCCAGTGATCTCCTTAATCAGAGATCATCCACTAGCCTTCAAATTAAAAAAAGAAAATGACCCACGTGAAGTTCTCAGACGCTGTAGGTCCTCATAGTTGGACAAGATCACACAACCGTAGTGATAGCCCCCAAGAAGAATTAGCAGAACGGCGGACCCCACCGCCATCTTAAGGGTATTGCTGAGGCCAGATGAACATCCATCGTAGCCAGTGAGAAGGGACAAAAATAATCGCGGAAGCGGTGCACTCCAGCACTCCTACATAGGCAGTGAACGCTCAATGGGGATCGATGTCTCAAGTAGTCTCCTTCGTCAGAATCATCTGCAAGCCTCCATGCTAGTTAGTGTTCCACACAAGGTCCTCAGTTGAGAAAGAAGGTAAGGAGTTTTTTGTGCTTTCCACGTATTGTTATTTTTGAGGAAATAGTGATGTTCCCAGTCTGATTCTGTAAGAGAGGATGTTCGATGGACTAGGCTTCTGCAGGATTTGCACAGATTGCGATCCCTAGCTTTGGGAGCCTCCGTAGCAGCTCCCTACCAGTCGGCTGCCATCTTGTAAGCATGAAGGGTTTGTATCCCTAATTCAGGTCACCTGCTATATAGTAAAATAAATAATATAAATGATTGGACTTGGCTTGTGGGGGCTATCGATTTTAAGAATTAGCCAACTAGTGATGGTCTGCTATTTTAGCCCGAACTGCAAATTTTGTCCTCGAATGTGGCAGATTTATTCACAAATCCTCCTTTTTTTGGGAGGAGGCAGCATTCAAATGTTGATATACAATGTATAAATGTGGATATAATCTGCCTAAAAGAAACATGGTCTGTTGATAACTTTACTTTGAAGAATTATCTGCTAATTAACGAATCAGCAGTACTTAATAGTAAAGGTCATGCAGTGGAGGGCTATCAATGTATTTATCTACTGAAAATGTTTTGAACTATCACAAATTCCCCTCCCTGGACACAAAATATCCAGGGTTTAAATTTAGCTTTTTGTAATTCTTTTTTGCCCACGGTGTGTACATGTTTGCATTTGAATGTCTACTGGCTCCTCTAATAAAAATATTGTAAAATGGATATATTTCTTTGAGTTTATTTTATATCTTGGATATCAGTCTCCCAGATTAGGGACTAATGATGGGAGATTTAATGCAAAAGTCTCAAATTATAATGCCAATGTATTTAGAGACAGAGAGTTTGTTTGAAGAATCTTGGTCAATCCTGTCAATAACTTTGCCAGAATCTTGGAAAGCAGAGAAACAAGGTATTTTTCATCTTTCAAATTAAGGGCCAGATGTACGACCATTTTGCCTGCGCAAAATCGGTCGCAAAATGATTTGCGCATGCAAAAATGTCCGTTTCCAATGTACAAAAAGCATTCGCAATTGCCCAAAAAAAATAGCGAGTAAATACTGACTCGCTATATCAATGCATGCAATTTGCGTTATCAAAATTGCGTATCGCAATTTGCGACTCGCAAAATCGCATGCACAGGCCAGTCGCAATTTGCGCGAAGGCGCTAAAAAGCCAATTTGCGCATGCAATTTACCACTAAGCTGAAACAGGTGGTAATCAGGATCAACCTATAAAAACACACCCAGAATACATCACAAACCTTTCCACAATGGCTGCCCTGTATGTGTTAGCAAGGAGGAGGCGGATAATGGCGGCATTGCAGAGGAGAAGAAGACAGGAGAAGATATTCAGAGTCAGGCTGACATTGTTGGATAAGACGGAGGAGGAGATTTATGATCAGTACAGGCTAAGTAGCAGGGTCATACTCAAGCTCATTGACACCTTGAAGCCACAAGAGCAGAACCTTGCGCAGCAATGCAATTCCCACACATGTGCAGGTGTTGTGCTCCCTCCACCTCTTGGCCACTGGTAGTTACCAGGATGTTATTGCAGTGGCTGGTGGTGTGTCTCAGAGTGCGCTTTCGCGTTTCTTCCATGATTTCCTAGACGCAATGCTACACCACATACATCAACACATATACATGCCCCGTGATAATGAGGAATTAGACCAGACAAAAATGGATTTCTACAGGTTAGCAAGATTCCCACAGGTCATAGGGTGCATAGATGGGACACATGTGCCCATATGTCCACCATCCCACATTGAATACATTTTTCGTAACAGAAAAAGCACACATTCCCTCAATATCCAAGTAGTGTGTGAGGCTAAAAACATCATCACAGATATTGTAGCCAAATATCCTGGAAGAACCCATGATGCATTCATTTTCCGGCACAGTGGTCTATATCAAAGTTTAGAAAGAGGTGACTTTGATGATGGATACCTCCTAGGTAATGTTATCATCTGTCCCCAGATTTTTGTAACTATACTTGCATGTCTGTAAGCATTTAACATCAACATCATATGTCTCACAACAGGTGACAGTGTGTATGCACTGCGTCCATGGATCCTCACACCGTATCAGTCTCCCAACAACATACATGAAAGGCGGTACAACTCTGCACACAGGTGCACAAGGACAGTGATTGAGCGTACCTTTGGAATACTGAAATCGCGCTTCAGATGCCTGAATAAGAGTGGTGGAGCTCTGCAGTATGCGCCAGAGACAGTCTGTAAAATTGTGGCAACATGTGCCATGCTGCACAACATGGCCTGCAGGGGTGGACTGCCCATGGATGTGTCTGACACAGATTCTGAGGATGATGGCCCGGGACCACCTGCCATACAACCAAGGGATGGTAGCGCTGCAGCAGAGGGGAGAAGGCGCAGGGACCAGATTGCCAACAACTATTTCTGAAATGTACGTACACACCAGCTAGACACCCAGCTGTACAAAACACAGAACAAATTGTGAATAGCAATGGGTATTTTATTTTTCATACATCCATTTTCAAAGTAGGACAACATGTCCATCAGTAACTGTAAGAATATGCCACACAATGGAAAACAAATGGGTTTCGTCACCAATACCAATGTATTGAAGGCACATTAAAGATGTTTGGGGGCCACAAAACGTTCATTTCCTGCCCCTGCGTGTAGCCTGGCCAGAGGTGCCACTACCAAGCCCAAGGTGGCGGCTGCTGCTTCTGCGCAACATTGGTGTCTCCGTGGCTGATATGCTGCTCCGGCTTGACACTTCACTGTCAGTGCCACCAATGCCAACATCCCCAATTATCTGATTCGTCTGCAGTGTTTTGACTGCAGCTGTAATTTTTTCAAGGCCACGTGCAACGTCGCCTCTGTAGTGGCCCATCTCCACTTGTAGGCTAAGTGTGCGCTGGCTATGTCTGTTAGTGGCATGCGCCAGCCTATTGATTGCCCTGCTAAGATTGTCCATTTTCTGTCTTCTGCTGCGGTCAATGCGCCTCTGATTATCTCTTTCTGCAGACCACTCCTTGGCGAAGTCTGCCACAGTGCTGGTGAGGGCTTTGGATTTGATCCTGGCCTGATTTTGTGCCAGTCTGGTTGTGACCATGCGGAACCCCTGGGACATTCTGACATTTCTCTGTCTTTGTATTTGATTGTGCAGGTGCTGTATGTGCAGCATTTCCCTGTCAATGGAAGCAGACATGGCCTGACTGATTGACCCAGTGGAGGACAGACCTTGGTACTGACGCTGGGACTGTTGGGTTCTCTGTGAGAGACGCACATGGGTGGACGGAGGGGCTGGTGGTGTGGTGTCCTGCTGCGCTGCAGAGGTGACAGTCGGTGTTGACACTGTAATGGTTGCAGCCACAGTGGATGGGACATCAGTGGAGCTGTCCCCACTCGTTTCCCCAACGTCCTGCCCTTCCTCTATTAGCTCTGGATCCTGGCTACCCAGTGTGTCCTCATCACTGTCCTCTGATTCCAATTGTGTGTCTATGTGACAAAAGAGATGACAGTACATAATAAACAATATGTTTCACTGTTTCAGTGGTTTTACAATGTTTATCAGCTCAAGTCATTCCCTCACTACACTAATTTTGTCACAGACTACATCTCCCATGATGCAACACTACTATTGTTTGTTGTTTGTACATGGATGTTTGCTTGCGTTTGATTAGTATGCCTGCACAGTACAGGTGTTAGTGGGTATTCACACATCACATGCACAGTTTTCACTTACCAGGATTTATGGATGGCTGGGATGTATCAAGACTCCCAAAGCCTGCTGCAGCTGCCCTCTCCAGGGTGGCTTCCACCATTGCTTCAGCTGGAGTTGGGTCTGCTGAAGTGGATGGTCCCCCTCCGGTCTTTTTTGCTGCTTCCAGCCGTGCAGCCTCCCTCTCCTTTGCCCTGAACCGAAGGTCATACCACCTTTTTTTTATGTCATCTATGGAGCGGTGTGCTACTCCCAGGGCATTGATCCTTTCCTGCATGCTGCGCCAGATCTTCCTCTTCTCATTTTCACCCAGACGGTGTGATGTTCTGCCAAATAGTTCATCATGGTCATTGAAGCATTCTTCCGTGATGATGTCCAGCTCTTTATGTGAGAACTTCAGCTTTCTCAGCCTCTGCTTACTTCCCTTCTTGCTCTCCTTGCTGCTCATGTTTTCTTTCTCAGCAGTGTCTCACAGTGCTGCTGCACCTGCACATGTGCTAGATTTTAGTTCAGGAGTTGATTTGGGCACCACTTCCGGTTTTGGGGGCCCTTCACCTCAAACAGGAAGTGTATTTGTTTTTTATACAATTTAGCTATTTGCGAGTGCTTTATTGCCATTTTCATGCACACTCGCAAATTGCGCATGCAAAAACGCTGTTTCTACGGACTCGCTATTTGTGAGACAATAGCGACTCACAAATAGCGAGTGGGCCAAATAGCGTTGCGAGTGAATACCGTCTCGCAATCATGTTGCCTGTGGTGTTGGTAGGTAGCGAATAGCGACTCGCTATTAGTGACTCGCTATTTTTCGCTAATAGCGAGTCGATATTTTCACAGGTCGTACACCTGGCCCTAAGTGAATTAGTGCTTATTTGTAAATGGTGCTTTTAAGATGAGTTCCCTGATAACTCTACCAGATAGATTCCTTTTTGTTGGTTTTTCTTTAATAGATTACACTGCATGTAGTTATGCACCGTTTAATTTTGTTTAATCTGTTATGAGACATCCAAATATATTAAGTGATCAGCTCATTTGTCGATTAAGGTAGCATTGCCCAATGAAAGGACCAATACTTACAAGGTGGATTGGTGTAGATCACAAAGACAAATGGTCAGGCTATTTGGAATCCTATCAATAGAGCACTCTTTGTCAAACATTTATAACAGTTAATGCAAGCTACACTGATAATAACACTATAGAAACTTTTAAATAGTGTTTACATTCAGTAGCCTCAGCAGTGTCGTCAGAGGACAATCAATAAAAAAAAGAACAGCATACTACATGATAAATTAGATAGCACCCTATCCAGTGAAGCAAAATATATGATACAAAAACAATTTCTGACACCCCGTACATTGAGGTCAAGCAAAATAAAATATTTAAGAAAACAGCAAAAGAAAGTTAGAGAAAGAAAGAAACAAATATATGCAGGCACTCTATCGCACCATTTAACAAAGCGGCAGGAGAGAAAATCTCAGGAATATTCTGGCAGATTATAGCAAAGCGATTTCATTCAAGAACTAAATTAACAGCGGTTACAGTTTATTAGGAAGAATAGTTCATTTATGGTTCTAAATTATATAAATCTAACCCATGACAAATTACTAACTTAAATGGTTTTTCGTCATGCTCTGAAATAACTGAGGTAGAAATTTCTTCATCCACAGCTACACAATTCGAGATTTGTATATGGATAGCAAGACACCCTGGAGCATGGGACCCAATCTGATTTCTGAATCTTTATTAACGCCTAACTCTAGAGGTTGAGGTAAGGTCTTAGCAGAGATTTTCAGCTATTGTTATAAATCAGGAAATATACCTACACCATTGACTGGGAGCATAATTCTTCCCCTGCGTAAGAACATTTTAAGAAATAATCCTCAAAAATTAAATATTGCTTCATTGGTGGTGGTGAGTAAGATATTCACAAGAAGTATCTATGAAAAGCTCAAGATTGGGCTGAAGAGAAATATATCATACCATGCGAGCAATTGAACAACCTGGTTTCAAAAGTAATTGCTCTACAATTGCTAACATAACTGTTCTATAATCAATTCTTGTCAATTATGTTAAACAAAAAATCAACAATTCCATGTTGCTTTTATAAACTTTTCAATGGCTTTTGATCATGTGGATCTTCTTTTACTCTGGGAAATCTTGTATGATTGGGAATTTCTCGATTGTTATTCAGTCTTATAATTGCCTCGCTTTCATCAACCTGATGTAAAGGGTAAACACCCATTACAACGAATCTTTTACCACGACTACCATCACAACGCAACTACCATTACTCTGCAATGCCATTACAACGCATGGCATTACATTTTATATGCTTATACCACGCATGCTTTTACAACGAAATTTGTTGTAAATGCATGAATGGTAAAAGCATGTTTTTTATATGTAAGTATAAGGTAAGTATAGGGTTTGGGTTTTGGAGTGTAGGGGTATATGTTTTGGGGGGCAGGGGTAATTTTAGGGTTAAGGGAATGTTTGGGTTTTGGGGTGCTGGGGTATTTATAGGGTTCAGGGTGGGTTTGGGTTTTGGGGTGCCCGGGGTATTTTTAGGGTTCAGGGTGGGTTTAGGTTTTGGGGTATATGTTTTGGGGTTCAGGGGTAATTTTAGGGTTAAGGGAATGTTTGGGTTTTGGGGTGCTGGGGTATTTATAGGGTTCAGGGTGGGTTTGGGGTTTGGGGTGACCGGGGTATTTTTAGGGTTCAGGGTGGGTTTAGGTTTTGGGGTGCTGGGGTAGTTTTAGGGTTCAGGGTGGGTTTCGGTTTTGGGGTGCAGGGGTATTTTTAGGGGCCAGAGGTAATTTTAGGGTTAAGGGCATGTTTGGGTTTTGGGGTGCTGGGGTATTTTTAGGGTTCAGGGTGGGTTTGGGTTTTGGGGTGCAAGGGGTATTTTTAGGGATCAGGGTGGGTTTAGGTTTTGGGGTGCTGGGGTAATTTTAGGGTTAAGGGCATGTTTGGGTTTTGGGGTGCTGGGGTATTTTTAGGGTTCAGGGTGGGTTTGGGTTTTGGGGTGCAAGGGGTATTTTTAGGGATCAGGGTGGGTTTAGGTTTTGGGGTGCTGGGGTAATTTTAAGGTTAAGGGCATGTTTGGGTTTTGGGGTGCTGGGGTATTTTAAGGGTTCAGGGTGGGTTTGGGTTTTGGGGTGCCAGGGGTATTTTTAGGGTTCAGGGTGGGTTTAGGTTTTGGGGTGCTGGGGTATTTTTAGGGTTCAGGGTGGGTTTAGGTTTGGGGGTGCACAGGGTATTTTTAGGGTTCAGGGTGGGTTTAGGTTTTAGGGTGCAGGGATATTTTTAGGGGTCAGGGGTAATTTTAGGGTTAAGTGCATGTTTGGGTTTTGGGGTGCAGGGGTATTTTTAGGGTTCAGGGTGGGTTACGGTTTTGGGGTGTAGGGGAAATAGGGTTCAGGGTGTGTTTGGGTTTTGGGGTGCTGGGGGATTTTTAGGGTTCAGGGTGGGTTTAGGTTTTGGGGTGCTGGGGTATTTTTAGGGGTCTGGGTGGGTTTGGGTTTTGGGGTGTAGGGGAATTTTTAGGGTTCATGGTGTGTTTGGGTTTTGGGGTGCTGGGGTATTTTTAGGGGTCAATGTGGGTTAGGGTTTTAGGGTGCAGGGGGTATTTTTAGGGTTTAGGCTGGGTTTTGTTTTTGGGAGCTCAGGGTAATTTTAGTGTACAGGGTGGGTTTAGGTTTTGGGGTGCTAGGGTATTTTAAGGGTTCAGGGTGGGTTTGGGTTTTGGGGTGTAGGGGTATTTTTAGGGGTCAGGGTGGGTTTTAGGGTTCAGGGTGGTTTTGGGGTGCCAAGGGTAATTTACGATTTTAGTGGGTATGGGTATTGGGGTGGTATGGGTAATTTAACAATGTTAGGGGTGTTTAGTTATTGGGATAAAAAAAGACTTTTATGGGTTTTAGTTTTTTTTTTTAAATAAATTAATTTATATATATATATATATACATAACATATTTAAAAAAAAAATATATATATACATATATATATATATATATATATATATATATATATATATATATATACATATATACACATATATATATATATATATTCACTGAAAAAACCATAGGTTTCAGGGACGTTATAGTTACTTGCACATTTCACTCGTACAAAACCATAGAAATTCGGCCGTTATAGTTAGTTGAGCTAACTGTAACTCACGCCCCCACAATGCACTGCTGATGACGTCACATATTACATCATTCATGACATGGTCAGTGACATCACTGATGACATCACTGATGACATCTCAAATGACATCACTGATGACATCATCCATGTGAAAATCTGATGCACCTCCTCATACCTTAATAAAACCTTTGATACACCCACTGTAAAATACAGACTACCATTTTCGAAACAATACAGACACCAATACCAGTTACTACATACGCACGCACTGATTCCTAGGTCTACACACACATCCAATCATTCACCCATAAAGTCACTCATACATGCAGTGACTCATCAATACAACACTATTATAGGCACTCATACACCTAGACAAACACTCACACACCGCCACTCATCCAGAGTTACTCACACATCTAGTCAGTCATGCAAAGAATCAATCACACTTCTATTTACTCAGCTATACAGTTATACACACACAACCTCACTTATTCATAGTGATATTAACATATACTTACTCTCTTATACGATCACTGATACAAGTACACACTCATCCATACAGCACTCTCACAATCACTGACTCTCACGTATAGTCATTTATATACTCCAACTCTCTCATGCACTGCGTTTTACATAAGTAGTTACTTGGACATGTAGCACTGAGATATCCATTCAATCACCAACACACCCATACACACTCTCACCCACCCATACAGCTGTTTCCACATGCACTCTTGAACCCATACACCCAGTGAATAAAGAACTCACACATCTATGCACAAAGTCACACACCTCCCACCCACTCACACACACACTCAGGCACCCATACAAATACTCAGGCAACCAATCATTAACCCATATAGACACTCATGTAGCTACTCATCAACCAATGCAGCAGCTTACACAGCAATAGACAGACTGATACAGACATTCACACAGTTTAGTCACTAACCCATGAATTCAGTAAGAGACATTTAATCACTCACTTATACAGTCAGTCACACACCTACTAAATCCTCCATCCACACACTTATACAGCCACTCATTCTACAATATACCTTGGCCAATATATTTATAAAACATATTTAAACTTTACAGAAACACACAGTCACTGGATGATGTCATCAGTGATGTCATCAGTGATGTCATTTGAGATGTCATCAGTGATGTCACTGACCATGTCATGAATGATGAAATATGTGACATCATCAGCAGTGCATTGTGGGGGCGTGAGTTATAGTTAGCTCAAATAACTATAAAGGCCAAATTTCTATGGTTTTGTACGAGTGAAATGGGCAAGTAACTATAACGTCCCTGAAACCTACGGTTTTTTCAGTGAATTTCAAAGGTTTTTAACATGATAATTTGTAACTATAACGTCCCTGAAACCTATGGTTTTTTCAGTGAATTTCAAAGGTTTTTTAAATGCTAATTTCTAATTATAATATTCATTAAACCTATCAGCTGTGCGGTCCAAAAACAAGTTGGTGCTTGTAGTGTTATGGACAGTGGACGCAACCATGTTACCTCAGGCAGTGGGGAAGATCTCGGTCATGAACCTGTGCCGTCGCCCCCTGTAAGCGGAAGCGCAGTGGGCTGGTCCAACGTACTCCACTCCAGCGTAGAAGTGTGAATAAATAGGCCGGGGTTCTGGGCGTGGTTCACTTGTGTGAAAGCCAACGCGTCTGCCAGAGGGGCGACCCTCACTCTGCCACGTGGCTGCCGCAATGACCGCAGGCCTCCTCGACACAAGCCCCCTGCGAACACAGCGGCACAGCACTGCACAGTTATGTCTGTACAGACTACTGCCTTTGATCTACACTGCGGACAGCAGGGCTCACAATTCAGATTGAGTCGCGATTCCAGATGACGGAGTCCAGTAGGCATGACACATTGCTCCCAGTGCGGCCCGCCCAGACCACGCATCATCGCAGGCTGCGTACACGCTGAGCGCCAGAGGTACCACTAACTCAGTGCACCACAAGTAAACGCCACGTGGCCTTATTAAGGCAGAATTCATTAAACAAAAGACATTGCTACCAGTGCGGTCTACACGGACCCAGCATCATCGCAGGATGCGCACACGCTGAGTGCTTCAGGTGCCACTAGCTCACTGCACCATAAGTCATCGCCACGTACCCTTAAACCTACATAATATCCTTTTAGTATCCTTGCTTCAAGAACTTTTTTTATATCAATTATAGCTTTAGTACAATGACCAAATTCATCTTGCAAGTCCAAAGGAAAACTGAATGGCAGTCTACACTGCGGACAGCAGAGCTCACAATTTGAATTCAGTCTTGATTTATTAATTGCAGACAGAATTGCACTCTATATCGTTGAATTTTCTCAAGAGGAAGTGACAAAAAGCTTTCCTCGATGTCTGTGCTGACTACTGCTTTCGATCTACACTGCGGACAGCAGGGCTCACAATTCAGATTGAGTCGCGATTCCAGATGACGGAGTCCAGTAGGCATGACACATTGCTCCCAGTGTGGCCCGCCCAGACCACGCATCATCGCAGGCTGCGTACACGCTGAGCGCCAGAGGTACCACTAACTCAGTGCACCACAATTAAATGCCACGTGGCCTTATTAAGGCAGAATTCATTAAACAAAAGACATTGCTACCAGTGCGGTCCACACGGACCACGCATCATCGCAGGATGCTCACACGCTGAGTGCTTCAGGTGCCACTAGCTCACTGCACCATAAGTCATCGCCACGTACCCTTAAACCTACATAATATCCTTTTAGTAACCTTGCTTCAAGAACTTTTTTGATATCAATTATAGCTTTAGTACAATGACCAAATTCATCTTGCAAGTCCAAAGGAACACTGAATGGCAGTCTACACTGCGGACAGCAGAGCTCACAATTTGAATTCAGTTTTGATTTATTAATTGCAGACAGAATTGTACTCTATGTCGTTGAATTTTCTCAAGAGGAAGTGACAAAAAGCTTTCCTCGATGTCTGTGCTGACTACTGCCTTCGATCTACACTGCGGACAGCAGGGCTCACAATTCAGATTGAGTCGCGATTCCAGATGACGGAGTCCAGTAGGCATGACACATTGCTCCCAGTGCGGCCCGCCCGGACCACGCATCATTGCTAGCTGTGCACACGCGGAATGCTTCTGATGCTCCTACCTCAGTCCACCACAACTGATGGACCCTTTATGACAGAATATTTTGAGTAGGATTTCAGATTGTCACGATTTGCTCCCTGTGCTCTCGTACCCACCACCAGGGGGCCGCATAGTGGGACTTTCCAGTCTTCTAATAAGCTTCCAGACCCTCCCCTGCATGCATATCCTGACTTCCAGCCATTTGGACACTTATTGGGAATTGACATCCATTCCCAATCCATGCCGGGTTTTGTGAAAGCCAGCCTGCTTATATTTGAAGCCAGCCTAATCGTGCATGAAACTCCATTACCCAGAATTCCCTGCTCACTGCTTTGTCTCCACCCCTGCAGGCCAAGGATGGGTGGAGGAATTCAGCTCACCTGTGGCTGGCTGCTGCTAGCCTGCTCACACCTGATGCATGTGATTACTGAGAGCTCTTTTAAGCCCCAGCTCCCTTCAGCCCAGTGTTGGTCATTGTAGCTGTATACCGGTGAGGCCAATCCTTGTTTCCAGTGTTTCCTGAGCTTTTGATACCCTTGTTTCCAGTGTTCCCTGAGCATTTGATATTCCTTGATTCCTGAGCTATAGTTAATCCTTGTTCCTTGATTCCTGAGCTATAGCTATTCCTTGTACCTGAATTAGCACTGCCTCAGTGCTACCTTGTTTCCTGAGTTCCTGAGCTATAGCTATTCCTTGTACCTGAATTTGCACTATCTGCAGTGCTACCTTGTTTCCTGAGTTCCTGAGCTATAGCTATTCCTTGTACCTGAATTAGCACTGCCTGCAGTGCTACCTTGTTTCCTGAGTTATAGCTATTCCTGTTCCTGGGCTTCAGCTATTTCTTGTGCCTGATTTGCACTGCTTGCAGTGCTCTCTTGACTCCTTGTTTCCTGAGCTGTAGCTATTTCCTGTTCCCTTGAACTAGACCTGCCTGCAGTGCTACCCTGACTCCTGAGCCTTAGCATTCCTTGTTCCTGACCTGCAGCAGTTTCCCTTCTCCTGACCTAGCACTGCCTGCAGTGCTATCCTGACTCCTGAGCCTTGGCATTCCTTGTTCCTGACCTGCAGCAGTTTCCCTTCTCCTGTACTAGCACTATCTGCAGTGCTACTTTGACTCCTGAGCTTTTGCTCAATTCTTGTTCCTGCCCCAGCACTGCCTTCTATGCTTTGTTTTCTTGATTCCTGAACCTGCACTATTCTAATATACCCTTGTAGCCTCCCCTTCTGTATATCCTTTTCCAGTCCCTGCCTTTCTTCCCATTTCCTTGGTTCCAGTTCTAGTTTGCTGTCTTTCTATTCTGCTGTCTTGCTTCTGTTACCTTGTATGTTTGTTACCTGCTTTCTGCCAAGTGTGCCCTGTGATTTCCATCCTTTCCTGTTAAGCACTCCTCCTTGTTAGCTCCTTGTCTATTGTGCTTGTGTTTAGTTCTACCCCTTTGCTGTTACTGCCTTGCGTGTTCCTGTTTGATCGCCAGGATCCGTGGGCACAGCTGACTACCTAGGTGGTGTTTCTTGTTCACTGTGAGTATTGTCTTTGACTTACTGTTATAACATCACCATAGGTATAAGCTCCACAGACCCTGCCTTTGCATACATATCCTATATGTGGGTATTTTCAGTCAGTATCTGTAACAGCAATTGTGGGTGAGGAACTTACTGAGCTTCAGTCTTACCGTGTGGAGCTCCCGAGTACTTTACCCCACATTCCCTTTATTGTTAATGTTGTATTATATATATGTCTTGCACGTCCGTCTTGGGTGTAGTTAGTCTGAATGCTAAATTGCCTTGTGAGTGCCCTTCCTTTCTAAGTCTTACCCATCTTGTTCACTTGTACAGGCTTCCCCTTTGGATCCCTTTTTCTCCTCGGACTCCCTGTATGATCCTGGGCAGCGCTGTACTCCTCTTTCTATGTACCTTTTCTACCCAGTTCCCAGTCCTTGCCCAAGTCCCTGACTGTGTTCCCGACATAGTCCCGGACAGTCCCTGACAGAATGACCAACCCACATTTCCAGGGTCACTTGTGAGGTTTCTCTGCATTCAGTTAGCTACCACTTTTTTCTCAGAGCTCACCCAGTCAGTTCTTGCCAAGATGTTTAGTGTCAGATCCAGAAAGTCTGCACATGTTGGCAGACATCCATTACCTAAGCAGTACAGTTCTATACAACATATTCAAAAGTCCTTGGACTCTAGAGATCGATTCATGGCACAAAATAGACTTTTACGTGCTGAATATTATTCCCTGTGGTTGGCTGATCCTTCTATGTTAGATTTTCATTCAATCTGTAACCCTGATCCTCACCTGATGTCAGCCAGTGACTTACAGGATGAAAACGAATTTCTGCAAACCTTGTTAGCAGCAGAAAGACAAAATAGCAATTTAGAGAGTGGTACTATTAAGGGAAATGTTTCTGAAGTTTGTAACTTAGAGACCCCCTGTCAAGACAATGTTTTCTTTGAAGACATTTTCCAGACACAGTATTTATCAGCATCTTACCAAACTGGTAGTTCAATGACCCCAGTTAAAGCATGTTTAACCACACAGCAGCCAAAGAAAGAGCAGATTCATTTCATAACCTCTGTTTTCCTTTCAGATAATGTTACCCAGTCTTGTAGTCCAGTAAAGATCACAACACCGGATACTAGAGGGACCTTGTTAAATACTACTTTCAAAGTAAACTGTGATCAGTTTGCCAAAAGAGAAGAAGACCTATTAAAACACAGACAGCTGGTAGCAAGTTTGAACAAAATCCAAGGATTAGTTCTGTTGATTGTTGTGAAGTTTCAAAGTCTACCGCTGTCCTTGTAGAAAAAGATCTACAATCTTCACAGGATATATTTGAATCAAGGGTTTTGGAATTGCAACAAGAGAATAAAATGTTTCAGACTCTGTTAAAAAACTATAACCCAGAGTTCAAGTGGGAATCTAAAACCCTGGTACAAGACTACTTTTCAGCTTCTATGTTAGCCTCCTTAGAAATAGAGAATGAAACCTTGCGCACTATTTTGCGGTCCCCTCAGAGCTGGTCCAGTAATTGTGTAAATAATCCTGTGGCTGATCACTCAGATTCCACTCAGAACAGCCATAGTACCATGTCTCAAAGTGCAGTTAAAGAAAGTATTTGTTTGAATTCTGAATTTTCTAACTCCTCTGTTTTGTCTTCTAGTGCTAAATTACATCTAGGTGCTACATCTGAGATGTGTCCCTCCAGTTTTGAGGAACCCCAAATACCAGGCAAAACACAAAACATCTCTTTGCTTTCTTTTCCTGGTAGTGAGGTCAGTTCTATCTGGGAGATAACCCATAGACAGGCCATTGACATACAGACAAAACCTGAACCATTTACCCACATATTCCCTGATGTGACAATGTCCTGTGACTCAGACCACGCTCTTGATTTAACTGAAGTCAACCTCCTTGCTGAGAAGAAACAAAATCCTCACCCCTTCTTTGCTGTTTTGCCTTCAAGCACACCACATATTGAAAAGTCATAAAATGATAGTACTGTATGCTCTGATGCACCTGTACCACCTTCTAATGCAGAAGAAAATGAGAATATTTCCAAAGACCAAGTGATCTCTTACCTGTTTGCTCTGACTAAGACATGTGAACTGCCAAATGGTAAAGGGAGTCTGATCATCACAGACGCTAAGACAAGCACTATTCTGAGCCATCCCGAAGAAAGAACTTCAGCGTGTTTTAATGTGCAAAGCAACTGTGAAGATTTCACTACTGACAACAAGGAATCTACTGTTCAAGGGCTATCGCCGTTTCCAGAATTTGAAGCCTATCATCCTTGTGCCCCTATGCCATCAGCTTGTCTGCTTTCAGAGTCTCCAGAATCCTCAGCTGGAATGCCATCTGAGCCCGAGCCTGCAGCCTACCTGCTATCAGTACCGGGGCCTCCAGACTACCTTCCTTCAGAGCCCGAGTCCTCAGCCGGCCTACCTACGGAACTTCAGCCTGCAGTCTGCCTGCCTACTGAGTCCACACCTCTGGCCTGCCTGCCTACTGAGCCTCCAACCAATTTGCTTATAGAGCCGGCGCCTCCTAAAAGTCTGTTTATGGAGCCAGAGCTTCCAAAGAGCATGTCTACAGAGCCAGAACCTCCAGGCCGCCTGCCTCCAGCACCAGAACCTCCAGGCCGCGTGCCTCCAGCACCAGAACCTCCAGGCCGCCTGTCTCCAGCACCAAAACCTCCAGGCCGCCTGTCTCCAGCACCAGAGCCTCCAGGCCGCCTGCCTCCAGCACCAGAACCTCCAGGCCGCCTGCTTCCAGCACAAGATCCTCCAGGCCGCCTGCTTCCAGCACCAGATCCTCCAGGCCGCCTGCTTCCAGCACCAGATCCTCCAGGCCGCCTGCTTCCAGCACCAGATCCTCCAGGCCGCCTGCTTCCAGCACCAGATCCTCCAGGCCGCCTGCTTCCAGCACCAGATCCTCCAGGCCGCCTGCTTCCAGCACCAGATCCTCCAGGCCGCCTGCTTCCAGCACCAGATCCTCCAGGCCGCCTGCTTCCAGCACCAGATCCTCCAGGCCGCCTGCTTCCAGCACCAGATCCTCCAGGCCGCCTGCTTCCAGCACCAGATCCTCCAGGCCGCCTGCTTCCAGCACCAGATCCTCCAGGCCGCCTGCTTCCAGCACCAGATCCTCCAGGCCGCCTGCTTCCAGCACCAGAACCTCCAGGCCGCCTGCTTCCAGCACCAGAACCTCCAGGCCACCTGCCTCCAGCACCAGAGCTTCCAGGCCCCCTGCCTCCAGCACCAGTGCTTCCAGTTTCCCAGCCTTCAGAGGTCTCCATACATATACATTCAGAGACTGAACCTCCAGCACCACAGACAAAACTCTCAACATGTAAGCCTCCAGGGCCTGGGTCTCCTGCATACCTGCTTCCTAAGTCTCCTGCATGTGTATCTTTTGTATGTTTTCCTCCGGGGCCAGAACTTCAGGTCTGCTTCCTATCACCTCCTTCATTTTCAGCCAGTTTGCCTTTGACCTCTGTGCCTCCTGCTTTTGACCCTACAGTCAATCTGCCTTTGTTTTCAGAGTGCTACTCTAGCCTGTCATCATCAGGACTTCAAACACCTTTAATGCAGGCTTCTAAGCCCCTGTCACTGGATTTGGACTCTTCAAGTTCTACCTTCAATACTGCTGTTAATTTACAGACTATTATCCAACCCTCCAGAACATCACAATTTACCTTCAGTCCTCTGATAGCGTGCACTGAATCTATAATGGAAATTGACTGAATTCTTAGGAGCAAAGGCTTTGGATCCAGTTCCAGACTCCGGGAGACGGTCTTTGGAGGGGGAGTACTGTCACGATTTGCTCCCTGTGCTCTCGTACCCACCACCAGGGGGCCGCATAGTGGGACTTTCCAGTCTTCTAATAAGCTTCCAGACCCTCCCCTGCATGCATATCCTGACTTCCAGCCATTTGGACACTTATTGGGAATTGACATCCATTCCCAATCCATGCCGGGTTTTGTGAAAGCCAGCCTGCTTATATTTGAAGCCAGCCTAATCATGCCTGAAACTCCATTACCCAGAATTCCCTGCTCACTGCTTTGTCTCCACCCCTGCAGGCCAAGGATGGGTGGAGGAATTCAGCTCACCTGTGGCTGGCTGCTGCTAGCCTGCTCACACCTGATGCATGTGATTACTAAGAGCTCTTTTAAGCCCCAGCTCCCTTCAGCCCAGTGTTGGTCATTGTAGCTGTATACCGGTGAGGCCAATCCTTGTTTCCAGTGTTTCCTGAGCTTTTGATACCCTTGTTTCCAGTGTTCCCTGAGCATTTGATATTCCTTGATTCCTGAGCTATAGTTAATCCTTGTTCCTTGATTCCTGAGCTATAGCTATTCCTTGTACCTGAATTTGCACTATCTGCAGTGCTACCTTGTTTCCTGAGTTCCTGAGCTTTAGCTATTCCTTGTACCTGAATTAGCACTGCCTGCAGTGCTACCTTGTTTCCTGAGTTATAGCTATTCCTGTTCCTGGGCTTCAGCTATTTCTTGTGCCTGATTTGCACTGCTTGCAGTGCTCTCTTGACTCCTTGTTTCCTGAGCTGTAGCTATTTCCTGTTCCCTTGAACTAGACCTGCCTGCAGTGCTACCCTGACTCCTGAGCCTTAGCATTCCTTGTTCCTGACCTGCAGCAGTTTCCCTTCTCCTGACCTAGCACTGCCTGCAGTGCTACCCTGACTCCTGAGCCTTAGCATTCCTTGTTCCTGACCTGCAGCAGTTTCCCTTCTCCTGACCTAGCACTGCCTGCAGTGCTATCCTGACTCCTGAGCCTTGGCATTCCTTGTTCCTGACCTGCAGCAGTTTCCCTTCTCCTGTACTAGCACTATCTGCAGTGCTACTTTGACTCCTGAGCTTTTGCTCAGTTCTTGTTCCTGCCCCAGCACTGCCTTCTATGCTTTGTTTTCTTGATTCCTGAACCTGCACTATTCTAATATACCCTTGTAGCCTCCCCTTCTGTATATCCTTTTCCAGTCCCTGCCTTTCTTCCCATTTCCTTGGTTCCAGTTCTAGTTTGCTGTCTTTCTATTCTGCTGTCTTGCTTCTGTTACCTTGTATGTTTGTTACCTGCTTTCTGCCAAGTGTGCCCTGTGATTTCCATCCTTTCCTGTTAAGCACTCCTCCTTGTTAGCTCCTTGTCTATTGTGCTTGTGTTTAGTTCTACCCCTTTGCTGTTACTGCCTTGCGTGTTCCTGTTTGATCGCCAGGATCCGTGGGCACAGCTGACTACCTAGGTGGTGTTTCTTGTTCACTGTGAGTATTGTCTTTGAGTTACTGTTATAACATCACCATAGGTATAAGCTCCACAGACCCTGCCTTTGCATACATATCCTATATGTGGGTATTTTCAGTCAGTATCTGTAACAGCAATTGTGGGTGAGGAACTTACTGAGCTTCAGTCTTACCGTGTGGAGCTCCCGAGTGCTTTACCCCACATTCCCTTTATTGTTAATGTTGTATTATATATATGTCTTGCACGTCCGTCTTGGATGTAGTTAGTCTGAATGCTAAATTGCCTTGTGAGTGCCCTTCCTTTCTAAGTCTTACCCATCTTGTTCACTTGTACAGGCTTCCCCTTTGGATCCCTTTTTCTCCTCGGACTCCCTGTATGATCCTGGGCAGCGCTGTACTCCTCTTTCTATGTACCTTTTCTACCCAGTTCCCAGTCCTTGCCCAAGTCCCTGACTGTGTTCCCGACATAGTCCCGGACAGTCCCTGACACAGATCTGGTGCCCCTAACTTAGTGTAGCACAACTCATGGACCCTTTATGATTGAATCTCTGTGTGTGATCTGATGATTACTGTTGTACTTGTTACCAGCACCAACCATTCCCGGAGGGCTGGCTTACACTCACCCCACACGCATCCAGCACAGACGTCACTGGACATGTGACCCTGGTAATAAAAAGGAGTCGAGTGCACGTGCTCGTATCCAGTTCCACTATCTATCTGTGTCCGTGTGTTCATTATGAAGAGGGCGTTGGCCCGAAACGCGTCAGGCAGGAAACAAGAAAAGGACTTTGTTCATGGCGTGTGCCCTTGCTTTGGCGTAATTTCCACCTGGGAGTGCATCCCACCGAGAGGCAACTCTTCTTTTTTCATTTATAGCGGCCTGCCTGGTCGCGGGATGCACCACCGCGAAACACTTGCGGGTCCGCGGCTGCTGTATTGGGGCAGCTAACTGTGGAACAGGAGGTGCCTGTTATATGCAGGGCTGCCGGCGCGAACATCAGCAATCCTTTTAAAGACATTTTTTAATGTGAGTGCCGGCGGCGACCCACTTGGGTTTTACTGAACCACCAGTCCCAGGAAGCATTGCTTCAGGTGGTCCACCTGAGCATAATTATTATGGGGATTTACTGGTGGCTGCCGCACGCCGGCACGTCACATGGTCTGCCACTAAAGAGGGCGTTGGCCCGAAACGCGTCTGGCAGGAAACAAGAAAAGGACTTTGTTCATGGCGTGTGCCCTTGCTTTGGCGTAATTTCCACCTGGGAGTGCATCCCACCTAGAGGCAACTCTTCTTTTTTCATGTGTTCATTATGTATGCAACATACTGCCCCTGGGCCCTACCACATTACATTGTGCTCTGGACAGCGTATGCAACCAACTTACCTTTGACAGTGGGAGAAAACTTTGGTTATGTAACTTTGTCTCGGTCATTGTACAAGTACGTACGTAGAGACTGGATGATTAGAGTACTGCAAGGAGAGTGTATAGTGAATTTATAAGTGCGTGGGGATTGGCGGAGTCATTGTATAAGTACATATGTTGGCACACCCTAACTCCGACAACGAGCTTGTCTCTAATTGGCTGCCCTCCATGTCCCAAAAACTGAAATTTGGATTTTGCATGGCCCAGTATTGCTACAGCTGCAATACTCCACTGAATGTGCAATAAACATTCACACCCACACAGATGTGTCATGTCCACCATCTTTCTTGTGTGGAACTATGGATGAATGTAGGGTCAGTGATTCCCCGTACCTTCCATGTTGGCCATGTTCAGGGACTTGGCTCACAGAGTGACACATTGACGCTTGCGACCCGGGTGACGGCAGCACTACAACAAGAACACCGGCATGCCAGTGTTGCAAGATTTTTTAAGCATTCTCTAGCCCAAAGACAACCAAAAAGGAGCCCAAACAAGCCCAATATTGCTATTTTAAGGAAGGAGGGGCAGGGACATCGTCAAGGAGGCGGTGAATGGATTGGAATTGATGTTGCAGCAGGCTGCCAAGTAAATATTTGTCTAATAAAGCGCTTTAACATACTAGTTTGCTGGAGCGCTGTATATATATTTATAATCTGGCAACTAGCACAAAGCTAAATTTTACTGCACAACCGGGAAAAATATAGCCCAATTGTGCGTGATCTAGCCCAATCTGGCAACAGTGCCGCATCAGTTGATTCCTCATACAGCTCACGATGGAGCCACGCCCATAGCTCCGGAGTCATCCTTCACAGCCTCACGCAGAACTGGCATACGCCAGGCCAGCCCACTCCGCTTACAGGAAAGGACAACAACACTACATGGCCCAGATTTTCATTGCAGTGATCTGCTGGTCACACCCTAGTTGTCAGTACGCCACAGCCACTCCCTCACGGCTAGTATACACCCACACCACACCTATCCAGCACAGGCGTCAAAGGACACGTGACCCTGCCAATAAAAAAGACCGGGCGCACGTGGTCGACGCCATTTCAGAGTTGCTCGCGCCGGATGCACTGCGGCTGGCACAGGCACACCGGGACGGGATGGTGACTTTCGGTCCACTGAGGTACGGGTACCGTAACTGCTGAGCGGGTGTACAGCCTGCGGTGATGGCCTGTCCCGGCGGTCTGAACAGCTCAGGTTTTGTGTGCCCTGCTGGACCGCAGTGTAGGCCTGAGCCACCGAACAGGGAGGCCTACCACCACGTGTGTGGCCTCACTGTTCAGAGTTAGTGGCACCGCAAGGACTGAGCGGGTGTGCAACCTGCGATGATGATAGGTGCACTAGTATGTCCTCTGACATGGCAAAATCAAGACGCAGCACCAAATGTGAGACCTGTTGGCCTGTGGAGCGGGACTGCATGATGCGGAGGGTGCCCTGTCTGTGAAAAGGTGAGCAGTGAGGCCTGGGTGCGCAGCGGTGGGCAAATACATCTGGGCGGCGGGACTGGATACACAAAGGCGGCACAGCGATTTAGGCGTACGCAATCGTATATACTCTCCCATTACTAATTCTGTACTATGGTAAGCTTAGAAGCGTGGCTAGGTTACACCTTGCGCAAGACCAATATTTGAGTATCACTAAAGCAAAAATTCTCTCAAGGTTGCTCTAGGGAACAAAATGAAAACGGCCACCCGCGTCCCAAAATTCCCCTGTGACTAAAAGAACACAGAGGATAAACAGTAAACAAAATATTGTTCCCGAGCAAAGAGCAAATTAACATTCGAAATTGAACCATAACAAATCATCAGTCCAATAAGATGTCCAAATTCAAGATATTCTCAAATAATTTTTCTTCTTTTTATTTTCTTGTTTTCTTTATCCTTGTCATAAACATCGTTAAATTATACACAGATTCGCAGTAGATAAATTGGTGTAGATAACATCACCAAATGTAGCCAATAGCCAACACGTGTTTCGTCTCGGGGAGATTCACCCGATGACTTCCTCAGGGCTACAATAAAAAATATGTATATAATATTATCCAACTAAAATAAATAGCATATAATTACTCAATATTTAAAATCAAAACCAAGAAGTTTTATGTAAGCATAAGAGCTAAAGGGTGAATTATAGCCAAAGCCCATAATCACCAAAAAGATTCACCCAGTGACAAGACCAAACAAGTTATGTGTAGTGCAAAGAAAAAGAATTGTGCTTCAAAAAGCAAAACAAACAGACTAATCGCAGAGGTAAGATGACATGCAACCCTCTTCGTGCAAAGTCAAAACAGCTTAAATAAAATCGCCACTCACCAAGCACAAATCTCTAATAACAGTATCACCACATTTCAGGTAAAGCCTGTATGTGGTCCCATATAAATATGAATCTATAAAAGGAGGAGAAAATAAAAGATTTTAATAATTCCGAAATACCATAGTATATTCCTATGTATCTCTACTGTAACCGAAATACAACCCCTAATAGAAAAGTGAAGAAAAAATAATATATCCACCAAATCAATATATATGCTGCTGACAAGTTACACACCTATAATATCATTTATAATGAACAATCCATTCTCCAGTTAGTACCTAATAAATGCCAAAAATTTGCTCTGGAACAATATTTAATTCTGTACTATGTTTAGATGTGGGAGCTTGAGGGCTCCACTAGGTCCCGGCACGTGGTTGGAGACACAGCACTCACTGTCCCTCTTCATCTCTTCCTTTCTCTCCTTCACACTCTTTCTCTCTCTCTTCTTCTCTCACTCTTTCTCTCTTTCTCTTTGTCTTCCTCTCACTCTTTCTTTCTTTTTCTCTCTCTTCCTGTCACTCCCACTGTTTCTCTCTTTCTCTCTGTCTTCCTCTTACTCCTTCTTTCTTTTTCTCTATGTCTTCCTCTCACTCTCTCTTTCTCTCTCCTTTGATGGACGCATGACGCACAATCTTATCTTGCTTTTTGTCTTGCAGGCCTGCAATGAAGCGTGGCCATCCTGCAATCAACACTCAACCTGAATTGTGAGCTCCGCTCTCCGCGTGTACACAACGGGTGAGGAGGTTTCTTCGGCACGTGGTGGACCCTCTTCGACACACGCTGGTGGTGTAAGGTGAGCAGAGAGGCTTGTTTGCGCAACGGCGGGCAGTCACATCCGGGCAGTGGGAGTGGATGGGGTGCAGCAGCCTGGGTGCGCAGAGGCACGCAGTCACCTCCGGGCAGTGGGAGTGCATGGGGTGCAGCAGCCTGGGTGCGCAGCGGCTGTCATACACCTCTGGGCAGTGGGAGTGGATGCAGTGCAGCAGCCTGGGTGTACAGCAACGGGATAGACACCTCTGGGCAGTGGAAGTGGATGGGGTACACTAGCCTGGATACACAAAGGCGGGACAGCGATTTAGGCATACGCAGTTGTATGTACTCATCCATTACTGATTCCATTTTTATGTTTCAGATGACTAAGCTTGAGGGCTGCCCTATATCCCGGCACGTGGTTGCAGACACACCGGTGACAGAAAGGTGAGCTGTGAGGATTTTCTCCACAGTGTCAACACTCTCTCTCCCTCTCCATCTCTTCCTTTCTGTCACTCACACTCTTTCTCTCTCTCTCACTCTCTATCTCTTCCTTTCTCTCTCTCACACTTTCTCTCTTTCTCTGTCTCTTCCTCTCTCTCTCATTCTTTCTTTCTCTCTCTTCCTCTCTCACTCTTTCTCTCTCTCTTCCTCTCTCTCACACTGCTTCTCTCTCTCTTCCTCTCTCTCACACTGTTTCTCTCTTTCTCTCTTCCTTGTATCTCACTCTTTCTCTCTTTCTCTGTCTTCCTCTCTCACACTTTCTCTCTTCCTCACTCTCACTCTTTCTCTCTCTCTTCCTTTCTCTCACTCTTTCTCTCTCTTCCTTTCTCTCACTCTTTCTCTCTCTTCCTTTCTCTCACTCTTTCTCTCTCTCTCTCTTCCTCTCTTTCACTCTTCCTCTCTCTCACTCTTTCTCTCTGTCTTCCTCTCACTCTTTCTTTCTTTTTCTCTCTCTTCCTGTCACTCCCTCTGTTTCTCTCTTTCTCTCTGTCTTCCTCTCACTCTTTCTTTCTCTCTCTCTCTCTCTTTCTCTCTCCTTTGATGGACGAATGACGCACAATCCTATCTTGCTTTTTATCTAACAGGCTGTGATTCACGAATCGACGTCCCCCCCCACACCACCACAGCTGAACGCGTGTACAAACTGCGATGATGCGTGGCCATCCTGACAACGCCTGATAAAGTTGCTTCAGCACGTGGTGCACCCTCTTACACACACGCCGGTGGCGGAAGGTGAGCAGAGATACTTCTTTCCGCAGCAGCGGGCAGTAACCTCTGGGCAGTGGGAGTGGATAGTGTGCAGCAGCCTGGGCGCACAAGAGCGCACAGACACCTCCGAGCAGTGGGAGTGGATGGGCTGCAGCAGCCTGAGTGCGCATTGCCGAAACAGATAATTAGGCGTGTGCAGTTGTATGTACTCTGCAATTACTAATTCTATACTATCTTTCAGACCACTAAACTTAAGGGTGCACTATGTCCCGGCACGTGGTTGGAGACACACCGGAGGCACAAAGGTAAGTTGCAAAGATTTTCTCCAGTGTCAACACTCCCTCTCCATCTCTTCCTTTCTCTCTCTCACACTTTCTCTGTTTCTGTCTGTTCCTCTCATTCTTTCTTTCTCTCTCTTCCTCTCTCTCACTCTCTCTCTCTCTTTCTCTCTACCTCTCTCACACTGTTTCTCTCTCTCTCTTTTCCTTGTATCTTACGCTTTCTCTCTCACTCTTTCTCTTTCTTTGTCTATCTTCCTCTCTCTCACTCTTTCTCTCCTCTCTCTCTTCCTCTCTCTCTCTCTTCCTCTCTCTTCCTCTCTCTCTCTCTTCCTCTCTCTTCCTCTCTCTCTCTCTTCCTCTCTCTTCCTCTCTCACTCTTTCTCTCTCTTCCTCTCTCACTCTTTCTCACTCTTTCTCTCTCTCTCTTCCTCTCTCACACTATTTCTCCCTTTCTCTCTCTCACTCTTTCTCTATTTCTTTGTCTTCCTCTCTCACTCTTTCTTTGTTTCTCTCTTTCTCCCTCACTCTTTCTCTCTTTCTCTTTCTCCTTTGCTGGACGCATGACGCACCCTCTTATCTTTCTTTTTGTCTTACAGGCTGTGACACAAATGGTCCAGCGATGACACGACATGGCTGTACATAGTTTTATTTGTTGTTTTGTTTTAATAAAATGTTTTATATGTAAATCCATACATGACTAAGATTCTTATTTCTCCAACCTCACGTGACTGTCACATTTGTTTGTGGGGGGTGGGGGTGAGTGGAGATGGCCGACAAGGAGCTCCTACTGGGGGATGTCGGAGCAGTGTTGGGTGTCTGACCTGCATGATCATTGCCTCCATTACATCTGTTCTCAGAGACTTAAGAGCCGGCGGTCTGGCTCGTAGATGAAGAACTGCGAGCCAACTAGCAGGCTCATAGAGGGAGAACCGCGGCCCATCAGTTCGCAGAGGAAGAGCTGCGGGCCAGCTCGCAGAGGAACACCTGCGGGCCGACTAGTACAGGGAAAGGTGCGGGCCATCGGCTTCCAAAGGGATAGCTGCAGAACACTGATGTGGGGAGAGGGAGCCTGAAGAGCATATCTCGCAGAGAGACACCTCCGGTATATTTCCAGTATTGGCTTCACAGATACAACTGCGGGCTCGAACTCTCACCCGAAGAGCTGTGAGCCGACAAGTGGTTCGCAGAGGCAGACTTGCGGGCCCAAGTATATTGTTGGAGGTATGCTGTTGATGGTGGAAAAGGGTGCGTTACCTGCTGATGTAGGGAGACGCAGCGTGAAAGCGGTATCTCGCACAGACAGAGCTCCGGTATATTAAATATCCCCCGGGACCTTTCTTTTATATTTTCACTCGATGCGAGGCACAAGATGGCTGCTAACACTTCCTGGTTTGAATTGTTAGCAGCCAATCAGAGGCAAGCTGGTGCTCGGGAGTTAGGCACAGTCCAGATATATATATCTTTTTTTCCTTTAATATCTCAAACTACTGAATGGATTTACACCATTTCCACAAAACAGCACTTTCTGCACCAAGACCTTTCTCCCTGCCAAATTTGCAATTCTTTCTTTATCACACAGTACATGTAATGCACCACTCATCAAGAATGGAATCAGTAATGGCACAATTTCCCTGTTGCTCCACACATAAATACATGTAAAGAACAAATCAGAATAGTTCCTTTATTTTTTCAAATTGCAAAACTTCTCTCTATTGGTTATTTTTGAACTTTCCATATAAACAGTTTTTTAAAAATGTAAGAACACATACAGGTGAGAAGTTCAACGTATTCTATCAACAAACTTTCTAGAACATTCTACGAAACGTGCAGGTTAAAAGTTCATCCTTTTTTCAAACCTAACGATATTTTTTTGCAACATTTTCTCGAACATTTAAGGGCACGTGCAGGTTAAAAGTTCACCATTGTTTTAAGTTCGAACAGTGCCTTCCAAATGCAAGTAGCAGGTGTGGTTGGACTGAGCAAATTTTATCCTATCATATGAACTCTACGTTGAAACTGCTTTTTATTAACCAATCACAAAGATGCTTTTCGACAAACTAATATGCACCCTACTTTTTAGTAAACAATGTTTTTCATCTCCCAATCAGTTATCGTTTTGTATGAGAAAAAAAAGTAGTTCCCCATCTTTAAACATATCTCTTATTCTACAAACGGACTGCATGAGCTACAGACATCTATCCATATCTTCCAGCTACACCTTCAAAATGCTAGTGTGGATCGTAGGACATAGCTATGTTTTCTGGTGCAAGAGGTATGCAAAACAGAGACGTATTGACTTAGACCTAGGTTTACAAAATGTGGACATTAAATGGTTTGGACAGAGGATTGAAGTGGCACCAATTACTCCCTTTGGTTAAAACATGTTTCCATCTCCAACTCCCTGACCTCATGATTGTGCACTGTGGTGGAAATGACCTAGGCACATTGACTGGGGTAGGTTTGGAAATGCTAATGAAGGACACCTTTAGACAATTGATGTTGCTTTTGCTTCAAACTGTCTTTGTATATTCCAATATATGCCAAAGACAGAAGTGGAAATGGTCAAACAAATTTTGTCCTCAGATTGAAAAATCTAGGAAGAATGTCAACAAAGCTGTGTCTGCATACCTCAGAGACCATAGAATGGGGTCGATCTACAACAACAACATATGTTATGATATGGCTGATATCTACAGAAGTGATGGAGTACACTTCACAGATCAGGGAAATCGAGTTTTTCTGAATAACCTGAAGCTGTGCATCCGCACTTATAAGTAGCTCCAACTAATAAACACAAAGGCTCTTTTTAGAGCTGCCTTATATTCCCAATATCGGTTTGCAGACTGACAACTGCGATCCGGCTAGCACAGGGAGACCTGTGGGCCGTCGGGCAGCCTCGCAAAGGGAGAGCTACGGCCCGTGGGCTTTGCTCGCACAAAGAGAGCTACGGGCCGTCGGCTCGCAAACGCAGAGCTGTGAGCCAATGGACTGGTAGTGTGTTATGGTTTAGGGTAGTGCAGTGGTGTTTGTGTAGTGTAGGGGGTCCTGCTGTGGGTAGTGTTTTAGGGTTTACGGTAGTGCAGTGGTGTTTGTGTAGTGTAGAGTGTGGTGCTGGGGGTACATTTAGGGTTTAGGATAGGGCAGTGGTCTTTACGTAGTGTAGGGGTCCTGCTGTGAGTAGTGTTTTAGGGTTTAGGGTAGTGCAGTGGTGTTTGGGTAGTGTAGAGGGTCGTGCTGGGGGTAGCCTTTTACGGTTTAGGGTAGTGCAGTGGTGTTTCTGTAGTTTAGGGGGTCGTGCTGGGGGTAGTGTTTTAGGGTTTAAGGTAGTGCAGTGGCATTTCTGTAGTGTAGGGTGTCGTGCTGGCAGTAGTGGTTTAGTGTTTAGTTACGTAGTGCAGTGGTGTTTGGGTAGTATAGGGGGTCGTGCTGGGGTAATGTTTTAGGGTTTAGGGTAGTGCAGTGGTGTTTCTGTAGTGTAAGGGGTCGTGCTGGGGGTAGAGTTTTAGGGTTTAAGGTAGTGCAGTGGTGTTTCTGTAGTGTAGGGGGTTGTGCTGGCAGTAGTGGTTTAGTGTTTAGTTAGGTAGTGCAGTGGTGTTTGGGTTGTGTAGAGGGTCGTGCCGACAGACTGACTCACAGAGCTCCAAGCCAACGGACTGGCTTCTAAAGGCATAGCTGCGACCTCATGATATGGGGAGAGGCAGCGTGAAAGGAGTATCTTACACAGACACAGATGCCAGTGTTGCCTCGCAGAGGTAAAACTACACACCTGATGGCTTCTAAACGGAGAGATGCGAGCTGACTGACTAAGCCACAAAATGGCTGCCAACACTTCCTAGTTTCAACCTGTTCACAGCCAATGAGCTGCGAGCTCGTGCTCGTAACCCTCAGCCAATCAGATGTCAGAATTCTCAAATATTGATATCTGTAAAATTTTATATTTCTCAAACTACTGAACGGATTTACACCATTTGAACAAAAGCGCGCTTTCTCGACCACAACCTTTCTCCCTCACAAATTTGGCGTAATTCCGTTCAGCAGTTTGACCTGTAGCCTTGTCTAAAGTTTCCTATGGAAAATGCATTGAGAACACATTTTGGGACTCCCCTTTTTTCTCAGCCCGCCCTGGACCAAACACCCCCAAACTTTCAAGATAGGAGCTGATCAAAAAAGAGAAACTTTTTTGAAAATTTCGTAAAGATTCGTCAAACAACGCCAAAGTTAAAGCACATGGAGTGCTCCAGGAGAGGGGCAGCGCAACCCCCCTCCCAACATGAGTGAAGCCCCAGGGCTGCGGGGACCCCAGTGGGCCCCCGCAGCCCCAGCGAACCCCAGCTATTATTTTTTAAGAAATGGCCGCGGGACCTAGCCCACCCGGGGACCTCATTAAAATAAAACGCGGGAACCCGCGACCCCAGCGCGAATTGCGCCGATTTGGTTTTTTTTAAATAAAAAATGCTTTTTTTGGCCCTGGGGTCCTTCTGGGACCCCCTGAGCAGGCCTAGGGGGTCACGGTGTTTCTACCCTGCCCCCTTCTCTTGTTTTATACCTTTGTTTCTCTGTTTTCTAGTGACTCGCTTCTACCGAGCCACAAGATGGCTGCCAACACTTCCTGGTTTGGAGTGTTCGCAGCCAATCACAGTGAAGCTTGTGCATGGGACTTAGGCTCCGCCCAGATATCAAAACTTTTATTTTTCTTATTCCTCAGCAACCACTGAACGGATTTACACCATTTTACAAAAGATTGCTTTCTGAGCCAAGCACTACCTTTTTGCCAAATGTGGGGTAATTCCATTCAGTAGTTTCGGCTGTAGCCTTGCACAAAGTTTCCTATGGGAAATTGATTTTTTGACTCTTATTTTTTGTATTTCTCAAAAACTACTGAACGGATTTACCCCATTTAAAAAAAAGGTTGCTTTCTGAACTAAGCTCTACCTTTCTGCCAAATTTGAGGTAATTCCGTTCAGCAGTTCGGGCTGTAGCTCGTCGCAAAATTTCCAATGGAGAAAACGTGTTTTGGGACCCCCCTTTTTTCTCAGCCCCCGCTTGACAAATCACCCCCAAACTTTCCAGATAGGAGCTAACCTAAAAAGTGCAACTTTTTGCAACATTTCATAAAGATTTGTCAAAGGACGCCAAAGTTATTAGCAAATCAAAAAATGCTTTTCCTATGGAAACTAGGTTGTAACTATAACTACCTACTGGCGACCGCCAGTAGGTAATTAATATATATATATATATATATGACAGATAGATTTGTCCAGAGAGGGTACTCACCTAAGGCTATTAAGGGGGCAGCCACGAAAGCCAGGAATCTAGAGAGACAAAAAATACTGTTCGAACCATCTAGAACATCAAAGAGGAAGAATGATATTAAACAGCAAAAAAATCTGGAGAATCCTAGATTTATAACAACGTTTAATATCAAACATAAAGAAATCAGATCCATTTTAAATAGACACTGGCATCTGATAAGGAATGATCCAGTACTGGGTTCTAAAGTGAAGAAATACCCAGATATCACCTATAGGAAATCCAAATCATTAAAAGATTTGATTGTAAAAAGTGAATATCAGGAAAGGAAAGGGGGAGCCCTATGTGGCTCCAACAGAAACCGGGTTTTAAAAAATGTTTTAAGTGCAAGGCATGCCAACATGGCATGAACCGTACGGATTTTAGGACATTTTTTAACAAAACAATTACTATTAAGAGCTTCCTAACCTGTAGATCTAGTTTTGTTGTTTATTTATTACAGTGCCCGTGTCTAAAAATTTAGATAGGAAGTACAACCTTACCTGTATATAAGAGAATTTTGCAACATCAGAGAGCGATCGTAAATAAGGATAGAACATATCCAATTGCAAGGCACTTTGAAACCCATCACCAAAGTAATCCCTCTAGCTTGCAGTATAGCTGTATAGCAGAAATCCCCAGGAAGAGAAGAGGTGGGGATAGAGAAAAGAACTCAGAAAATTAGAAACATATTTTATACTGGAGTTCAATAGCAAGGAACCTCACGGTTTAAATGTAGATGAGGATTTGTTTACTTGCTTGTATTAGAAAAATGATGGAAATAAGAGATTGAGGATAAATCTGCACATAGTGAAACCATTGTTCTTTTTTTAGACTGTATTATTTGTTGGTGGAATGTAAGATAAGGGACGTGGCTACATAAATTTGAATGGGACAAAAATTTCTTCCTATATACAATTTCCAATGCATGTCTTGGGTTTTAAAAGTGCTAGAGTATGCTTATAGGAGAAGAAATGTGAGACTTTTTTAAGAACCATAGTATTTTGTGATATTTGGAGTAATTTAGAGATAAAAAATTTTTTAAAAAATGTTAACGTGTTTTTAGAAGGTATATGAAATAAGTTTAAAAAAATAAAAATAAAATACGTTTTTTGAAAAAATAATATAGTATGTAGCACTTGCACTTTTTTGTCATTATGTATTATAGACAAATATTCAAGATTGGTGATGAAATGAACCCTTTCTTGTATATTAAAGCACTTGCACTTTATGGATAAGATATTGTTAAGTAATATGGTTCGTGTTTAGAAATAGTCTCCCTTTGGGAGCATTTTTAAAAAATATATGAGGTTTTTATTTTCCTAGATAGGTTATAAAACAAATATATTTATGAGCACTTGCACTTTCAATAAGTATTATAGAATAATATATGTAAAACTCAGGTAGGAAAAGTGATTGACTTGCACTAAAGCACTAGCACTTTATGACCAAGAATTGTACTGTATATGCGTTGGTAAAAGGTATTCTCTTCAACAAGTGTTGAATGAGTTTTGCATTTGCATTTTAATTTAGAAACCAACGGTAGGAATAATGATTATATGAAACAGATAAAATTGAGACCATGGACAATGATGTAAATTTAAAATGATCAACAGAAATACTGGATTGAAAAAGTAAGAAACAAATATTTCTGCGAATTATATTTATCCTGATTAGTTGACCATTTAAACTATTAATATTGTTAAAATTGGAATGGTGCCTAAATACCCGTTTCTTTTAAAGCATTGTAATGATGGTCAAGTGTAAGTTTGAACTGTATGTATGAATCATTATGTGTTTAAACAAAACATGTTCCAAGATGGCAGCCGTTTCACAGGGAAAATAGGACTGCATGTAGACCACTGTGTTTTGAAGTCCCTTGTCAATGTCCACTGTTGTATTGAGTATTTTAATGAAAAAGTCATGGCGCTCAGGCATCGTGAACAAGGCAGCGTGAGACTGCTGAAACGCGTAGATGTTGAAAACGTCACAAAATAAACTACCGAGTGACCAGTACCTTTTGGAGTGCTGGATGGTTATTTGTTGATGGGATAATCCTATTTAAAATATATATATATATATATATATATATATATATATATATATATATATATTTGCCTTAACCACTATTACACAGTTTATGCCTGCACCACACATGCCTTTGCGTTGTAATGGCATGCGTGGTAAAGGCATATGGGGAGTGAAAGTTTGCGGGGTGATTGTATCGCGTTGTAACTGCTCTTGCGTTGTAAAAAATGCGGGGTGATGGTATGCGGGGTAATGACTTGCGGGAAAACGTCATATATTCGATGTAAAGTCCTGTTAATTTGAAATAAAGGATTTAACATTGAAAACGGACAAAAGCAAATATGTTTTTTAGCTCCCCTACTCTTTTCTCTCTATTAAAGTGATATACTTAATCAATATCACCAAGTTAAAAATTACCGTCCAAAATCTTTGAATTTCAATTGTTATTCTCTTTTCCATGTTGTCAATCTAATTCTATTTAATTTAACACCCACTGGGTTACAAAGAATCTAAATGGTTTGTTTAACTATATTAAGAAACATTTTCTTAAAATTAATGATGAAGTAAAATATTAGCATTTGATGTAAGAATAAAGCAAATATGAAACTGGGGAGCAATATTCTAGAACTATGGACAATTTATCCATATTTGTGAAGATTTTTTTCTCAAAAGTTAGATCCAAAACCTCATATTACACATTCAGGTTTGAAGGCTTTATGTCATAATGAAGTAATTATTTCAATGTATAAATGTGTTGGGACAAAAGACATTTTATGCACTTAATATTTACATTTACAGTAAAAACTTCTGCCTATGTTGTCATGTGGAGTAGAATATTTAACTTATAAAACTTGGCCATCTTTTTAAAAACATAGAGGGTACAATTTTAAGCACTTTTTTCTCAGTATCATCCAGTACACCAGTTCAGGCTCTCTTCAAAAAGAGCTAGGAATTTCTAGCGCCTAATTAATAAACTGCACTTTTTGGTACATTTTGTAGCACCACAGAAGTACACAAAACTTACTATAAAGTGCTACTCATAAACTGTCCTTTTGTCGTCTCTTAAACTTTTAAGTAAGCTTACTTCTTTTCGTTATTCTCAAACTGCACTTTTTGAGTAAATTACACTTTTCTACTAAGTTAGGGGCATATTATCAAGAACAGCGTTAAAATTATCGCCGGTTTAACGGCAGAAAACTGCCGCTAAAGCGGCGATAATGGGCTTGATAATATGCCCTGGAGAATTCCAATAGAAGCCCGTGTTGACACCAGAACATGGGCTTCTATTGGAATTCTCAAGGGCATATTATCAAGCCCATTATCGCCGCTTTAGCGGCAGTTTTCTGCCGCTTAAGCGGCGATAATTTTAATGCCGTTTCTTGATAATATGCCCCTTACACTTTTGTGGTAAGGCACTGCCTCAATTATTATCTATGCAGCCGCGGCCCATGCAGGTAAGAGCGTAAGGGCGGTGGGGCCGGGTTGAGGGGGGATTTGACAGACGACCTCATCGTCATCTGTCGAAATCCCCCCCACCAGGCCCCACCGCTCTTACCTGCACGGGCCGCTGCTGTATCTATGGGAGGGTGTTGCAGTACCGTTGGTTGGCCATGTGTTGTACTGAACTTTCTGCAAAAGAGTAAGTTACTACAAAAGTGTAAGTTACAGCAAAAATGCAATTTGTGAACACTGAAAAGTAATAAAATTACTCAAAAGTATAAACTTACTCTAAAGAGTAAGTTACCTTTGTGAATCAGGCCACGAATGTTTATATCTTGTTCTGTGCTGTCGTTTGCATTAGTTCTACAATTTATTACATTCTAAGGCAGGGACCCTAACAAGGTTTTTAAAGGAAGAATGATTTCTTGATAAAAAATAATAATAAATATCTCCCACCAAAATGTAACCATGCATTAACCATCTTAGAGATTCCTCTTGATTACTTAATGGACTGGAAATCCTGTCACTAGAGACTTCCCTTAAAGATATATTTTCTCATACTAACTCTAAACTAGATAGATTATGTTGTAACTCATTGAAAGGTTACAATGTAATTGCAAATTGAGCCATTGTAGGTAAAATGCAATCATATCTATTAATGGCTTTTGAACATGTTCGGAGAATTATATTCTTATAAAAGGCGGGCAAATTACCTATTGCAGTAGTCTTAGATGCATGGAAAGGAACTCCCCCAGAACAGTGCATATGTTTATTATATAAATACGGTGTACAGGGCTTGGATCACATCTTTTTTAAGTGCTCTCTTCATGAGCAATATTTTTATAATTCTTAGACATTTTCTTTAGAAAATGGAAAGAGTATATTTAAATCCATATTCTTGCCTTTATATGATCTCTAGTAAAAGAAAGTATGTTATCATGTTTTTAAATTCTTAAATGCATTTTAAATATGTATTAAGATATAATTTGACATAGCTTGCATCCTAAAATTGATGCATTTATATTGAGTACCCAATTAATATATTCTTTGTATTACATATTGTAACTTTGATATATTTTGTCCTCCGATTAAATTTTTTTTTTTTTAAAATGAATAAATGTACAAAGAATTATTCTGTGCACCTTGAGGAATGTGGTCATGAACTATTGGGCGGGATGGTATCTCCCAGTATGACTAACTGCAGGATAGTGTGTAAAAGGCCGCTTTAATGAAATAGGTGCGCAGAAAGGCAATACCCAAAAACCTGGCTCTACATCGTAAATACTAATCATGAACATGGGACCCACTATACATTTATTACCTATTCAAAAACTCCCCCCTCCCCTAATCAATCCTTCCCAAGCCATACCAAACAAAATCATACCAAACAAAATCCATCACACACTTGTTACTCAGAAATCCCTGCATCCATCCATCGTACATACCTCGCTGTTGTTCCATTCATAATTCCCCCTACCCCAAAATTCGACTGGGTCTCACCATGAACAATGCCTCTTTAATAAACCTTTAAATTCTTGTAGGAAACTGCTTCACACCAGCTCAAAAAGCGACAAAACAACTCATTACCTACTACCGGTGCACCAACCTCATAAAAGTTAAAAAAAAATTGAGGAGGCAGGGAGAATGCACTAGCTGACCCTACGCCAACCGGGGTGTACCAACACAAAATGGTACCCTGTAACAGAATGCCACTTACAAAAAGCTTTGAAATCCCACCGCCAGGACCAATCGCTATGCCACTCTCCTGCGTATCTTACCACCCACCCCAAAATTCCGGTAGGGTAGGGCATTCAAAACCATCATCGGACAGGATGGTGTCTTCAAGAACGACTGACTACAGGATAGTATGTAAAAGGCTGCTTTAATGAAACAGGTGCACTGAAAGGCAAAACGCAAAAACCTGGCTCTACGCCATACATACTAATCATGAACATGGGCCTCACCATACATTTATTAACTATTAAAAAACTCCTCCCCCTTCCCTAATCAACCCGTCCCAAACCATGTCAAACAAAATCCAGTCACAAACTTGTCACTCAGAAATCCACGCATCATCCATCGTGCATACCCCACTGTTGTTTCATTCATAAATCCCCATCCCCTCGCCCCCAAGATTCAACTAGGTCCCAATATGAACAATGTGTTTTTAATAAACCACCTAGGAACCACTACATCCCCACTGGCAAATGCGGCATTTCTGCTAGCACATTCCTGACATGCATCAAATACAACTCCACCCCATAAATGGATAAATGGACTTCATTGTAGCAAAAATATTCAATTTCCTTATACTTGATGTCACTGTGCTCCAGGAAAACAAACCCCTCAGATCTGCAAAATGTTTTAACTTCCCTTTTTCCTTTCTGCTGTGCCCGAACAATGGCCCCCGGTTTTTGGGCATCCGTCCACACTCTGTGTGGCATAAGCTCATTAAACTCTACCGTTGTACCTAACCAGGCTGCCTTTATCTCTAGCAAGTCCTTCTTGACATCCTTTATTAGAGCCAGTCCCTTCAACTTCACGAAGTTGTTTTCTCCTAGGTGGACCAGTAATATGTCCGAGCAACCTTTTATCAGTGTATTCAATTTTGGCAACAGCTTGTGCCAACTCATGCCTCCTTTGCCAAACCATCTTAACTGTACTACTGTATCAGGCAGCCCCAGCTGTGTTCCTTCATGCCTGGACTCTGCATGCCGTGCTACCCATTTGACAAAAGAATGCTCACAGATCCAAACCTCAATGTTGCCTCCTTGTTGGCCTGCAACACATCCTAGTAGAAAACACATTCAAATTATTGTTGGTCTTGCAAGGGATTTGGCCAGGCCGGCAACCAAGATAGACGCATGGCACTGGAGCTCTGCGTACGAGCTCCCGACATCATGGGATACCAGATGACTACTGCCCAGTTTGGGACCTGGAGGGGTATCCGTGGCTCCAGATGCATGATCTGCCCCCATGATGCTCGTGCGGTGCAAGGCAAGGGGCGGGCGAGGACAGCGCAGCTGGCCTAACTCAATTCGGAAGCCCTGGGGTGACAGGGACTGTGGGTGGGCTTGAGACCGGGGCTGCCGAGCCCCTGCTGGGCCACGCCACCTGTCTGGAGCCACCTGTTGCGGCCAGGCTGCTGGGGCCACCTACACGGCAATGCTAAGAGTTGGTGCTCTCTCTGATCCCCATGTAACGATCTACGGGCGGGGGGCAGAGACCTGATTTGAACCTGCTGAAAAGGCCCCAAGGGCCTGGGTGCAGAGCGGGGAGAGTGCAGCGGACCATGTGGTCTGCGGTGGCCTGCACCACTTGCACGGTGGAGGATCGGGTATCGGCGCTGCTGAGGAGGCCACTCCCACCAGGTGAGCTGTTGTTGCTGTGACGGAGGTGTCAGGCAGCGGTGCTACTTGTGATCAGGCCGGGGTGTGAGTGGAGTTGGGCCCACGGCACGGTGTACTGCCCCACCCTGGCCCCCCCGACGCCCCTCCATTGGAAGATGGCAGCGGCCTCATTGGAAATAGAGGCCTGTCCCATGCTCTCCCTGGATGCCGCACGTTGATTGCCCCTGCGGAGCAATGCGGGATGCGGGCGAGGCAGCACGGCAAGCCCAGTGTGCCTCGGAAGCCCCTCGGTGACAGGGACCATGGGCGGGGTTGGGACCAGGGCTTCGGAGCCCCTGCTGGGCCATGCCGCCCATCCGGAGTCGCCTGTTCAGCTGCGGCCAGGCTGCTGCGGCTGCCTACAGGGCAATGCTAAGAGTTGGTGCTCTCTCCACCCACCCATGTAACGATATACTGTAGGCGGCGGAGACCAGATTCAGACCCGCTGAAAAGACCCAGAGGGCCGTGGTGCGGAGCGGGGAGAGCGGAGTGGACCGCGTGGTCTGTGAAGGCCCGCGCCAACTGCAAGGCAGAAGATCGGGGAATTGCGCTGCTGGGGAGGCCACTCACACCAGGTGTGCTGTTGTTGCTGTGACAGGGGGTGTCAGGCAGCGGTGCTACCCGTCATTGGGCTGCGGTGAGTGGAGTTGGGCCCGCGGCCCCGTGTGCTGTCCCGCCCTTGCCCCCCGGCGCCCCTCCATTGGAAGATGGCAGCGGCCTCATAGGAAATCGAGGCCTGCCCCATGCTCTCCCTGGATGCCGCACGTTGATTGCATGTGAGGGCCTGGACAGACCGACGAGGCGGTTGGCCGTGGAAGTACAGTTCGCACGGTTATATATATCCTGCTGGGCTGTGGGGAGACCGCTTTTGGACAGTTCTGCTTGGTGTGGAGGCGTGCTTGGTGGCTGTGGGACAGGCTGGCATCCCCATGGGCCGATCGGACCCCAAGCTACATAAGCTGCACACAAGAAAAAAAGCGAAAGGTCAAGGCACTAGAAGCTTGCCCCAGTCAGTCTAGTGTATGATAGTTAAAGCAAAAGCATGGTGCAATGAGCTGGGAGCGTGACCTTCCTATGTCCCCACTAATTGAGAAAACCCAAATCCACAGAAACCAAGCTGGCTCAGCACTCAAATATTATCATACGTAATTGTTTAAGGAAATTTTGTATCCAAGAGTTACAACAGCACAAACAGGTCAACAGTTGAACATTAACATGGCGCCTCCCAAATGAATCAAAATTGCAATCAAGTTACTGGAAACATATTCTTCCTTTATTCTTTAGTTCATGATTCTTTTTAAAACCACAGCACAGAATTGATAGCCGACGCGGCGCGTTTCGTCCCAACGGGACTTCTTCAAGGCTATAAAAGTGCATACAAAACAAACATTAAAATATACACTATACAATTTTAAAACACAATATTTACAATATATCACAAAACAAATTGAACCAGACTTATTATCCTATCATCAGTAAATACTGATATCGCCTGAATATATATATATTTTTTAAAGATGATTTTTCAAATCATTTACAATGCATTTATGGGGAGACACCTTGAATCTACATCTTGTATAATACAGTGATACAAAAAGGGAGAATAACACACAAAAATCAAATAGAGAAAAATCAAATAGAAAAAAACTGTTATTGTTAGATCATACAGAACATCATTGCAGTTTTGTTTAGGCAGTACGTATTATAGTATCAAATAATTACAAAAGAAAGGCAATCCTACACATGAGGTCAGAAGTAAATATTACATAGATGCAAATATGTTATTCATATCATTATCGTGTTATTTCATATACGATCTTTACATTTAATTAATCCATTATATATTCATTATATTGCAAAACGTATTTCTTCATTTTAATAAAAATCGCTCATTTAAATTAATCTCTACTATGTACATAAAGTTGTAATTAATCCAGCATACCTTTTGTATGTTTAAGTATCCCACAAAGACGCTTCACATCAAGTTTATTTGTGGCAAGAATAGTACTTATGCAAAGAAAATCTGAAAAAATATTTGTCGAAAAAGAACCAATTTTAATATAAAACAAACTTAAAGCACTACTACATTAATCTCCACATGGAAATCCAATCAACAGTCACAATCCAGCATACCTTAGTATATTCAAAAGATGACACACGAGTGCTATATGTAAAAGATACTGTAGAATACATAGGAGTGTTTCCAAAAAGTTGGGAATCTGTAAGGAAGATGTTAAAAAAGTATTAAACTCGAAATATTTCTATGAAAAGTATCACAGCAGAAAAACGTTTTTTTAACTGAAATTCCAACGAGATATAATCTCAGGCACCTTGCAGCAACTATTACTCCAAATAGGAGCAATTGAAATAATTATACCAACTGTGCCTACCAAACCAATATCTGAGCAAAAAGTTAATATCTTAACATATAGAACAAAAATATTGTAATATATACAAAAATATAACAGTCTTTAGCCGATATCATCGGTCTGTTCTAATGCAACATGTTGACATTAGTGGAAACACTATTAAACACATGTGTTAAGAATATACAAAGAAATTGCACATGTCTAAGCCCAAACAATATCGGAACAAATGTGCGCCATCTTAAGCGTGTTGTGCACACTATTTTATTCACAATGTGGCAACCATAATCAATATATTAAAGCTAAGGTAATCATGATAATAAGACAACGCTAATAAAGAACAGCACTATCCACAACAAGTGATATAAAAGTCCCGAGTTCAGAAATCCATGCCCGAGTTCAGGAATCCATGACAATATATAAAGAATTGCACGAGTGTTGCCCCATGCATTGTCTGGCAACAACAGGCGCCATCTTGTGCGTTAAATTATCGCCTTTACTCAATCAAAGGAACGGATTTAATATGTGCTATTATAAAGAATAAAAAAGAGTTATTGTTTTGAATACACCAACCTGGTAGTAAAGAATATATATGTGTCCTAATGGTACCTATAAACTATATAGGTAACTGCATAATAGTGCCGATAAGTGCAGATTAAAAGTATACGTATCGATAAGTGCAACCACACAATAACGGTCGCCATTTTAAAAAGCACATCCTGTCACGTTGCCCCCAAAAAGGTGCACACATTTTATAAATGCTTTTAAAAGTGTGGACAACATATTTATAATACTAAAGGCCAAAGTCTGTTTCAAAAGAAGGAATTAAACAAAAGATCCTTCACAGATCTAAATCTGTGCAACAAATTGCCAAACAAGCGCCGCTGCTCTACAGAAACTCACGGGTAAAGTGTGCCCCAAAGTCGCTGCAGTTTGAGCACCCTGGGGAGGGAGAGGAGATGCACGTACCTGGTGAGATATTTGAGGTGGCAGGGGGCTTCCAGACATCATTGCAGCCAATCTCGGTGGAGGCCCTAATGTCGGAGATCCGGGTAGGATTCCGGGCAATGGACTACAGGTTTGACACGCTGTCTGGCAGATTGGACAGCATGGTGGAGCACCTGGACCGCCACCATGCCAGATTGGAGGATGGGGCGACCACCATTGCACAGCACCTTGAGAAGGTGGAATGTCAACTAAAAACAGTGGCCTTAAAGAATGAAGACCTGGAAACCAGGTTGCGACACAATAAGCTTTGTATCACAGGTGTGTCGGAGTCCACCACCACTGGAAAAACGGATCAGTTCATCGAGAACCTATTGGCAGAGTTGTTTGGTTGTGAGGCCTTTTCCTCAGCCTTCCATGTTGAACGTGTGCACCGCTCGTTGGTACACAAACCTCCCCCGGGGACAGCCCTGTGACCCATCAGTGCACGAATACTCAACTTCAGGGATAGGGACACCGCTCTCCACCTGGCACGTGAACATGGCCAGATCCACTTTCAGGGAATGACGCTATTGTTCTACCCGGACTTCACCCTGATGGTGCAGGAGGCATGTCGCAAGTTCTTTGCAGTGAAGGCGACACTCAGGGGCTTTGGCCTGATATATGGCATGCTCTACCCAGCACGCTGCACGTGGACATCCAGGAGGGGAAAACATACGTGTTTGACACTTCAGCAGAGGTCCAGGAATTCTGCAAGAAACAGGCCAGAAATTGCCAAAATGTTCTGGAGGGATCCCCATCTCGGTCCCCCTCTGACATGCAGGCCACGAACAGCTCCAACCTCTTTCCAGTGGACTGATGACTGCCGCCCACCAGCCTTTGATCGCCCGCCGTAGACGGCGGGGATGTGATAGAGATGGCCCTCATGGACCGGGCTCCGAATTATGGGGCTAATGGCATTGAGTTTGCGATTGCCTAATGTATCCCTGATAATCCCCCCCCTGCATGGGTCATTATTCCACCTCCATTAGACACTGTTATTCTACAAAGGGAGTTGGATGTTGGTGCATTGCCTCCCCCCCATGGTGTACACCAGTTTGTTGACAATATCTCTTGGATTTTTTCTTTGTACTGTTTGTTTCTCTATGGGATGTTCCCTGGTGTTATTTTACCTAGAATGGGTGGGGTGTGGGGGATGGGGGTCTGTTTTCTCTGTTTTTTTCAGTGCACAAACTCACAGTTATGTATGTACTCTTGCTCCCAGCGGGCTTCCTCATGGCACCTGCGCCCATGCCTGTCCTTGACTCTACTGCTGCCCTGACACTCGATATACCCCTCATGTCCTGGAACATTAGAGGTATTAACAATCCCCGCAAAGGTAAATTGGTACTGCAATTACTTGACCAGACATGGGTTAAAATAGCATTTTTGCAGGAAACCCATATGAGTCCCGGCGCCCATCCTTCTTATGCCTCTACATGGGGCCCACATCGGTACTATTCAAATTACAGTTCATATTCCCACGGGGTCTGTATATTAATTCACAGAAAGATTCCCTCACCCTACCCCTCAACAGTTACTCGGACATAGACTGGAGATATGTGGCTGTTGTGGGCCATATTGCGGGCCAGCTGGTACTCTTGTTGAACATCTACGCACCAAATGTCAACTCCGCTGAAGGTATCGGGTATCAGACAGCTTTACATAGCACCAGTTGCGTTACATGAGGACACATTCATTTTTGTTAGGCACAGGGAGGTTAAGTGATTTGCCCAGAATCACAGGATGTTCAGCGTCATTGCCGAGACAAGAACCCAGTTCCCCAGATTCGAGGTCGACCGCCCTAGCCGTTAGGCCAACTCCTCTCCCCCTTTGGCGACACTACTCAACAGGACAGATGCCGACCACATCGTCATTGGGGGGGATTTCAATTTATGGTTTGACCTGGACGTGGAATCCTCGGCAGAGGCCCCAAGTGGCAAACCGTGGGCCACGCATATACTGCATGATATTTGCACCTCGCATTCCCTCAGGGACGTATGGCGGCATAGACATGCACAGACCCCGGGGAAAGTGATTACATATCAGAGCTCGTCCTCAAGGTTGGTACGTGCACCTTGGATGGAGAGCAGATACTCACAGAGCTACTGCTGTACTACACACATGCATACATGTCCGGATGTGCCCAGGAAGATGGTGGTCTGGCGAAATATCTCAAGGTGGTCGCCATGGTTTGGCTATCCACCCCAAAGCAGCAGTTCCTTAGTGAACCCATAGTGGTGGAGGAGATTGTCTTGGCAATTGACTCCATGGATGGCTCGAAGGCTCTGGGATCAGACGGGTTCACAAGTGTGTTTTATAAAGCGTATAAACATCTGCTTGCCCCTCGCCTGCTCGAGCTCTGCGCTGAGTTTCTGGAGGCGGGAGTCCTCCCCCCCACACTACGTGAGGCCATTGTAGTCTTGCTGCTGAAGCCAGGCAAAGACCTGCAACACAGCCAGTCGTACAGACCGCTATCCCTCCTGAACTTCGACAATAACATTCTTGCAAAGGTCCTGGCCACTAGGCTGTCACTTCTCCTTGAGAACATCATCTCCCCACTCCAGGTGGGCTTTGTCCCCCACCGTTCCATCTTTATAAATTTGTGCACGCTGTTCTCTGTACTCCACAGGGTCTCCCCGAAGATCCCAGCGGCAGTGGCCCTGTTGAATGCAGAGAAAGCTATTGACTCGCTGGAGGCCCTTTCTGTGGGCGACCCTGCAGAAGCTTGGGCTGCCGCATGGATTCACGTCCCTAATCCAGCTTCTCTATGCCAGCCCAATGTCACACATCCAAGTCAACGGTTCCCTGACGGCTCTGTTTGCACTGGCAAGGGGCATGAGGCAGGGATGTCCCCTCTCCCTGTTGCTGTTTATAATAGCAATGGACCACCTGGTCTGGTACCTGCAAGAACGACACCTATGGCGCGGACTGCAGTATGAAAAGGTCCCGTTGCTGCTGTCTCTATACGCGGATGACATTTTGCTTTTTCTCCGGCATCCAGCAGGCAATCTGGGCCCAGTGTTGTGTGAAGTACAACGATTCAGGCAGTTTTTGGGACTCCAAATAAACGGTGGCAGGTCTGAGCTATTCCCACTGATGGAATCTACCCAAGAAATTCCCAGCGACTTCCCACTGCGATGGTGTTCGGATATGGTCAAACACCTGGGTATCCAGGTCCACCGTGATAAGGAGCAGGTTCTTCACCTAAACTACCACCTGGTGGTGTATAAACTGATCTCTCAGATCGAAGATGGATTACGCTGCCGTTGTCAATGGTGGGGAGTATAGCGATAATTAAAATTATCATGTTACCGCAGTTCCTCTACCTTTTTCTTAACATTCCCATCCCCCTTACAAATGCCTTCGTTGCCAGTCTGAGGGGGCTCTTGTTGTGACTAGTCTGGGGGGGTCATAGACTGATGATTCGATGGTGGGTGCTTACTCTACCGTATATGCTGGGGGATTTTGGGGTACCCCACTTCCACCTCTACTATCTAATAGCTCAATGCAGGTATGCATATCACTGGTACCACAGCGATGCCAGACTTTCATGCAGTAGAATAGACAGGGAACTTGCTGGCTCCACTCCTCTTAATGTCATGCTCTCCCTGGGGATACCTTTGGACCCCAGAGACATCCAGCCACTCTCCACCACCTGTTGGGCATGGCGCCGCTTGCAGCGCTATTTGGGTGCGGAGAGTTTTTACTCGCCCGCGTTGCCACTTGTGGGCAAATCGGTGGTACCCGCCAATGGCAGACCCTGCCATCAAGCGCACACTCAATAGATTTGCGTTGTGCACCGTGAGTGACCTGTTCCCCGGATGGCATGTGGCATCTGGGTCAGAGGACACCTGCTTTGCAGACACCACCCACTTGTATAGATTTGTTTTGCATCGGGTGCAGAGCGCCCAGAAGGCGCGGGTCCCCACTTACGCATAGCTCCTGCAGATTTCACCCCCCTCACCGCCCTCATCGAACACTACACTGGTTGGCACTTAGTCTCCAGGCTGTACCACAGGTGCCTGGAGCTCTTACCCGCTGTGGATAGTCGACTGCGAGAGGCATGGGAGGAGGACCTGCAACGTTCTGTTCCAGACAACATCTGGTACTACTGTTGCATGCACACCAAGTTAGTCTCCCCCACCACAGGCATAAAATGTTGCATTACAAATTCTTGCACCGCATATACATGACACCCAAGCTCCAGGCCCGGATTGACCCTCGTTCATTGTATTGCCCCGGGGGCCATGCCGAAGAGGTGGACCTCCTGCACCTAACGTGTCTGTGCACCCAGGTGGGTACTTTTTGGACTGAGGTCTTTGTGCACATTTTGCAGATGATGGGTGTGACACTAAGCCCTAGACCCATTCTGGTTCTGCTGGGGTATGTGCGAGGCACCTCAAAAGGTGCCAGCAGATTTGCCTCCATTGCACTCCTCCTCCTCCATTGCACTCCTCCTCACCTTACACTTAGGGCACGCAATGCCCCACTGTAGCTAGATGGCTTAAGAGCCTTATCTTCTGTGGCACGACTAGTGAGCTATATACTCAGCTGCAGCCCCTCACCTCTCGCCCCCTAGACATCTGGCAGCCTCTACCTACATATCTACTTCAATCAAACACCACTGCTTAAGAGCGAAGAAGATATAGTGGGGGATGGGGTGCGGCTGGACAGTGGCAGGGACCAATGCTATACACCCACGGGCGGGACTCCCTCCCCTCTGTTCTCCCCCATCCCTTGGAATCCATAGGGACTGATCCCTACGTAGCACCCAGCCCCGTGATGCGCATGGCCCCAGCCACCTCCCTGCATTCCACCACCCCCCTCTCTTGCGCAAGCATAGATTGAGTCCGGGCAGCTCTTTTAGTCCTCAAATTTTGTTAAAACGACAGGCAATTTCACTCTGCATTTTTTCTTTCAATGTCACTATGTACAAACTGTCATCCTACTTATTGTGCACAATTATTGTAAAAATCATAAATAAAGCTTTAAAAAAAATTGTTGATCTTGCAAAGCCCATCCCAGACGCAGGTAGTGCTGATAGCAATCTGAGGGCCAACCCCATATGCTTAATCTCTGCCGCCGACCAAGCCCTGCCCTCGGCCTCCAAAGCCATCCCAATCCGAAAAGAGTGTGTCCCATAATACTGTGGTCGTAGCCCACGCCAAAAAGAATGTACACACACAAAATGGCACCCTCTAATGGAATGGCACTTACAAAAACCTATCAAACCCTGCCCCCGCACTCCCTAGGGCCAATCACTATGCCCCTCGCCCTCAGACCCTACCACCCCACCTAAAAATTCCAGGAGGGTAGGGCATTCTGCCCACCCCCCCCTAAACCATTATTGGCATGGCAAAATATCAACTATTATGCATAGGATGATAGAGTGTGTGGAATTTCAACAGCTACCTACTCTTAATTGTGCTTGCTAGATTCTCGTCTAGTTTCTGCCTGTGAATATATTGTGCTCATTTTCTCACATAAGGAATACCTGCTTTGGATGTTGCAATATGGAATTGCAATGTGTTTGCATTGGTTATATAACTTGGCGTGATCTTTGTGCTTATATATATATTGCAATAACTTGTATTATTGTTTCTATAGTTTGCTTTGTACTTTTTTTAGATTGTTGGGGTCTGCTTGACAGTAAATTGCTTCTTCTTTTGAATCAACCTAATTTTTTGTCGCTTCCAATACGTATTGTGACAATCATTTATATAGTGAGTAAGATGTATCCTTTTTAAGAACTCTGTAGTTTTCTTTAAGCCAATCAGGCAGCTTTGTATTACTCTATTTGGTGTACAGTTATTTGTTCAGATTACAGGACAGTGGGTAAACAAAAAGTGAATGCTTTTTTGGCCCACGATGTCCTATAACAATACATAAACATCATCCCCAGATCAAGAATTGAATAGAGCACTAAAGGAGTGTACCTAGCTCTGCGAAGTCTAGACCTAATGCTCAGGAGGTATCCAACTCCGTAGAAGCCGGGGACTAGCTTATGCCAGGGTGGAGCCTTTTGATTTAAAGGGTTCTGACCTGAGTACCATTTAAATGAGAAATTTTAAGAGTACAGGAAAATAATCAGACTCAGACAGAGGCTGGATTTTGGTGACATTGACACATTAATTAGGCATGAATATCAAATATAAAATGTGTGCCAGTAGATTGATGGGTAAAGCAATAGTTTGGAAAGCCCAAGACCCCTAAGATTCTCATGAGACATAGGGATCAGAAGGGCCCAACTGGCCCTCAAACCAAAGATAAATCTATATCCTTTTATTATAGCAGCTCAGCCAGGACTGGAGCTATCACTGTTCCAAGTTTCACTGACAAACAGTCCGTTCGATTTGCATTCTGCGGTTTAGGTAGCAGCTTCTCAATGATAGCCAGAAATGGGACAAGCATTATGGAACGGGGCAATGATAGTCGTGGGAATAGGTTGTGGTGATAGAAATGCTAGTGTGGCAATGTTAGTGGTAATGATAATGGTCGCTGTTATGGTGGTGGTGGTAATGTTGTGGTGGTAATGGCCATAGTGGTACTGATGGTGGTGGTGGTGTTGGTAACATTGAAAATGGCGGTGAAAATGGCAATGGCAGTAATGATGACAATGGTAAGTGATAATAGTGATGGTATAATGAAAAGTGAACTCAGATATTTAAATTAAGAAACCCTAGTCCATAGCCAACCTTAAAAAAAGAACTAACATCTAGTGCAACTTTAGCAAATTATGTAATAAAAATGAACAAACTCAGTGTGTTTCATAGTCCTCTTTCACTTTTAAAAATTTGAGAAATATTTTTTCTCCACGAATTATTAGGTAAACACAGCATGCATATTATAATATCACTTTGTGCCGTGGATACAAAATGAGTTTGCCTTTTTTGCACCTCTTTTAAAACATCTGTAATTTAGCCGCAGGTATGTTTTTAGATTTCCATTGTCCTTCCTGACACCCATTGGAATTAATGCTCGTTATGTCAGGCAGAAATAAAGCTGGCTTTATCCGTTTCAAACACGGCTCAGATGAATGAACACACGTCTCGGCGTGCTGGCCTTTCTTTCTCTCAATGTTTCACACGCTATTACATCCAAGACAGGCTCTGGCGGATTCATCAACAAGACCTGCAACAACAGCAACCACAACAGAAACGACAACAATTCATGAACACACTAACCGAAAGAAACGGCACTCAGGGTACGTTACAAGAGAACGCTCATTAATTTTCATTAGCTCAAAGCACCGCCCAGCTGGAAAACGATGAAATGTAAAGAATGCTTGCTATTTATAATAATCATGGGAAGACGTGTATAGGGAGCTAGAAACAGTAAACAAGGCTGAACTTGATTCGGTGAAGCACAGGATTAAGGAGGGAGAGGTTTTAGGTGCAAGACCGCACTTTATTTCGACGCCTTCACTGGTCCGGCCACCTGCTTGTCGCACGCGATCTGTTGGTAAAACGGAAGTGTAGCCCAAAGGCAAGTATGTTTAGGCCAGTCAAAAACGTGTGTCGAGAAACAAGAATGAAGAGGAATCTCTAGCGATGAATATGGCTATGAGGTCTGCCACAAAGCACTTTTCGAAGGTGCAAAATAACAGAACAGGGCAAATCTAACAGCACATTTTTTGCTGCTTTTAGGGTATGGAAAGAAAGAGATTTTGGTCCAGTCTACCACAAAAAGATTTTTATGGGATATGCACTGTGAAAAAAATAAACCACAAACCTGTCACTTATATATTATTTAATGTACAGCACAATGATTTTGATTTGTCATTCCTACGATCCACACTTTAGTGACAAAATTAAAGCAAAATTATTTTGTACTCGCATAATAATAAACCGAAGGCTTAGGCCCTTATTCTGGCCGCCTGCAGTAATACCGATGGGTCCAGTAGTCGGAGTTACCAGCCCCATCTCTTTTATGAGATATGCTTCACTTGGAGAGTCTGGCTGCCCACAGCATTAATATTCTTTGGGTAAAACATTGGCAACAATATGTGGTAACCGGCGTATGAACGCTTATTCTCAAATGTGATTCCTGAAATCTCATATCCTCTGGACATTCTGATGTCCTGGATATCGGTAAATTCAAGATGGGGTGGGGGCGGCCAACATGAAATAAATAACAGGCAGATTCAGGCCATATTGCAATCAAGGCCAACGACGTAGCCTCAAACAGGGACCTGTATTTATATTTAAAAGAGGGGGATCGGATGTCATATTTTTGATTGGGTTAAAAGCAGACATTGTGAGAGATGCGTTTCTCCGTGATATCACCTAGGACACATATTGGGGCATATTATCAAGGGCTTTATCGCCGCTTTAGCAGCACTTTTTGCCGCTAAAGCGGCGATAATTTTATCGCCCTATTAGCAAGCTGTCGCTAACAGGCGTTAGCGACAGCTTTCAGGCGTTAGAGGCCGCGTTAACCATCGCCTTGCATGTCAGCGATAATTATCGCTAATAACATGCAAGGAAGGCGTTCCCTACTAAAAGCGACTGAAAACAGTCGCTAATCCCACTACCCCTATTAGCAAGGCAGGCGAAGCGATAAAATAATTCGCGCTAAGCGCGTTTATCGCTATATTTTATCTCCTGCTAGTGAGGATGACTTACCTGTTTAAGGTATAGGAGGTGGATTCTAATGCTGAATCCACCTTAGCGATAATGCGAGAATATCGCTGCTTTTCCAGCGATATTCTCACATTTTACCGCTATCGCTGGAAATAATATCGCTATGGAGATAAACCTTACTAATAGGGTGTTATCTCAGCGATATTTTCCAGCGATAGGCGGCGTTAACCAAAGTCGCGCTAAGCGCGGTTAGCGATAAATATCGCTATTCCTTGCTAATATGCCCCATTATTTTTAGTTGTGTTGGTGCAAAGTTTTTGTGATAATGCCATCTGTACACTGTCACAGAACCTTGGCCCTCATTCGTAAGACAAGACATATAAATGTTGCCTTTTTATGTTTTTTTTTACAGAACAAGCGTTTCTGTTGTCCACCTTACAGAAAGCTTTTCACACTTGAGTAAACATTTGAGGTGTGCGAAGTTGCAAAGTTATTCCTTGGCAAATTTCACGTAATTCTCACAAATACTACAAATGTTACCCGTAACTCAGAAAGTTTTTCTGCAAGTGGGTTTACACATTAAAACCTTTAATTTGGCCCCCCCTTTTACATTCTTTCAAGTAAAAAGATGAACAACACCCGCCCAGCTTTAAAATCGAAGGAAAAAGTTTTTTTTAAATCTAACTCGTGAGAAACTGCCACATGAATTTCAACACAAAGTAACACTGGCGAGGAAATACTGCCAGTGAGCTGTGAAAAAATACGCGCTGACAAAACGTAGGAAAAGTAGGAAACTGAAGCCTATCATCTGGTTCTACACTAGACTTGACTCGTGTAATTAAAAGTGGGCACACGTCTATTGAAAATTGAAGAAATTGATGTGCTTCCATTTCTTGTTCTATGTAACACAGCAAACACAGCGTGAAATCAAATTGCTTCACGGTTTGCTTTCTGTTAAAGTTCCAATCACGCGGGCAGAAACATGGCGCACATGCACGGCTCCTTCTCTTACAAACTTGCTATAAAATGAACGTGGATCATGGATGACAACAAAGCAGGCCAGCTCTAGGGCAGTTAAAGATTTCTGAGATAAAGTCAATGGCATGCAGCTCTAGTGAGAAAGAGTGCTGCTATCATTAGCACGGCTAACGAGGTCGCTTCCTGTTATTGTACACTTTATCACTGGCTAGTACCAGAAGCATTCGGGAACCTTTGTGAATAAAAAGGTGTAAACTGGCTCTTCGATTGTCATTTAAATTTAAGTCTAAACTCTATGGGGGATATTCTCAAGAACGTGTGATAATTATCACAAAATTAGCTTAACGCAACTTTGCACATCGCAGTCCATCGCGGGAAAATAGCACCGTGTTAACGTTGTATTCTCAACCCGGCGGCACCATGCGATAGTCTCACGATAACACGCCAAATGACCGCGTTAAAATTACCGCGACGCCGAAAAAATGCGAAACACGAACGCGAAAAAGTTGCGATGCCCCAAAGTGCGATACAAAAATCAGCGATAACCAGCGACAGGCCTGCAATTCCCACGCGTCATGCGGGAAAATGCACCATAAAAGCAGAAAAAAAAAAGACAAAAAAAGTTATACTGCGTAGCACCATGGATGCACCCGGACCGAGTGCAGAGGACAACGCGATCCCCACAAGCCCCACAAGCCCCACAGACGACCAGCAAGGAATATCGGGGTCGGGGAAGGCCAAGGAGAAGAGGAAAAGGAAGACGCGGTTCATTCCGCAGGAAAACAGGATCATCGTTACGGAGGTGATAGAACACTACCAACAACTGTTCGTCACCTCCAACGTGTCATTGGCAACAAAGACGCAAACATGGCAGACTATCTTGGACCATGTGAATGCAGTTGCAGATTTGAGGACGACAATGGAAGAGGTCAAGAGGCGCTGGAATGATGTGAAGGGCAAAACCAAGAAGAAACTTGATGCCAACATGAAAGCAGCAACGCAGATTGGAGGTGGGGTTCCAGCTACACACCAGGAGCTGGATGACATGGAGAAAATGGTGGCCACGGTCATCAGTCGGGACACGGTGCCAGAAGTAGTGGATCCGAACACTGCTCAACATGACCTGACACAACATCAACAGGGTGAGTACCGACCAGGGACTGGGGGGACGGGGGGAGATGGGGACAATGGCACACATGCACAATTAAGTAGAGCACACTGCACACCCACAATGACTCTGGATCATGTCCCTGATCTCCTTGGCATACTGCAGCACACATAGAAACAGCAAGTAGGCCCCCGTCGACAATGTGCCCGGAGAGGCCCTCCCCACACATCACTAATCTCACAACAAACCCATACACATGTGCTGAACCCAGCAAAGCTGCGAGTCCGTGAGCCACACTGACAATGCAAGTGACACTGCATGACGATTAGCTTGGCTGCAGTCCAATTATCATGACATGGTGCACGCCACAACACTGAGGTGACTGAGTGTGGACCACATCCGGAAAGGAGCAGGTCACACTCTGACACATCCACGTGCACAAACAACCCCTGACGTCAACAACACATCTGCGGACAAACCATGCCCAAGAGTCACAACTCGACCAAGAGCCCAATTTACCCAAGTCTGCAACATCTCAGCACTGCAGAAGCACAGAAGTCAAAGGCACACCGCCTGAAAGGGATAAGGGGCAGCCAAATCAGAGCTGCAGGGGTGACTCACCCACAATGCAGCACACACACATAAGAATAAGAGCACCTCAACATTGACAACAATGTGGTACAAACTGCAACACTTTCACAACAGAACACAGGACACAACTGGTGCCGCATGTGTGTATAAAATGGCCAATCACATCTGGCATAGCAGGAAACTGTGAGATGACAATGTACGAGTACAACCTCACATCCGTTTTGTAGTACAAATGTCCACCGTCCCGCATCAAATAGGCATCTCTTCACAAACAGTCACAATGTACATTGTCATGCAGTCTGTATGTAAACTCCGCCAATGCGTCAACATACATGGAACACACTGTGAAACTGCATCTCCCCTTTACATTGCAGAGGGACAATAAACACCTCCTGCAGAGCAGACCCTACATCACGTCAGCGATGATGGAGATGACCCCCAGGACATCGACTACGACAAACTCCAATGGTTCATGGACAACCTCCACACCCCACCATCAGTAGCAGGGCAGCCCAGCTCCATCGAGGTGATCCCACCCCCTGCACAGACCACACAGCAGGAAGCACCCACCACCACATCTGGCTCCCAGCACCTCACCGAAGAACACATGGCGTTCCAACGCCGTGTGTTAGACTGCCAGAAAGAGCTGGCTGAACAGGTGCGGGTGGGGTTCGACCTCATGGCAGCCAAACTAGATGCCATACGTGGGTGTCTAAGTCCCATCAGGGACCACTTACACTCCCTAACGGACACCCACAGTCCACCCCATGCCCTCCAACAATCCATGGCTGGCGTCGCTGGAGTCATGACTCAGAGACAACAACAACTGTCTAGTCAGAGTGGCTACAGCAATGTCATCCGTGATCTGGGAAACATAAGGAGGGTCATGGAGAACATGGAGCGGATGCAGGCGCAAAGAATGGCTACCACGGCTGCACACGAGAAAGCTGTAGATGGGATCTTCCATGCCCTGCAGATCCTCATAATGGGAGTGATGCCACAAGACATTGCACAGATGAATGCTGCTGCTACTTCTACATCCACATCTCCAGACCCTGATGTGTCAGTGTCACTCAGTGCTGCAAACCAAACACCACCACCCACATGTGAGGCACATGAAACGTCAGAGGACGAAGATGAGGGTGAATCTGCCTTAGTGGTAAGGAGGAAGCAGTAGCATTCATCTCCGCCATATGGCTTGTTTCTGCTTGGGTCTCCCCTCTGCATCATGCCCTGGAATAACACCTTCCACTGTCCCCCGACACACTCTGCGACACTAACCTTGGACCTCGACATGGACTGCCATATTTTGTATGCTCAACAATGACACAGCAATCAGCCTGCGGACTGGACTCTTCCCCTTCCGAGTATCTTGTCAATCCCTAAAGGACTCTGGCTGGCCCTCCACGGGGCAACATTGTAAAGTGTTGTCTGCATGGCCCAGTACTAAGACAGCTTCAACACTCCACTGAACGTGAATAATACATTCTAATACACACAGATGTGTCATGTCTATGATTAATCAAGTATGAAAGCATGGAAGAATGTAGGGGCAGTGATTCCCCCTTACATCCATGTAGCTCATGTTGTGGGACTTGAGTCACAGGGTGCATCCCTGTATCATGGCGGTACATATTTGACCCCAAAAGAAGCCCTGTTGTCAATTGTAGGTCACAAATGACAGCCTATATGTAATGATTTGGGACACATGTGAAACGCTGATGAGTGGGATTCCGTACTATCTTTGACACACAGAAATGGCATTTCGAATACGTGACACCCTAAACAGCCTCTCTGTACAGAGGTGACACACCCACCATCTATTTCCAATTTATGAGATTGTTAGCACTACATGTTGCACTTACACTTTTCAGAGTGATGTGCTTGTACAGAGGAGTAACATGCACACAGGGAATGTGTGTTGTAATGAATTAATTTGCACATGCTGTGCCTGTGGTCATTTTGTACTGTTCCATGATTGCTAAGGACTGTGACAATGTGACGTGCTCATGTGAAGAAATTGTCAATGATGGTGTTCCTACGGGCTATTCCTGCTGCTGCTGCAGTGGGGTGTGGTCCACCTGCCTCATCTTCCTCATCATCGTCTGGTGCATCTAGCACTTGTAGCCATGGGGCATTGGTGCTTACACATATGTTGTGCAACACACAACATGCAACGATCATCTTGCACACGATGCCTGGGCTGTTCAGGAGCCTTCCACCTGTGATGTCCAGGCACCTGAAACGTGACTTCAACACGCCAAATGTGCATTCCACGATGCCCCTGGTGCGTTTGTGGGCCGCATTGTACTGCCTCTGGGCCTGTGTGTTCGGGGCTCGGAGGGGTGTCATCATCCAAGGGCAGAGTGCATATCCTTGATCACCTGTGACAGTGCAGAGAGACATGAGTCAAAAGTTGGTTCTGCATGATGTGTTGGCAGGCTCACTAGTTCATTGGTGTGTGATATGTGTGACTTAGTGATTCCTGTTTGACAGGTACTGCTGGTAGCAAATGAGCGGCATCAATGTATATTATGTAGCCTCACTGCTGCTCCTCCCTCCCCCCGAGCCTATTTACTAGTGTGCGCAGCACGGTTGCATCACTTGAACTCCTACGGCACACCATTGTCATGCCTGTCTGTGCATGTCCACAAGCCTGACAACGACACTGTGATGTTGTGCGTTGAAGGTGGGCGGCCAGGTGTGTGTAGGCCTACGGTAAGGATAGGGTGGAGACAGATGTAGAGTTCATGGCAGGCTGAACTCGCGATGCGGTTGAGGGTAGACCTTTGGCCTATGCTGCGGTAATAGCGACACACACAACAGTTGGCATGTATGATCCCGGACCCCGAGCGGGCTTGCGCTCCTTCATTTATCCCTTCGGCCAAGCCCGCACTCCGGGGCCATGCTACATTGCAACATTGTCCATTGCGGGACGGGTGGCGCCGACACTATAACAGAGACACACGCATTAGTTACTTCCTTGGCAAGGCCAACACTTAGCAACGCCCAGAGCCCTGGGCTGATTATCCACACCCCTACGCTGGACTGTCATACACCAGCACACTCCGCTTACGCTTACAGGGGGGTACGACACAGCTACATGTCCCAGGTCTTCCCCACTGCCTGAGGTGACATGGTTGCGTCCGCTGTACACAGCACAATGTAATGTGGTAGGGCCTGGGGCCCTCATGCATACATAATAACCACACAGACACACTTAGATAGTTTGTGGAACTGGCTACGGGCACGTGCGCCCGGCCCCTTTTATTGCCAGGGTAACATGTCCAGTGACGCCTGTGCTGGATGGGTGTGGGGTGAGTGTAAGCCAGCCCTCGGGGAGTGGTTGGTGCTGGCAACAACTACAACAGTGATAAGACAATCAGAAGTTCGAAGTTCAAACAGCAAGGGTCCACGACTTGAGCTGCACAGAGTTAGTGGCCCCGGATGCACTGCGGCCGGCACAGGCACACCGCCACGGGACGGTGACTTGCGGTGCACTGAGGTAGGGCCACGAGAGCTGAGCGGGTCCTCGTCGATGTCGAAGGTGAATGTCGCGGAGTGTTTCGGGGGACAGTGGAATGTGTTCTTCCAGGGCATGATGCAGAGGGCAGAACCAAGCAGAAACAGGCAATATGGAGGAGATGAATGCTACAGACTAATTTTTAACACCAAGTCAGTATCAGCTACATGATGATGAAGACAACCCCCAGTCCATAGACTCAGACGCCACCAAAGTTCAACCAGAGAGTGTCCCTGAATTTCGGGGCACAGAGTTAGTGGCACCAGAGCTGAAAGGGGATGCAGTCTGCGATGAGGCCTGTACAATGGTATAAACTCTGCCATAAAAAATCAAGACTCAGTTCCAAATGTGTGACCTACTTGACCGCAGTGTAAGCCGGAGGCAGCGGTCAGCAGGGGCCCACAGCCACGTGTCGTTGGCTTGCGATGCACAGAGTTAGTGGACCAGAGCAGTTGTTGGTAGTGTTCGATCACCTCCATAACGATGATCGTTTTTTCCTCCAGACTGAACCGCGTCATCCTCTTACTCCTCTCCTTGCGTACAATGATATGAACTCGGCCATTGAATAATCAAGACTCAGTTCCAAATGTGTGACCTACTTCACCGCAGTGTAGGCCGAAGGCAGTAGTCAGCAAGGGCCTGCAGACACGTGTCGTTGGCTTGCGATGCACAGAGTTGGTGGCACCAGATCGAAGGGAGTACAGTGATATAAATGCTGCCATTAACAGATGAACTCGGCCATCATGAAATCAAGACTCAGTTCCAAATGTGTGACCTACTGGACCACAATTTAGGCCGGAGGCAGCGGTGGAGTAGGTCAACGAGAAAGGAGTGCTGGGGGCCTGTGTCGCGGAGGCCGTGATGGTCTGAGGAGGCTGCCATGGTCGTGGGCCTCGGGCTTGGAGCTTGCACCGGCACGTGGTGGGCCCTCTTTGACACACGCCGGTGTCGGCAGGTGAGCAGTGAGGCCTGGTTGCGCAGGGGTGGCCAAGACGGGTCTGGGGACCAGCGGCCTGGGGTGCAGCAGGCGCACAGGATCGCAGGCACCGCCGCTCACGGCGTCGGCCTCGTGGCGGGCTGAGAGGCCCCAACCTGGCAGACACGTTGGCCATTCCGGAAGAGAACCACGCCCAGAGCAACATGCTTTTTTTCACACCGTACGCTGGCCTGGCGTACGCCGAGCCAGCCCACTCTGCTCACACGCACAGGGGGGGACGTAACAAGCTACATTTCTGCGATCTTCCCCACTGCCTGGGGTGACATGGTTGCGTCCACTGTCCACTACACTCCAAACACCTGCAGTATATGTCGACATGGACATGTCTGTGGTCTGCATACTGCAGTCTGGCCAGCACATCCACGCCACACTTGGCATTGTGTACATTCTCATTCATGGGTCACTTGCCTCCTTCGCACATGCCTGGTTCCCACCTCTCCCCACATTCTGCTATTGTGTGGCTGAGGTGCCATGCCGTTGATGGCTTGTGTACATGGCTAGCCCAGGTTACCACAGTAAGTTGTGCTGTCGTGTCTGGTAGGTGGGCATGTTGTTTGGCATGTTGTATGTGAGTTTGTAACGTGTGCATTCCCAGTGTCATGAGTTGCATGACTGTGTAGTTGAGGTGTGTGGTGTGTTCATTTGGTACTTACCAACGAGCAATGCATTCCCATAGGTGCCAGCCTCAAAGCGCTGGTTGATGATGGACTGTCGGAAGATGAAGGAATCATGCACACTGCCTGGGTAGTTGGCGACGACATTGGTGAAGAGTCCCAGGTGGTCCACTATTGCCTGCACATTGATGGAATGCGTGTGCTTCCTGTTGCGGTAATTGTGTGCAGTGGCGGCAGGGGGCACGAGGAGTACATGTGTGCAGTCGATTGCCCCCAACACGTGCGGGAAGCCAGCTATGGTGTAGAAGCCTTGCTTGGTCTCCAGCTGTTCCTGCGCAGTGTGTGGGAAGTAAAGGTGCTGGGGTACCAAGCTGATGATGGCATCCAAGACAGGTGTGAGGAACTTGGATAGGGCTGGCTGTGAGACTCCTCCGACTCTGGCAGTTGTTGGTTGGAAGGTACCAGAGGCCAACAGGTGCAGCACAGCCAGCAGCTTTGTCTGCGGAGGGATGTTGGTTGTCAGCTGTGTTGGTACCGTCAGCCTGTGGGCAATGATGGTCAGGATGCGGAGGATGGTTGTCCTTTTGAGCCTGTAGTGGGCAATGACATCCTCTGGTGTTAAGTCTGTGAGGCTGGTGCGTTTTCTGAAGGTCCGCTGTCTTTGTCTGCGCTGCCTCTGTGGTAGTCCGGGTGGGGGCGGGGGGAGTCCGGGGGGGGTGGCAGGCCTGGGTGTGGTGGCGGTGGGTGTTGTGGCCCTCTTGGGGCTCCGAGCTGCATGATCAGTAGCTCCATGGCATCTGTTGTTCTTCAGGTGTGGCACTGGTCTGGGCTCCCTTTTGTGGTGCAGGTTGTCGTCCGACTTAACACCAGGTAAGAGCAGGTGTTAAATCCCTGCTGCTAACGCGCCTTATCGCCTGTTTTGGGATCTTATCGCCGATCTGGCTGGTCGTTGAGAATATTGCGAAGTGGTGTTATCGCGGCTTTTTGCAGAGGAACGCCTACTCTGCATCTCCTTAGCGTTAGTTGCCGGTGTCATCCGTGGCGATGTGTTTTGCGGCTGCTATCGCAGGAAAACTGGCGATATCGGCTGTTAGCACCAGCTTGTGAATAGGGCGATAAATCTATCGCCACTTTGGCTGCGATAAAGTGCCGCTAACTCGGCGATAAGTCCTTGAGAATATGCCCCAATGTGTGCAATTATAGTTAGAATATTTGTAATCATGCAATGAAGACTGTTGCCTGACATTTTTCTAGAATTCTGTTGAAAGAGATTACCGCAGATTTTTCCCACATGGCTGATGTAATGACAATATTTTTCTGCTGATCCATGTTGAAAATTACACAGTGAAGTAGTGCAGGTGAGATTGAGTTTTACATACTTTCTTATGCTGTTGAACATTATAGAATAACTTTATAGGTGTCCACGGACGTTAACACAGTATCTATTAAGGATATAGGTATTAATTGCAACAACTTCTTTGCAGTGGCGGCCGGCACAGGTAAGCACAGTGGGCGGTGGGGCAGGGCAGAGTGGGAGTGGAGGGAAGTCGACAGACGATGGAATAGGTAAAAGTAAATAAATAAATAAAACCTATTCCGTTGTCTGTCGATTTCCCCCCCGCCCTGCCCCGCCGCCCATCCGCGCTTTCCTGCACCTGCTTTTTTTACCTAACCTATTTATCGCATGGTAACTCTAGGTAAGTAGATGTGGAGTTAAGAACAGTAACTATACACTTACCTTCCATGTGGTGGTAGGTGATGTAGTCAATGCATGAAATATTGACGTAGTTTGATCTTGTTGACCTTCATATGGTGACTGTTGGACCTGGCCCTTTTTGCAGGGTTATCCCCAAACTTTTTGCATTCTTCCTTCAATTTTTTTTGACCTGTTTTTGTTGGCTTTAGGTTTCTGGTCACTTTACAACTGCTTGCCAGTGCTAAAGTGCACATGCTTTCTATCTAAATTGTATTGGTTTATCCAGGATTGGCATATTTGATTTACTAGTTAGTCCATAGTAAAGTGCACCAGGGGCCGTATTACACATGAGTGCGCCGGCGCTAGTTCTCGCTGTGCGCCAGAGTATGCGCCCGATGGCATTACAGAGGATCGTTTTGTAATACGCCGTGATGTTGGCGCAGACTTTGAGCTCTGTGTTTATGTGCGTTTGCGTCTGTGCGCATATTGTATTAGCGCACAAACGCACATAAACACAAACATACTCTGGCGCACAGCGACAACTCGCGCCGGCGAAGTCATGTGTAATAAGGCCCCAGGTGTGCCCAGGGCCTGTAAATCAAATGCTACCAGTGGACCTGCAGCACTGATTGCGCCACTCACATGAGTAGCCCTGCAAACATGTCTCAGACCTGCCACTGCAGTCTGTAGTTTTAAACTGCCATTTAGACCTGGCAAGTGCACCCACGTGCCAGGCCCAAACCTTCCCTTTTATTACATGTAAGGTACCCCTAATGTAGACCCAAAGTAGCCCAATGGGCACTGTGCAGTGCATTTAAAAGGTAGGACATGTACTGGTGTGTTTTACATGTCCTAGTAGTGAGATACTATTAATTTTAAGTGTAATTTCTCATTGGGAGCACATAGAGATTTGGAGCCTGGGGTCTGTGAATTCACAATTTAAAAGTTCATCTTTTGGTGAAGTAGGTTTTTAAATCGCGTGTTTGAAAATTCCACTTTTAGAAAGTTGGGCTCTTGTGCATTCACTTAAGACAGTCACACACAGGGAGCTGAGGTGTGCCTTGCATATCACCAGGCTGATCATCCTTCCTGAGCTCGGGTGGTGGGAGGAGTTGTCACTGACACCTGAATAGGGCTGTGCCTGTCCTCACACAAAGCTGTCTCCACCCCCATGTAGTGTGTATGGAGCCAGGTCAGGGAAAGGCAGGGTCTTGTTCTCTAAAAAGACTTCACTTTGGAGTTTGCCTACTTCAAAGGTAGAAAGGGGTATAAGCATTGGACCTCTGACACTCTCAAATCAGAACTCTTCTGGACTAAAGAACATTCTGTCAGGAAGATGAGCTGGATGCTGCAGGAGAGACTGACAGTTGCTTTGTTGTGCTGGCCTGCTGTTTGGTGCTTCTCTCCTGGGTGTGAAAGGACTGGACTTTGCTTCCTGTATCCTGCTTCCAAGGTTCTCCAAGGGTTTGTGTGTGCTTGCCTCCTGTTAAGAAGTCTCAGCGCCATCAAAGACTTCACCTACCAATGCCTGGGCTCTTTTGCTGATAGTCTTGACTTGCCAAGTGGTGCAAAATCCAGACCCTGGGCCCTTGGAAGTGGAATCTGGTGAACTGAAGGAGAAAATCCACGCATCGACTCCCAATGTCTGTTTTGACAGATGCATCACCACAAACCTCGACGCATCACCACTGCCAGCACTGGAGCGTGATTCCTGATCGGCGCATTGACCACGGCTTTCACTGCAGGCCCTAGCTTTTCGTCGCAGTGCGTCAGAAAAGACTCCGCAGCATGAGTTTCGAGCACAGCATCACCGAAGTCCGTGATGCCTGCTTCATCACTGTGGAATCGATGCAGCGTGTCTGGAGCTTTGATGCATCATCCCTGGGTGCTGATTTCTTTATCCACGTTGCCCAGCAGTAAGGAACCGAGGCTGGATGTCCGGACATCGATGCATACCCTCCCCTTCCAGTAAGGAAAAAACGCATCACCTCCCCTGACAGTAAGGAACCGACACATCACCTCTCCTGTGTAGCAGTAAGGAACCCACGCATCCCCTTCAACGGCAGTAAGGAACCAACACATCACCTCCCTTGGGAGTAAGGAACCAATGTATCGCTTTGCTTTTCCGGCACCAAACCTCACCTCCCCTGCACCTGTTTTGTCTTTGAATTTTGATGCATCCAAGGTACTTTGTGCTAAGAGTGAAGCATCCATTGATTTCAATAGGCTAAACTGATTTAACCTTTGAAAAGTATTATCTTTACTTGTGCATGTTGGAATTTTGTCTTTTTGGTCTTGTGTTATTCAGATCAATAATGGCTATTGTTCTAAACTGGTGTGGACTCATTTTGTAGTGTTTTCACTGTGTTACTGTGTGTGTATGTGCAAATGCTTTACACATTGCCTTTGAGATAAGTCTGACTGCTCGTGCCAAGCTACCAAGGAGGAGAGCAGGGCTTAGCTTAGCTGTGTGACTCAAGTTTAAAGGTTATTTGTTATTTATATTACGGAACTCTGAGGAGATCCACATAAAACATTATCCAAATACATTCACAGAAATATGAATAAATACACATATGTGCAAATGTGTGCCCTAAAGTGCATTCAAATCCACCACAGCATAAAATCCAGAGGTCATATTAAAAGAATCCAAGATTTAAAACATATTAAACTATAGCGCCTCTAGTGCAAAATGTACAAATCCATTAACTACAACAACCATTGGCTACAACAAAGGAGGAGTGCAAAACAAATGGGAAAAGCAGGGTTTCGGCTTAGGTCTCACTTTCACCATCAGTTTAATTCAACCAGAGTATTGTTAATGCAATTTTAAAAAACACTTAAAAAATAAAAAACTCCGTAACATTTCATCCGGTGGAGCATAAAATGACTGCAGTAAACTTGAGGTTGAGAAAATAGACAATTGCAGACAAATAGGCCTCATCCAATAAAGTCGACATATTTAAAGATCAGGGCACACAAAAAGGACATTATTAAAATCTTAAGGGTCATTTTGACATAGATTACAAACCTCCGAGGAGCCATACCATTTAGCCAAGAGGGGATTTAGCGGAAGCATACCTTGCCTCAGGCGGATCCAAAAACATCTCAATCCATAAGGCAAATTCCAATTAATATAAGGCTGCGCTTTATTTACTATCTAAGAGTCTATTACATTTTGGCAACCTCTTTGCCTAGTACAGGCATCCCTGTCCAGGCACTGACTTAAAGACCATGTAGCTTGCTTTAAGGAGAGTTTTAGTTGCAGCGTCGTTAGAGTAAGAACCAAAGAAAGATCAAGTTGTAACAGATCTACTGCAGCAGTACAATTTCTATGGATTAAAGAGTTTTCTCTTAGGCCACCCAAAATTTCTTTCTTAATACAGGATCTTAATGAGCCATCATCACTCTTCGCTAAGCATGCAAGCCAATGCACCACACCTATCAAACCTTGGGAAAAGGCGCTTTTCAGACCAAATTCTAACCTTAAAGCCACCACAGGTAGAGCTTTGTTTACTGTAGCTAAGCTTCTAAGAACTCGGCCTTCCATCATATTTAAAAAGCCCCATTTAGAAACATCAATCAATTGTAATCCATACAGCAAAAGAAGCCAGGACTTTGGCTTGGTAAAGCTCTTGTAGATGTGAAAAACGTGTTCTGTTCTCCCAGTAGTTCTATAAAAAGCCCCCAAACATTTAGCCTGCGATTAGGCTTTGGTCATATTATTTTCAATATGGGATTTTTCGCTTAGATTCCGACACTATCTTCCCCAAAAAAGTATACGATTTCACAATTTCTAACTTTTGGGCGCCCAAAGACCATATAAAGTTTCCATATTTCGGTTTCTTAATCCTGTGAAAGCTCATGACTTTACTTTTAGTAGTATTAATTTTCAAACAGTGGCTCTCAGCAAATTGTTGCATTTTATAGATTTTTCTTTATATCTAATAATTTCTGCCAATGGGAATGTGTTAGAAATGGGGGTCTCTAGTTGGCAGAAGTATGCACCTTGTCCAAGTAGGGACCCTTCCTTCTAGTCAGGATAAGTGGATGACACGTCTAAAATAACCCCAGCTCACCCCCTTGATAGCTTGGCATGAGCAGTCAGGCTTATCTCAGAGGCAATGTGAAAAGCATTTGCACATAACACACAGTAATACAATGAAAACACTACAAAAGAACACCAAACCAGTTTTAGAAAAATAGCCAATATGTATCTGTGTAAAACAAGACTAAAACAATAAAAATCCAACCTACAGTAATCAAAATACGAATATTGCAAGAATAACCTTAAAATAGATTTCCTTGAAGTCGATAGCTCCGTCCGGGGCTATTACGGCGTAGTGAACAAACAAATCCAACTGTTCAGGCTGACTGCGGCATCGCGGACTAGCTGCGGTGTTGGGAAGACCCGGAAACAGTACCTTGGAAATGCAGGACGTTGTGGACCTTGCAATGAGATCCAAAGATAAGGTGTCAGCAGGCATTGGCTTCGGAGGTCGGTGCAGGCAACGATGGACCCTAGAAGTCACACGCGTTGCAGCTCGAACTCCGTGAGGTTAAAGTTAGGAGCGCCGGCGTCTGCAGACATCGGGGCTGCATTGCAAAGTGCAGCTGTGTGGCATGCAGTGCCCTCAGGTCGCGGTGCAGGCAGCGGCTCGGTGACAGCATCCAGCGGCGCCGGTGACACCAGGGCTGCGGTGTGAAGTGGGACAGTGCTCGTTGCGGCGCTTGCAGATCATAGTGCAAGCAGCGGCGGCATCATTGCTGAAGCGCTGTCGTCAGCAGATGATCTAGAGTCGATGGTGCTGGCATCAGTAGGCCAAGGCTGCGGTGTGGGACGAGGCGGTACATCAAGCAACTTACGAGCTGTGCCCTCAGGCCACGATGCAGGCAGCGGCATCGATGTTGGGTAAAGCGTCGTCATCAAAGACACCAAGGTGGCAATGAGAATTGAGGCAGTGCAAAGCGTTGGGACCTCAGGTCACGGTGCAAGCAGCAGCTTGGTGACGGTGGCGGTCGGTGTTGTCAGTGAGACCAGGGTTGCAATGTGAAGCGGGCGCTGCTCTCTGCAGGGCCAACAGGTCACAGAGCTGGCAGCGTCATCATTGACGGCGTAAAGTTGCTTTTTCCTCTGTGGCAACTCAGTTCCAGAAGCAGGTACTCAGAGGATGGTTTAGTCTTTGCTGTTCCTGAGACTTCTTGAACAGGGGCAAGCTCTACCTCAAGCCCTTGGAGAAACTTTGGAAGATAAGTTGCAGAAAGTTCAGTCCAGTCCTTTCACTGCTCAAGGCAGAAGCAGCCACTGCAGACCAACACAGCAAAGCACACAGCAAAGTGGTAGTTCCTCCTTAGAGCTTCCCCAGCTCATCTTCTTGGCAGGTTCCTTAGTGCAAAAGACTTCTAAAGTTCTGGGGTCAGGGCCCCAATATTTATACTGCTTTTCCCTTTGAAGTTTTTGGCAGAAAGTCTCTGAGTTCAGTAGAATTTAGCTCTGTCCTCTCTAGTACAGATTCACTACAGTAGGTGGAGATAGCATTGTGCAGAGCAGACACAGCCTATCCAGGTGCTAGTGAAAACCCCTCCCACCACTCTAAATGCAGAAAGGTCTATTCATCTTGGCTATGAGTCACCCAGGAAAGGCAGGACATACCTCAATCCCCCTTGTGACTGTCTAGTGTGAATGCACATCCCAGCTCCTGTCACTCCAAAACCAGATGCTAAATACACAAACAGGCAGAGGCAGAGAGGATAGTTAAGTAAAAAAATGCCCACTTTCTAAAAGTGACATTTTTAAACACACAATTTAAAAACCACCTTTACTAAAAGGTGTGTTATTAAATTCTGAGTTCAGAGAGCCTAAACTCCATTTCTAAATCTTGTCCCAATTGAAAGTTACACATGTAAAATGTTACAGTGCAGCTCCAATGATAGCCTAGGGGCCAGACAGCCTTTCAACAGTGAAAAACAAAATACACAGTATTTCACTGTCAGAACATATAAAACACACCATTACATGTCCTACCTTTCACATACACTGCACCCTGCCCATGGGGGTACCTTGCGCCTACCTGAGGGTACTTTACATCTAAGAAAAGGAAAGGTTAGGACCTGGCAAGTAGGTGCAAATGGCGGTAAAAACTACAGTGGCAGGTCTGAGACACCTTTGAATGGCTACTGGTGTGGGTGGCACAACTAGTGCTGCAAGCCCACCAGTAGCATTTTATTTACCGGCCCTGGGCACCCACAATGCACTGTACTAGGGACTTACTAGTAATTCATATATCCCAATCATGGAAAACCAATCATAACACAATTTACATTAGGAGCATTGGCACTTTAGCACTGAATAGCAGTGAAAAAGTGAGCAGAGACACTAAACCAGCAAAAACAAAGTCCAGCATATCATCAAAAACAGGAGGTCATAAAGCAAAAAGACAGGGGAAACACACCAAAAGATGCCAGGTCTAACAGAATGTATGTGGCATTGGCCTTGCACTACAAGCTTTATAATGTTAATATGGATATTGATGTGTTTGTCGACAAAAATGAAATATCGTACTTATTAATAGGATCACCCGTTCTGAACTCCACATCTATCTCGACATGCAAGTACATGGTCAGGCAGGCCCTGCGTCTTAGGCCCGGGATTACTGATTGATGGGTCACAGGTAGGTGCATAGCTGGCATGCAAACACTCAGGTGGTATACAGTCTAAATATCGAATTTTAAATATCGATATGACAAAATATCGAGTTTTAAATATCGAGTGGACAGAATATCGACTGTCAAAAATATAGTGGTACAGAATATCGAAATGCAGGTAAGAAATATCGATTGTCATAATATCGAAGTTAGTAATATTGTCAGTCATAATATCGTTAAAAATATCGATTTTTTTTGTGTTGTAAATGTTAGTATATGTGTTAAAAGTATATATTATTTTTGGAATGTATGTTTGAATTTTTTAAAAGTAATGATTTTTATGTTAAATTATTTTTGCGTATTTTAGTTCTGTAGCGGGTTGTGGGTTTATAGGGGAATAGGGTGGGATGTAATTTAATTATAATATATTAATTAAGAATTGTTTTGAATTAATTAATTATATGTTAATTAATTTTTGCGTAATTTTATTCTGTAGCGGGTTGTGGGTTTATAGGGGAATAGGGTGGGAAGTAATTTAATGTAAATTAATTAATTAATAAATTAATTAATTAATATTTTTTTGTATTTAATAATTTATATTGCTAATTGAGTTAATTAATTAATTATTAATTAATTATAAATGTATTAATAATAATTAATAATGTATTGGTAAATATGTTAATTGTGTTTAAAAAGTTAATAATTAGTTATTAATTTGATATTAATTATTACTAATTAATTTGTTGATATGTTAATTGTGTACTTTTTTTAGGAGTGGGTTGATTGTTGATAGGGGAGTAGGGTGGGAAGTAATTTAATTTTTATTACAAATTTTAATATTTTTTATATAATATTTTTTTAAAGTTATTGTATAGTGTTAATTGTGTGAATTAATTTATATTTGATGGAAATTAATTTTATCGTTAATTTTTATTAGTTAATTAATTAATTGATAATTAATTATGTTAATTTATTAATTTTTTACAATATTGGTGGTGACGTTTATAGGGGAATATGGTGGGAGGTAAATTATTTTTTTTAAATTAATTAATTGTTAATTGATGTTAATTATACTGCAGGAGTGGGAATACTAAATTAATCCCCTACGCTATCCAACACTTTCCCTACTGTTATACTTCGTGGAGTGGGAATAGTAAATTATTCCCACCCGCTATCCAACACTTTCCCTACTGTTGCACTCGCTGGAGTGGGAATAGTAATTTTTAACCACCCGCTATCCAACACTTTCCCTACTGTTGCACTCGGTGGAGTGGGAATAGTAATTTTTACTCACCCGCTATCCAACACTTTCCCTACAGTTACACTCTTTGGAGTGGGAATAGTAATTTTTACCCTCCCACTATACAACACTTTCCCTACTGTTGCACTCACTGGAGTGGGAATAGTAATTTTTACCCTCCCGCTATCCAACACTTTCCCTACTGTTGCACTCACTGGAGTGGGAATAGTAAATTATTCCCACACTTTTTCCAACACTTTCCCTACTGTTGCACTTGCTGGAGTGGGAATAGTAATTTTTACCCACCCGCTATCCAACACTTTCCCTACTGTTACACTCGTTGGAGTGGGAATAGTAATTTTTACCCACCCGCTATCCAACACTTTCCATACTGTTGCACTCACTGGAGTGGGAATAGTAATTTTTACCTTCCCGCTATCCAACGCTTTCCCTACTGTTACACTTGTTGGAGTGGGAATAGTAATTTTATCCCCTACGCTATGCAATGTTTTCCCTACTGTTATAATTAATGTGGTGTGAAATATTATTTAAAAAAATAATAATTGTAATAATTTAATTTATTATATAGAAAATTAATGTTTATATTTATATTACAGGTTTATTTAGATATATATGTAATTATAATTTCAATTATGTTTTAACATTTTATAATTACATGTAATAATTATTTATTAATATTATTAAGTTAATATATATATATATATATATATATTTAAAAAATTAATTATGCATGTTTAATATTTGTTGACATTACATTTATTATTTATTAATTTTAACATTTTTTAAAATAATTTTAACTATGTTTTATTTATAATTTAATTAATTTTATATTATTTTTAAGACATTAAAAAAATTGATATTTTTGTATAACTATATTTTTAACAACAATATTTTGGTACTTACCTTTATGGAGATAGGAAGTCGATATTTTGGCCATCGATATTTTGGCGATGATATTCTGGTACCTCGATATTTTGACTGACGATATTATGTCAGTGATCCCACTCAGGTAGGAAACTCTTGATCAATTCCACAGAATAGGCACAGTTACATTACAATGGTAAGGGGAGATTGCCCCAATAAAGCAGACACTGTCGGTGGGGGATTGCGCTCCTATAAACACTATAATGTCAGATTCCACATGAGTTAGGAACACAGAGCCGATCAGGGCCTAGCACACGTAGTGATCACGTGCTCCCCATGCTGGACTTCTGAACACATTCACCACTGGCCATACTGTGTCCAAGCAGGTCAAGACCCATCTGTACTAACCACTGACCATTAATTTATGACCCTAAAGGTAGGAACCAACATTTCTCATCATATATCATAAGCGGATAACCTTTTACAGCTGCTGTAATATTACATCTAAAGAAGCCTCATACACAATGTAAATTGAGACAGGCTTCAGACCTCATGCCTGTAACTGTTGTCGCCGGCTGAACTGTTTAATTAAACAAACTGTTCCTGTTTTGCCAAATGCCTCTTGTCTTGTGTTTTTTAAGGAAAGGCAATTCAAGCAACATTTTGGCAAGCCAGCCTAGGAGGATTGGGACCTCATACCCGACTGCAGTTGAAGGAAGTTGACCCTGCCTGGACAGATTCACCCTGCGCAACGAGAAGGGTGGGCAGACACTGCAATTGATTGGAAGTTCTGTTGATTCCCCAGAGCTGAGGTCCATCCTGAAGCAGCCGTCACAGAGGGTAAGACACTACATCCGGACCTAACATAGTATAAAGGATTTGGCGCATGGCAAACTAGGGAGAAGCATAAAAACATAACCTGAGCGCCATGACACTGACAGTGTCTGGCATATTACCTATTTTATATGTCCCAACTGCATCAGTCGTAAGGCGGCCTCAGAATCCTTCCCGAGGAAGTCACCTTTGTTCGATAGCTGACTGCTAGCTTAGGTGAACATAGTGTAAAACTGTGTATAGCCCTTGATTACTCCCAGGATGCTGATTTTTGTGACAAAGCTAATCCTCATTGGGCGGAGTTGACACCTCAGTCTCATCGTTTTTTACTTCAACAGTTTTCCAGTGCAAAAATGTTTTTTTAATACCGTAGTATCTGGAAGGAGTGTGGATGGTTCATCTTGCTTGACCCCCAGGGCGCAACACATGTGTGGCCAAGAGGGGCCGGTGGATCCAGAGTATTACTAAACAGTGTCTATGATTACCACCTTTGTCTAGGAGCGGAGAGTGGCAGTTTATCCAGCTCACTTAGAAACGTGTTCCACCATAGTCTTCTCTTGCTAGAGGATAAATTGCAATGAAAAACTACATTTTTTGACAAAGTAATTTTTTTGTCTACAGTTATTGAAATTTATCATTGTATGTGTTATTGTCTGTGATGAAATTGCCTTGCTTGTCTTTGAAAACTATAACGCATGACAATTTGAGTTTACACAGGTTTTATTCTAACATATACCATATTCGCCCTGTGTTACAATGCTACAAATGCAGGTTTATCTTGTATTATTGAAATTTCGTTCAAACTGTTTTGATATCAAAAGCATATGCGCTGAGCTCATACTATGCAACTTGTAAGAGTGCACCACTTATAAATTGCCCCAACAATTCGACAAACCAAATTTTGACAACATTAATTGAATTGTATTATCCAAAATTACTAAAATTGTCATGGATCCCCACTAAAGCACATGGAGACTAGGTTCCCCAAACAAATAAAAAGACTTAATAAGTTTTTCCAAGAGTGGCATTTACACACAAAGGCACACACATTTCCATGGCCTAAGGAGGGAACATTTGACATCAACACAGTTGAGCACACTAAAACACATATAAAAACAGATATAAGGGTCAGAAAAGAAACAAAGGGCAGGCAGTGTTAGAATTGTAGGCTATCTTTGAAGAGGTTGTCGGAAGCTGGCTCTGTATATACTATACTAAAGTGAGGTATAGTGTGCACAGAGTCCAGTGGAACCCCAAAGGTAGGCAGAGGTAAAAGTAGAGAGCACCTTACTCTCTATTTGTGGTAGTGTGGTCGAGCAGTAAGGCTGTATCAGAGGGTAGTGTTAAGCATTTGTTGTACACACTCAATCAGCAAATGATATCACACACTCAAAGACTGAACTTCAGACCAATTGGTTTTGTATAAAAATATTCTTTTAGGTATTTTATTTTCTAGAACCAAGCAAGCCTGGCACAGGTAAGCAATAAGTACTTTACAGTAGTAATGCAGTTTGTAAACAGTTTGAATTGCAATTGTATATGGACTTTTATTTGATTACAGTAGAGCTACTAGTAATGCAATGCTTTTGGTATATTGTACATATACTTTGTATTGGGTCTTCAGTAGAATGCCAAGTAGATTACTTTACAGATTACTTTTCTTACACAGTGCAGTATATTTCCTGTAAACAGGTTAGTAAAAGCGTTTTTGTTATTTAGTTACCGGTTTAAAAAGTTTTCATAGATTTTCCAACTCCACACTTAGAAACTTTTCACAGAAAAACAGTCAATGTTATCCTATGGAGGAAAATAAGGTTATCGGTTCAAAGGTAAGTATTCAGTGGTGGGAGTAGGTATTCTGGGGTTAGACTCAGGGGTCCCCCAGGGTCAAGGATGCACTCTTGTCACACCCTCAGCGGCACTAGGGTGGCCGGGTGCAGAGTGCTGAGGTCCAATGTTATCCAATGGGGGATAGGTGGCCTCCGGTTGGTGGCTTCTTATGAGCAGGCCACGGGTTTGTGAGAGCAAAGCTCCTGGAGCTAAGCTCAGGGCAAATGGGGGTTCAAGCCAGCACAAAAGATGCACCCTCAGCGGCACTGGGTCAGCCGGGTGCAGAGTACTGTTTTGGAGTCGGGCGCCCCGTAGCTTTCAATGGGGAGTCTCTGGTTTGCAAACAGGGGTGCCTTTTAGGGTCGGATCTTCTTACCAGCTCCTGGTCGCGGTTTGGGGGACCTTCCGGTTTGAGGATGCAGGCGTCGGCTGGAGACTTGAGGCAGGTCAAGGGTCACCGGATCTTGGGTCAGGATCGCCGAGGAGACCTCCTCTTGGTCTTGGGCCACTCGAACTCGGGCCGTGGGCATCGGGTGCAGAGTGGTGCAAACTTGCGGATCCTGCCAGAGCTGGAGTCTGTTGGTGAACAAATCTGGTGTTCACGGGAGACAGAGTCTTTTCTTTTGAAGGCAGGGCAGGTCCTCTGGGTTCTTGAGGCTGATGGCTGCAGGACCCACCGGGGTTTCACTTCTGCAGGTTCGAGGTGGGGACAGGCTGGTAGGGCCAAGTCAGTGGGTGGCCTCATCTTGTTAGCTTCGGCACAGCTGTTCGGTCCTTCTTCTTCTTTTCTTCTTCTGGTTTCTTGTCTGAGGAAGCAAGGTTCAGGGGTGCCCCTAAATACTAGATTTAGGGGATTTACAGGTAGGTAAAAATGTTGGGACCAATGGGTCCCTTCCCTGGGGTGGGTACACCCCCTATTATGCCATCCTCCAGTGGGAGGGGGGCATAAGCCTCACCCTGGTTGGCTGGGTCACCCCATCTGTAAGATGGCGGGGACTGAGAGTTGTGCTTCACCTCGCCTCCCCCACCTGAGGGGTGGGGTTGGCAGAGGTGAGCACACCTCTCTTCTGCACTTGTTTTTCCTGCCAGTTCTCCCACCCAAAGTGGGGGTCAGAACCAGTGGGGACCAGTTGCTGAAAGCAGCAAGTGGCCTGGGGAAGCTCACAAAGGCGACAAGCCTTTGAAGCTTCCCCTTCGTGGACCCTGCCCATCCTGGGGGAGGACACTTGGCACCTCGTCCCAGGATGTGCATTGTTTCAGGCCCCCGAGAGCAGCAGGCTCTTGACCCAGGGATCCAGAAACATGTCTGGTGGTGGCAGCTGAAAGCAGCCTCTCAGCCTGGACACTAGTGGTAGGTCGTTTTTCAGGGGGCATCTCTAAGATGCCCTCTGTGTGCATTTTTCATTAAATCCCACACTGGCATCAGTGTGGGTTTAATGTGCTGAGAAGTTTGATACCAAACTTGAAGCAGGGTCTAGTTTTAACATATCATTCATTACCTATTTCTGTCCTACATCTGAAACATGAGAGTCTTAAATGGCCCTGCCAGCCAAATGTGTAGGACTTTGCTAAATTGCCCATACTGTCTTAAATCATTCACTGAAAATTGTAGGCCTTATGCCTCCCTAGTAAGATTGCAGATGTCCCTCTTACCAAGGCTATGAACTCAGCCACTGTCTTTTTGGTAAACAAGTCCCCAAGCACCCACTGCCCGCCTCTGTCCTCGATGTGCACTTCTGTCCTGCACATCATGATGATATAGCAAAAATAAGAAACATCCGTTAGTTAGAGGAACACGATTGGGTAAGAAATGGGTGGGGGCTAGCTGGAACATTGCATTTCTTCACATCTGATGTTTTTCTGCTAGCTTTAGAAATTAAGACAGAACTTGACTAAACAAATGACCTATAACCTTTTGTAATCTTCTGTTTTCTTATAAATTTCCGAGAAATTACGCAAATTGTTTTCGATAAATGTACAAATTTTGGTATGATGGACGATCAAACATCTGTCATAATCAGGACTTGTGGTCAGCAGTTCCTCATTAAAATAGTATAAGAGAGCTGCCCCAGACTATTCAACGGGACCACCTCGCACAGTGAACTCATGGGTCACAACGCGTGTGGGTTCCCGCTTAATCGTTTTATCTAGCATTGTTTGCTGCGGTTGTAATGCTTATTGTATTTTGAAATTCATTCTCTTTCTCTCTCTCTCTTTCCTTTGCATTGCCGTGATTTTAAAGCTTACTAGATTGCATGTTTTTGCTCTTCATCTAAAATGAGTCTCTGACACTTGTTACTTACTAGATTGCTCAGAGTTATTTCTGACTAAAGATGAGTCTCTTTGACATTGATTGTTTAAATTGTTTTTGAATAAATGGTGCCACTCTTGACTCACTTCCTGCATTTCACATGTGTGTCTTCTTGTTTTAGATAGCACATTTGTGCAGTGACTTCTAGGGTAGAAATTACCCTCTAACAGCTGGCGACCACGAAGGGACGTGCATAGAATTTCCAGCCTGCAAGGAGAGGGAACTTTTCCCTGTGGCAGCGGCCGGAGAATGCGCCTCGGTGTCTCTTCCTGACTGAACAGCCACGCACACGGGTAAGTCAAAGAGCTTTTGTTTTTTTCTCTTTGCCTTGCCCAAGTGTGAGGTCTGGCTGTGGTCGGTTGAGGACCTGTAGGTGTGATACTACCCAAGCCACAGTTCCATGCTGACTGGTGTCTTGCCACGTCAAACAACCCTTTTTAAAAACTGACACATGTATGCAGGCACTGAGCCAGGATTTATTGTTAGATTTTGACGGTTGTGGTTTTTGGTTTTCCCGTGCACAGGTTTTCATATTAGATATTCTCTTCATATCGCCTGTTTAAGCAAGATAGGGATCGCCTGTCTCATTGATCTGTCAGTGGGACATGTCATGCGAGTAGATAGGACAGGAAAATGTCAGATCTCTCATGAGTCTAGAGACATGCTACGGTATCTTCTTCGATAACTGATGCAAAAGAGTCATGCACCTATTTTAAATTAGTATAGAAAGGCAAGGGGAATATCGCCTTGCATCTCCCAGCTCTTGTGGGTTCTGAAAGGGTCAGAACTCCTACAAGTATTCGTCAGCCCACGTCTGGTGGCTGCCAAGGGAGTTTATAGTGCTAAGAAAGTATTAGAAATCTCCAGCCTCTGCAAGTGTTCGTCAGTCCACGTCTGTTGCCTGGCAAGGGAGTTTTTTTAGTGCTAAGCAGCATTAGAAAAATCCAGCTTCTAAAGAGTTAAAACAAGTTAACAGCTGATAGACAAAAATAAATAGCTTTATAATATCCTCGCATTTAGCGGAAAGTATTTCTAACTGTGTAGCAAAATAAAGGGGAAGTGCTTCACTTTCAAAAGCAGCTTCCTCTGTGGCTTCCGGTTTTCCCAGTGCGAAACAAAAATAAACGCTCCTTTTTATCAACATAACTTACACCGTACAAATTTGTTCTCTCTTTCTGTTTTCTGGTGAACAAAAGTGCTCAGTTTTGCTTTTAATTAATTGTGAAAGAATAGTCGACTTTTTAATTGTTGCATGGTAGCATAATTAGCTCGTGGTTTTTCTGTCTCCACATCTTCCACTGACTCTGCTGTGGATTTTCTTTTAAGAACGGTGCCTGGTGCATCTATTCAAATTGTGTTTCCCCTGTTTAGCGAGAAAAAATGTAGGTGTAAAACTGTATATGTATATATTGTGTGCATGTTGACCTGCTCCATTATGTTCTTATTCCATGTACACCGTGGTACTGCACCACCCGCCAGACCACTTTTAAGTTGTAATCTGGTGGGCGGGTGGCGGTGACTCTTGGTGGTGCAGGGGCACGGCGGTGGTGTGCTGCCTACCCCCGTGCCACCAAAAGTCAGAATCTGGTCGTAAGTGCATTTTGGATGTTTGCTCTATATTCTTGAGGAGTGAATTACCAGTCATCAGCAAATCTGAGATGCATATCTTTTCATTTCTTCTGGAAGCAGTGTCATCTTAACATAGTTATCAAGCAAAGCTTACTTAGCTTTGGTACCTACGCCATCAACAGTTGATTATTTGTGCAGGAGTCAGGGCCATGTAAGACAATTTTGCTTTACTTAAGTGCTCAGGAAAAGAAAATCTGACCAAACCAAACATTGAAATTGATGCAAGATATTGAGTGGGAGCATTTGCAAGCACCTATAGTGCTCTCAGCTGATTGACTTCCACATAGGTCAGTTGAAGTTCCGTGGCTCTACAAAATTCCTTTACTCCTATGACTGACAACAAGTTTGGCTCTGGCTCCTGCAGATGTGGACGTTATATTCAGTATTGCCATCTATTTTCGCATTTCTGACCTTCACTAAAGCTTGAAGTCATAGCTTTACAGTGAAATTAACCATAGGTGGCCAGGCACTCCTATAATGGCTGCTATCTTTCTTTAGGTGATAGAGAGTTTCTAATATTGATTGTAATTAAAACTCCTGAATTACCTCTGAAGATTTATAATCCTGCTGGTATTTCCACATATTCACTGCATCTGTGATTGTCAAGCACATGGCGCTTTTCTTAAAAGTCACATGGTTCTTCAGTCAGATGGTTTAGTTGTTGCAGTGAAATATTCAATGCTTGTTGTGGTCTGGTTATTTTTTTACTACTACAAGTAGTGAGGTCAAGGGACTAGAGACTCCTGGGTGATGCCTGAAGCTTTTAGGAGTTTCCACACATTTTATGAATCTTTGATTTTGAGATACATGGCACCTTTGCTTATGGCCATGTAGTTTTTCAGGTGGATGTTTTTTTAAACCTATCAAGCCCCTCTGTCATCAAACTGTACTGCAAGCTGTCATTGACAGACTACATGTAGGGTCAAAAATTCCCAAGGCAGAGTCCATGTGACATAATGCTTCCCATTTTCTTCTTCTGACCAATCATCTATGCTTCCTGTGCAGGAGATGTGTAGCATGAATCCCATGGAATGCTTTCGTGATTCTGTCTGTTGATAAATAAGAGAGCGCTCAGCTCTTTTTGTTACAAGAGGCCCTAGGTGGTTCTCCTTTCAACATAGATGACTACCAATTCCATGACAGTAAATGGCCTGATTTCCAGTTTGTGCCAGCTGACAGTTTTTTAGTGTAATCCTTTTACCTATGTCGTGGTGGCGAATGGTCTACCATATCTCTCTATGTAATTAATTTAGTCTGTCATGAGTGCGCTGCCTCATTGCCTCTACTTCGATGTTTCGAGCATAGGTAGTGCATGGGTATGCAAGCAGTGGGGTACCTATTGTTGGGGTTCCCCTTGTAAGTATGCAAAGCTTAAGTTTGAAGAGTGGTCCATAGGGTTTGTAGAAGTCAGATTGTCCATCTTCATTTTCCCTACCTATTCCCCTGGGCTGCTCTTAGCCACCTCTTCCCCACTCCAGAAACAACTGTAAAGCAAAGCTTATGCTTCGGGTTCAGAATCATATCCACAGCAGGAAAAATCTTTTATATTTACCTTCTCTGCACCAAGCCAGTTCCTGTGGCTTGGGAGAAGCAAAAATTAGATAGAAGATTGCAACCAAGGGCATGGCTAATGTTAAATATCTAAAAAAGCGATGGACTGCCTGCCCATCCTGTAGAGCCTGGGTCCGTAGCTGATCAAGAAGCAAAAGGCCAGATACAGTTGTATGGCACTATATCAAGAAAAACAATATTGACATACCAAAACATCGCCCAAAAATATTGACCATCTAAATGCCGTGACCCTATACTTCAACAGTAAAGACACAAATATTGACAACAAAAACAATGCTGAAAAATAAAACATCAAAAACAAAAATCAAGAAAACTAAGAAAACATAACATCAGTTATGAAAAACTGAGGGGCATATTAGCAAGGGCGTTATCGCCGCTTTAGCGGCACTTTTTGCTGCTAAAGCGGCGATATTGTTAACGCCCTATTAGCAAGCTGTCGCTAACAGCTGTTAGCGACAGCTTAATGGTGAAAGCGGCCGTTTTGGGTGCCGCTTTGCATGTCAGCGATATTTATCGCTAATGACATGCAAAGTAGGCGTTCCCAACCAAAAGTCAACAGAAACAGCCGCTAACACAACTACCCCCTATTAGCAATGCGGCCCCGGACCCGGGTAGCGATGACAAAAGTCGCGCTAACCGCGGTCATCGCTGGTATTTTTACACCTGCTCCAAACAGTACTTACCCATCTTCACAATGGGAGGTTGATTGTGGGACTGAGTCCACCGTGGCATATCATCAAGCATTCCCCTATCGCTGCCCTATTATCGCTGGATTCCATGCAATTAACTGGCATTCCGCCGCTATCGCTGGATTAATTATCGCCTTGGAGATACGCGTTGCTAATAACGCGCTATTTCGGCAATGAAATCCAGCGATAGCCGGCGATAAAAAAATAAGCGCAAAGCGTTGCTAATATGCCCCAAAATTCGAACACCAGAAAATTGATATCATTCAAACAAACATACAGTATTTCAATGAAAATATATGTACATATAAAAATAACTATACAAAAGATCAATATACATTATGAATAAATAAAATGCACCAGTATTGAGCAATATGATTGCAAGTTACATAGAAGTGTAGGGTGTCCGTGCCAGGCATGCTACAGCGAAAACAATTTGAAGTGGCCCTTGGACCCCTTTTATGCAGCTATTGTGCTATATAGTATAAAAACCATACAAGGTTTTAAAGGAGTGGGCCATAAGCCTGGAAACTTTCAAGATGCTCTGAGCAAGCAAATTGGTGCGCCTTATTTGAGTGACAGACACATTGCAGTGCAATTGACCTGACTAATTAGCAGACAAAGCCTCAAATTTGTTTGGTGTATTCTTCTGACTCATCAGAATTAAATAAAAAGTATGACTATAACCACTTCTTGATTCTTTGACAAAGTCCTGTAGAAATTCATTGCCAACCATGCCGATTTCACTAAGAGTAAGACGTGATATTCTTAGGATATACCAGGAGAGTCTAAAACCATGTATGTTTGAAATAGACCATGTCAATCAAGCCTTTACTAGGCACAATCACTTGCGAAAAGATTTGATACTCCAGAAATAAGTCATTTAGGCCCCAGTGTCCTAACCCAGCCACTGCTGAGAGTCTTAAAATAAATGCAGAGATGTAGTAGTACCAAAAGATGGAAGTGCAAGCCCACCCATGCTACATGAAAGCTGCTGGTATCTTATAGCACATCAAGGTTTTTTTAAATTGCGAAATGAATTTCTGCCAGCTGCTTTCAACTTTTTTGAAGAAGCTCTTATAGAGATACAAGGGAATAGATCTGGTGAAAAGTGTTTGCACTGTTGAATCGACTTCTTAAGACAGATGTTAGATTTTATTGGGCTAGGTGCCTAATGTTCGAGATGATGTCATAGGAACCTTTTTCGTTTCCATAACTACTGAAAGACTGGTGATTGCGCGTGCATGGCTTCAGAAAAAGGCCCCTGGTCATCTAACATGATGGCAGGAGTTTATATTCCTTTTTGGGTTTGTATTCCCTTGTTTTTGAAACTGGCGGTTATACAGTATCATCCTTCACGCAGCAAGTTGAGAAAAATCTAGGAGCTGGGTAGGCCGGATTTGCGGATGTTACGCCTGATTACTCATTGGAAATATGAAGGTGTATGGTTTTCATGTGTTGCCATTTATTCTCTACATCTTCTTTGGCTAATGTATTATGTTGTCTGACTTCACTTACGCCCAAGCTACGGATATAATATTAATGATGTATACGTCAAGATGCTTTTTGAGATATTTGTTTCGCTGCATTGAAGCTGCTCTTTTGTCTTTTTTTTTATATCCTTTCAATAACAAAAGAGACTACATTGTCCATTCCGCAATGTTCTTTAACTGGCTTAGGGTGGTTGTGGCTGCAGCTAAGGTGCTTTCTCCTTGAGACTGGTGGCTTTCATGTCACGTTAATCTTTTATTTTATTCATGTATTCCTGATCTGCTTTCTGATGGGTGTCCCTAAGGCTAGGACATGAACAGGCCCATTCAATAGTGGAATGCAGTCATCATTGCTCATCTATTTCTCTTCTGATATAATGATGTCAGGGAAGATTGGTGGATCTCGTATCTACTCTAAACGTAGAGGGAGTAAAATAATTTAGGATGATTTAATTTATTTTAAAAGGAAAGAATAGGAGAGGATAGAGGTTTATTAATAATAACGTTTTTTGAACAGTTCCATTTGTAGTCGGTTTTTGGAGAAGTTGAAATCTGAAATTAGTTGCAGTTGAATCAGTAGGTTAATTTAAAAATGAACTTTAATGTAATTGAAAGTTATACCACTAAATGTATTTTCTTTCCATTTTCTACCTAACCTAATCACAAGGTGTTTTAAGGTTGATACAGATGCCAATTTCTTTTTTTTAATTTGGGACAGGTTGCATTTAGCTGAAAATAATATCAATTCTTTATAATAGAGCCTCACAATTTAGTTTTTTTTTCAGTTCAATAGTGATGGTTTGGTCGAGCACTCTAATAAGCAAGTTTAAATTGGACAAAGTGTGTGTGTCTTCTGCAGCATAGTTCCTGCAATGGCCTTCACATTCATTTCTTTAGTAGTGAACGTAGGCATGATGTCTGGCTGAAATCCCTTCTGGGGTGATGATCTTGGAGAGCATGTTGTGAATTCATTGCACATCCAATGGTTAGTCGATCAGATGGCCGAACAGACTGCTTCCAGGTCACCACAATCAACAACTACATCACTGATGCCTATGGCATATCACTAGAACATTCCGTTGTTCTCATACTTGTCTAAGCTCAAATGCATAGAATAACAATGTAGTTCTCTGGCAATATTCATTCCCACTCAAGGTCCATGACAAATCTGCCTTTGTCCACATCTCCTTACTTCTAGCAGTCTATACAATCTCAGTAGCTTGGCCAGATTGTGAAATATGTTGCAGATGTTTGTAACAATGTGGAGTGTATGAGTTGAAAACAACAGTTCCTAACTTGATGCACACATTTGCTTGTCTTACCCAGCAAATGATAGGTGACCTGAGTAAATCTGGGAAAGGAGAGTTGTGTCTAAATGACTCCAGAGGAGTTTATAGAAGGTTACACAACTAGGTGTGTAGATCAATTAAGTGAGGGCTCTATGTATGAAGATTCTAATATGAGGGGAGTGGTGATAGGTGAAATGGAAACGCACACAGTATCTGACAAAATGGCAAATCAGGGAGCTAATCCTGACCTGCACACACTAGTATTGAATACTGTTGACTAAGACTATGTTTTCTCATTGGAATATAACAATATTCCTTATACTTGTGGAAAAACTGGTTAAATAGCAAATAGTGACTATTTGCAAAGTCATTTTAGTCCAGCAAATCAGTCCCTTGGTAAGTTCATTCTAGCGTGCACTCCAAAACTGGCTAGCTAACTTTTTATGGCTCACAAAGCTAAAGGTTGGTAGTGTGACTGCATTATGTTTTAGCTGATAAGTGCAGTAGCCTGAGTACCAAATCCAAAAGCATAGAGACGGGAGGGTCTGGGGCTCTGGTTGGAACTGGCATTCTAGTGACCACACTCTTTTAAATTCTGGCTGGGATTTTCATCAAAATCCCAGCCAGAATTAAAAAGAGTGTGGTTGCTAGCATGCCTGTTCCAACCACAGTTGTCCAGAAATGGGTGTGATGAAGTAAACTGAAACAACGGTCTAGGTGCAGTAAAAATCCAAATAAAGCACCAATCTCAGAAAGTCCCTTTCAGGTTGGGAGACCTTTCCCACTATCAGCTAAGTTGGTGGATTTCCATGCAACTTAGTCAGTGGGTGTTCCTTCTGAGCCATTCCAGAAGCATGTGCGGGCATTAAGAAGAATCTTATAGTTTCTTCCAAAGAAGAACAGATAATACAAGCTTGAATTCCAGGGCAGCATAATCAGGTAGCACAAGCTGGATGTTAAATCAGGCAGGCCTTCGGCTGTCATGGCAGGAGAAAAGGATGAGCAGGCAGTGCACCACAGTCGATAGCGATCATGACTTTCCAAGCTATTCTTCTGACTTCTGATGGCAGCATGAGAGAGGCCTCCAAGGCTAAAAAAGGAACAGGTAGAAGCATAGCATTTTCCTCTTCCCTGTCTGATAGAAACACTTGAGAGCACACACCCCTTAGGGCCTCAGGACCCTGCATAACTTTCCATCTCCAAGAAGACTGCCAAGTTGTTAGAGCAAATCTCCAGGGACAGATGAATGTTCAGTGTAATAGTTACTAGGCCTACCTACCTAAGGAAGCACCCACCACCTTGGATATTGATGTGTTGAGGTCTGAAGCTATTATGAATATGTACAGAACAAAACTGGATGCCACACCCTGATCCACTTCATTGTCTATGTTTCTTGCGATGAGGCCTACCATTAAGTTTGGTTGATTCAGACCAGTATGTTTTTTGTGATGCTACCTGGCCATGGATCTACCCTGAAAAAAATGTGGACCCTTCCCCAATACAGAGCGAGTGGTTTGGCAACAGAGAAATGGCTTCCTTCTTCTGAATATCCTGAAATAGTGAGGCCCTCTTCGACATACAAACACTCCCCGTGGAGTAGATGGAATGACAAACAGTGGAAGAGCTGGAAATACAAATCAAACTAAGTTCCCCCTACTTTGAAGATAACGTACCCCTATAGACATCTCTCTTGCCATATCAGAGGAGGCATAACTTACATACTGTAAATACTACTTATTTGCCCTGCAGAATAGAATTTGGATCGAGACACTGTCGTGAAAAGTTCATTCCTTCATCTTAAAGCAGATGTAGTAGCTGACTGGATGCCTCCGCTCCACCAACCTGAAGTCAATGAAACTTAATTAGACACTCTCAGTACCCACATCTGCATTGGCCTAGTCGAAACATAGTTGCTTCCTTCAGAAGCTGTCATTCGCAAGGTACAACACAAAATAAGTTTTTATGATAAAAGTAACTGATTTTGAAGGTTTTTGGGCAATCAGGATAACCTTGAGTCAAATATGTTTCTATCTTCTTGACTTGTTTTGTTCGAGAGACCTGCCCAACTAATGCAGTGTTTTTTGAGAAATGTTTTCACCAGTGATTGACTTTAATGTCTGCCTAGAATAAAGTATATTCTAAGGCTCAACGTATAAATTGGCTTTGGTGGTTGTTTATTTGTGAGCCAAGTTCCCTTTACCAAGAGAATAATCTAGTAAATATTTTTGTTTTGATTACATAGCCCTATGTTCTCTGGATAAAATGTTCCATCTTGTAAACTGTTTTGAATTGTTGTTATGAAATGTTTATAGTGACATCCTGCAGAGTTCAGGGTTGGCTTTGGAAAAGGTAGCAATACTTTGATTCAAGAATGCCTTACATATTTCAACCTTTTCTGTGTGCAAAATAAGCAATGTATGGGTACGGTGGAAACATCGAAATATTGCATTGCAGTTCATCCCTCCCACCCACCCCACTGCTACCAGACCAGAGAGCACGTTTTAAATTTGAAAATTCGCAAAAAAGGTGCAGTGTTCTAACTTTGCACCACTTAGACCACCAAAAGCTGGACTTATCTACAAAAAAGTTTGAAATGTCAGTCTATTGTGCAGAGTCATTAAATTACAGCATTTACAACCAGCCCATTTCCCTGCTTTCAATTTCAAGGAGAAAGGTGAAAATCAAAGCCACTTTTATCCGAAACTAGTAAAATGTACTTCACAATAATTAAATCGTTGCAACGGGAGCCATCGTTAAAATTATCTGCACGTAGCACTGAAAGCCCAAGAGTATCTGACTTTTTGATTGGTAGAGTAGGCAGAATGTGTTTAAAAGTTCTTGTATTTTGTTATATAACTTTCAGAATATATTGTGCTTGAAGTTTTAATGATGGCCTTGTAAATTACACTCGCTTCTTTCACCCCCTTCTTCCCTAGCAACTCTTCCGTCTCCTTCTCAATGACTTCATGTTGCCCATCTCTCAACAACCCAATACCCTCATGTGTACTTCATCCTCTTCTCTCCCCGCCCTGTTTTTAGGTGACACGGTTTAGAAGCGGACTCGATAACAGGTTTTTGTGTGATTACTATAAACCATGCATACTCTAGCTCACACACGCACACACATACACCCAGCACAAATACACTCACCCATTCACAGCATGCATACACACACAAATACACAAACATGCACTCATACACACACCCATGCACTCAACATTGCCAAAAAAAAAACGTACCGGACCGCAGCGTGATCTTGGGTGCGAAGCCTCTGTTGTTTCCTGGAGGAAGGGATGGACGAAAGATCCTGCCACTTCCTCTCATTGGTTGACCTTGTGAAAGAACCTAGCCAAGAAACAAGGGCGGGTTCACCAATTGGGGTGAAGGCCACCTCTACTGGTAGAAAAGAAAAATTTATTTTCTTGTGTCCCCTCACTCACCCAGGGTTGCCCCTAGGTGACATGCTTCATCATTGGGGCCATCCCAAACATCTACTGATTGGGGCGTGCTGCGACTTGCGGATTTACGTAGGAGCACTTACCTTGTGAGGCTATGTGTCGTGCAGTGTGGGGGGAGTGGTGTAAGTGATGTTTTAAAAATTACCTAACTAGTGAGCTATTGTTTTATTCCTGCTCCTAGTTGGTAGGGATAAAAAGGGGGTTAATAAAAGGGAAATGTAACTGTTATGTAATTATAATCCCTTGTATTATGTCAACATGTTTCAAGGTATCCCCTAAACCTTTTCTTCAGGACAACAAAGGGACCAGCCCTTTGTGTACCACTCCGTGCCAGACCTATAATAAAGTGAAGTGAAAAATTATTAATGCACACCTATTGTGTGAGCATTGGGAAAAATATATACATACGGTTGCTTCTGAACACGTAGTAACTGTCATTGGGAAGCAAAATGCAAATTAATACATACTGCCTGCCCACCGTTCTTGTGGGTAGGTAAAGGCGTTACGCTGCGCGTAAAAGAAGGTACTTCATACTATGGTGTAAGTGCCCTTGAAAGCAAACTTAGTTAGTGCTCAGATCTTGTGTGGGTACTACTACACATGATACCTTAATTGTGAGCAGGCAAGGTTGAAAAGACATAATTTAAAAACACTTGTAGTCAAGGACAAAAAAACAGGACACAACATGTAACATAAAATCAATTTCTTTTTGAAACATACTTATTTTTTGGCAAAAGTGCGCCTCATGGTCTGTCTGGGTGGAGGGGCCTGTAGAAACCCTATATTATAATAATAGACAAAGGAATGAGATAATGAGGATTTGTTATAAGCCACTCATTGCTTGTGCCTTCCTATGACTGGTTTAGAAGAGCAAATGGAATTTAGTGAAAAAGGCAAGTAAAGTTATGTAAATTCCTGTAGAGAGAAAAAAATTGATGATGTCCTGTAGGAAGAAAAAAGTCTTACTGTGCTCAGCAACCCTCCGTCAATACGACCTATTCAGTCCCAAGGCAGACCGCATCTTAGCGTGTCTTTGCCTTAGTGCCGGTATAAGTAGTCTGAAAAACAGCCGAGTCATTCTCTCGTGCTGTTAGAGACTAGAGCGTGTAAAGCGTAGTCTCGTATTGTGGTGTAAACGGTCCACCATGTTGTTGGTATTTTATGAAATGGGGGTGTGATTTTTGAAAGTCTAAATTACTAATTAGAGTGCAGGAGTACCTTATACGAAAAAGAAGGACGCCCGGTATTTTGTCAAAATAGGTTGGGGTCAGTATCGAACCCTGGTCACAGGGAGACTGTGAGTTTCTTAAATGGCGGCCATATTGGAATGGTCAAAAAACAATAAACAGAAAAAGAAAAGGAAAAAGGCTAGGGATGTTTGGTCATACTGCCTTCAATTTTATCAAAAAATGAGGTAGAGGATTTCATTGCCTTTGTTCTTGATTTAGATTTTCATAAAATGCCGTTAAGAAACATGCCAGGCGGGGTTTTTTTTATTTATTTATTCTCAGATATCGGGGTTAATTTATCTAGTGAAATGGCCCGATGGTATATTCTCGTTCGAACCTCTAATTTGATGAAAATGGGGTTGTGATTTTAGAAAGTCTAAATTAATAATTTGAGTGCAAGAGTACCTCGTACTATAATAAGAGGACGCCCGGTATTTTGTCAAAAATAGGTTGGGTCAGTATCGAACCCTGTTCAAAGGGACACCATGAGTTTCTTAAATGGCGGCCATATTGGAATGGTCAAAAAAACAATAAACAGAACATGAAGGAAGAAATACACACCTTAGAGGTCAAACTTAAGACTTTCCAGACACCAACAGAATTAAAAAACGATTAGATGAGCTTAACAAGACCATGACAGAATTTGAGATGACACTGAAAGAGACCAAAAATGAAAAGTTTAAGAAAGATGGTAAAAACTTCAGCCACGAGAAGGCCTACCCTTACATCAGGGATGACTATCACCTGTCAGGGAGGAACCCTGGATATAACACAGACACAGATGGGTCGGACACTAGCTCAAATGACTCTGACAGTAGTTATGGGCATAGAAACAACACAAGAGGCCGCCGAAATTTCAGAGGGAGGTTGAGAAATAGAGGAGGACAAGGAGGCTACGGTTGGCCCCCTACCAACCACCACCTTTCCCAGCACCACCTTACTTCTACGGCCCTCCACAATACCAACCACAACCGTATTCCTACTGGGAGACAGCCCCCAAGCAGAATATTCACCGGTTCCTTTTTTAGGACGAGGCAGAGGGGCTCAAAGAAGCAAGACGAAAAGAGGGCAGCAGGTACAATGGGCACAACCTTTGGAGTCAGCACGGAGTCACACGAGGAGTATGGGCCCACCGACTCTACCGAGCACCAGCAACAACCGAGTATAGTTGTAAACTTATCAGGAACCACTCTATCTACAATACAACTAGCTGTTTTGGAGAAAGTATTGGGTTTCGTGCCTACCCCAACATTGGACAAATTCCTACTAAACTGTGAGCTGAACGAATTCATCAGGAAAATAAAATTGCGTTTTTTTTTCGAAAATAAAGAAACAAGTGATATACATAAAGGAGACACTGGCCTATACCGAAAGTCAACATTTACACCACCTTCGGCCACCCTACCAGTGGAATTACTGGCTTTTGAGAAGGCGGTCTTGAGGGAAGTTGGAGAGATGGACCCAACCACCATGAGAACATTCCATAATACGACGAAAGAGGAACAGGAAGCCATTAAAATTCTGGCCAACAATAAGGACATAACCATAAAACCGGCAGACAAGGGCGGAGGGATTGTCTTACAGAGTACAGGAGCATACCGCCAAGAATGCCTCAGACTCCTCTCGGATGAAAGAAACTATAGACGCATCAGAGAGGATCCTACAGAACGGATCAGGATTGGAATTACAAGCATGATAGAGGAAGCACTCGCCCATGATTGGGTAACCAAGAAGGAAGGGGAATTTATGATCAACACCCACCGACAGTACCCTACTTCTACACAATCCCGAAGATTCATAAGTCAGTAGTAAAACCACCAGGCTGACCCATTGTTTCCGGGATCGGATCCATCCTGGAACCACTTTCTAAATTTGCAGATGCCTTCCTACGTCCACTGATACAGAACACTAACACCTACCTGAAGGACACCAAGGCAGTACTCTGCCTACTGAGAGATCTTCATTTTGATCCTACATGCAACATCCTGATTGGCCTAGATGTGGAAAGCCTTTATACAAGCTCACCACACAAAGCAACTATGGACATTCTAGAGGAAGTTCTATATGGATCAGCATGGCCCTACCACACACCACAACATGTGGTCCTAGAATGTTGTAAATGGGCTCTAACAGAGAACTACTTCCGTTTTGAAGAATCCCTTTTCCAACAACAACACGGTACCAGCATGGGCAGTACTTTCGCGCCAAGTGTGGCAGGTTTGTACGTTCATCATTTAGAGGAACAAAAGATCCTATCAGACCAAAACCCACATCACCAAAAGATTGTGATATGGAAGAGATACATCGACGATATCTTGGTGATATGGAAAGGTGACGAAACAGAGGCTAACATCTTCCTGGAATGGCTCAACCTACAGGACCCTTTCCTTAAATTCACCCACACAATGAGCAGGTCTGAGTTAGTCTTCCTTGACCTCAACATCTATGCAGTAGATGGCACACTCAAAACCACAACACATTTTAAACCAACTGCAAAAACTGCCTCTTACTGTACGATAGTTTCCACCCACGACATCTGAAAGAAAATTTACCATTTGGACAGTTTCTTAGACTTAGGAGAAACTGCACGGAAACATCGGATTATGACAAGCAGGCAAAAGACCTAGCAGAGAAACTGAAAAACGGAAATACCCTTCTAAAATCATTGCAAAGGCAAAGAAAAGAGCACGAAATAATCATAGAGATGCCCTTCTAGAAACGTATGAAAGACAGGAGAATGAGAAAGAGAAAAGACCCATCTGTATTACAACTTTCAGTGTAGCATCAGACAAAGTCGCAAAGGTAGTGAAGAAACATTGGCGGATTTTAAACAGTGGTACCTTGAACATACCAACACCGATGTTCTCACATAAGAGGGGTACAAATTTGAAGGATATACTGGTACACACCCGCCCGAAGCCCCAAGACAAAAGTAGACAACAAATACTCAGTACTTTACCAATGGGCCACCACCCGTGTGGTAACTGCAGTGTGTGCCATCTCACAACAACCACCAAAAGGGTCATTTTCAATACAGGAAAATCATGGGATTTGCGAAAATTCACCACTTGCAACACTATAGGAGTTGTGTATCTAATTACGTGCCACTGTGACCTACATTATGTGGGTATGACCACCAGGAAGGTGAGCACAAGAATCTGCGAACATCGGAGCAACATCCGATGCCACAGAGCACGTACCAGAATGACGGCACACTTCAACGAGAAACAACACACCCCAAATGACATGCGGTGGGTAGTGTTGGAACATATAAAACCCTGTGAAAATTTAGAACAGATACTACTAGAGAAAGAGCAAAGATGGGTTTTCAAATTACGCACGGATATTAGAGGTTTGAACGAGAATATACCATGGGGCCAATTCACTAGATAAATTAACCCTGATATCTGGAAACCCCACCTGGCATGTTTTTTAACGGCATGTTATGAAAATCAAAATCAAGAACAAAGGCACTGAACTCCTCTACCCCGTGTTTTTGATAACATTGAAGGCAGTATGACAAGAAACATCCCTAGCCTTTTCACTTTTTCCTTTTTCCTTTTCTGTTTATTGGTTTTTTTGACCATTCTAATATGGCCGCCATTTAAGAAACTCATGGTGTCCCTTTGAACAGGGTTCGATACTGACCCAACCTATTTTTGACAAAATACCGGGCGTCCTCTTATTCTAGTACGAGGTACTCTTGCACTCAAATTATTAATTTAGACTTTCTAAAATCACAACCCCTTTTTCATCAAATTAGAGGTTCGAACGAGAATATACCATCGGGCCATTTCACTAGATAAATTAACCCCGATATCTGAGAATAAATAAATTTAAAAACCCCGCCTGGCATGTTTCTTAACGGCATTTTATGAAAATCTAAATCAAGAACAAAGGCAATGAAATCCTCTACCTCGTTTTTTGATAAAAATTGAAGGCAGTATGACAAAACATCCCTAGCCTTTTTCCTTTTCTTTTTCTGTTTATTGTTTTTTTGACCATTCCAATATGGCCGCCATTTAAGAAACTCACAGTCTCCCTGTGACCAAGGTTCGATACTGACCCCAACCTATTTTGACAAAATACCGGGCGTCCTTCTTTTTCGTATAAGGTACTCCTGCACTCTAATTAGTAATTTAGACTTTCAAAATCACACCCCCATTTCATAAAATACCAACAACATGGTGGACCGTTTACACCACAATACGAGACTACGCTTTACACACTCTAGTCTCTAACAGCACGAGGGAATGACTCGGCTGTTTTTCAGACTACTTATACCGGCACTAAGACAAAGACACGCTAAGATGCGGTCTGCCTTGGGACTGAATAGGTCGTATTGACGGAGGGTTGCTGAGCACAGTAAGACTTTTTCTCCCTACAGGACATCATCAATTTTTTTCTCTCTACAGGAATTTACATAACTTTACTTGCCTTTTTCACTAAATTCCATTTGCTCTTTCTAAACCAGTCATAGGAAGGCACAAGCAATGAGTGGCTTATAACAAATCCTCATTATCTCATTCCTTTGTCTATTATTATAATATAGGGTTTCTACAGGCCCTTCCACCCAGACAGACCATGAGGCGCACTTTTGCCAAAAAATAAGTATGTTTCAAAAAGAAATTGATTTTATGTTACATGTTGTGTGTGTCCTGTTTTTTTGTCCTTGACTACAAGTGTTTTTAAATTATGTCTTTTCAACCTTACCTGCTCACAATTAAGGTATCATGTGTAGTAGTACCCACACAAGATCTGAGCACTAACTAAGTTTGCTTTCAAGGGCACTTACACCATAGTATGAAGTACCTTCTTTTACGCGCAGCGTAACGCTTTTACCTGCCCACAAGAACGGTGGGCAGGCAGTATGTATTAATTTGCATTTTGCTTTTTCTTCCCAATGACAGTTACTACGTGTTCAGAAGCAACCGTATGTATATATTTTTCCCAATGCTCACACAATAGGTGTGCATTAATAATTTTTACTTCACTTTATTATAGGTCCGGCACGGAGTGGTACACAAAGGGCTGGTCCCTTTGTTGTCCTGAAGAAAAGGTTTAGGGGATACCTTGAAACATGTTGACATAATACAAGGGATTATAATTACATAACAGTTACATTTCCCTTTTATTAACCCCTTTTTATCCCTACCAACTAGGAGCAGGAATAAAACAATAGCTCACTAGTTAGGTAATTTTTTAAAACATCACTTACACCACTCCCCCTACACTGCACGACACATAGCCTCACAAGGTAAGTGCTCCTGCGTAAATCCGCAAGTCGCAGCACGCCCCAATCAGTAGATGTTTGGGATGGCCCCAATGATGAAGCATGTCACCTAGGGGCAACCCTGGGTGAGTGAGGGGACACAAGAAAAGACATTTTTCTTTTCTACCAGTAGAGGTGGCCTTCACCCCAATTGGTGAACCCGCCCTTGTTTCTTGGCTAGGTTCTTTTGATCCGTCACCTACGGATTCTTTTTGATGTATTCTGATCACACAGGAGGGTGAACCTAGCCCAATCCTCCTCCTCCCCCTTTTTCTGATTGACCTTGTGAAAGGTCAGTGAATGAGAGGAGGACCTTCCATTCGATTCACAGAGTAGGATGGGGTCAGTGAAAGTTACTGACCTCACCCCACTCTGTGACGTGTGTCACTGATTGACATTCAGCCCTGTGCAGGGCCCTGGCAAAGAGCTGGGCCGGCCCTGGGGGGAGGGGGGAGGGGGGGGCAGAGCTGGCAGCTTGTGGAAAGCTTTGTGCCACTTTTGTTGCTGGGGGCAGAAATTTAAAAAACTGCCAAACCGGCTCCCGGTAACAAAAACGACCCCCAGGGGTCTAAAGCCGGCCCCCACCCTGGCGACCCACAGGGGAAACACCCAGTGCCCGCTAAGGCCAGTCCGGCCATGGCTCTGGGTAAATCAGGGATTAAACCTGAAGTGCCCAGGTCAGACTCTATCAGTGATGCTCCCCTTGTCATGAGGGGGAGTCTCACAGAAGATTTTTCCTGGCTGAGTATGTCATACCCACCGGTGTGAAATCTTGAGCCCAGCAAATTTGGCTCAGACAGCCAGGCGCCTGCGCATTTATTAGATATAGAGCGCCGGGCTGCTTGACCCACACATGAAGAGTGTCTGTCAGGCTGACCTTTGCTCATCCTGACAGACACTCTTCATGCATTGGAAAAAGGTGGAAGGGTAGGGCCCCTCTGCTCTTAATGATAGGCCAATCCTGGCTAAACTAATGATTACATCCTCATCTGTTTCCTTGTCCTATTCCTTAGTCCTTGAGGGTTAATTCGTCGTAGTCCTAAATCTATATTCTGTGTCTAAGATAATAGAATGCTTCTCCCTATAAACAACGCCACTTTTATTAGTACATTCTGTTCTTTATTTCCTAGCAATGTCAGCTCAGGAAAGCTGGACCGCCTTTGTTCCTGAGCCCTGCAGTTTGTGCTCTCTTTTTGGAAATTAAACCATTTGGTGCAGGTCCCATTTTAACTGCAGAGCACGCTCAGCAGGATGTGCAGAGGACTGCAAGATTTGTTTCTGCCCATCCCAATAAGACTCAGGAGCACAATAGAATGCTTTTTCACTCTAGTCTATGAGGAAGGTAAAGATTAGAGAATAGGAGGGAGAAAGAGTTACCTGTTTCCCTGCAGGTAGAAGACATCCAGTAAGTCTCTTTTTCTTTTCTGAAAAAGAATAGTTACTAGGGTTAAAGTGTCTGTGTTAGCAGTGGCTACTTATCGACCTAGCACCACACATGGCCCACCACTGGTATTGCAACACCATCCCATAGAAAATAATGGATGCTAGGAATTAAATGTAAACCCCATAGGACATATTGTTAATTTCAATTATATTATTTCACGTAGTTAAAAATGTAAATGTAAATTAATCTAATTTAATGTTAAACAAATATCAAATTTGTCCATATTTTTAATTTAATTATAAAATATATTAATTACTTTTTAAAGATTGTGTGTGAGAATACATTATATTACTGTATAATAAAATAAAATAAAAAATTGTACTTTAGGTGGGAATTTCTTTTTAATTTAACCATGAGAAAATAATTGAAAAGTAAATTGGTATATTTTAAATAATTTAATTTTCAATTCAAAATTTTAGTTACTAGTGCTGTAACATTGTTCTTTAGTTCTACACCTACAATAAATGTACACAAATAAGTTGTATTAAAATTTACCATAACATTATTCTTCCAAACTTTTTCTAAGTTGAAAAACATTTCTACTTTCCTTATATTTTACTATGTGGTGATATCTGCCCTGTTTTCACTTTTCTCTGTACTTTACCATGCAGAGATCTCCGCCCTGACTGTGGAGATCTCCCTATGGTAAATCTCGGCAACCTTTCTCTATATACCTATACTGTGCCATATAGAGAGCCCCACCTGGACTGCGGAGTTTCCCCATGGTAAAGTATAAGAAAAAGTAAAAAGGTTAGAGAAAACTTCTTAAAATATGTTTTAGGTAAAATATTAATGCAAATTAGTTTTATATATTTATTTTAAATGTGGGACTCAAGACAAAAAATTCTACTATTAACTAAATCTTGAATTACTAATATAATTATCTGAAATATTGTAAATCACATTAAAATAATTTTTTTTCAAGGATAAATTAAAAATAAATTCCAACCTAAAGTAAGTTTTTTGAGCATCAATAATTATTACAAGTAAATTATAGAATCTAGCTAAAGTAATTTACTTGCAGTGATTAAAATTGCATTCATTTTTAAGTGCTAAAGTTATTCAAATATTTTATTACTAAAGTAAAAATATGTGCTATTTTTCTATATTTATTCACATTAAATTCTACATATTTATATTTTTAACTATTTAAATTAATTTAATTTAGCATTATTTTCTATGAGGCTTTATATTAAGTCCCTAACTCGATTGATTTCTATGGGAGGGTGTTGCAGGACCAATTGTTGTCAATGTGTGGTGCTGGACTTACTTCAACACTGAGCTGGAGTACCTAACTACTATTTTTGGGTCACTTTTTGCCCGTAGTATCTTTCTAAGTGCACTTTGTGGATAAGAATGGGCTTACTCTTTTGTGGGCGGGAAGACTTCCCTCCCTAAACCCCTCCCTGATCTTGCCTTAACCCCTCCTTACTTCTATCTATCCCAATACCCTTTAGTAGTAAGTATTCCCATTTTCCCATTTTCTCATTTTCTAGCCACTCCCCTCTTCCGTCCCACATTCACCACTAAAACGTATACTTACATGTGTGGAGATTCCGCACTCAGGGTGGAGATCTCAGCACAGAAAAAGATAAAAGAGGCAGAGGCGTAAACTCTGCATGTACATTTGTGATGAGTATTTTGTAGAATGTTTTATGGTAGTATAAAACTTACAGTAGTCAGAAGAGAATCCCCCTTTCGGCAAATACTTGTTACCAACAATAACTCGCATCAAAATCACTCAATCACCAGAACACAACACTAACACCCTCAATAGGCCAAGTGTTCACAAATACAAATATTTATTTTGGTTAAAAAGTTTTCATTACAATTCATCATATACAGTAAATGACCCCTTGATTGTACATAAAATAAAAACAGTGATTAAAAAGTTAAAAAACACACATATAATACACAAATTGCAAACTCGGGAGAACCTGCAAGAAAAAATATTTCTTGTCAATAATGAAGGCAGGAGCATTAGATCCAGATCATTCGTTTACTAAAAAGTTATTGTTCAAAATACTTGATTAATTCGAAAAACAAATGTCTCCACGATCTATAGTCTGCCTTCTTGATCTTGCGTTGACGCGTTTCGGTGGATGTTACTGGTTCAAGGAATGAACCACGGAGCCGTTACCCGTCATGAGGCCAACCTGCTCGGATAATAGTATCCAAAGAATATCCTAAATCAAATTATGGGCATATCATATATGGACCGAGGATCACTACTAATCTAAGAAGCTTTGTGCTCAAACTATATACTAAGGGTCCTGTTTTTTCCAGTAACCAAAGAATATCCCAAATCTAATTATGGGCATATAACATATGGACCGAGGATCACTATTAATCTAAGAAGCTTTGTGCTCAATCTATATACAAAGGGTTTTGTATCCTCTATAAACCTGTCCTAGAATTTTCATTCCTGATGGTTGGCAGATTGATTGGCCAGTTCTAAAGTACGGCCTGAGGGAGAGACATTCGTCCTCTGACACGATTTTGCAAGGTGTTTACCTGCAAACTTTTCTGGATGTGTTGTGCCTCATGAATACAGATTGGAAAATTTACATGGGAGACGTTAATTCTTGTCCTGAGGAAGGTGGTTCTTAACCAGTAACATCCACCGAAACGCGTCGACGCAAGATCAAGAAGGCAGACTATAGATCGTGGAGACATTTGTTTTTCGAATTAATCAAGTATTTTGAACAATAACTTTTTAGTAAACAAATGATGTGGATCTAATGCTCCTGCCTTCATTATTGACAAGAAAGTATTTTTTCTTGCAGGTTCTCCCGAGTTTGCAATTTGTGTATTATATGTGTGTTTTTTAAGTTTTTAATCACTGTTTTTATTTTATGTATAATCAAGGGGTCATTTACTGTATATGATGAATTGTAATGAAAACTTTTTTAACCAAAATAAATATTTGTATTTGTGAACACTTGGCCTATTGAGGGTGTTAGTGTTGTGTTCTGGTGATTGAGTGATTTTGATGCAAGTTATTGTTGGTAACAAGTATTTGCCGAAAGGGGGATTCTCTTCTGACTACTGTCTATTTGGTGCCCTACCCCTTTGTGGTAAAAGGGCCCTCTCATTATTTTTGTGTAGTATAAAACTTACTACAGAATGCAGTTTGTGAATAGGCCTCTGTGTTAACAAATACCCATGATTAGATTTATCCACAAAAATGTTTGAAATGGCAGACTGTTGTGCAGTCATTAAATTACAGCATTTACAACCAGCTCATTTCACTGCTATTAATTTCAAGGAGAAAGGTGAAACTCAAAGCCACTTTTATTCGAAACATTTAAAATGCACTTCACAATAATTAAAACTTTGCAATGTGAGACCTCATTAAAATGATTTGCATGTAACAATAAAAGCTCACAAGCATCTGCCTTTTTGCTTGGTAGAGTATGTGCAATGTGTTTAAAAGTTCTTCTAAAATGTTACATACATTTCAGAGTATACAACCCTCCTAAAGTTTTAAAGATGGCCTACTAAATTACATTCCTTTCTTTAATGCCTACTTTAACCCAGTAACTATTCTGTTACCTCCTCAAAGACATCACTTAACCCACCTCTCAACCATCTAACAGCCTCATGTTTACTGCATCCTCATCACTTTTCCACAATGTTTCCTAGGTAACACATTTTAGAACCAGGATCAGAATACAGATATCAGTTTCAGAGAAACATGAATGGCATTTCATTGTGATAACTACACATCTGCCTTCCAGTACTTTGCTTGTGGCACTATCAAGATAAAAAAGCAACTTTAAGATATTTCTGGATACATTCCATCCATGTACAAACCTGCTAAAACAAAACTTAACTCCTCATCTTCTTCCTCTTCCCATTCTTTATTCCTCGAGAATTAATCCATTATATCAACATGAGTAACTACCTCCCAAAGCTGTATTCTGTGTTTATGATAATAGACCGACCCTCCCTATAAATAATGCCACTTCTCTTAGCCCAGCCTGTTTTTTCTATTGTGCCCTTTTCAAGGTCACTCGTTCTCATGACAATGAGTTTGCTGGAGCTCATCCGATTTCTATCCCATCCTTTAAGATAAAATGTGATGTGGCCCTTTATCAGAAATCTTCAAGGATAAGGCTCTCTGCAGTAAAAATAGGGCCTACACTAACCCATTTCTTTCCTAAAAGAGAGCTCAAACTGCAAGGGTGAAGAACAAAAGTGGTCTGGCTTTCCTGAGCCTGTACAATGAGTAAACATAAAAAACATACTGTGCTCATTCCGCACTAGCTGGAGAGCGCGTTAACTTAAAAACTGGGCATGCTAAAAAAATGTGCCACTTTGCAAATCAACACACCACGCTCTCCCAACACTGTAGGAGAGCGTTTAAATGAAAATAAAGGCAGGCCCAAGGACTGCCAGCTAAAATAAAGGAGCGGAAAAGACCCGAAACAGCACATAAACCAAATAAATTACGCTGATCCGTTCACCGCAGAAAAAAGATGCAGGCCTCATGTAATGAAAGTCGGACCACCTTTATTCTTCAGCCCTGCAGTTGGTGCTCTGTCTCTGGAAAGAAATGGGCTGGTGTAGGCCTCATTTTTAATAGGGCTGGGCTGTGAACTCGGCTCCACTGGCGGAGCTTGCAAAGTTTTTTCCACTCCGCACTCCGCTTGGAGCACAGAGTTTGGCAAAATATTCCACCTCCCACGTAGCACAGCAGAGTTTACTGGTGCAGGCTGCCAGCACACCTCTAATATTGTTATGAAATATAACCCCATAAAATAATACTTTCATACATATAACTACCATATTAAAACATCCTTCATGGTATGCATCCCTAAAGTCCTCTCCCCTGCTGTCTCCACTTAAATTAAGATATCTATACCTTAATTAAAGATGGCCTCCTAGTGCACGAACCTGACAGGGGATGAGGACTGGCGTTACTGACACCAGTCAGTGAGGGGGCATGGCCTGAGGTGTGCTGCAGCCCAATGGGCGGTACATTCAGCATGGCATGAGGGGGAATCTGAGGATTGTGCTTGCCATCCATACAGAGGCTGCCGCCGCCACCAGTGCAAGCTCCAAGCCCAGTAGAGGTGAGCGCATGTGGAGGGCGTGGCTTTTTACTGAATTACAGCCCTTGGGATACGATGGGGACAATGCATCGGCCTTGTTTGAGCAGAAGGCGCTAGGAAGGGCAATGCATGCACTGGAATATGCACACAGCTGTCGCTGGTCAGAATGCATAAGAGGGTGAATTCTAGGTCTTGGGTGGTGGGGGTGTAACTGCAACTGCCTGCTTCAGGAGTTCTGCATGCAGCCTCGCTTAAGGCTTTGAAAGTGTGCGTACATCAGGTCTTCCTTCACCCCCACCTACCCCCCCACATTTATACTAGGGCGGTGCGGAACTCTGTGGAATTCCGCTGAGTTTTTATGCAACTCCACAGAATTCCATGTAGTGCAACTCCGTGAGCTCTGCCCACCCTTAATTTTAACTGCAGAGTGCACTAAGAAGGCAGTGCAGAGATCGTCAAGATTTTTTCCTGCCTTTTCAGAATTGGTAGTGGCTATTTATCTGCTCATCGGGTAAAGAGTGAATTTTTATTGCTATTAACTCAACCGCTTGCTGAATAGTAGAATTTACTTACTATTTGGCTGACGGTCTTGAAAAAAATAGCGAAACTTCACTGTCTACCCGGCTACTGGCTAACTAAAGAGATTCTGCACTGTTTGGTCGACAGCCTTGCAAATAGTAGAAAAACTTCACAATTTACCTGGCTGCTGGATAAGTAGTAGAGATTGTGCACGAATCAGCTGGCGGTCGTGCACATAGCAGAAAAACTGTATTATATACCCGGGCGCTGGCTAAATAGTAGAGATTTTGCACTGTTTTGCCCAGCAGCTGTGCAAATAGCAGAAAAACGTAACTTTTTACCTGGCCAGTAGAGATTCTGAACTGTTCAGCCGGTAGCCATGCAAACAGCAGAAAAACTTCACTATTTACCCAACCACTGGTTAAATAGGAGAGATTCTGCACTGTCCAGCTGGTGGGCATACAAATAGCAGGAAAACTTAAATATTTAGCTGGCTGCTGACTGAATAGCAGAGATTCTGCGCTGTTTAGCTGGCAGCTGTGCAAATAGCAGAAAAACTTCACTATTTACCCAGCCCATGGTTAAATAGTACAGATTCTTAACCGGCAACTGTGCAAATAGCAGAACCCAGTCGCTGGCTAAATAGTAGAGATTCTGCACCATTTGGCAGGCAGTTTTAAGAAAACTTTTCCCCTTCCACCCTCCCCCACACTACCAACATCTTGTCCTAAGGAGCCCCCTCCGCTTTACTAATTAATCACCACCCCAACGTCTTTGTCGAGTAAGCTTGCGAATCCAGACGCCACGTCTTTGTTCGGACCACAGCAATCGCGCGGAGCAGGAGGACGCCGAATCTGTCTACGGCTCCGGCCCGGCTCCGGCCCCGGCTCCCCTGCTGATTTCCCCACCGGCTTTCAGCATTTGTCCTGCGGTGGGATGACAGACAGAGCGGGTGGACCAGGGACCTAACAGCTGTTCAACTCGAGGGCCGCGGACCGCTGCCGAGCGCGATGCGACCGAGCGCTGTTGTTGCCGCCTCTGTCTATTCACCCAGATCAGCCGCCTCATTGCACCTCGTCTTGCCTCTCCACACAGGAGCCGTAGCAATGGGCAGCGGGCAGCGGCTGGCGCAGCCCGGCCGGCCCCAAAGCCCCAAAGCTCCAACTCAGTTTGACTCGGACAGCAGCCGCCCCCACACACCGGCGACAGTATAATAGGTGGTGCACAGAGGACGGTGCACGGAGGAAGACGCCACGGGGAGCTACAACCTAAGAGCACGGCCTTATTCTTACTCTGCAGGGAACTCTAAGGAGCATAGCGGAGCACATTGCGGAGCACAGGTGAGCCTGCCTCATAGCTCTGGATCCTCAGCAGGCGAAGCAGCACACATAGGCACAGGGCGAGCACAGGGCAAGCTCCCTTGATGGGATAATGGAGGTGGGCAGCCTATGACCACCCTGCGTGCCTTGCATGCCCCGCTTGCACCACTAGCTCCACTAGTGCCATCAGCTCCCGGGTCCCTGAACCCTGCTCTTTGGCTGCATTTCCATTATCTGCTATCCGGTGAGGGGCAGCTTCTTACTCCAGCAGCGAATAGTGAACAATGAACAGGGAACAGTTCTTTTTTTTTGTTTTTTTGCCCAAAACCCAGCAGTAACAACACAGAGGAGAAGCCCCCTGTTGCAGAGACATATAAAGCGGGTAGCGGAAAGCACTAGGTAGAATGTAGGAAGAGTGCGATGCAGACTAGCGGGGCAGCTGGAGGAGCACTCCGGGGCACTTCAAGCACATCAAGTACATCAAATTCATCTAGGTCTTGATCTTTGAACCAACCAAGGCATCAGTTCCCCCCAGCCGACTCAGCCGCGCTGTTAAGTATAATCCCCAGGCAGTTTCAGGGCCCAGAATAACGGGGTCAACTACAGCAGGCACAAGCTGCAGGGACCTGATAAAATTTCCCACGATCGTGACCGAATACAACTTCCTCAAAAACTGGGCAAACCCAGCATGCGAAGCTAACGAACAAATCCTCCCCGACCACCCATTTTACTGTACACCTGGCCTCCAGTCCCAGATTAGAACAAACAGAACATTTTAATCAGTCAAGCTTCATTAGTGTTTCCTTTGAGTAAAACTCAGCAGAATGGGACCCAAAAAAAAGGGCCGACAACAAACGACCTCTGAGGACCCTACCAACAGGCTCCCCCCAATTAAAAGGATTACCAGGAGCAAATCACTTACGGAAAGTTTAAATGAACTGCCCCAAGACGTAGAACTAAGGGGGTCAATTAGATATTTCTTCAGGACAAACGGTGCTGCTAGCATCGACCAGGGCATTACTAAGGTCGGGCAGGAGCAGGCAGCCGAGAACACATCACAGCACATACAGCCTCTACTCCACACTGTCGTTCCCAGGGGAGGCTCATCACTTCACTTGACGCCCAGTAATGAACAGGAAATGGCCAACCTGGACTGCAAACAACTCAAAAGCACACCAACAAACGGACCACCCAGCACACAAAACCTTTTCATACTCTTAGATAAAGGAAACGACGTCACCAATGGCACGGACCACGCAACTGCACTAAGCGAAGCCACCGACGCCGTAGTGACAAGGGTGCAAATCCATCGGTCGAAAGACCATGATCACGGCTCGGCTAGCAAGAGCACAGAGAGCATAGTGTCAGCTCCATCGCCTACAAGCTCTCGGCAGCAATTAATCGTTCAGCCCCTAGAGTCTCCAGTGGCAGGGGAGCTTACATCTTCATTTCTTCAAAATCTAGGCCAAAAAATTGAGAGAACATTAGAACTGACCCCAAACCTGTTGGGGTGGGGGCAAACCGGACAAACAGGGCCTCCATGGGCCATCAACGCAAACGTTGACCATCATACCTTTAATGACAGCCCAGAAGAAGACTCCCGGAAATCACCGATGACTGAAATAAATAGCGACACCAACAAAGCTCTATTGTGGCAGTCAACTAAAATGGAAGTCCAAATAGATCTTCTGCAATCGATTGCTGGCCGCTTAGTTAACATAAGCTCCAGAGTGGAAGAGCTGAAAAACAGGATCGACCAGTACTTGCTATCCAACCGAGGTGAATGTTCATGTTCCTGCTCAATTCTCATGGAAAAATGGGCATTGCTTCCCGTGATCCTAGCTGACATAGTAAAGACTGTCAAAGGAGGCAAGGAAACACGGCCCTCGAGCAATACAGACGACAGGACAACAGCAAGTGGCCACCATCTGGCAGTGAGACAAACGGAAGCAACCAAATTGGGCTTAACGACATCAGCTGGATTGGATCAAAAAGGGGCACAAAGGAGCGAGGTCTCTGTCCATAATGCTAAAACGGCACAAGGAACACAAAGCCCCAAAAGTGGGGAAACAGAGAGCAGCAAAGTGCCGGACGTCACGGAAACTGATGCGAAAGAACCTACTCCCGGCAAAACTGGTATGCCTGAACGCCCACTATCAAGAAGAGCAAAAAAGAAGATGAAGAAACAACAGAAAAAAACTAAGCTAAGAGAAAGGCAACTGCAGTCAAGGAAGAGCGATGGTAGAACCCCTCATGGGGACCCCAAAGTTGGTCAGCTCTACCCAATCTTGATAACTAAAAACGGGGGGAAAAAGGCACTTGACACTGCCCCGCCTCTCGGAGAACAGCAAAAGCAGCCAACCATAATAAGCAACTGCACAGCGACAGGTCAAAAGCCGCAAACAAGAATAGGTCGATCTCCAGGGAACCAATCGATAGAGGATACAAGCTCTGCACCGGCTGAAAAAACCACACTGCAATCAAGGCAAATAGCACCGCCGCAGCCGGACGATCTAAAACCACTACAGCAAAGCCCCGGGCACCAGCTCAGCATCAGGAACACTCAAGCCCTGAGTACGAAACTCAAAGCAGGACCAGTAATAAGCAAACAAGGAAGCCCAACCCTCGGACCAACCCTGGCGGCACAAGATCTAGAAAGGGACAAAATGGCCCAATCCTCAGGCACACTAACCATTGTCCATGAGGTAGTCCTCACCCCGAGATTCTACAGCACGGGTCAGCATGACATCCTGAACCATCGTAACATTCTCCGCCTCTTTAAACATCTTGCCACGCTCAACCAGCTACAAACTGGAGATATAGAATGGGTGAGATTCTTGAGCATGAAGGGGGACACACACGGGGATTCAACAGTACTGGGCTTGAAGAAAAAGGAAACAGTACAAGCCATCTTGAACAATTCCACACAACTCGCCGAGTGGGGCATCGAAGCGCAGAACCTACCCCACCCAAAATACCCACACATCCTAGCACAAGATAAGGGGGACAAGGGCCCTTGGTCGGTCCTGCATGGGACAAATAGCTCAGGATTCCCCGAGAACAGATGGAAGGGATATAAGGACTGTACGGGTATCAGGATCGCATGCCAAAATAACAAAAGGGTTATCAGCGCTATTCCTTCCCTCCCGGACCAACCCGGAAGCGTAGGAAGTACACAGAAGTATTCCTAACAGCTGCGAGACCAGGCCAGGTAGATGTGAGGTCAGGGGAGGACCATCTCCTAAGAAGAAACTAACTATAATCTCATGGAACATCGCCGGGAGCAGCAAGATCGGTGTGAATAAAAACGTTATGCTTTTCCTGGAAACAGGAGACATACTCTGCCTTCAAGAGACCTGGGCACTGTCTAGCACTCCACTGGCAGGGTTCTACGAACATTATGTTCCAGCAATAAAAAAGAACCTCTTTGGTCGCCCGTCTGGCGGTCTATCAGTTTATATAAAACATGCAAGCTCCCTCGTAGTGACAGGAATAAATCTGAATTTACCCGGGCTGCAAGCCCTACAGATCGAAGGCCTGAAGCACATCTTACAGCCAATGCGCCTCCTAATAATAAATTGTTACATCAACCTTGCACAGACCACCATGAAAGACCAGATGGAGGCACTGATAGGGAAAATAGAAGACCTTCTAAATAAATACAAAACTCACCAGGTTATTTTTGCTGGGGACTTTAACCTGAAGGACCTCGATAAAGCTGTTCCTTCATCTCGAGGGTTGGGCAGGGCCGCACCCTTTCATGATCTATTCGACGATCATAAGCTGTCTTCAACTCACGCTGTGAAAGAAGCACGCTCAAAGGTTGGGCAACCATAGCCGACCTTTCGGGACATCTCAAGGATCGATTACATCATGGTCAGTGAAGTAATGGCGGCCAGTTTGGCAGACTTTAAAGTTAAGGATAGGTCGGAAAGCGACCATAGGCCATTAATAGCAGTGTTCACGATGGAAGCTCCATCAGCCATCAAGCTCCAAGCCATCGGAGAGTCCAGAGGGGATGAAAATCATAGCCTCCTCAGTAGAATCAGATGGACAGACGAGACAGGCACGAAGCTTCAAAACTGGCTGAATTTAAAACAGGAAGAGATCCTAGCAATGCCGTCTTCACCGATAAAAGGCTGGGAGACCACCGTGGAGGAGATACAAGCGAGTCTGGGCCAACCCCAGCCACAACGCTATAGGTCCAAAACGCAACCAATTGCTGGAAGCATCTGCCCAACTAAGGACATACGCGAAAGCAAACGCCTCTTGCGCAAGGCACGCATAAAAAAGAAAAGAGGGGGTAGACAAACGGATGGGACCTCGATCGTATCATTGAGGGCAGTCCTAAGAAAGAAATGGTGGGAACACAAAAAAGCCCACATAGAGAGGGAATGGATCAAAGTTTTCTCCCTGCTTAAACAGAAGAACTCATCAGGACTATGGAGACACATAAATCGGCTCAGTAGCAGAGGAGTTCAAAGAGAAAATGGTGTGGCAGAGCAAGACTGGCTGGTCCACGTAAAGCACCTATATTCAATCGCCCATGTAAACACAGGCAAAACAGAAAAGCCCAACTGTGGGGTGGACCCTCCCCACCAACCCAGTACAAAAACCAGAGATACGACCTCCAGTCCCCAAAACCCCCTCGAGGGAGAGGGAGACCAGACCGAGATGCGTTGCACACCGTCAGCCCAGATAAACCCTCAAACGGTCATCAAGCTACTTAAGAACATGAAGAATGATGGGGCCCCTGGGCCAAACGAGATACCCGCACCGGTTTTCAAAAAGGCCCCTGATTTCTGGGCAACCGTCCTCACTCCTCTTTATAACCACTCCTTTATGACAGCAAAAACCCCTGATTCTTGGAGGGGCTCCATACTATTCCCAATTTTTAAAAAAGGGGATCGATTAAAGCCATCAAATTATAGGCTCATCGCTCTGCTCGACCTCGAAGCTAAGGCTTATGCCCGCCTCTTATTGAAGAACTTGGAGACATGGGCCGAAGAAATAAGTATCATTCCCTTCTACCAGACTGGCTTCAGACCACAGTCATCGATAATGGACAACATACTGGCGTTAGCGCACCTAGCAACTCAAGCAGCAAAAAAGAAAAATCTACCACTTTTTTGCTGCTTTATTGATTACATCACAGCCTTCGACAAAATGGTACGAAATAGGTTATGGTGGAAATTAGAAAACTGGGGCATCCCACCAAACCTATTGAAGGCAATCAGATCACTATATGAAGGGACCTGGGTGCGGGTCAAAACCAGCTCCGGCACAGTGTCCCCCAAAATAACAATGAACAACGGGTTGAAACAAGGATGCGTGCTGGCCCCCATCCTCTTTAACCTGTACACGGCGGATTTGGGGGACGCCCTGAAAGGAGCAAGCCTAGCAGCACCGAGATTAGGCAGCATGAGGCTGCCGGTGCTACAATACGCCGATGACACTGCCATAATGGACCACACGAGGGTGGGCCTACAGAGAGCCCTAAATGCATTGAGCCAATTCAACAACAATAACAATCTTACAGTCAACCAGGGGAAAACAAAGGTCGTTATTTTTGGGAGCTACCACCTGAAAAAGAAAGCGCAATGGCTAATGGGAGATCTGCAAATCAGTACAGTGGCATCTTACAACTATCTAGGGGTTTGGCTCACTGAACGGGCCAAGGCAAACGTCCACCTGAAGCAGCAGTTGTCTAAGGCCAATAAGATTATATTCCTGTTAAAGCAGTTGAGCTTACATCTGATCAGCCCCAATGCCGGACCAATACTGACTGCCCTAAAGGCAAAATTGCTGCCAGCCATTAGTTATGGTCACCAGGCTTTCCCGGGGTCGCAGGACGCCCTTCTTATCGCAGCTCAAGCCAAAGCGTATAAATCAGTCTTCTCCATCTCAAGGTCGGCAAGGAAGTCAAGGCTAAGACTGGAGCTAGGCCTGGTAAGGCCAGATCTGATGTGCCAAGGGGAGATTATAAAATTATACTTAAGGATCTTAAGGGCCCCAACAAATTCCTTAAGACAACAACTGAGAGTCATCTTTGAGGGGCCAAGCTCAGTATGGCATACCAGCCTCAGCAAAGCGATCAGCACATTAAAGATCGAGGAAAAGAGCATACCATTGCCGGAAATTTCACTAAACGCCTGGAAAAAAGCCATAAATAGACAAGTTCGCGAAATCTCATTTGATCTGGATCTTAAATCTCTCCGTTCTGGACCCCATTTAGTCCCGCTGAACAGCTCCTATATGGTAGGCAAGGCACAACCCTACCTACCTAAACGAGGCCTTGACACCACAAGCCTGAACCAAAATTCTCTCCATGAGACTATGTATACTAGGAATCACCGACTTTAACCCCGCATGGGCTCGCAAGGGGGAATCCACAAACTGCAGACTGTGCTCCTACATGAGGGAATCCTGGTTACACCTCCTATGCTGCTGCCCCGCCCTTAGGGACGAACGCCGACGACTCCTTCGCCCAGTCTGTATCTCCAAGGGAACCAAGACATGTAGCAAAGCATCAGCCTTGTGCTTTTCTAAAACAACCACGACGACCTTGGCAAGACTGGGGAAATTTATCCATCAGATTAGGATTGCTTTAAAGGCCGCAAACTGACACAACCAAATTACGGTGTCCAGCATGGCATAATAAGGGGGATAAAGCAGCTTTTCCCCCAAACAAGTACAGAGCCCTGAACCTACTCACCCGTCTTACTGAGACTGCACCATATCCATGGCTCTCAATGGAAGGGCCAAGGAGTTTGGCCTACAGATTGCTGAAGTAGAAAATTACCAAGGTTTTATGCAGGTGCCCAAGAAACTTTGTGCAAGGACTCATGACAATGACCACCGGCGCTGGCTAATCGAGTGGGCGCCGTAGGGAGGGGGGATGGTATATCAACTAAACTTTACCTGATACCTCCATACTTTTACTGTGACTATTCTTTTATCCGCTCATTTTTATGTTTTTTACTGTAATGATTTTAATTATTTGTACAGTTAATAAAAACATTCAAATTCAAATTCACCCCAACTCTGGGGTCATTAGCTAATCAATGGTTTGCAACAGCAATTGCAGTCTCACACCATCAAAAAATTCCGTTTCAAATTGGAAAGGAAAGGGAAGAAACCCATTTCATGAACCCTCCCATTTGCAATTTAGAAATAAATACAAAAGTCCTTTTACTAATCTAAAGAAACCTCCAACTCATAAAAAGGGTTTGATACATAATGATAAGTACTTTTATGGTCACAAACCTTGTGATTTTGCGACATGAGGCCCTTAGTGCTAAAACTGGCTTAGATATTCTGACAGACATGGCACAGAATGCCACTCTATTGTACCATGGATCAAGACATTGCGACTTGGGAGGCCCTTTATGGAGCTGTCCCGTGCTCTAAAAATGTTCCTACCTTTACCGGCAGATGTCACTAATGATAAAGATGACTAAAAGCTTTGCAAGACCAGTTAAAGCTGTTTATACTTCTAAAGCTATATACTCGCTCTTTCTCGCAAAGCCATGGGAATGTACGAGGGCCAGATATAGGACTACCTACAGGATCCGTGTTATAAAAACACCCCGTTTTCTGTAGAAAATGAGTGAATTCTGGAATTATCAATTATGGTTCAGTTCAAATGAACAAATCAGACTAAAACACCTAAAACAATGATTTATAAGCCAGAACCAGAAATGGAAATGTTGTATCCCAGAATTTAGGATGGCTTTTATAAAAATAGAAACAATTGCATACGGTCCCTTATGAAGTGAACAACACAGTATAATTGAGAGGCTTTGTGAGAAATTGGGTTGTTGGTTGACTAGGATGTGAACCCTGGTCAAGCAACATCCACACTCCTTGTCAGGGTGAACCGCAAAAGGTCACTAAATTAACCTGTGCTTAACCCTGGGTAGCTTGGCACAAAAAGCAGTCAGGCTTAACTTAGAGGCAATGTGTAAAATCTAGGCCTGGGCGGTAAATTCCGTTCCGATCGCGGAATTTGCGGAATTTGGGTAATTTCGCGTTTCGTGGAGAACGCGGATTTACCAAAAATTCCGCGATCCGCGGCTTCGCGGAATTTTTTGCTTGTTTGCGCTTTCAAAATGCGTGTTTGCGAGATATTTCTCCCCGAGCACGCAAACAGCGTTCGCGAACAGGAAAAAAGCATCGCGAACGGGCGGAACAAGCAATTCCGCGTGTTCGCGGAACTTTTGCGTGCTCGCGGAGATTATTTACCGTTTCGCGGAGCTTTGCGTAGCGCGACTACGCAAATTCCGCCCACCCCTAGTAAAATCTCAAACCAATCTAGGAAAATAGAGTACATTTTAATAAATTATTGACACCAAAAAAACAAAAATCCAATCGTAGAACCAGAGTTATGAATTTTTAAAGTTTTTAGTGAAAACTAGTGCCAAAATGGTGAAAGCCCCAATCACAAACATCTAGTTATGCGTGGCTAGGTCAAAGTCAAAAGTTAATGCCAACTGTGATGGAGTAAGGTTTAGATACAAGAAGTGGATTGGGCCCGGTCAGCGTTTGCCTTCGGACTTAAACAAAATTCTGAGAAAAAGTGCCTCAGAAGGTAAGTTCAGCGGAGCAACGCTGCAGAAGGTGTCAAAGGAGAGAGCGTCGTCATTGGATGACCTTTGGTCAAAGCCTTGGTGAAGATTTCTAAGTTCAGACTTAGTCGCTGAAATGAAAGACGAAAATCTCCAGTGGGATGAGGCAGAGGGCTGTAGCAGAAGACAGTTCCACGAGGTCAGATAGATACCCCTTTGGGGAAGGACCGCTGTAAAGGATTTGCTGCTGCAGAGAAGAATGTAACGGGAGAAGCCGCAAAGTCAATACGACCGGCGATGCGCCTCTTGTGGATAGGCGAGGAGATTAGTCTGGGTCTCCTCCTGGTTCTCAGAGCACGTTTGGGACAAAATGTGTCTAAGTTTAGTTTTTTAGCCTTCTGGGCACCTTTAGCACCACAACCAAGGGTCCAGGACTGGTTAGAGGTTCAGGACCCCGGCAGGGTCCAGGTGCAGGTTAAAGATGGTGGGAGCCTTTTATGTCCCTGTGGCCAGCAAACAGGAGGCCAGCAAACAGGAGGCCAGCAAACTAGCCCTTCCAGTCACTTCTGGTAGTCCTGGGTGCAGGTGAAGATGAAGGTGTAACAGCAGGGCTTGCCTCTAAGGGTTCAAGGCAGGCTACAGGCAGCAAAGCAGTCCTTCCTGGTCTAGCAGGAGTCTGGTAGAGTACACAGCAGGTCACAGGAGACAGGCTGTCCGCTGAGAGTCCTTGTGCAGGTTTAGTAGTGAACTGAAGATTGGGTCTGAAGGTCCTATTTTTATAAATTGTAGCCCTTTTTCTGGAATATGGAAAAAACTTCTGGAAAAAAACTTTGAAGAGCATGGAAATTCTTGACTCCCCTGCCCTGGCTACAAGGTGGCTACAGTGACAAGACAACATTGTTAGGCGCTTTGTGGGAAGGCAGAGTACAGACTATTCAGAAGTAAGGGGGCTGTGCTCAGCTCAGCCTCCATTCTGTGAGCAGATGGTCCATTGAGGCACACACAATCCCTCTATTGTGTGACTGTCTAGAAGGAATTCACAAAGCCTGACTCCTAGCTACACCCAGTCATGTGACCCAAGACAGGCTGCAAGCGCAAAGAGCTAAGGGCAGGAGAATGCCAACTTTTTCAAAGTGAAATTTTCAAAATTGTAATGAAAAATCTGACTTTACCATTAAAGAGAGTTTATCATTACAATGTCATAAGTGCCAAACATGACAAATCTACCTGTCCCATTTAGGAATTACAGCATAATAAATGAAATAAGGAATCCACAATGTTATCCTATGGGACGGGTAGGCCTCACAGTAGTGAAAAAGAAATTTAAGTTGTTTTCACTTCAAGGACATGAAAAACTTAAAAGCACATGCCCAACCTTTTAATTACACAGCATCCTGCCCTGTGGTCTACCTGGGGCCTACCGTAAGGGTGACTTACATGTAATAAAAGGGGAATTTAAAGCTTGGCAAGGGAGTTTAAATGGCAAGTTGACAGGGTAGTGTAACACTGCATTCATGCTGCAATGCCATGCCTGGGGCATGGTTTAGAGTGCTACTTAAGTGGGTGACACGCTGCAGACCTATTGGTAGCATTTAATTTACAGACCCTGGGTATACAATATATGACTCTACAAGGGACTTATAAGTAAAGGAATGATGCCAATTAGGTATATGCCAATAAAACCATGTTTAGGGGACTGAGCACAAGCACTTTAGGACTGCTTAGGAGTGGTAAAGTGCAGAGAGTCTTAAGGCCAAGAAAAAACATTTTCCCAAAAAATTGGAAGTAAATAGGTAGAAAGTTTGGAGGAAGACCACCCCAAGCCTTACAGATGTAACAGACTTCATTCCAAACTAATGACAGAAGTTAGAAAAGCTATGGGAATTTCGAGTACGGAGTTAACCTCCACCTGCCAAATTTAGAGTTGTCTGCTGGCCCTGTGTATAACTCTCTACATTGACAGGAACTGCTGTCATGCACAAAACATTTCAAGGACAGTGCGGTCAGACATGATAGCCAGCTAGTAAACTTTTAAAAAAACGTTTGTTTTTCAAAAACAAACTCCCAAAGCAGGAGTTTGCTTTTGAAAAACAAAATAACTAATGGCCCCACACACTGGGAGTTTTTTCCCCGGGGGGATGGGGGTCATTATTTTTTTTCCTCTCCCTTACAGCCAGGCTTTTCTCTATATAGAGTAGATGATATAAAGTCTTCTTCAACAGGCAGTATACTTTGTCGAGCCATCAGAGGAAGTATTCAATTGAGAAGCCACAAGCAAAGGAATGGGACTATAATTAATTGAACTGAATGTCATTCGAGTATGAATTCATTTTCCAATTAAATCAGAGAAAGACATATAGGCATCAATAACATAGAAGAAAAGAAACTCACAGAGATTTGTATTCATTGATTTCATTGTAAATATTGTAAGAAATAAGACACTGAATAAACATAGATATTTTATTACCTCTATTCTTATGACCTACTGATCGATCATTTCACAATTCCACTTTAATACTCATTTTCCAGACAGGGGATGTGGATCCACAATTGAGGTTTCAGAACTTATTTGGGGTCTTTCTCTTTCAAATATCATTTTCTGGCTGTTGCTCAAACACAGCGTTTGTGCTAGGTGATGTTTCTCACAGCAGCAGCAATAGTACTGGCTCCAAGCAGAAGTATCTAAAACAAGGATACAATAAAGCATGAGATCTCAGCACCGGGCTGTCATCAGCCTTTCAGAGTAGTCATCAGGCATGGACAAAAGGGCAGAGCTGCTTAGAAACTTTGGCACCTTTAGCAAGAGAAACCTATAACCTACCCCTTACTTCCACCATCTACCCTATGTCATCACTCAGGAAGAACTAATCAGTAATAAGCAGCCCGTCACTAAAAAGGGCCTCACAGAATTTATTTAGGGTAGCCTTTTCTCTATAGTTCCTCACTTCAGTTCTGGGTCTCCACCCTCTATCAACAGGGATGCAGTCACTACATTTCCACTGTGTAGGGAAGCTTTATCTTCTCTCCATCATGTCATGCAAAATGCATCCAACAGGTCAATGCACTCAGGGCCAGATATACGACCCACCAATTTGCGAGTCGCAAATTGCGTCACATTTGCGACTCGCAATTTGCGACTCGCAAATTGGGATGCACAACATTGTCTGAGACACTGTTTGCGATTCCCAAAGGGGTCGCAAAGTGCATGCCTCATGCATATTAATGAGGCTGTCGCAAATTTGCGACCCCATTGGGAATGGCTGGCACTCCCAGGGATGGTGGCCTGCTAGGGTCAGCAGACCACCATGTCTGGGATTGCTTTTAAAGAAAGCATTTTCTTTTTAAATGCATTTCATTTTCCTTAAAGGAAAACGGGATGCATTTAAAAAAAAAAAAGGAAACTTTTCAGTTTCTTTTTTTAAGGGCAGGCAGTGGTCCCTAAAAAATATTTTTAGAGCCACTCATAAAGGGGAAGGGGTCCCCTGGGGACCCCTTCCCATTTGCGAGTGGTTTACCACCTTTTTGTGAAGGGTGGTATACTGTGACTATTTTGCGACCGCAATTGCGGTTGCAAAACAGTCATACATAGCTTCAGGAGTCGCTATTAGCAAGGGAGGCCCTTGGAACACCCCTTCCTAATAGCGAGTCGCTAATCCTATTTTGTGAGTCGCAAAATGATTTGCGACTCGCAAAATAGGATTAGTACATGGGCCACACGTTTTTTGCGGTCGCAAACGGGTCTAAAACCCATTTGCGCCCGCAAAAAACGTTAGTACATCTGGCCCTCAGACTTTCATCACACAAGGGGTCTTACTGCTGCACAGTTAGGGGCAGATTTACTAAGGGCTTGTGTTGCCCTTGCATCAAGCAAGGTGATGCAAGATAACACAAGCCCTTAAATGGGATCTACTAAGCCACGCAAAGCCACCTTGCATGGCTCTGCGTGTCTTATTAAACCCAGAGTAACGCAAGGCAGCGCAAATCACTTCCTTGCATCACCCTCTGTTGAGAGGGTGTTCCATGGGTGAAGCATGGGTGTTCTCATGTATCCACCAATTAACTTTGATGCATACCCAGATTTACTAAGGTGAGTAAACCTGTGATTGCATCAAATGGTACACCTTCCCAAGTGTGGCGTAACAAGGAGAAATATCTGCATTGCTCCTCGTTACTTGCTCTTTCTATTCGTATGCATTCTGCAGCACACATAGAAAGACAACAATACATCAAACAATTGTATTTGTGCAGGAAGGTGCCCACTCTTGCACAAAAACAATCCTACTCATAATGTATGCACCCTTGCACCATAGCACAAGGGTGCCTTTGTTGATGCTAGGCAGCACACAGTGCTCCCCAGTACAGTGAGAGAGCAGAAATATGTCATATCTTAGTACATATGGTGTATTTCTGCTCTCTCTGTCAGACAACGCAGCGCAGCAAGTTGTCTTGCTGCCTTGCATTGCCGGACTTCTTAGTAAATCTGCCCCTTGCTACATGCCCACCTCAGATACACACACATGAAATGTCAGTGCAAAGACCTGGGGAGTCACACAAAATCTCTCTTTGGGCCATCTGAGACTTTTTATCTGGACCCTCCATCACCCCCTCTTCTGCTCATAAGAGCCTGCTTATGAACTTGAGCTTCCCTTTGCTTATTGCCATATTCATTTGAACCCTTTGTTAGCCAGTAACCATTTTTTCCTGACTTCAGCCATCTGAGTTTCTCAAACCCTTTCTGCCATCCTTCACAGATCACACTCATTGTCACCCATTCACCTTCAAACTTGTCTGCCAAGTTTGAGTCCCTATGCCCTCAGATCCACCCTCAGACTACTGTGCCAGCATTAGACCATGCCTTCTATACTCAGAGGTCAGTGTGCAATAGTCCCAGATTTTTATTCACTTTTCATGCTCTGATTGTTCAGCAACTGCTTACCAGTTCTGTACATTTGCTGAAGAGGTAGACGTTTCTAGGGGTTAGTAGTATAACAGCATGACTGAGAACAATTTACAAAAGGGATATCCTAATACATGTAGGCTAGACTCACATAGGTTTCCTGCTCCTGGTCTTCTATCTTCACTTCCAGGTCCTTCTGTGCCTTTAGGCGTTGGTCCTCCTCCTAGCCCTTTTCCAAGTCCTCCTCTTCTGGGTTGTCTTGTTTTCCTGTCCTCATCCTGGTCGTGGTCTAACTAGTTCTGGTCACCTTGGTGCTGGTTTCCTGAATCTGGGGTTCCTTGTTGTAGCACTTCAGGACTGTGATCTTCCTGGCCCTGCTCCTTGCTCATCCTAATTCTATTACTATTGATCTTCATCTTGATCCTCCTAGTCTGTTGGGTCCTTATCCACCTAGCCCTGTTGTCCTGGTTCTCCTAGATCGGACACCCCTAGACTTCCTGGTTTGGTTCAACCTGATTCTCCCGGTCCTTGTGGTCCACCTAGAAGTGCCTCCACTGGTTCTGGCCCTTATTATTAGGTCCTCTTACACTGGGCCTAGTCATTTTGGTTCTGGTCTGGTCCCATTGATCCTCACAGCTCTGGTTGTCCTGGTATCCCTGATCCTCACCAGCCTGGTCCTAATACCCCAGTTCCCAGTCCTCCTGCTCATCTTGGAATTTCAGGTCCTGGTCCCTTGGTTCTGACCACTCTGGTCCTCCTAGCCCTATTCCCGGTCCTCCTAATCCTCTCCATCTGGTCCCTTGTCTTAATGGCCATATTCCATCTGCTCCTGACCTGATTGGTTCTCTGGGCCCTCCTCCAACATGTCATGATACTCTTGGCCCTGGATCTCCTGCTCATTGTCATCTTGGACATCTTGGACTAATTATCCTGATCATCCTTGCTCAGGTAATCCTGTTCTTAGCTGTTCTTTGCCACCCTGCTTGGGCATAATGGTTCTTGTCATACTGTCCTTCCTTGTCCCGGTCCTCCTTTTCCTCCTCATCCTGGTTCTGCCTGTCTTTGTATGCCAGGTCCTGATACTCTGGGCCGCTGTGAATTGAGCTTCCTTTTCCCCTTAGTTGTAGTGCCACTGTTCCTCATTGTTCTTGCCCTCTTAGCTCTTGTCCTGTTGGCTCTGGTTGCCTGGCCATCTCCTCTTTGTTCTTCATGTCCTGTTCTCCTAGTCTTCCTCACTCTCAGTATGGGTTGCCTAGCAATGGTCTTCCTATTCCTATTCCTTACAGACAGTGTTCTATTCCTTCTTTTGTGCCCACTAGACTTGATCCTTTTGTTTCTGGTCCTCCTTGTTTGGGTCTTTGTATGCCTAATTCTCTTCGTTCTGGTCCTAATGGCCACCCTGGCCCTTTCAGGCTACCTTCTTCTGGCTCGTTCTGTTCTTTCCTGATCCTCTTGACTGTCATCCATTTAACCTGGACCTCTGATCCTTCTCACCTGCTCAAATGATTCCCAGGCTGTGTCTTGGCGCCGTTCCTGTTCACTTTATACACCAACTCTCTGGAACAGGAACTGGCAGGAAAGGCCAGAGACCCGCCATATGTGAACAAACGTCTGATTGTCTCCCTCCTCTACGCGGACGATGCAGTACTCATGGCCCATACGCAGCTTGGCTTGCAGAAGGCCCTTGCCTTGTACTGCAGTTACATGGATGACCTGGGGCTTAAACTAAACACCCAAAAAACTTTTATTATGACCTGTGGGCGGGGGAGGAAAAACTGCAGTAGTCTCCCCTTGGGAGACAGCAGGGTTGCCTCCACTAACATTTTTACTTATCTTGGTGTTGTGTTTGAGCAATCAGGTTCATGGGGGCCGGCTGTCAGGGCGAGGAGCCTTCTTTTTATGAAGTCGACTGCGGCAGTGGTAAATTTCTCGAGGAAGCTGGGTAAAAGACCTCCGGGTATCTTGGTAAAGATATATCAAGCTAAATGTACAAGCATTGCGATATTTGGGGTGGGAGTTTGGGGTTTTTATGACGTTTCTTCTATACAACGCGTGGAAAACGCTTTTTTAAGGTATATTTTAGCAGTACCTGTCAGTTCCCCAGTTTTTAATTGTCATAGTGAGTTGGGTATTCCCTATATAACAGACGTAATTAAAGTACGACCGGTGCTCCTTTGGCACTGTGTTTGGACCTCCAGCTTTACCGGCCTAAATAAGAAAATTATCAAGGACTCAATGAATTTGGATTATGCAAGTAAGATTACCTGGCTGAAATATGTCAAGAATTTCATGAGTGATTTGGGGCATCTTGAATATTACACTTCCCCAGAGTCACTGAATTTTATTACAAGGAAGGAACTTAAAGCAATTTGCATGTCCCATCTTGAGTCGCTTAGAGTGGCCGCTGAAATGAATAAATGTATGGTAGTCCAACACCAAATGACCTTGATTACTTATGAAGTCCAACCGTACCTTTATGTTGCACTGGGGGATATGACAGATTTCTTTTAACACGTTTTAGGTTTGGCATCTTTCATCGCTTAATTAGCTACCCAAAGATAAACGATTGGTCTAGCAATCTCAGCCCCTGCCCTTGCGACAACATTTCCCCTCAATCCACTATCCATGTGATTTTATTCTGCAAATATTACGATAAGGAAAGATCAAGATGGATTATGCCCCTACTAAAGGTGGGGGGATGGAGGCAATGCCGTCCCACCTTTTTTATATCTGCAGTTGCTGGACAATGTGTACTGTATTGGTGTAATGGCCGGCTTTCTAAAGAACATCTTGAAAGCAAGGAAAAGTATATATTGCTAAAAGAATTCTGTAAATGAACTTGTTTGTACTATTTGTTATAGGGTTCCCCCGTTTTTAAAATGTATCAATATGATCAGTTTAGCACTGTTTTTATCAAATGAATTGTGCAATATGTGTATATTTGTATTTTTATCTGTTTGCTTTTATGATTTTAATGGTTAAAATCGAATAAAGCACATTTTGATTTGATTTGATTCCCAGTGCATTAGTTCCTAGTCCTGCTGGTCTCCTCAGTCTACCTGACCTCTTGTTTCCTGCCCCTCTTAGACTTTGCCCTCTTAGCTCCTGTCTTCCTGCTTTGGATCATCCTTGTCATCCTGGCCCTGTGCCTTGTCCTCATTGTCCTTTTGACACTGCACACAATGGTCTGGGTTCTCTTTGTTTGGGTTCGTCTGAGCCTGGTCATGTTGGTTCTGATCTTCCTGGACATCCAGGTCCAGTCCCCTTAGTCTTCCTCTCTCTAGCTGTTCTGGTACTCCTGATCTTTCTCACCCTGGTCCTGCTACCCCCAGGACCTGGTCTATCTGCTGCACTTGGTACTCTGGGCCCTGGCTCTATGGCCATGGGGTTCCACAACTTCCGGAATACCGAAATAAGAAACCTAACCATAGGAGGAACAGGGATTCCACTGAACATGTGTGAAAAACCCTCTTTCCAGAAAGAAAAAAATTCTTTTCTAGATTCCCCTCACCCACCAGGGTTGCCCCTAGGTGGCATGCTTCATCATTGGGGTCCTCTCAATCCGCTGCGGATTGAGGCATGCTGCGACTTGCGAAACTACGTAGGAGCATTTACTTTTGAAAATATGTGTGGTGCAGTGATGTGGAGTGGGAAAAATAGGTTAAAAATACCTAGCTAGTGAGCTAATATTTTATTCCTGCTCCTAGGCGGTATGTTTAAAATCAGGGGTTAATACTGGGGAAAGACCTAACTGTAATGAGTGTGGTGTCCCTAGTATTGGGTCGACATGTTTCGAGCTATCCCCCAAAAAGCTCTTCTTCAGGACCACATGAGGGCCAGCCCCGTGCGTGCCACTCCTAAAGAATCCTGTGAATAGGAAACGATGAGGTGCACACCTAGTGTGTGTACACCTAATACTTAATACATACGGTTATACACTGATACGCTGTATCTGTAGGAAATAAAGCAAAAGGAAAATTAGAAGGCACCTGCCTACCAGCCAAGCTGGCAGGCCCTTAATACATGTGGCGTCTTTTATTGATCTATGTACTCCTCTATAGTGGGTGTACTTATCAGCTACTTGGTGCGATCATCCGTCATGGAAGAATACTATCACACACGATGTCTGGTGAAAATAAGTGGTTATGTACAAATTAAAAACACTTGTGAAGAGACACCACGTGACATACAACTTATAACAAATAAAAGTATTACATATTAATGATACATACTTTTGTTTAGGCAGAAAAATGCCTCATGATCTGCAGGGGTAGAGGGGCTTGTAGTCACACCCTAGAATGGTATTCTTGGTACTGATCCCCTCGTCTTCCTAGCTTATTCTGGCCCCCAGTCCTATTAGCCTGGATCTTTTCTTCCTGGATCTGGTCCTGATCTTCTTGCCCCTCATCTTCCAGCTGCTTGTCCTTATTCTGCTAAAGAAACTCATCATGGTCCTCCTTTATCTGGTCCTCCTGGACCTGTTGCTCATCTTTCAGGCCATCCTGTTCCTAGCCCTCTGGCCGAGGCCTCCAGGCTGTGATCATCCTGGTCCTGATGTCCCTGGCCCTGATCCTCCTATTCCTCCTCACCTTGGTCCTCCTGGTCCTGGTACTCAAGGTCCTGATCCTCTTTGCCCTGATCTTCCTGGTCCCCCAATCCTTTGTTTCCTGGTCCTCTAGAACTTTTCCTTCTCACCTTCCAGTCCGGATTTTCCAGCTCACAGCCGCACAGCCGCAGCCAGCCAGTGCCGCCGAAATTGAAGCAATGAACAAGCCTGCCGCACTCCGTTCTGTCCAATCTGTCCGCTCCAATGCCCGGTTCCAAACGCCGGCCGGCCCCCGATTCCAGGGGGACTTGAGGGGGCTCGAGGACTTTGACGGACCCTACAGACCCCCCCTACAGACCCTACAGACCCGCCCCCCCTGAGGACACTCAAGACCCAACTAGAGGTAAGGTGGAAGTGGCGGGAGCGGGGAAGGCAGCGGCCGAGAGCTGATAACCGAGAGCTGCAACACGCAGGCAGCGCACAGGCAAGCTAGTAGCAAGCTCACCCCGGGCTAGTCCAACTCTTGCTTCCCGAAGGCTCCCTGAAGGTTGAGACCGTGCTACACAGGAGGCACATAGGAGGCTCACAGGTGGTTTGTAGAGGTGCCCCGGGTAGTCACGGTCACCTAGTGGTATCCACCGGTCTCTCCAGCTTTTCTACTGGTGCACTCATCGCACGTCACAACCTTGACAAAGGCGGAAAAAGGTAGATATAAAATAATTTAGCAAGCACTTCCCCAGGATTTCAGACCTTGGTGCCGAGTGCCGAGTGTTTATCGGATTGGATCAACAAGGCACATAAAGCCGCGATTAAACACGATTAACATACTTGCACCAAAGCCACGGCCAAGCTACAACAAATTATAACAAGGCTGCAACAAAAACCATAAGGTTCAAAGTAACAAAGCTATAACAAAGTAATAAAGTAATAACGTAAATAAAAAGGATAGCTAAGCCTTGCACTACCAATTAATATCCAACTAACACCCAATTAATAACTCCATCTCTTTGAGGAAGTAATGCGGACAAGAAATTCTATCCAAGCTCAACAGCAAGTACACTATCGTCCACACAAAACAGCAAAGAGGCAAAAATCAAAAATGCTGTACCCCCATGGAGGAAGGGTAGGGAAACAGAAGTTGCTCACCGCGGAGGAGCAGCAAGACACACAGCAAGATACACAGCGTGACATACTGCCGCCTATAGTGTACCTGAACTTGAATGCCAACAGCAATGGGGACATTAGAGCCTATATGCACCCCAAAACACAGAAGGAAAAGAAAGCAAACTCACCAGGAGGGAATAGGAATGACAGAGTGGCACGAGGAGCAAGTTTCGATAGCAAAGAGGATGGATTACAAGAAAGACCTCTCTCAAAAATTCCACTATCACCAGAAATAATCATTATACCAAAAGGAGAGAACGTACTAACGGCCGACGGAGGCCCCGAGGATGTCAATGGACCTGAGAATCACCTAACAGCTCCGGTAAAAGTGGCTCGATCCAAAAAGGAGAGTAGTTCTCCATTGAAGGAGGACTCGCGCAGGCAATAAGACGAGATGTGGCAATATTCAGCTTCCCCGATAGCCTCAGAGGGATGGGACCATCGACCGTACCGACAGGACACTCATCCAACCCCCTCAAGTATCTCACCAACAACTAAGAAGAGCCCCTTGCAGTCGACAGACGCAGCCCTGTGCCTGCAAGCAAACAAAAATGTAGTAAAGGCCATGAATTTAAAGAATGAAGCCTCAGAGAATCCTAGCCCACAGAATAAGTCTAGCAGGAACATTTTTTCAGCATCTCTCCTTAGCTCAGACCAAAACCAATTGGCCATCAGCAATAATTCAATTAGTAATCACAAGGAGACAGATCTTTCAAACCAACAACCCCGGACTACAACGCCCACTATTAGAGATGATGGTCTGTTACCACCAATGCCCACAGCAGGAGTAAACTTCTCTGAAGTAAACTTCGACCTCACAGAGTCCCATCCAGAGGTACTGGTCACAGCGCCAAAAAAACAATGCTCCCCATCAAGTTCAAACCTTCTAAACTCCTTTTTCTCTATTCAAGACAATGAGTCTTTGAAACCTAGATCTCCATCGACCACAGAGGACCACCCAGCTCTACTTCCAAAAATCGAAATCCACCTTACGCTAATCAATAACGAATTGATCTCGATAGCAAACGCGGCTCTTATGCATGCGGACAAGCTTGACACACAAATAAACATACTACAGTCAGTAGCAGGTCTAATATCAGGCCCTGATACAAAGCTTGAATATCTGAATTCGCTGTTTAATAGGGCCCAGAGTTACGCGGTTTCATCCATCAAACAGGAAAAATGTGGATGTAGCCCCATACTACAGAAATTGGAAACGCTCCCCGAAATAATGAGCTCCCTAGTGAATGACCTCAAAACAGAGATAGTAAGAGGGGTACACAGACCAAATATGTGCCCCAATCAAGAAGGAAAAGATAAAACCCTAAATCTCCACTATCCTCTATCGCCTACCCCACATAACAGGGACACTGTGTCCCCTGGGAAAACTGGAGTATGTATGCACAAACCAAGAGGTAAAGAAAACCATACATTGGACATAAATCCAGTGGCAACGGCCAATGGTACTCAAGATGGGCCGGAGAGACCAAAGAAAATGGACCAACATGAGGGGAGTGACAAACTGAATCTGATAGATAAAAACACAGCTTTGGAGCCCAAAAATGATACAAAGTGTAAAAAAGGAACCCTCCTCCAACAAATAATGAGCCCAGAAGCGATATTCGGTCCTATGGACCTCCAGCCCTTATCAAGGAAAAACAAGAAAAAACTAGGAAAACTAAACAAATCCAACAAGGGAAAACAAACCACAGATATATGGCTCCAGACCGATATAAAGGCAAACATCGGGTCCACGGTTTCCCCCTCAAGTCGATTCCATAAGGCTCAGGAAAAAGTGCAACAGGGCCGAACACTAAGGGATACAACAAACGACCATGCCCCTACACAAAGCTCAGGTAGCTTGGCCGTAAAGCAAAATATGAAAGAACAAGAGCTACGTCCAACAACACAGGTGCACGAAGATGGATCATCTGTTGAAGGTGAATGGTCCAAGACCAAAGAACTTCATGAACTCGGCACTGATGATCTCTCACAAGCAAGGGTCCCTGAAGGAAAAACTCTCAAACCTGACAAAAGCTTTGGGATGTCTAAAGGCGATCCGCTCAACCGGAACCAACAAAAAACAGGAATCGAAGTGGACAACCCAATCGCCCACAACACCCATCAAAAAATACCTACAACCTGTCTAACAAAGGGACACAATTACAAACCAAAAGCAGTCGTCAAAGAAATTTCTACCCAAACACATCAAAGAGCCATGACGGCCTCCACTCCGACGACAAGGAAATCATAATCCGGAGAATAAGTAGCAATTACCCTCGCTTAAGAGAAATAGGAGTGTTGACCTGGAGCAATCAGTATGAATAATGCACTCATGGGAAGTTTTAAACCCCGGGAGGAACATAACAACAAAGACTACAGCAAACCAGGACGGCTCGGATGTAAGCCTACATGATACAACTTCCACTTCAGACCAGCACGAATCCCTCCAAAATCTAAAGCTGAGGTTATATCTAAGCTATACCTGCAAGGGAAGTGGGATATTCTCAATAGAGGAAACATCTTGAGGCTCTGCTCAATCATGCCAGGACTGGAGAATATAAAAACCTCAGACATCGATAGAGTGGCTTTCCTTGCTCCAGAGCCCGGTGATAAGAATGAGGCAATAGAAGTAACCTTCTCTAACCAGGAAATGGCAAGAGCACTAAGGGAAAATAAAAACCACCTGGATGACTGGGGGATCCAGGTAAGAAGTCCAGTAAAAACAAAATATCCGGCAATCCTGAAAAAAGGAGTAGATATAGCACAGCCACTGGACCATGAAAGAAAATATAACAGCAAAGAGAACAGAAAGAGTGAGATAAATCCCACAACCGGCTCCATTTTGCACGGCATCAAAGTTGGTCCGAGAACCAGACAATGGAGTAACAGCCCATTACAAATCACAATGGACCCAGATGAGGGAAAACGAACATGCATGGCCAAGAGAGAGAATATCAAAGACTGGTCCTGGGTACCGAGGGCTCTAAACTCTTGCTCCTAACAATCGGGGTCTTTCTGCTGGCAAAAACAACTTAACTTTTAAGTTAAAAATCTGCTCTTGGAATACCCGGGGTCTAATCGACAACGAAGATAAAACGGACGCACTACAATCACTGAAGGGGTACGACATCATAGCGGTGCAAGAAACTTGGGCCTTGAGCTCAACTCCCTGGGCAGACTACACAGCCTACGAATCACTTGCTTCACCGTCACAAGCTGGGGGCCTTGCTTCGGGAGGAATTGCAATTTACATCAAGAACAACTTGACAATTCAGGTATCCCTAGTATGCAAGGGAAATGGTGATTACATACTCCTCAAAACAAGGCTCCAAAATTCCGATATATTAAGCCAGGATCAGCGGCAAATTATCTTAGTCTGTATCTACCTTCACCCATCTAAGCCCAAAAGAGAAATAACGTTAAACAGAATGCTGCCAATAATAAGCGATTTACATGCTGAACACCCGGAAGATCTATGGCTAATCATGGGTGATTTCAACGCAAATCTAATGGAATCAGACTTAAACTCCTCCCTGGTAGCCTTGGATGACTCAACCTGGTCTATTCCAGAAGTACCAACGAAAGGACAACCATGGACTCGAATTGTCAGCCTATTTTTACCAACTGGGAATCCGAGTCTTAAATGGAAGATCATCCTCAGACTCACCAGCAGCTTATACTCACTTCTCCCACTCCAGACTGGCCACTCTAGACTATATTTGGAACTCGATTGCGCATTTTCATGCAGCACAATATTTTGCTGTAAATCCCTCATTGGCAAGTGACCATGCCATCATCTCCTGCAATATTCTATCATCGCAATGCCATCGCCCAAAAATCGATTTGATTGGTGAGGAGGCCAATCTGGAGCCAATCAGGAAAATAAGGTGGTCGACCGAACATAAAGCAAAAATGGAAGGAGAAGTAGAATTAATCCTGTCCAGAGCAACTGAGGGAAATGGTAATCTAATCCCGACAATGGGCCCGATTCACAGAACTAATCTGAGACAAGATCCTAAACTTACTACTTTTGGTATTCACAGAAGGCATTTAGTAGTAGTAAAGTTAGGATTTTGTCTTAAGTTTGTCTTAAATATGTCTTAAGTCTGTCTTAAGTCTGTCTTAAGTCTGTCTTAAGTCAAACTTAAGACAAAATCCTAACTTTACTACTACTAAATGCCTTCTGTGAATACCAAAAGTAGTAAGTTTAGGATTTTGTCCCAGATTAGTTCTGTGAATCGGGCACAATATCTTGGGAACAACTTCTGGGAGAGATTAGGGATAAACTCAGAGGGACGCAGAGAAATTTGTGCACATCACACTTAAAAGATGACCGCCTCAAAAAACAAAAAGAGTTAATATCGGCAATTAAACGTAAATTAAACTATACCATGCGAAATATCACCAATGAGATCTCTGAGCATAGATTAGCCCAGGAAAAGGTGGCAGCAATTCGTCAGAGCTACAGGAAAGCAAGATTCTCTCTTCAAAGAATGGCTGAAGAATCTCACTGGATCAAAGCTCATGAAATAATAAAGTCTCGGGACCAGAAGAGTTTCTGGAAGTGGATGAATAATTGCTTTAAATCAAATCTGCAACCCACTGTTACAAATATCTTGGCCCAAGCGTGGGAAAATCACATATACTCTCTCAATGTGGACTCGCCCAGTGAAGACAGCAAAAGCCACAAACCGGCTACCTCCTCCAACATACCACCTCGCTTTGAGCCATCGCACGCACCAAGTGATCGGAAGGAAATAACATCAGATATGGTCATGCACATTATGAACAAAATGCACCCAGGCCGGCATACCTCCAATGGTATATAAGGGAACAGGCTCTAAATGGGCATCTATTATGGCACCACTATTCACAGAGTATAGATCAGGAAGGCACATTCCCGAGTCATGGACGGGTTCTCTTTTAGTCCCAATACACAAAAAAGGGACGCCATCGAACCCAGAAAATTATCGCATGATCGCCCTCCTAGATGTCGATGAGAAATGCTACACTAACCTGCTCCTAAAAGAACTGACAGCTTGGGCTAAAGCACAAAATCCGATCCCGTTTACGCAAACTGGCTTCCAAAAGGGCTCTAGCATTGAAGATAACTTGATCTGCGTGTCCTACTTAATAGAAACAACTCTGGACAAGAAAGGGAAGGCACTCTATCTAGCTTATATCGATTTTCAAACAGCCTTCGATAGCGTGGACCGTTCAAGATTGTGGATGAAACTAAAAAACTGGGGCATTAACAACTCACTATTAAATGCGCTAGTTGCTCTATACTCTGAAACCTGGGTCAAAATCAGAGTGTCCGCCGACTGGTCAACAACCAAAAAAATACAAACTAACAAGGGCCTAAAGCAAGGTTGTATACTGGCCCCAACGCTTTTTAATCTGGATTTAGCCAACCTTCCTGATTTCCTGGCACAGGTTCGAGCATTCCCTCCCAAACTTGCTGGATTTAAAATCCAATCGCTGCAATACGCAGACGACACCATTCTGCTAGATCAAACTCCGATTGGTCTACATCGACTCCTAACTGCATTGTCGTCATACTGCAAAGTAAACAAATTGAAAATAAACACAACAAAAACAAAGACGATGATAATCTCCAGACAAACGAAGAGAAGAGGTCAATGGCAAGTTGACGGTAAATGCATTGAGACAGTCTCAACTTACAAGTACCTTGGTGTATGGCTCGACCATAAAGGAAGGCAGTCCACAGACATCACAGCGATGCACGGCCTGGCACAATCCTTGGAGGTTGCCTTCTGCAGAGCAAGGAAATCCATGTGCTCACCTGACCTCACCCCTTTAATCCAAGCTATGGGGGCAACATTTTTGCCGTCCATCTCCCATGGCGCTATTGTCTTTAAAGATAAGATGTCATCGTGGCTGGATAGAGCTCAATCTGCCTGCTTCCGTAAAGTTTTTCTCTTACCCTCTTCCACTCCGCATGTGCAAATTCGTAAAGAATTCAACTTGACATCTCAAAAGCTGATACTCAAAGAACGATTTATAGCATTCTGTCTAAAGGACAAACAAGCACGGGAAAACTCATTAAAAAATTACATCTGGCTAACGATAAACAAACCCGGGTCAACCTGGCACAATTTTCTTACTCACTCTGTTGAAACACTGGAAGCCTGTGAAATATGGGCTGCCCCCATACCCATACCGGCGGCAGCAAAACTTTTAATAAAACAGGCAAAAATAATGTCTGAGGTCAATGATGCAACAAGCTTAAAAAAACTCAAGCATGGATGCTGGGCTTTAAAACTATACAACAGCAGAGGCTTACCACACTATCTGTCATCCCCCATAAAGCCAATAATGAAGTGCCAACTAATGAGGCTACGATTCGGCTTGATCCCTCTATTGGCATACAAGTATGGGCAAGGTTATAAAGAAATGTCATCCACGGAGTGCAGCGCAGCGCTTGTGGGGGATAAGAAGAAACGTTAACTCACATATTATGCATCTGTGAGACACTGCGCTCATTAAGAACTTATTGGCTTCGACCCATCTGGCGCATTTTAAACATTCGGACATGTCAGGATGCCCTGGTGGAATGTTTGAAGGGTGATTCAACACAGTTGTCGGCGCGATTTATGAAATTTCTGATGGCCGCAAAGGACACTCTGGTCTCCGAAAAAACCATAGAACCATAAAGCTCATTCCACCATTATCAGTTTTAATCCTTTTAAAGTAAATGCCTAAAAAAATGTTTTTAATTGAAGCTTATGCACTTTATTCTGTATCTCAGTATTTGCGATTGCAATGATTTTAATTAATTGTGCAATAAAATTCTATTCTATTCTATTCTTCTGACGCGGCTGCCTTTGTCCCTGGCCTGGGCTCCCTGGCACTACCACCCAAGGACTTGACACTATTGTTTTTCATAGTCCTTGTCCCTTCTCCTCTTGGGCCTGTTCCTTATAATTTTGGTTCTCTTGGATCTAGTTCTCCTGGACTTGACCCACCTGCTATCATAGTCTTAGTCTCCTTGGTCCTGGTCGTCTTGGTCCTACTTGTTCTATTGTGTTTGGTGGCATAAACTTTGCCTTTTGGCCATCATAGCCCTTTCTGGTTCCTCCAGTCTTAACCCATCTGCCCCAGTTCCTTTGTTGTCCTCTTTGTCCTAGTCACCTTGTACTGGTTCTCCTCACCATCAACTTCCTAGTCATGGTACAGCAGGTCCTGGTCCATCTTGCTTCTTGTGTCCTGGCACTTTTAATGTTTGTCCTCCTGATTTGGATTGTCCTTGTTATCCTGGATCTGTTCCTTGTCTATTTAGCCCTACTGGTACTGCAGCCATTGATCCAAGTCGAGTTGATCCAGGTTCTCCTTGTTCGGATTCTCCTGAGCCTGGTCATTTTAATTCTGGTCCTCTTGCCCACCCCAGTGCATTCCACTCACTCTTCCAGATGCTAGTTGTCCTTCTGAATTCTGATCCTCTGAACCTTGGCTCTGCTTTGTATAATTGCTCTGCCCCACTTGGCAATCTAAGCCCTGGTCCCCTAGGTCCTGAGCTTCATGACCCTCTTAGCCCTGTTTCTGGTTCTCCTGGTCATTATCCTTTTAATTTATCTAGCCCTCTTGCTCTGGTCTTCTGGGTGTGTTGGTACTGCCTCCTCTTTCCTGTCCTGCTTATCCTGGTATCCTGGATATACTGGCCATTGCCTTTCAGGTCCTGGTCTTTTTAGTCCTCTTCAATATAGTCCTGATCCCCCTGGCCCTCGTTCCTCCTGCTCCGTGCCTGCAAGGTTCTGCAATAACTTGTCCTTTCATAGATCACCCTACCCTTGCCTAATTCTGATGTTCCTTAACTTCTGGTTCATGCTAGTATAAGAACTTCCTGGGCTGGTTCTTCTTCTGGTCCTGGTTTGACTGGTCATCATTTACATGTACTCCTGCCCCTAGTCGTTTAGATCTTGGGTCTCTCATTTCACAAGATCCCGGTCCTGGAGATTTTCATCCTCCTCACCCTAATTCTCATTCATCAGTCCTCCTGGTCTGGAACACCTGGTTTAACTACTTCCCTCGTTTGCCTGTTCCTCGTCCTTCTGATCCTGGTCACCTTGGTCTATGTAGTCCTGGTCTTAGTTCTGGTACTCTTTTGTCCGGCCCTTATTTATCGGGTCTTTGATGCTATTTCCACTGGCCATGGTTTCCCTAGCCCTCCCTATCCCTGGTCCTCCTGACCCATCCTACTAGTTCTCCTGGTTTGCCCATTCTGCCTTGTTCTTATCCATCTGACCATGGGCCCCTCTAACATGGTCCTCCTAGTAATGGTCCTATTGAGTCTGATCTTCCTCATTCGGCTGACTGGTCCTCCTAATTCCTATGTTGTGGGTCACCCTGGATCATGTAGTTCTTGTCATCCTGGTTTAGGATCCCCCTGAGTTTGACTCTACTAGTCCTAGACTTTCTCATCATTTATAACCCCCTAGTCAATCTAATCTAGGTTCTCCCGTTCTAGCTAGCTCTGGACCTTTCTGGTTGTGGTCTTCCTGGTTGTGGTCCTTTTACTTCTGGCCCATTGGACTTCCTTCATCTGTTGTCTGTGGGCTTGGACCTCCTGTCACTGGTCCTTCTCTCCATTGGTTTCCTAGTACTGGTCCTCTTTGGTCTGTATACTTGTGTTTGTTATTTCTGGCCATGGTTGTCTTAGTCTCTCTAGTCCTTGTCAGTGCGCACAGGCCAATATAGCCCTTCTTGTTGTTAACGGTCCAGAACCTCCGGTTCCTTCAACCTCTGCTCCTCCTGTTTCTTCGGTCCTTGTCCACTGGGTCTAGAACCCCCTGTTCCAAATCCTCCTGGCTCTGCTAATCCTTTTCACCTTGGACCCGGTACCCCTAGTGCTGTTTTTCATTGTCCTGTTCCTCGTTGTCTATTTGTTCCTGGTGCCCCTAGCATTAGTAGTCCTGTTCCTCATAGATTAGGGCTCCCTTGGCCTAATTTCTCTTTTCATGGTCCTCATGGCTCTGGTCATTCTAGCCTCCTAGTGCTCCACCTCCTGGCCCTTATTCTCCTACTTTTCATCCTCCTCCTTTTAGTACTACTTTCTTCCCCAGAGCCCCCTCCACAATGAATTTAGTCAGGTACAGTCTCCAAACCTGTCACACAGATTTTTGTTGGTGGGGGGGGGGGCTTCCAGATTTCTTTTGCTGAGACAGTACTGTCAAGTACAGAAATGAAGGCCAGGGTAGAGATGGGACCTTGCCCCCTTAAAACCCTGCCTATCAAGTTAGAAATCAATACTACTATTCCCAAGATGCATTGTGCAGGTGACACAAATGTGAGTGTGGCTGACGGGGATGCTCATGACATGAGACAAAGAAGTATCAATGCCCTAGCCTACTCTGCTGGGTGAATAGAGTGAAAAAGTGTGTTTATTCACAGCCTGCAGAGTGAATTCTTTCTGTGAATTTCCCAGATGCACTACTTACCTGTCTCCTACCTTCACTTCCCCATTCCACAGAAGCCCCTTCACAGTGTCTCACTCAGTTTACCTCCTGCAAGTGCTTCAAAGCACTGTGCCACAAAACACCAATTACCTACAGTATGTGTACCGCCCTCTGTTTGCTGCTTCTTTTTGACTGCTGCTGTGTTGCCAGATTGGAAATACTAAGCTAGCACAATCCCCCTTAAACAGAAGTCTAAAGCTAGCACAAGGCCTTCCATAAGAAGACCAGAAAGAGCCCAGACGTCAAAAACCATCAAAAGGAGCAGCATCATGAACATTAAAAAGCGCTATTTATTCTCATGAGTGAATAACATTTATGTAACATGGTTTAAAACCATACTCTTCTTTGCTGACATCCATATACTACCTGACTGAAGCACCAAACATCTGTATGCCATATCCTGAAGATTCTGTTTGGTTTTTACATGTCTTTTTGAATATTAAAATAACATAAATGTTTTCTTCAAAATTGATTTTATAGATTATTTTCTCTGTAAACAGCTTCGCTTATTTCATGCACTTACCTTTTTGCAAACTATTGTACTTTTGTAAATGCACTTACTTTCAAATGCTCCACACATGTTGCATCCCCATTAAAAGATGGCCACCACACTGCCATTGCTATAAGTACCTTTTATCTTTTTGGCCGACTAAATAAAGATCTCCTTCATACTATTTTTCCGGCTGCTGGTCAAATTGTACATCATCTCTACTATTTAGTCTATGGCAGGCTAAACAGCAGAGATTACATACTATTTTGCCGGCCGCCGGGTAAATAACAGAGATTTTGTACCATTTGGCCGGCAGCCGGGTAAATAGACACTTCCTTTCATAGATTACACAAGAGCACAGCATAAGTCATTTTCCCCGTTCTATGGAGAATGAAAGGATAACATAAAATGAGGTGGAACAGTTATCTCTTGCCCTGCATGGAAAAGATATTTTTGTAAAACTCTTTTTCGTTTCTTAAAAAATAAATAAAAATAAAGTTACTATGGTTTATTTGTAGTTTCCGTGGGTGTCATCCCAATATGTCTGAACTGCTAGTGAAAATTTTGCATATTTCAGAAGCGGGTTTGAGGGTTTTTTTAGCACAGTTTACAACCCTTTTTTATTGATATCATTTACTACTTTTTTCTTTAACTAAGAGTTAGTGTTATGTTAGATTTTAGGAGCTACAGAGGGGTCCTTGATTTCTCAGGACTCCATCTGGTATTTAAGTTAGTCTCTTCTTTCTTGTTTCAGGTCAAGATGATCCTTCTTGGTGTGAAGTTGGGTAAGTACAGTCAGAATAAAAATCTTCTCTCCCCTCCACCTTCTAGGGAGGAGTGCCTTCACGGAGTAAAGAGAGTAAAGAGAGATTATATGGGAAAATCTCAACTACTCCTCAGATTCCTCCCAGTTTTTAGTGACCTTTCCTTCTTACTGTTCCTTGTGGGCTTTTCTGCATTATGATGAGAAGGATGGAGGATTTGCTGGGGACTCATCTTTCCAGGTGAAAGTATTTTTTTAAGTTTAAAAGAAAGTTTATTGAGTAGCAAATACAACAGAGTAGCAATGAAACACAATAACTAAATATAACCTAGTGCAAAAATATCATAAACGGGGAAAAGAAACAGAGAAAGAGGGGGAAAGGATAGAAGAGGGAAGGGAAGAAAATATCAAATGGTATAATAAAACTTATGCACTTAAAATATAACAATTGGCATACAATAAATCCTCCAATAAAAATTTATAAAATAGTCAAGCAATAACAATAATATATAAGAAACAGTCATTAATAACTTCAGGGAGGTTTGGTAACTTCTTCAATACAAGGGGAATGTAAAGGTAAGGACTGGGCAGACATGTTCAAGAAATTAGTGATGGGTAACCATAATAAATCTCGTTTAATAGCAAGGTTGATGGGATAAACGTAGGCCCTGTCTAATCTGTGATTATAACAAACTCCGTACCACCAGGCTTGGAAAGAAACATTCGAAGCGTTCTTCCATGACTTAGTGATTTGTTGGAACGCCACAGCTATAAGTAAATCAATAATGGACGTGTTAACATTCGAGGAGGACCATATGTCTGAAAGACTGCCTAAAAAAATGTGTGAAAATGTAAAGGGGAATTGTGTAGAAAAAATATTATTAATTTGTTTCCATACTCTGGACCAGAAATTATAGATCGTTGGGCAAGTAAATAACAAATGTTTAAGATCTGCCATTGCAGTTGAACAAGACCAGCAGGTAGAGGGAATAGAAGGATCAATTGTATGTAACTTGGCAGGGGTAATCAAAAGTCTATTGTATATAAAAAATAATGTCTGAGTGGTATTTGCTGCTCTAGAGGATTTCCTTATTTTGGTCCAAATTTTTTGCCAGGTTAAAATAGAAAACGATTCCTCTAAGTCTGATTCCCAATCACTTTCTACTTTAGATTTATCCCGGGTGATAGGGAAATCACGTAATTTTTTATAAATTTGGGAAGAGGAGGATGAAGACAGTAAAAAGGGAGAGTGAGAGGAGAAGAATTGATATGAGTAACAGAAATAGCAATGGCATTATAGCTGTCTTGAATAGCTGTACACAATAATTTATATTTGGGTTCGAAGGATAATGGTAGAGAAAAGCGGGGTTGGAGTACAGAAAAGGGGATACAAACATCATCCTGAAAAAGTTGGTGAATCCAATTAAGACCGAGATCTTTCCATTCTTTCCAAAAAAGTGTCTTTTTTCTTACTTTAATAAGAGGGTTGTACCAAATAGGGGATTGTAAGAATCGTGAGCGGTCGTCTAGACCATCCAGGAAAAGAGGAGAAAATATTTTGCGGGAATTTTTAAGAATAGGGAGAGAAAACTTCTTCGGAATATGGGATAATGATACAAATTCTTCAAAAGTGAAAGGATGAAAAAAGGAGGATTTAATCTCTACCCACCGTGGTTGGGAGGCTAGATCAGACATATGTTCAGATAACAAAGAAACAGAATGATTAAGAAAAAATGAAGTGTGATATGAGGAGAAATCTGGAAAATTAACTCCACCCAAATGCTTAGGACATTTAAGTTTAACCAATGACATCCTAGCTTTCTTGTTTTGCCATAAAAATTTTGATAGAATAGAATAAATATTTTTATAGCAAGATTTAGGTATATTAACCGGGAGGTTAGAGAGAAAAAATAAAATTATTGGAACTAACATCATTTTAATCGAGTCTAGTCTACCCCACCAGGATAAGAACAGGGGATGCCAGCGAGTTGTAGAATTCTTTAAGGTTGTTTGTAGATTTTTTATGTTTAGTGTCACAGTATCTTTAATGGAGGGTGTGAACCATAAACCTAAGTATTTGATCTTAGCCGGACTCCAATGAAAAGAAGAAGCCAAAAAATCTACATGAAAACAAAACTTATTTAGAGGGAGAATTTCACATTTATCAACATTAAGTTTGTAACCTGATACCAACGCAAAGTCAGAAACTTCTGATAAAAAGGTTGGAATAGAGGTTAAGGGATTAGAAATAAATAAAAGAATATCATCTGCATAAGCAGAAATTTTCAGATGATTATCCCCATAAGGAAAGCCAGTAATATCGTTATTCATTCGGATTTTTATTAGAAAAGGTTCTAATGCTACAATAAAGAGAAGAGGAGAAAGAGGACATCCTTGTCTGACACCTCTGAAGAGAGGAAACGAAGAAGAGACAAGGCCGTTAGCTAAAATAAAGGATCTGGGAAAGGAATACAATAATGAAATATAAGAAAGAAATTTTGGGCCAAAACCAAACCAAACAAGAGTTGAAAATATAAATTGCCAATTAACCCTGTCAAATGCCTTTTCAGCATCTAATGCAACTGCAGCTAATGAATGTTTATAAGAGTAGGATTTACTAAGAACATTGAAGAAGAGACGAGTATTGTCAGAAAAGTGGCGGCCCTTAATGAAACCGCATTGTTCTTTACCAATAAATCTAGGTAAAATTTTGTCCAGACGGAGCGCGAGAATTTTCGCAAATATCTTGTAATCCAGGTTGATTAAAGAAATAGGTCTATAATTTTTACATAAAGTGTGATCTTTATTCTCTTTGGGAAGAAGACAAATTAAAGCCTCTTGAAAGGAGCCTTCAGACTTTTGGGATGTTATAAAAAATGAAAATAATTGGTGAAGTTTGGAAACGAGTAGATTGGAAAAATGTAAATAAAATTCTATTGTGAATCCGTCAGGTCCAGGAGCCTTCCCTTTTTTAAGTACCTGAATGGACTCCAGAATATCTTTAGGATATATATCAGCTTCTAAAAAGGAAAAATCAATATCTGGAAAGGAAGGAGAGGGAATGGAGGACAAATAATGATCAATGTCAGATACTAAAGGAGGGGATTCCGGAGTATATAGTTTTTGATAAAAGTCAGTGAATTCTGTCAGAATGTCTTCATCTTTATGAATTGTGATATTAGATAAGGTGACAATAGATTCAATTTTTGTACGCTCTTTTTTAACTTTGAGATAATTGGCAAGAATATTGCCAGCTTTGTTTTGCGCGCTATAATATTTAGCACTAGATTTAAGTAGATATAAATTTGCAGATTCCGTGGAGAGTCTATTGAAAGAGAATTTGGCCTTAAGGAGTTTATCCAAGTCAGATTGAGACTTAGTTAAAAAATAAGAATGTTCCAATTGTTTAATTTGCGTATTAAGTGATTGTAAGGAATGAGAAGCTGTGCGTCTTTTTCAGGCAACAAATGAAATAATGAAATCTCTAGAGGCAGCTTTAAAAGTGTCCCATAACAGTTGAGGGGATATCTGAGGAGATTCATTGTCTGTAAAAAACAGGGATGCAAAATCAAGGAAGGCTGGTGTAAAATTGGGATCTAATAGGAGAGAGTTATTAAATCTCCATCTCCTAGTACCTTTTATAGGGGGAGTAAATCTAGGCATAAGGAAACTGGAGCATGATCAGAGATCAAAATAGATCCTATATCAGAATGCATAATGTGTTGGGTCAAGGCTTTGGAAATAAAGATATAATCAATCCGGGATTGGGAGGAGTGAGCAGGTGAGTAGTACGTGTACTCTTGTAGCGTAGGATGGCAGAGTCTCCAGGAGTCAACAAGAGATCTTTGGGATATAGTAGAGGTAAACTGATTGTGTATGGGAGAGGATGAGAAACGGGAATTGGATCTCCTATCTAAAATAGGATCCATAATCATGTTACAGTCACCCCCTAAAATGAGATAATCATCAGTATATTGCATCAATGAAGCGAGGATCTGGGGCCAAAACAATTTGTCTTGTATAGTGGGAGCATACAAATTAAAAACAGTTAATGGGATTTTATCAATCAACAGAGACACTGCAACCCATCTGCCATCAGAATCATTATCTTGGTTTATGAGTTTGATATTTAACCTTTTATGGCAGAGAATAGCAACACCATTACGTTTCCCTGAACCAGGAGAAGCAAAAACATGGCCTACCCAATTACGACGCAATTTAGTAATTTCAGCCTCTTTTATATGAATTTCTTGTAATAACACAATGTCTCCTTTTAAATTTGCTAGATGAGACAAGACTCGTTGTCGCTTAATGGGAGAGCCCAAACCTTTAACATTCCAAGATAATATATTTAACGACATCTAAAAATATAAATTATAACGAGAAACTTTGAGAAGAACAATTATGTACATGAGTAAGGAATAAAACATCATATGGTAATTTAAGAGATTGAAGATTGAAATAGAGGAATATCGTCGGAATAAAGCAGAGAAATATGAAATAGTAAAGAATAATTGATGGTTTGTCAAGTAGAAATAGTAAATATGAAGTAAGTAAAGTATGAAATAGGAAGTGAAAAGAGAATGAAATAAGCGGGTGAGTGAATTAGAAGAACAGAAGAAAGACCAGTGATTGAAGAAAGACAAGAAATGAGAGAAAGAATGAAAAAGAAATAGAAATATAAGAAAATATGAGGAAAGGAAATAAGAGAAATACAATAAAGAAAGAAGAGAATGAAAAAATAATAAAAGAACATACCACAACAATACACGGAAACATGGGGATGGTGGAACCACAGAAGGAAAACGATACGCTTGGCAGAAAACTCCAAAACGACACGAAAAAGGGGGAGACATCATCCAGGCGAAAAGAAGTATGATCACATACTGAGGGACCATATTGAACTGCACCTATTAAAGGAAAGAAAAATGATTACAGAACATGTAATGAGAACATTATGGCATACAACAAAGGATACAAAATGATAACAGGACAATAAAGTAACCAAGAAGAACTTCAAATCATCGAGTTATGAGAAGTTTCCATGTTTCCATCTTTGCAAGTATATAGGAAATGCTGTAAACGAGCCGGATCTTCATATGTAGTGGTTCTGTTATTAAAAGTCACTTTCATAAGACACGGATGGAATAAGCCATATCGCGCATTCAGGTTGCGGAGAGCTGGTCTCATGTCCAAAAATCTCTTCCGTCGGTCAGCGGTTGCTTTTGCGTAGTCCTGAGCAAAAAAGAGGTTGTTTCCTTGTCAAGATATCTTCCCTTTACTTTTGGCAGCGTGGAGGACTTTAAGTAAATCTGTATATTCTAAAAAATATAGAATTACGCCTCTTGGTTTGGTGTTGAAAGATGCTGATTTCGGAAGTGATCCCAGCCGATGTGCTCTTTGAATATTTAATTTTGGAGAATCAGGAAGATCTAAGAGAGTTGGAAGAAATGATTGAAAAAAGGCGGGAGAATCAGACCCTTCGATTCCTTCCGCAAGACCGTAAATGCGTAGGTTATTACGCCTATTGCGATTTTCTAAATTTTCAATTTGTTGTTTTAGAAGTGAAACTTCCGATTGTAGAAGAGGAATCTGGGTAGTGACCGCTTGGATAGTGTCAACACGTTGTGTTAAATGCAAAGTTTGTTGTTCCATTTGGGACCATTTGTCCTCAAGATGTTGGAGACGGTTATTAGTTTCCTCCATGTGGGGCTTGAGAGCTCGAATTTCTTGAAGGAGTAAGTCCATAGTCAGTGACAACATATTATTAGTTGGTGATGGTGGGTCTTTTTTGATGCGTTTAGTAGAAACAGCAGTTGAGGAAGAAGGAATTTTTGTTGGCTGTTTGGAATTACTACGAGGAATGTTAGGTGTCACATTGCATGTATGTGATTGACCAGAATCAGAATCATCTATACTTTCCTGTAAAACGCTAAAGGGGTTATGATCAGCCACTGAAGTATTGTTTGTAGGAAGAGAACTGATGCGAGACGAACGTGCTTTTGCCATAACACAGCTCACTGACAAGTATAGTTCCTATGAGAGGATATTGAAATGAGCAGAATGAGTCCCCTTAGAGCGAAAGTAAGTGATAAAGAATAAAAAGGATGAATCAACAGTATCGCCAAAATATGCACAAGGTCAGTCTCAAGCAAGCCACATGAAAGATGAACAAAAACCTCTGCAAAAGTAATCACCCACCACTGAATTTAAAATAGCAGTTTTGTTACTAAGCCAGCATATAAGAACAAAAACATTTGGATGTCTGACACCACAACACCACAACAGGAAGTGAATTTATCACAGCCAGCTAAATAAATTTTACCACAGATTGAAAATGTATTGATTAGAATTGACACATTTCATCTTGATTTACAATGCTTTCCCTTATTTGACTGAAAGCATTATAGAGGAGGCGGTGCGCTGACATTATGATTGTACACTATCAGTAGACTTTTCCTCATTTTCTGAAGCCATTTCAAAGTTGTACTTAATATGACAGCGTTATTATTAGTATCCACGTGAGTTTCCCTTGAAGAGTTGGATACTGGAACTTAGCACCTGAGCGGGAGCCTGTCGGTTATTACGTTGTTCAATGTAGCACCACCGTTAAATTTATACATTGAAAGGTTCAGGAGTACAAAACCGTTTGTTTTAATTGGCATTTATTCCGTGGAGGACCGCTCAGCATGACCAACATGAGGAAGAAAGAAAGGCTTGTGAGGTGAGCAACTGTGAGAGGTGCGCGCCGTGAGAGGAGCGTTTCTGATGTTCCACACAAAATGGCGGCCGTGGAATACGAGTGCGAACGAAGTCACTCAGAAAAACGCATGAAATTGCTCACCGTGGACGATGGAAATAGGCTCAATTGGCAGCGCTAGCCTTCATAAAGTCTCGCCAGTATTTGGAAGGTCCGGGAGTAAAGAAATGACGCCTGGAGAAGACTCGGCTTCTCACGTCGACCCGGAGCTCCGCACCAAAGCGGCCATCTTCCTTGGCTCCTAAGCCACGCCCCCCCTCCAGGTGAAAGTATATTCAGAGAGGATTTGAAGACTGTCATTCTTTATCTTTCATCTAAACTTCAAATGCCTACAGATAATCAGCAGCCTTCTTCTAGCTGAGATAATTTGCCAATTTCAGAGAACCTTAATTTCTAAAACTTCCTGTCATTGGAGCTGTACAGGGTCTTTTGAAAAGGGACTACAAGGACCCAGACAGGATATCAATCCCAACATTAATAAGAAGGTTACTTTTTTTGGCTAAGGAAGATCTTGAGCGTCCACAGAATTTTATTATTGATCGTCCTCTTGATAGAAAACATTTTGATATCAGACCCTGTTGATAAAAAAAAAATAAACTGCTTTGAAGAGAACATAAAGAATATGAAAAACAGAATAGTAAGGAGGGATCAATTTTTCATTTATTTCCGTCTCAGGCACCATCAATTACCCTGACAGTCTCAATAGTTAAATATTGCTACACATAGTCATAATTCAATAAGGTACATAAGCCATAGGGCAGGTCTCCGGCACATCACTACACACATTAATCATACATAAATTTTTTTATATATACATACATATGTACTTTACCAAAACTAACAAAACAAATACATATATAATTTTCACAACGACATACAAGTGTGCATATACACAATTATGTACAGTACCCAAACAAATACACATACTCAAGTACACTCATAAATCTGAGTGATACATCTAGAGATAGTCCTCTTGCACATTGAGGTATCACACCTCTCTCTCATTTAATTATATGTGCATATAACATTTTCGCCATACTCAAACTAATAGGACTCCTCAATAATAGTTGTCGACGCGGTCGCGTTTCAGCCGGTGATTTCTTTCGGCCTCCTCAGGACAAGGGTACACAATATCTACAATAGTAATCGAAGCTTCAAATTAACATAAACAAATTTTATATACATATATTAAAAACATATATTCGACTATCCCCTTATTTGTACACACAGTACTCATAAAAAATGAAGGACAAACCAACCATACAACTGCCTCCACCAACCTTAAAAGTGCAAAAAAGACACATAATACAGCTATTTCACCAAGGACACCCTAATCGCCACGTGCACCCCAAATGCGAATGAAAAAACACCCAATCATAAACGATCGTGAGTGATCAAAGCACCTAATCATAACAAAGACAAAAACACAATACCTAAAGTATTGTCACAACTCTCTGGGTCAACACGACTCCACAACCAAGGGACAACATCCTTCATGTATCAGAATTCCACGACAAATCTCGGAACCTAAAGGTAAAACACACGTAAATAAAACGTAAAAATCTCTCTCTTTTACGTTTCGTGAATTTAATCTATCAAATGCATGTTTAAATCACTTAAAGAGATCTGACATTTGTACTGTGTATACCTCCAGGGCCGGACTGGCTACCGGGCGTTTTGGCATGCTGCCGAGCTGGGGGCTGATTTCGTTGATGGGGACCTGCGTGTGCTGAATGAAATTCGTTTTGCTTTGTTGATTTCGAAGCACACGCAGGTCTCCATCAACGAAATTAGCCCCCACCGCAGTGACATCAGCCCCCAGCTCGGCAGCATTCCAAAACGCCCGGTAGCCAGTCCGGCCCTGTATACCTCACAATCCCTTGTTAAGAATTTCCAATCTCTCTCTCTCCTCCGGTATTCAGGAGGGTGAGGATTGTTTGCAACGTCTAGCTCAGAGGGAGGTTCAAGCTAAGTTTCTCTCAGATATTGTTTTGACAATCTCACAGCATCAGCTATGGCCTCAGGGGGAAATGTGACTACTACAAGCCATCCGCATTTAATGGAGATTTAATGCAAGGTAGATGCATCACAAAAGAATTGTCTATCATAAATGCAATTTTTGGCAATTAATTTGTTTAGAGAGGAACTGGAAGAGGTTGTGCATAAAGTTTAAGAAATATAAGAATGTACGGCCTTTTTGATACAAACAAAAATATGCTGGAAAGAATAGAAAGTTTCTTTCTAAAAACAGATAAGGTAAAAAATGAATTTTTCAGAACTTGTCTAGGTCGCAACCCAAAGAATGTTCAGGGTTAGACTTTTTTTCTGCAAAACTCTGGGACTGAGACCAATCAAATGCAGCACCACAGACTATGCTGAGCTGGATGTACATTTGATTCCTGTTGAGGACCATCTGTGTTTGGTTTTCAATCACTGGAGACAATCTGTGAAGAGCAATTGGGCATCCTTTCTCAAGGATACACCTTCGATTTTCAGGAACCTCTCTGAGGTTTTCATTTTATTCTGACTCCTTGGCCCAGGTATTCCTGAAAGAGACAGATATTGGATGACAGTGTTCTCTCCCTAGCCAAGAAGAGTGGCATACTGGTCGTCCTTTTCTAGGAGCGTGGGTTGGGCTGGTACTAAATAGTTCTTCTGGTCCAGAAGGCTTTGGTAAGTTCTGAATGATTATAGGCCTGAAGTCTCTCGACAAGTTTATTCCCACAGTGCAATTCAAGTTGACTCTCGCCAGCAAGTGATCCCTTTGATTTCAGAGGGAACCTTTCTGACAAAGATCAATTTGCAGGACACTTACATGCATGTCTCAATTACAGAGTCTCATCAGAAACTTCTCATGCTCGCTGTAGGGTTACAACTTTGACAGATTTCAGTGGTGCCCTTTGACAGCTCTGAGAGTTTTTACAAAGATCCTTGCTTTAGTGATGTCTTTTCAGTAGCGACTGCTCAGAATGCGAAGAGGTGGGGCAGCGTAGGACAAATCCAAAATTAAACAATAGACAAAAAAGTAAATAAAAAAATATAAAACAGTATTTACCTGCTGGTGTGGCGGCAGCCTTGCTCCTCTCACGAGCCTCAACTCCCATGTGTTAGAAGTGCACACTATACAGGGTCCCAGATGCCAATCCTGATGCTGCTCTAATGTTGGGAATACTATTACCCAGCATGAAAGAAGAGCTGGGATTGGTCTGAGTGGCCTGGTTTGTCACTGAGACAGGGCCTGGGAGCCTGTGTGTTTTCCACCCGGCTGTGCAACATAGCTCGGGTTGTAGAAATGCTGAGTGCACATTCGGTTTGGGCATCCTAAGATGGCTGGCCAAACCAACATGCGCCCTTACATTGCCCACCATGGCTCCTCCCTACTGCAGCTGCTGTCAAAGGGTAGTCCTGTCCCTCCGTAAGACTTGGCTTGCTGGCAGTCTGTAGGTCAGATGAAAAATAAAATGATAATAAAAAAATGTATTATCATTTTATTTTTCATGTGTTTGAATCTGCTGGTACTCAGCAGTGGGGTAAAGCTCCTCCAACATAATGGTGGAGCTGCCCCTGTGTCCTTTCTTCACACTCACTGGAACAGCATTCATCAACACCGTGACAAACTTCAGATTTTCTCCCACTAATTTGCATGGACTTTAGAGGACAGGAAAAAAGTGAACAATGTCGTTCGCTCACTTGGGCTCCTCATAAACTGGGAAAAATACCACTCACTCTCCAACCAGAGTTTGGAATAAATCCGAGCATTGATCAGGACAGATGTAGGAAAAGTTTTCCTGCCTTTGGCTCACAGAGAGAAATTGAGGAACCGCCTTCGTCTACGCATGACGCACGTGACAGAGTAAATGAATTGATGTCTTGTCCAGAAAGATATAGTAATGGAACAATGGTAAGAATACAATGTATCTGTCATCCCCTTTTTACTTATTCACAGAAGAAATGTATTGGGGGTTTTAATTTTTTCTCTCCTTTTTCTTTTCTTGTGTAGGCTGACATGCTGTTCATTATCCCCTGGGCACGGTTTCATCTGGGCGATGTGTTGGCTCACATCCTTCAGCTCTGGACTCCTACTACAGAGGATTACGAGTTTCTAATCCTATTGATTAAGGTATAGCTGAGTGCTCTTAGCCTGGTGGGTGACATGGTTTGCTCCTGGGGAAGCAAAGCTTCTGCCCATGGATTCCAGCAGTCTGGTCAGGGTGCAGTCTTGGAGGATCAGACAGCCCAGACTCTGTGATCAGAACAGAAGAGAATCAAGTCCTCCATCTGGAAATAACTGATGGCAGTTTGGAGAGCGCTTCATTTGTTCTCTGTGAAGATGTATGGAGCTGCACTGGTTATCAGGATGGACAGCACTGTAACAAAAGCTTATTTGAACCTGCAGTTCAGCACGTGCTCCTGGTCTCTTAATCACTTGATTCATTTGATTTGCTCTTGGGCAAAGAAAAACCTTATTTCCCTCAGGTACATCTACGTTCAGGGTACACACTCTGGGGCCGATTCCGATCTCGGCCGGTAGGGCTCCGAATCGGATTCGGCTTTACCGGATCCGATTCGGAGCCCTGTTTCCCGACCGAACCGTACGCGGGTCCGGCCGAGCGAGTACGATGCGAATTCGCCGACCGACTCGTCCGGGCGTCCCGACCGCTCCGACCGACTCGCTCCCGGCTCGAACCGCTCCGACCGACTCGCTCGGACTCGACTCGCACCGCGCAATGGAGACGTTCCCCGGCCGGGTAAGTACGATGCGCGCCGCGAGCAGTCCGACCGAGCCGCGCACTCCGGCTCGAAAGAGCTGTCGGAGCCGTACTTTGGGGGTCCGTGTCGGACCCCCCTGTATGCGTAGCCGCGCGAGTCGCACACAGGGGGGACTTATGGGTCCCCCCTACCTGTGCGTGTACGGCGCGAATCGCTTCACCGCGTACCCGCTGTAGGGGGCGCACTTGTCCGACTCGCACCCATTGAGTCAATGGGAGCCCGCGTACGCGTTGTACGACCGGCTCCCATTGACTTCAATGGGAGTCCGACCGACTCGAGTCCGATAACATACGGACGCATCGTACTCGTTCGGTCGGACTGCACGGGTCCGATTCGGTCGGAAATCTCTCCGGGTCCGGCTCGGTCGGAGAAATTTCCGGCCCGAATCGGAATCGACCCCTATGTGTTGGCTGATCACAAGAGCCACATTTTTCCATGCTCACAAAATTGTGTTCTCAACCCCTTGTTTTTTAGGATATATGTCTTAGAATGAGGGTTGATTTATTTGGGCAGTACCAAAACTCAGCGTTCTATATATTTTACAAAGTTTCATGATCATCGGGAGATAGGGGTGGATGTCATTTTAAGTCGCTGACCAAGGATTCTTTTATATACATTTCCTCCGATGCCTATCATTTCCAAAACTATAAAGAAAATCAAAAGAGAACAGGCTGAGGTAATACTGATGCTTGCCTTTAGGTCAAGGAGGACCTGACTTCCTTTTGTGTGCTGGCTCTCAGTGGGCAAGGAATGGATTTGTCCTTTGTCTCCTCCTCTGTTAATGGATCTGGCCCTTCCTTTAACTTCTAAATCTGTCAGTCTGGAAGGTAAATGGCCAGATCTGCTGAGAAATGATTTCTCTCTTCCTGCATCACTTTCAATACAGGCCTCTGGGTCACCTTCTGCTTTAAAAGCTTACAAACATCACTGGTGTTCTTTTGATAAACGTTGCAGAGACATTATTGTTTTCCTAGTCAATTGTGCATTTGAGAAGATTCTTTAATTTCTACAGTATTATTTTGACAAGTTTCTTTCTGTTCCTATCTTAAAGCTTTAATGGTCATCAATTAAAGCATTCAAGTCCTCTTTGAGTGACTTTCTATCAATTGAATCTTTAGTTTGAAGACTTTTTAAAGGTTCAAACAACTTAGATCACAGATTAGAGATTTTTTCTATTTTGGGATCTCCATTACTTTTATTTCTTTGCAGAAATCTCCCTTTGAGCCTTTGGGGAAGGCCTTAGAAAAAAACCTGACTTTTTAACAGTAATGTTAATTTAATCCAAGCAATCAATGCATTTCCAGTAGAATTGAGTGCTGTTTATTTATTTGGTTTATTTGCCCCTTCTGGTGATTCCAGTTATGTTCTCTCTCTCCCATCTCTTCAGACCCTTCCATCATCCAACCACAGTATCTCAGCAGAGGTAGAATATGACATACATACATTCACAAGCCATTATTGAACACACTTTTGGGGTCCTCAAGTCACAATTCTGATGTCTTGACTATACAGTGTGGGGTGCTGGTGTACTTCTCTGAAGTTGTGTGCGAGATTATTATAGCCTGTTGTGTGTTGCACAACATCACCATACGAGTGAGCTTAAAGATAGGTCTTAAACCTCACATAGGTCCACATTCGGGGAACCAGGTTGTTGCCTAGAACAGAGGTCAGGGTATACAGGTGCATTATTGGCTGGTCAATTCTTTTATCTCTTGAGCTGCTAGTTGGTTTACTGTCTTTATGTGGCTGGATAGTCTCTTGACCATGATGAGTGTTGAATATCTAACACACTGTCCATGAATACTGTACTGAGTCAACTCTGTTCACTTTCCATAATGTATGTAATGTAAAAGCTGTGCTCAATAAAAAAAATATGACCTCACTTGTCTATAATTATTTTTCATTATCTACTATATTTTCATTGTTTGCAGTAAATAATTTTTTTTCTTAGATCATTGCAGTTTGAATCAGATAACATATTTGTTTGTATCAGTTAGTGTTTTGGGTCTTTTAGGGTATGTACAGTATCTTTCTCCCACATGCGGAGTCTCCACCTGTGTGCACAGATTCTTCTCCTCACTCGGGGCAGAGAAACCACACTCAGGGTGGAGAACTCTTCCTACTGCAAATAAGCGGGAAATGAGATACAGGAAGAAGAAGTCGGCCAATTTGAAATCATTCTAAGCCTAAGCCATCCTCACCTCAAAGAAGCATCCTCCTCCATCTTGGTGTTCCCTGCCATCAACATGACTGAGGGACTTGAGGCGAAGGCCCCCCTTTTTCACCCAGTTAGAATTAAACATAATCAGTGAGGGTTTCATAGCCAAATACCCTCATCCGTATGGGGGACCATATACCCAGCTGAGCAATGCAGTGGTGGTCCAAGATATGGAGGTACATTGTCACGCACTGCAGGGCAGTGGGTGTCCATAACTGGTGGGGGAAGCTGTGCTATAAGTCCTAGGAGGATCTGCATTGCTGGGCCCATATTATGGTGCAGGACATTATGGTTTTGTACTCCACATCACACCACTGTACCGGAGGGTCCTGAAAGCTGTCTGGCTGACCCTCCATGCTCAGCTGAAACAGTTTGAGTAGCAGAAAGATAGAAGGTACATGAACATTTGTAAGAAATTGGGTTACGGGTTGAGGGGGGTGGAACCCTACTCAAGCAGTAACCCACAATCTCTGTCAGGGTGAAACACAAGCAAGCCCCAAATTAAACTGTGCTTAACCCTCTGGTAGCTTGGCCTAAAAGCAGTCAGGCTTAACTTAGAGGCAATGTGTAAAGTATATTTGCAGCACTTCAAACAGTAATAAAGTGAAACACACCAATTTAGAAAAACAGAGTTAAATGTAACACATTTTCTGAGATCAAAACAATAAAAATCCAATAAGTGGGAGCAGGGATCTGGAATTTTTTGCAAGATTTAAGTGAAAATATTGCTTAAAAACACAGAGCGCCAACTGTGGTTGCCTGGTTGTGCCCAGACTTGGACAAAGTAGCAAGTTCAGGCCAACCTTAATAATGTGCAGACTGGATACAGGGGCCAAGTTAGGACCGCTAAACAAAGTACTTAAAATCCTCATTTGTGAAGTGTTGCAGGATCCTGCCTTGAGCTTGCGTCTCACAGCGGCAGTTCTGAGGAAGCTGCGGAGTCCTGGATCATCATCGAGGATGCCATCAATGAGCGGCTTGTGATATGAAGGCCTGTTTGAGGATACATCATGCAGCAGCAGTTCCGAGAAGACTGTGGGCTGCGATGCAAGGTTCGGCACTGGGGTTGCATCGTGCAACAGCGGTTCCGCAGTGGTGCTGTGAGAAGATGCATTGCGCTGCATCGGTTCTGCTCACAGGTCCACAGCTGGGCTGGCAGGGCATCTTTAGGCCCACTTCCAAGGGTCCAGTAATGGGTTGGCACCACTTGGTGGGTAAGACTCGGAATAGGTGCTGGGTTCAAGGTGGTTGAAGCCTTTCTGTCCCTAATGTTCTTATCAGAAGGCCTGTTAACTAGCTCTTGGAGTCACTAGTGGTCCTAGATTCCAGATGCAGGTCCAGTCCTTCTCACTCAGGCAGCATGGCAGCTGAGTAGCAGTCCTCCTTGGAGAGCACCACAGCAGCCATTCTAAGTCTTCCACAGGTCCAGAGGTGTACTGAAGAGTTGGGTCTAAGGGGCCACTATTTCCACTTGGTGCCCATTTTGAAGTGTGAGAAGGTTCTGGAGGTTTCCACCTCCAGAGATGTTTGGAATTTCCTGCCTCCTGCTCTGGCCCCCAACTCTGCCATAGCCGGTCCCAAGCCCAGCTGCAAAAGGAGGCTAGCTACCCGACCATGTAATAAAATCCTAGCTTCAGAAACATCAACCAAAAGACATCTCGACCTTAGAGAGAAAGGATTCTCCTTCACAGAGAGCTTTCACGCCTTGTGGTGAAAGCCAGAGATCCCTGGAAGCCACAAAGCCGATCCACCTGCTTTCGACCAAGACCATCCCCATCGGGACATGGGACATAAGGACCATGTACGAGACAGGCAGGATAGCCCAAGTGGCAGGGAAAATGAAAAAATAATACCATGCCCTGCTTGGCATCAGCGAGACCAGGTGGACACAGTCTGGAAAGAACTTCTTGGATAATAACTGGGGTATGGAAATCCTCAGATAGATACACCCATGAATAGCCAGGTGTTTCCCAGTTTAGTATTGAATTCTGAGACTTGTGTTTTTAATAAAAAAACTAAAAACTGCATACTACAAGTCACATTGTGCTCTATATATATAACATGTACTGCCCTACATAGCCACACATGCAAAATACAAAGATAGAAGTTAGGTAAACTATAGGGGGTGTTAGCTAAAGGCTTACCTGTCACCACATTAATCTTGGCAGTAAGAGGCAGCACATGTAGCAGGTCAGGGTGCATAGTGAAGAAGACTTCCTTCTCGGGGGGAGATGGAGGTGGGCTCCAGTTGCTCCTCCAGGAAGAGCCCTAGCAAGCTCAATCCTAAAGAACTTTTCCTTCACCTGCTTCCTCTCATCCTGCAATTTTTTATTTATATTCCCAACTCCTGCACCTGTTCCCCAATTCATTGAGCGCATCAGTAACCTCCTGCCACAAAGCTTCCTTCTGAGCTCTGCTGAGGTAGAAGGGAGGCAGCCCATGTTGTTTTTTGTATTTTTGCACAACAACCTTCACTACAACAGATGTCTCCTGCTCAGTGAAATTTCTCTTTCTCCACAACACAGGCAGCATCATTTCTTCTGTCAGCAACTCAAACAGGATCTCAGGAAGTAAGTAGCAGGAGGGTAGCAGGAAGCAAATGCTGCGGAACAAAGAAACAGATTATAGGTTTTGGCCACTACATATGTGGTCCGAAGTATAAGTGTGTCAGGTGTGTCTGATTGATTTCAGGTATATCTCATTTTTCAATTGGTTACCATGTGTAGGTCTCCAATTGACTAAAATGTTAGGATCTCCGTGTGTGGGGGTTCCGCCTCGTATGTGGAGTCTCCTGTTCACAGCCATGCTTTGCCTCTGACCTGAGAGCTGACTCTCTCCTCAAATGTGGAATCTCTGCCAGTCATAAAATACAGTGGTAAATTAGATGTAACTTTACAACTGTATTTATGACTATCCACACTCAATCCCCTCAACTATGGGGTGAAGACATGTCAGTTACACTTTTGTAATCTACACTCGGAGGGTCTGATTCACAAACTGCACTTTGAAGTATGTTTTGTGGTGCTGCAGTAGTATACAAAAACGTACTACAAGATGCTATTCCAAAACTGCACTTTTGTAGTTACTTACACTTCTGAGTAAGTTTGCTGCTTTTTGGTATTCACAAACTGTATTTTTGCAGTAACTTCCACTTCTGAAGTTAGTCCCTATCTTTATTATTTTCTATGGAAGGCTGTCATAATACCAGTGGTTGACAGTGTGTAGTGCTGGATTACTACAACAGACTACGTTTACTACAAAGGCATAAGTTACTATAAAAGAGCAGTTTGTGAACACCGAAAAGTAGTAAACTGACTCAAAAGTGTAGACGTACTCAAGTAGCTGGGGACAGGTTGGAAGCCATTTGCTTCCAGCTCATCCAGAGAGAGGACGTACTTTAGGTAAGTCCTTCTCGGAGGGGGTGTTTGTTTTTGGAAAACAGACACGGGGGAAAGGAAAGAGTTTTTTCTTTCCCCCTGTGCCTGTTTGAAGTGGATTCCTGCTCCACGATCACTGGGGGGCCACGGTCATGGAGGAGGAATCCACAGCACCGGACCACCATGGATTTTGTTGCTGATGGTTAGGGGAGTGACCCCTTAGGCAAGGGTTGCTCCCCTGGGGGCATATTTTATACGTGTTTCGGCCCACCCTAAAGGCTGATTCAGCCATCTTTTAGGCTGATCAGCTCCCAGGGGGGTCGAAACCCACTAAAAGTCAGGGAATATTTTATAATGATGATTACGGGGAGCGACCCCTTGGGGGATTTTTTTTATACGTGTTTCGGCCCACCCTAAAGGCTGATTCAGCCATTTTTTAGCCTGATCAGCTCCCAGGGGGATCGAAACCCCCTAAAAGCCAGGGAATTTTTTATAATGATGATTACGGGGAGCGACCCCTTGGGAGATTTTTATTTAGTTTCTTCCCCCCCACTGAGGGCAGATCGGCTGTTTTTAGGCCGGTCTGCCTTCCGGGGGGGTGGTAGCCCACTAAACCACCAGGGATTGTTTTCTTGTTTGGGGAGCGACCCTTTGGGAGAGGTTGCTCCCATTGGGTGAGAAGTTTCTTTAGCTATTCCATGCCCCCAGAGGGCAGATCAGCTGTTTTTAGGCCAATCTGCCCTTTGTAGGGCAGAAGCCAACTAGACACTAGGGAGTTATGTTTTGAAGGGGAGTGACCCCTTGGGGAAATCTCCCTCCCCTTGGGGGCCCATATTTATTTTCATGACACCCTCCCCTGAGGGTAGATTGAGCATTTGTAGGCTGATCAGCCCTCTGGGGTGTGATTTTGCCACTGAGAGATTAGTGAGTGGACTGAGCCTCAGGGTGGGTGGTAACACTTGCGTCACCTGGCAATAAGGTTATGTATATGGTGGGAGATCTGCTTCTGGGGTAAGATTTACTTCCATCTGGTGGCGCCATGTCTTCTTTTCAGTGGAATATTAGTGTCTTTTGGTATTTTGTTATAATTTTTATTTGTGTTTTAATTTTCTTTCCTTTTTTTCATTGTAGAGCCAATCGTTTCCTTTGCCTTGTTGGGGAATCCTGTTTGCGGGTGCAGCTTTGGCAGATCTGCAGTTTGTGGAGCTGTGATTGGTAAGCAACTCATTTTGTAATTTTTTCATCTGATGTGTATCCTTCACACGTTTGTATAATTTGTTTTGTTAGTTGTTTGTGTGATTGTCTTTCTAAGTAACATATTGATTTGTGCACGTTCTTCACTGCCTTGTGTTAGACTTAGCTTTTTTAGTGGGTTTACCCCCAGACTTTTTGCCTTTTGGCCTCCTGTTTTTGACCCTGTTTTTGCTGGCTTTAGGGCTCTGGGCACTTTACCACTGCTATTCAGTGCTAAAGTGCATATGCTCTCCAGGTAATTTCTGTTATGAATTGCTGTTTCCATGATTGGCATATTTGATTTACTGGTAAGTTTCTAGTACAGTGCACTGAGAGTGCCAGGGCCTGTAAATCAAATGCTACTAGTGGGCCTGCATCACTGATTGTGCCACCCACAGAAGTAGCCCTGTGAATGTAACTCAGACCTGCCACTGCAGAGTCTGCGAGCAGTTTGTAAACTGCCATGTCGACCTGGCAAGTGCACCCACTTGCCATGCCCTAATCTTCCCTTTTCTTACATATAAGTCACCCCCAAGGTAGGCCCAAGGTGCCCCTGTGGGCAGGATGCTGTGTATGTTAAAGGTAGGACATGTACTGATGTGTGTGGCATGTCCTGGTAGTGAATTACAGTGCATTTCGTTTTTCACTATGGAAAGGCTATCTGTCCCATAGGATAGAATGGGAGTTTATTCATAACATCTTATAAATATAACTTCCCATTGGGACAAGATGGAAAGATGGAGTTTAGTATGCCTGAACTCAGAATATAAAAATGCATCTTTTAAGAAAGATGAATTTTATATTGTGTGTTTGAAAATACCACTTTTAGAAAGTGGTTATTTTCTTGCTTAGCCATCCTGTGTGCCTCTGCTGGCTTTGGAGTGACAGGGGCTGGGGATGTGTATTCTCTCAGACGGCCACGGGGGGTTTGATGTGTGCCTTGCCTTTCCTGAATGAGCCAGGGCTGGGCTTAATAGACCTGGGCTGCATTCAGAGTAGTGGGAGGAGTTTTCACTAGCACCTGAATAGGCCTGGTCTGCATTTAGAGTGGTGGGAGGAGATTTCCCTTGCACCTGAATAGGCCCTGTCTGCCTTGGAAAAAGCTGTCTCCACCTCCTGCCGGGAAGCTGTACCAGAGAGGACAGAACTGGTTTGGGCTGAACACAGACACTCTCTGCCCAAAAGAACAAAGAGAAACTGGGTATAAATATTGGGGCCCAGACACCAGAACTTTAGATTACTGCTGTACTAAGGAACCTGCCAGGAAGAAGAGCTGGAAAAGCTGTCAGGAGGAACTGCCACTTTGCTGTGTGCTCTGCTGTGTTGGCCTTCTGCTTGCTGCTTTTGCCTTGGGCAGGGAAAGGACTGGATTGTACTTTCATCATCCTGCTGTTAGAGTTTTCTCCAAGGGCTTGAAGTAGAGCTTGCCTCCTGTTGGAAGTCTCAGGGAGATAAAAGACTTCAGAGAACTCTTTTGGGACCAAGAAGACTGCCAAGAAGAAGAGCTGGAGATGCTGTGAGGAGGAACTACCACTTTGTTGTGTGATTTGCTGTGTTGGCCTGCCGTGGCTGCTTCTGTCTTGGGCAGTGAAAGGACTGGACTGAACTTTCTGCGACTTCTTTGTGTGAGTTTCTCCAAGGGCTTGAGGTAGAGCCTGCCCCCATTCAAGAAGTCTCAGGAACAGCAAAGACTTCAAAATCATCTGCTTCCAGCACTGGGGCCTGTTTGTTTTGTGCTGCAACAGAAGAAAAAGCAACCTGACGCCATCAACGATGCCGCTGCCAACTCTGTGTCCTGAAGGCACTGCAGAGGGAACCGCCGCATCTCTCACCACAACCCTGGTCTCACCGCTGACGCCACCTGATGCCGCCACCAAGCTGCTGCTTGAACCGCAACCTGCGGGCACCACACTCTGCACCGCCTCGCTTTATGCCACTGCCCTGGTATCACCGACGATGACGCTCCCCGCTGACATCGACGCCGATGCTTACACCGTGGTTCGAGGGCACTGCTCGTAAGTTACACGGCGCACAGCCCTCATCCCGCACCGCAACCTTGGCCTACCTATGCCAGCTCCATCAACTCCAGTTCGTCAGCCGACGACAGCGCTTCCGCAACGACGCCACTGCTTGCACCGTGACCTGCCAGCACCGCGACGAGCACCGCATCACTTCGCACCGTAGCCCTGGTCTCACGGACACCGATCGATGACCATCACTGAGCCACTGCCTGCACCGCGACCTGAGGGTACCACATGCTGCACCGCTACACTTCGTACCGCAGCCCCGACGCCGGCAATCCCGACTTTAACCATGAGGAGTTCGATCTGCAACGTATGTGACTTCAAGGGCCCGAAGACTCCTGCACCAACCTCCGGGAGCAACGCCTGCGGACGCCGGCTCTTCAGGGCTCAACGAGAGGTCGCCGACGCCCTACATTTCTAAAAGGTACTGTTTTGTGGGTCTTTCCGACACCGTAGCTGGCCTGCGACACTGTGGCCAGCCTAAACTGTTTGGATTTGTTGTTCACGACGCCGTAATAGCCCCAAACAGAGCTATTGACTTCAAGAAACTGTGTTTTTGAGATATTTCTGCAATTTTAAGGATATCTTGTAAAGTATATATTTTTAAGTACTGTATGTTGGATTCTTATTGTTTTAGTCTTGTTTTGGATATATAAAAATATTGGATATTTTTCTAAACTGGTGTGGAGTCCTTTTGTAGTGTATTCACTCTATTACTGTTGGTTATGTACAAATGATTTACACACTGCCTCTGAGATAAGCCTGACTGCTCGTGCCAAGCTACCAAGGGGGTGAGCAGGGGTTATTTAAGGAGTGTAACTCCCTTTCCCTGACTAGGAAGAAGGGTCCCTACTTGGACAAGGGTGCAAACCATTGCCAACTAGAGACCCCCATTTCTAACACCTGGTGTGGAATGTTTTTTTTCCTTTCTTTCCAGTGGGACTTCTTTAGTGCTTGCTGTGTCTTTGCAGAGTAAGTGCAGTTGATCCTCAGTGTTGCCAACTCTGGCAAGTGGTTGGTATTGTTTAAGAGTTGATAGGTCTTTGTGTGCTTTGTATTGATTGACTTTTCCTTCTAGATTTTACTATATCCCAGTAGTTTTACTTTCCGTTTGATAAAGCCACACTTTGTTTATTACTTATTTTATACAGTGTTGGGTATTGTTGACTTGTTTGTCAAGTTACTTTTCTTAGTAAGGATTATGGCTAGCCGCAGGATGACCGTGCAGCAGGTTGTTGGTATTCTTTTCGAGTCTTCCTTTGACCATGATTTTAAGACTGACTCTGCATCTGAGGCAGATGAGGAAGGCCAGGATTCTGGAAGTTAATTTTTTGTCTGAGAGGAATCATCTGATGATTAAGCCACTGTCAGTGTGGATGAAGTGCCGCTTTTAGAGGAAGACACTGATGTGCCAGTAGAAAAGAAAGAGGCATCTGGATTACAGCCCGGGGCTGAAAGGCTTCCCATTGGAAGTGCTGGACTCTGGGTTGCCTCAAACATGGCGCAGCCAGTGTTGCCGGTCTTTAGTGATGTTGCAGGGTGTAGAGTGAATACTGAAAACTTTTTACCTAGAAATGTCTTTCAGTTGTTTATGGACGATGTATTTTTGTATGAGATTGTTAAGCAGACTAATTTGTATGCTGAACAGTATTTGAGGAACAACAGTGCCAGACTTAAGCCCCACTTTAGAGCTACCTGGTAGACTCCCACAAATCTGGATGAGTTGAAGAAGTTCTTGGGTTTAATTTTTTTGATGGGCCTGACAATAAAGCCGTCGCTGTCTTCATATTGGTCTACAAATCCCTTGATGACAATGGCTATATTTCCTGCAACCATGAGTCATAATCAGCATTTGCTTCTTCTTTGGATGCTGCCTTTTGCTGATAATGATTTAGCATTGCCATGAGATCACCCTGATTGTGGCCATCTATTTAAAGTTCAGCCTGTTCTTGATCACTTTGATTTTCAGAGATCTATGTTCCAGGGAAAGAAATAGCTGTGAATGAGTCTTTGGTCCTTTTCAAGGGCCGATTGGTTTTTAGGCAGTACAATCCTAGCAAGAGGGCATGTTATGGAATTAAGATGTATATGCTGTCTGAGAGTAGTACTGGATGTGTCTATAATTTCAGGGTGCACACAGTAGGGATTCCAGTATTGACCCCGGTTGTTGTCTGTCCACATTTGGAGTTAGTGAGAAAATTGTGTGGGAACTTGGTGGAGGACTTTATAACAAAGGTCACCATTTATACGTAGATAACGTTTACACTGGTGTGCAATAGATCAATAATTCTTCAAAGTAGACACAGTTGCTTGTGGCACAATCGGCTCTAATCGTAAAGGTTGCCCAAAAGAGCTTGTTTATAAAACACTTGAGAAGGGACAGTGCAGTGCCTTGCACAGTGATGAACCTTTAGCTGTGAAATTTTCTGACAGGAGAGACGTCTACATGCTGACTACCATCCATGATGTCCATGATGAAAGTGCTTCACCTGTGACTGTTTGGGGTCAGTTGCTTAAGTGCGCAAACCTGTGTACATTTTAGACTACAATAAGCACACGTATGGTGTAGATAGAGTATATCAGAGGTTGGAATCTTACACTGCAGTTCATAAGGCGAACTTTGGTATAAGAATTTGGCTGTCCATTTATTCCATTTAGCAACCTTCAATGCTTTTATTGTATTCAAGGATTCCAGAGTCAAAGATGACATTTGTTCAGTTTCAGCAGTCTCTGATAGGCTGCCTTGTTGTACTGGTACAGGCAAGAGTTCCTAGAGAAGCAGTGGTGGAGGATGTTGTTGGATTGAAAGATAGCCACTTTCCTGATCATATTCCACTCACGGTCAAAAAAACACTTTCCCACTAAGAGATGCAGAGTCTGTGCACGAAGAGGTATCCGGAAGAAGAGTCATATGTACTGCCTCAATTGTCCTTCTAATCCTGGGCTGTGTGTGCACACATGCTTTAAATTGTACCACACGCAATAGAGTTTTTGGGTGCAACCATGAGTGTACAAGTAAACTGACTGGTCTGTATTGTTTTATATTTTTTGTTCAGATTTCATGGTTGGCATTAGAGTGATGTATTTAGTTAGAACAGTTGTGTTTGTAGTTATTGTTTTGTATCTACTTCCAATTGGTTTGTGTTTTTTTTTTTTGTGATGGTGTGCATGGACTTGTGCTTGGCTGGCGGTATGCTTGGACTTGCGTTTGACTTGCGTTGTGCGTGGACTGGCGTTTGGCTGGCAGTGTGCGTTGACTGGTGCTTGGTTGGCAGTGTGCATGGACCGGTGTGGGTGGAGTGGTGTTTGGCTGGCAGTGTGTGTGGACTGGGGCTTGGCTGGTTTTGTGTGAGGACTGGTGCTTGGCTGGTGGTGTGCGTGGACTGGCATTTGGCTGGCACTGTGTGAATAGTGACTTGCTGCTGGACACTACAAACACTGCTAGTCAAATGCCAGTGCACACACTCTGTCAACCACCAGCTGGTGTGATTGCTGTGTCAGTCATGTGGACGTATGAAAGTGATGGGCCAGTGAATGGTGGTTTCTGTTGATATGAGTGTTGAAATGTGCTGGGCCCGTGGCTGCCAGTGTGAATGGTCTTGTGTGTGTCACGTATGAAATGTGTATGAATGGCCTGAAAAGTGGTTGGTGCGACAGATCCCGAGCTGTGAGTCATTGTTTAAGGTTTTTGACCTTTCAAATATTAACAGTACATTTCATTTTTGTGAAATCTCTTGTTCATAAAATTTTACGTTCTGAAGCTTTACTCGCCCGCGTGCCAAATCCAACCAGTATGTGTGTGTACTTGAGGAATAGTTGGTTGTGAAGTAATATTTGTCTTTTCTGTCTTTCTCTGCCAGGGTGTACACCGTCTCTACATTGTCTGTTGGAGTGTTTTAATGTGCTGGGCCTATGGCTGGTGGTGTGACTGGTCTTGTGTTTATGTATGAAAGGTGTGTGAATGGCCTGTAAAGCGGTTGGTGCCTTGACGTAGCTTTACAACTAACAAGCTGTGAGTCATTGGTTCAGTTTTCAGTGTATTTCATTTTTGTGAAATTTCTTGTTAATAAAATATACATTTTGAACCTTTCACTCACCCTTGTGCCAAATCCAAACAAATATGTGTGTGTACTTGAGGAATAGATGGATGGGCAGTAATATTTGTCTTTTCTGTCTTTCTCTGCCAAGGTGTACCTTGCATCTAGGGATAATCTACCAATTCTAATTACTTTCATAAACTAAAAACCCAGGGGAGTATAGGGTGGTGTGCCTCTTGTGGATCCCAACAAGTTTTCTTACCCACAATTCCCTGTAAACCTCAAAATGTGACTAAAGTCCCACATTTTCCCTTGCATTACTGTGCCATATTCTTCTAGAATCAGAAAGAAACCACTAATTTACAACCCCTAGTGTTCCCACAGGTATCCCAATACAAATGCTACCTCGCTTGTGTGGGTGGACCAAATGCCCGCATCAAGAAATGGCCCAAAACATATTGTGGAGACATCAAAATTATCTATCACAAAACAACCTGGTTTTGCAAGGGAGTCACCTTTGGTTTTCGTCCCGGGTTCGGCGGCCATCTACGGAAGTGTACCAAACCCAGACATTACTGAAACCTAGATACCCTAGGCAGTACAAAGAGGTGTGGCTTGTGTGGACTCCCCCAATTTTTTTTACCCAGAATCCCCTTCAAACCTCCACATTTAGCTAAACAAATCACATTTTCCTCACATTTATTTGTGGGAAAGTTGTGGGATCACCGGGCTGACACAAATATCCTTCTGCCCAGCGTTCCCCCAGGTCTCCCGATAAAAATAGTACCTTACTTGTGTGGGTGGGCCAAGTGCCTGCGACAGGGAAGAGCCCAAAACGTATTGTGGAGACATAAAACTTTCCTATCACAAACGACCTGGTTTTGCAAGAGGGGCACCTGAATCTTTGGTCCCGGCTCAGCAGCAATCTAGGGAAACCTACCAAACCCAGACATTTCTGGAAACTAGGCACTCGGAGGAGTCCAGGGATGGGTGGCGTGCATGGATCCACTAAAGTTTTCTTACGCACAATCCCTTGCAAACATCAAATGTATATAACAAATCAAATTTTTCTCATATTTCTTTGAGGAATCACCCAGGGGAGTACATGGTGGTGTGCCTCTTGTGGATCCCAACATGTTTTCATTCCCACAATTGCCCTGTGTGCGATCACTCACCGGCACAAGTTTCCTACCATGCAGCATTCCACTCAGTCTCCAGAGTAAAATGATACCTCACTTGTGTGGGTGGGCCAACTGCCTGTAACAGGGAAGGGCCAAAAATGTTTAGAGATTTAGGGGTTATCACAGCATGTTGATAAGCACAATTATTTTATATGTTTCTAGGCTGACTCTGCTTTGGGCACCCACACAAGTGAGGTATAATTCTACTCAGGAGACTGAGGGGAATGCTGGGTGGTGGAACATTTGTGCCTCCATCAGCTGCAGAAGAGGTGACTTATCACCATCTTCCATTGACATATGCAATATCATGTAGTATTTTGCTTACATTAGTATATAGGTGAGGAAATATTGAATATTTTTACTCTATGATTCAGTTCTTTCAAGAGTGCTGTTACAGAAAAGTATTAACGTACACCCACAAGCAAAAGGCATGGACACAGCTTGACACTATCTTAGTTCTTATTATCCAATAGATAGTGTTAAGGCATACGAAAACAATTTGAACTGCTTAATGAGACCATTAGAAAAGGTATTCATCATGACACTAGAAGAAAGAAACCAGAATATCACACACAGTAAGAATAGACAGGAAGATGTTTTGAGAAACATTTGGTAGCAAGAATGATTTTACTCAAAATTAAATTAGGCAGGAGAGAAAAAGGGAAAGTCTGTTTGTTTTAAAGAAAAACTCAAAGTAGAACACGACATGTAGGAATAAGTAGTTGTGAACACACATTTTAACTCATGGGAAGGTAATGGCAAATTTTACAAAGCAACGGAATGATGATTCCTGGAGTTTATTTTGTTTGTGGACAAGAGGCATGCTTTCAATTGCCTGCTGACTGGAGGGGTATTTGTTATTTAGCTGTTTTATTCCCAAAAATCTACCATGTATATAGTATAGATGCTTTGACAATGACATCTGCATACAGACACACACATGGTATATAGAATGCATGCCAATTAGTTGGAGGGATATTCGGAGCAATAATTCCCCCAGTAGGAGTTATTTTGAATGATAAGAAAATCAGAAAACTTTCCACTGTTGTCGACAATCTGGCAACTAGTATATCTGGAGCTTTGCTAGCGGTAAACACAGGATTAGTGGCACTTTGATCAATGGCGTTAGACAACTTACTTGCAGAGAAATACGGAGTCTGCGAAATGCTGAATTCTCAGCATTGCTGTTCATATATACGTGATGAGAGCATGAGGATTAAAGAATTTGCAAAGAACATTTCTGATTTGAAACCTGAATTAAAACCCTTGGAGACACCAAGGGATTCATTTCGATGTCGGTCGGACAAGCATCCGACCGACATCACAGTGGAAGTGAAACCGCCAGCACGGCAGTTGGAAATATGCCGATTCCAATTGCAGCTTGTGCCACTGTATGAAAAAGGGCCACAGCACAAGCTGCAATTGGAAAAGGCATATTTCACACATCCATGCCCCCTGTGCCAGGCACCACATGGTGCCTAGCACACTGCGCATGTATGTGTGGGAGAGTACCACATGTGCCCCCCAAAACCCATTGCGGAGGCCCCCGGAGGACAGGGGCCCCCAAAGTCCCTTTTTACATCTGCTATTTCATGGCAGTTGGACCACCATGAAAAGGCAGCGGTAAACGGGCATTGTTATCCCTACAGTGGTGCCTGAGCAGGCACCGCCCCTATTGTAGGGTTTACTGTCCGTCAGCTTCATCGACAGGCTCCTTGAGCCCATCAGAAAAGCAGCGGTTGATCTCCCTGCCCAGTGCCTCCAATTGCCGGATCACAATCCACCGACGGCCTGTGGCGGGCCCACCGACATCGGAATAAGCCCCCAAGTGTTTTGGAACATTTTGGAAAAGGAATTGTGACAATTTCTAATTGGTTTACAGCTGCAGGCGGAGGAATTTTGAAAGCTCTGTTTATGCTCATACTAGTAGGGTGTTGCTTATTGCTTCTATTTGCTCTTTATAAAGTTTGTATATATTGCATTAACAGAATAAAAAGCAGAGCAATGAATAAAAGGACGGAAAGAGAATTCGAATTACATAAACTAATTCATCAAGATTATAAAAAGGCAGAATAATACAAGAGTTTAAAAAGAAAAAGAACAACTCAACTGAAGACGACAGTAGCCTTTGAAAACCAGCTCATGTGTGTAAAAAATTATAATGGTTGACAGCATTCGATTAATAGGGTGTTTGATTTAAAATGTAATAATACAGTTTAAATAAACATGTAGAAATTAACATAGGCATAAACTGAAGAAACTGCTTAAAAAAAAAATTCTCAGCTGTCACACTTACATATGCTAGGCCTCAAGCTGTTTTATTGCAATGTTAAAAGTTGTTCATTTTGAAATGTTAAAGAAACTAATATCTTTTGGGAAAAATTAGCTAATGTTGTAAGTAAGAGGTAGGAGGTAAGTAGGATATAACACAACTTTGTACTTTTGACCCTCGCTAAAAGATGCTTTTCATTAAAAGATTAACGTTTCATAACATGATTCACATATTTCATAGAAAAGTTGCTGTTTTGTTAAACTTCATTGGTAGAATTGATTAGGATATAGCTTAAAATGGAGACTGTGCAGCCATATATGAAGAATCAGCAGAAAATCCTGAATGCTGACCCCCTTGAGCTAAACTAGTTTTTCCTCTTCAGGTTATGTCATTATAAAATGTTTATAGTTTTCCTGGAAAATATATCAATTCCTACATAACTTACTTTAGTTTGAAGGATAGTCTAGTATAAGTATCAGTGGGAAAACTCAGCCGTAAGTGGAGCTGAATCTTGTTCAGTTTTAGTTGCAACAAATTTAGTCAATAAAATCTTTAGTACATTGTTTCTTTAGATACGGAGAGGAGGAATCTGGTTCCCAGGAAAACCTTAGATGGTGATTGGATGGAAGAAGACAGAAGATTCAACAGTTGCTGATACTAACATAAATGCAGTGTTTATATAAGTGCTTGTTCCTCGATTAGAGCACACTCACTTCCTAGCTCACATTAGCAGACTTTGGTCCGCAGAGCTTTGATTGAGACCCTTTCCCATTTCCCCAGACCCTGTGCTTAATTGCGCCGAGGCACTACTGAGTTTTTGAACCTGTCTTTATGAGATGTTCCACTATGATTATTTCTCATATTATTGAATTGAACCTACTAAAAGCTTAATGCTTGCTCTCACCCTCTCGAAATACAACTCTTTATGGGTTTAATTGACTCCTTCCTCTTTTATTCTTAGAATAGGAATTCTTTCCTTTATGGAAGATGCTTGTGAATGATTTATGCAATGTATTGATTCTAACTTGATTTGAATTATTGACTGATGAATAAATCTGTTTAATAACACTTGAGCTGATAAAAAATGCGAAATTCCCGCTTCTGGTGCTCCGGCAGGAGGTTCACAAGGTGAGCTCCCACTGGAGTCTCCCATCGGATGCCATCCTGCAGGTGATAAGAGCCCGGGGAGCACCAGTGAGCTTCGTTGGAGCCCCTTGGACCCCCCAGTGCTGAGTGCCGTGTCCAGAGAAAGAACAGCACTGATTTTGGCAGTCAGCGGCCGATGGCCACAGAGATGCGTGAGGCCCTCAAGATGGCAGAGGAGGGCTGTGACTAGCGGCTGAGCTAGATCCATCAGCACCGGAGACCTGCTGCAGAGAGAGGCCCAGAGCCTGAGACTAGTAGCAAGAGCGATTAAGTAGGAAGAGAGGCCCCCCAGGGGTACCTTGAGGACAGACCATGCGGCATGGAGGTTGGGACCCGGTGGCGCTGTGTGTGCTTGAGCCTGGCAGGGGGCCTGACTTTGTGGCACGGATCCACCTGCCCTGAGCGATGGCAGCTCGAGGTGGGGGGACAGAGGAGGCAGATACTTGACGTGAAGGTTGGTGCTCACCGCCTGTGAGTGCAACAGCACACTGAAGGCCTGGCTGAATGAGCACCATAAAAATCCCAACAATGGCGAGAAGATCATGCTCTGTAAATATGTAATACATAATTGTCCAACCCTAATCGCTTCAACTCTTCTTAAAATGTCATTTTGAGTGAATTTGCAACTTTTATATGTGTAACTCTAACTACTAGTATCTGTAGTAGACTATGTACTTACTATCATTCTTATGTGATTTGAGAATGTATCTGTTTGTATCTGTTATGTTATTCATGTACTCTGAAGTCCATATGTAATGTAACTGGTTCTATTGTAAAGCACTCTGACACCTTCAGGTAAAGTTTGTGCTATATAAAAATGCATAAATAAATAATAAATATATAGATAAATAAACCTTTAAAACTACCTAAAACTCACGCCATTGACTCACACCCAATATTGATTATTGATGAGATTGTTAAAATGATCAGTGATTACATTTTCCCTTCTTGCTTCAACAGACAAGGTCCATCGGCCTGACCGAGCGAGGGTTAGCCTGAATAATTTTTGTAAACCATTATGCTTAATTTAACCTGACACTCGCTCCAGCAAGACCATGTTCACATTAATGTGCAAAGATGGGGGCAACCTTGATAGCTAATGAGTGGCACTGTACATATCAGGACCACCAAAGTGATATGTATGGGAGAGCCCTGTGATAAGACATACACCTCATGCATGACTGAAGTGCAAGTCATCAGTCACCTCATGCATGACTGATGACTTGAGATTGATGAGCCATATCATTCCTTTTTCTTAATTTTTGTGCTAAGTCTTATGTAAATGTCACATACAATGTTCTTGCCATGTATGCTGATGATGACACTGTTAACCAAATATTTAAAGACATCTTCTTTCCACCACCAAGGATTCCAGTACCCGTGGAGCACCGTCTCACTCAATCACCATAAGAGACATGGATGATGACACCAGGGCACACACAGAGACAAGCAAATTCACACGTCTATGACATAAAGGGTGGCACCCCACTTCAGAACAGTTCACGGGCATTGGATGTTTCATATTGTATGTACAACAGTGATAATCATCAGTGTCATATCTAATTTTAGAGCATTAAATACAAAATATAAATAAGAAGAAAGGGCACACACAATAGATTTATCAAGACTTAGAGAACAGGTACACATGTAAAACCCACCAACAAACGTTAGTCATCAAACTTGCCTGAATTTTCAAAACTTTCTTATCACATTTTGTCCATATACAGACATCATAAATCATCAGCATTTTGAAAATGTATATTTGGAAAGATAAGCACATAAAAGTTAACCAATGGCCACCGTCATTAGGATATTGATTTAAAAAAAAGCCGTACTAAAGAGCTGGATATCACTAAATATAAGCAGCAGTATTTTTTTTGCCACTGACATTCATCAGCCCATGTCTGCATTTCAGCACATTCTGTTAGCGATGGTGGATGCTTCAGCAGTATCCCTGCCACACCCTTTCCTGTATTAATAACATTAACAATAACAACAATGCAGATGTCAGGACAGCATTTACTACATGATCTTTGATATAATAGCTAGCTCCTCAGGAATTCACTCCAGTACTCAGAAGCAGAGCCCCTGTTTTATGCGTCTGCGGTCCATAAACTAAGGTCCTCCTTTATGAGGAATTGGCTTAGGGCAGCACCGGAAGTCTTCTTGCTGCGCTGCCCTACGCCAATGTGAAAGGGCAGGAATGCACAGTATTTATGAAATACAGTGCATTCCTCTCCTTTCCCCCTTGGCAGGTGCACAATTTTCTACCTAGCACCAGCATAGGGACCCTCGCACTGTGGTGCAAGGGTGCCTCCGTTGCAGGCCGGATTGGTTTTTTGCAGGAATGGGCACCTTCCTGCACCAAAACAATCCTAAGAGGCATTTTCCATTTTTAAATTGTGCTGCAGAATGCACCACACATGGAAAGAGGAAAAAATGAGGAGAGATAAAATATATTTCTCCTTGTTACGCCTGCTCTTGGGAAGCGTAAGGTTTTGGCGCAGCCCCAGGTTTACGTGATTAAGTAATTCTGGGGCAGCATCAAAATCCATGGGTGTTGCGTGGGAAAACCCACTGCAACACCCATGGAACGCCTCCTTAGTGCAGAGTTAAGGCAAGGCAGCGACTTGCGCTGCTTTGTCGTACTCCTTATCTATGAGGCCATGCAAAGCCAAGCAGAGTGGCTTTGCATGGCCTCATAGACATGATTGAGAGGCTTGCACTACTGGCACATCAAAAAAGTGACGCTCCGGTGGCACAAGTCTCTCATAAATAAGCAACTAAATTTATTAAACCCAATATTTCACTGAGTAGTGCAAATCAGAAACAGAAAGGAGCAAATCTTGCTCACTGTTTCTGAGCTGTGATACACGAAAATAAAGCAGTAATAGTAGACAAATCTCAGGTTGGAGAATTTCCTAGTTACATGCATGAACTTTAGACACCTTAAAAGCAAAAAAAAGAAAAAATCAGGCACATTGCACTGCGCATTTGTTCATGATGCGGCTCTGGAACTTAAAGTATAAATTATGGGGCTTATTTACAAGAAGCCTGTGCTGCCGGAGCGTCACTTTTTTTTACCCTTCGGTGATGCAGAGCTCTCAATCATATCTCTGAGGTGATGCAAAGCCACCCTGCATGGCTTTGCAATGCCTCATAGATATGGAGTAAGGCAAGGCAGTGCAAAGCACTTCATTGCCTTCCTCTGCCTCAAGGAGGTGTTCGTTCCATGGGCGTTGCGGTGAGTGTTCCCACGCAACATCCATGGATCTTGACCCTGTATCTGATTTACAAAATCACATAAACCTGAGGCAGCGCCAAAACCTTGTGCCTCCCCAGAGCAGGCATAAGGAGGGGAAATGTTTTCATTACTCCTCGTTTTGTTCTCCTTGTTTTTCCTCTGTCCATGTGTACTGCATTCTGCAGAACACATAGACGAAGGAAAGCGCCTCTCGGGATTGTTTTTGTGCAGGAAGAAAAACAGTCCTGCCTGCAAGGGGGGCACCCTTGCATCATGGTGCAAGCGTACCTACTTTGGCACTAGGCAGCAAATTGTGCGCCAGTGCTGGAGGAATGGACATAAATACGGTGCATTCCTGCCCTTTCACATTGGCGTACGGCAGCTCAGAAAGAAGACTTACGGCGCTGCCCGAAGCCAATTCCTAGTAAATGAGGCCCTAGGTATGGGAACAACAAACATTCCTCTTGCAAAATGCCCTTCTGCCCCAACTCAACAAAACGCCCTGCTGCACACTGACAAAACAACGTGTTCTTGAAACCTATCTTCTGAGAAAGGGACAAAAAGGCAGTTACCCAAACCGTGGGAGTCAGGTGTCGCATGCCAGCGCAGCGGACCAGCTGATGAAATGATGCTTTATTCAAACGGAGATTTCAAGCTACATGAAACACGTTTTCTTCTGTCGCAAAAACCTATCGGATTGCAAAGGCTTTAAATAAAATCTCCGCTTCTCGTGTTCCTGGAGGTTTAAAATCGTTGCATGGGAAACTCATGTTTTGCTCACTTTCACCTAGAGTGCTAACAGAGAAGTCAGGACAAGTGAACACACAATTGGGCAGTGGGTACCAAACAAAACAATGGACCATTCTTATCCATGAATCTACTTAGGCAGAAATTCCCAATCTTGAGCATGCTACCTTTTTAATGTTTTTTTCATTATGCGAACTATCGTTTTTAGATTCCATCAACAGCAGTACGCCCGTGTTTGATACAAATAAATGACTGAAACGTGAAGGGCCGGACTGGGAACTGAAACCAGCCCTGCTCCCTTCCTGCCTGTTTCCTTCAAAATTCTCTATTTCTCTCCTCCCTCCCCATCCGTTCTTTTGACGCTGGCATAAACCTCAGGAAGCTGGTGGAGACAGAGGCAGTGGTTATCGACCTTTAATAGCAGGCCTCCAATGGTTCCAGCTCCCAAGGAAATGCATGAGGGGGTAAATATAAAAATAAAAAAACTACAAGATCTCCAGTTTACCCCAAGATACTGTGCTAAATTTGCAAAACAAGTGTAACAACAGTAGAAGCTTTTACCACACTATTTCACTATTGTAAGGGTGAAGGGAAGCACAACGACCCAGCAATCAGGCATTGCCCGACCAGCTCAGTATAACTGGAGGGCTGACTGTGGGGGGCTTACATGGGACCCCAGAGTATGAGTGCTGTGGCTGCACTCACCCGTCAAGCCTGATGCAGATGGAGATTTTCCTTTAGGGAGGGCTGTACCTGAACTGCACTACACCTGCTATCAAAGCCTGATACTAAATTCGGGCCACTCTAGTCAGGTGACCACCGGAGCCACAAACAATGGCATAAAGATGTCCCATTAATGCATCAAATGGCCTAAAAAGGCTTTGTTGCTTGTTGAAAGGTGTTCGAATGCCAAAATATCATTTGTCTTTGGGACACTAAACTTCCAGGCCACTCTCGGGACAGCTAGCTAGCATTGGCAAAGCTAATAAGTCTGAGCTTGATGTCTTAACGCATACAAATAACCTTAGTGCATACCTTTGTGTGCAATTGTTAGCAGCACATTAAAGCCAGGCCTATGTTTGTGTCGGTGTGTACCCAAAGCTGACTTGGCACAAATCGATGCTTGTGCACTGGCACAGTTGTTTTCATTTTTTGCTCCATGGACAAATATTTTTTTTCTGTGGAGAAACCTATTCTACAACATTCCCACTAAGCTTGGGGGTGTCCTCTTGCTTGTTACGCTCTGTCTGGAATTTACTGCTGTAAACTATTATGGAACTGTGGGAGAATATTTGCAGTTGATGAAGGGATTACGGATTTGAAGGTCATCTTTGTGAATTGCTTCCAGTCATAAATCCGGCCATTTGTGTTCAGATCTGATTTATGAGCACCATTGAATCAGGGTTGGTGGGTCGGATCTCAACACAATTTTGACCTGTGCTATGTCATTACCATGGTGGTAAGTTAGGATAGTACTTGCTCCAAACACCTTTTACCAGCGTATTATGAAAACAGGATTCTGGAGGCGGTAATGTTTTGAAAGAGTGTGTCTTGCATTTGTTGTGGTGGTGATGTACTCTGTTGTTTTTCATGCTGCTGTGTTTTGTTCTACATTATTGCAAAGTGACTTTGTTGAGTTGTACTTCGGTCTCCTGTTGCTTCCTGTTTTGACTGTTTCTCTGTGATGTGCCTCGTTATGTTGTAATTGTTTTGTTATGTTGCTTTGTGTATGTGATTACTTTATGTTCAGTTGCTTACTTTAGAATTGTCAACCAATCCTGCTATTTTTCCAGCCAAGAGCCGCACATTCCTTGAAATGACCATTTACCAATGACTGAGCTGGTACAAGAGGGCACCCTCAGCCCAAAACTGTGGTAGAGACTCTGAACTAAACGGTCCCAGTGCTCGATTTACGTCTAGAAAAGTAATTACATGAAGCAGTAAACTATGTTGACAGCCATTAGATTCATTTTAATCGAGCAGACATCTCTAAAAAATTGCATGGAATATTGGTTTACAGTGAAGAAAGGCCTTTGCAGCTTTCTGTGAATTCATCATAATCTTCAATGTTTGCTAAAATATCACAAAAATGAAACCATTCGTTTTCACAATCTAATCATAGAAAAGCGAGGGACCAATGTTTTTAATTTCACAGTCCCCGGTGTATTTACCACAGACGAGATAATGATATCACATTCCAGCTTCAACAAGGCTGCACACAGAAGAAATCCATGTTTTTAGCACCTTCCCTCAGATCGATATATATTGTGATGTGTCGTGCATTGATGCTTTCTACACGAGTTGTCCTCTATTGATGCTCTCTGCATTTGTGGATATCTTTAAAATATGTCAAGGCACATTCGTGCTTCCCAGCAAATACCACCTATCTGCCCCTGAACAAATGACTGATCTCTGGTCTGACCTTGCACGTAAAGGTGGTGACTTATCTGACCCTCTGCAGATGCTGCATAATGTCAGGTCAATATATTGATAGCTAAGTTCATTGACAGCATGCAGAATCTGGAGCACTGAAGTCATTAAGATAAGCCAGGAAAAGATGCCCTCATGGCTTATGACTGCCCTGGAAGATATACTTATCAGTATTAAATAACTGACAGGCCATTGATGCTTCACCAAGCACAGGCATATTTTAGGATATTCAAATGGGAAAGTTCATCCTTTTTTTTAAAGAAGCAGCCCTAATTATTAAGATCACGAATTTAAATCATTTAAATGTAAAAGTGTATGTACATACGAATGCATAAGGAATGATCCACTTGAATAACTTTGCTAATTACTGTATTTGTCTGTCCCTACCACAGTTCATTTAGGCATTTATTTACATGTTGCAGAGAGAAGGGGGAAATATTGTGGAGTCTGAATTACCACATTAGGAGATTGAGGGCCAGGGCATCACAGTTTTGACAATCATGGCTATGACAATAAGCAGTAGGACAGCCTTCTCACAGGTCAGGTCCCTTAGTATAGGCCGTCTGCTTAGATAATGCCTCTTACATTCACATTAAGCATGTGTGGATGTAGGGTGTACAAGGCATGGTCAGTAATTGTGCCTCCAATTGTTCTGAATATAAGCATTCCCAGATTAACCCCTCTAGTGTGGATTATGTCCTGATGGCATGCCCCGCACTACATCCACAATGTGCAGGATACCAATAGGTCATCAAAGGGGAGTGTAGGGGAACATCTGATGCTTGCCCTGGAGACATCTTGCTTTTAATCACTGGTGGGGGCTGATGGGAAAGCACTTGTGCATAAGACCCTCCACCTCTGCCCATCAGTGACATCAGCACACTATATGGCACATTGATGTCACAGACTCCAGGGGACGGTGCCATGAGGAGCAGTACAGTGAGTTCTGCGTGTGTCAAGTGATGATTGTTTCCCACAGCAGCCCTAATTTGTTTTGAGTTAGGCATTGTTGGAAAGGGGAGAGTTTCCCCTTTCTAGCATGTCTTTCTCAATTGGATTCCTGCTTGCGATTCATGGATGTGCTGAAAAAGATACTTTTTTTTGTACAGGATCACCCCTCCTGGCATGGGACGACCCCACATATGGAGGAACAATTTAATTTAGAGATTTTTCTTTCCCTGGGGAAGGGTGATCAGGCCCTAGGTAAGGGAAAATTTGGCAACCATTTTTGTTTTTACTAACACTGCTCCACAATGTAATCTGTGGTGGGTGGAAGCAAAGTGTGAGTGGCTGAGTAGCTGATCAGTAGTGGAACGATGATCTCCTATCGCCCTCCAATGCCTGCTCTGATAGGTGTTAACAAAATGTGAATGAGCAAATACCTGATCATTGGCTCAAGTGCGCACACCTATTGCCCCATAATGTCTACTGTGGTGAGTAGTAAAATGGGAATTGCTTAATAACTGATTAATGGCTGAAGTGAGCTGACAGATTGCCCTATGCTGTGATGGGTGGAGCAAAATGTGAATGCTGCAATAGCAGAACAATGGCTGAAATAGGCTCACCCATTGTCCCACGATGCACGTTGTGATGGTCAGAAGTAAAATATCTATGAAAAAATAAATAATCAATGGCTGCATTGGGTTGGCACATTGCTGTATGCTGTAGTGGGTGGAAGCAAAATGGGAATGGCATAATAGCAGAAAAATGGGCGAAGTGGGCACACATATTGCCCTATGATGTATGCTGTGGTGGTTGGAAGCGAAATGGGAATGAGACAATAAATGACCAATGATTGAAGTGGACTAACATTGCTACATGCTGTGGTGGGCCAAAACAGAAGGGCACATTGTGGACATGGGTAATGTCATTGTGAGTTACCCACACTCTCCTTTTTCACAAGGTTCACTGATCACACAAAGTAGTTTCTCTCTTTACCAGTGACAACTATGGAAATATGTGTTTGTGCCTAACAGCATGAGTGCAAGTTGGAGATTTCATTTTCACTTTTTAAGTTCTTTGGGGAACTTCTTTTTACCACAGCATGGAGACAGACAAGCCCTTTTATCCTTTATATTGAGCCGATTATTTTTATTACTACTCTCCCTTCCACAGTAATGCATTCTTACTTGCAGCTCATATCACACATGCACACATCATTTCTTCAAGTACCTTTGCATTCAGCCTATGAAACAGCATTTGAGGAGGAAAGCTTTAGATAGTTAACAGAGATGGTAACTCGTTGAATGACTGCTGCCCAGGCCATAACTCAAATTAATCCAGGAGAGCCCTGAGTTAGGGTTTGATACTGAAAGAGCATCTGAGGAGGAAGGGGGTCTTGGAGCAGAATCTTGAAGTGATTTTTCAGTCGGTGGAACTCCATCCGATGAAGATTCTTCTTCCAGTGTTTCTGAGGAGCAAGTCAGTAAAGATGTCTCTTTGTAAGCACAATCTCTTCAGCTGAGAGACAGTGACTGGATAACTAAACTGGAGTGCAGGCTAGTACTGTCCCGAGCTCAGGGAGAGTGCTCACTTAGCAGTCCCCCAATTTAGTTAAACCACAAATCCCTTCATTCACTGCCGATGATGGATGTAAACTCAATACTACTTCGTCTTTTTCTGAGTGATGACTTCCTTGTGGAAAATGTGCAACAAAATAGTGTGTGTGCTAAACAGTTTCTGGGTGAGCATGGAGAAGTTGAACATTTTTTAGGCCTTTAGCTCAACATGTGAATAATGCACAAACTAACAGCACAGTCCTAGTGGTCTATTCGTATGTTGGGCAACACCCAGCGACGCACCAATCATGACCAGAGACAGGTTTTTGATTCTACAGCATTTGCTGTATTTCAGTGACAGTTCTGCAGCTTTGCTCTGTGTTCATCCAGGCCATGACAGGTTGTTCAAAATTTGGCGTTTCGTGGGACATTTGTCTGCCTAGTTTCCAGAGATTTAAACTCAGGCAGTACACTGCACTGGACGGGACATTTACCACATTTTGACACAGTACCTTGTGCACCAATCCCTAAGGTCCTTAGTCTTTCTGGAAGTTCTCTTTAGGAGATCTAGGAGAGTCTGTTCATAACATTTTTACCTTGGTCTTCAAAGGCAGATATGCCCACACTGTTTTAGGAAAGAGCCACAAGTGCATCCTCAGATTACTCCAGCATACTTGCACACACAGGAAGGGAATGGATTTAGCGCTGTAAGTGTGTTATATAGTCATGAGCCTTTGAAGGTTTCCAAGAGGAGATGTTAGTAAAATGTTCATCTGATGTATGCACGGAATTAGTCAGGATTCCCAGTGAGACAGAGACATGAAGAGGTAGTCAATGCTTAGCCTAGGCTTGATTTATTAGGGATCTCATATAGGTAGAGGACAGATGGTCAGGGTAGGAGTGAGCCACAGATCACTGAAACACCCACATTTCACTAGGTCATGCTTGACCAGCTTTGAACTTTCATCCTCTGTGGAAATGTAGCTGGCATTCTTTCCGCTGTAATACATGTGCATTACAGTCAATGCACAACACATATTGATGGATGGGAAACCCCCCCCACCATTTGATGGGGCACCCTGTGTGCCTAATCATAAGACACTTAGGGACCTTTTCATTATATTATGGGTTACCTGATGTGAACGACCCTGCGCTAGGCTACTACCCACTATATCAGTACATCAGCGGGGAGCCATTATCAACTAGCTGCATATTAGTTAACCCATATACCTTCACTCTTTCAAAGTACAAGCCCCATGAATAGCATTCTAATTTTTATAAAAATACCACAGAACAGACACAAATATAATTGTGTAGCATGACACAATAAATGCACTCTCGGAGTTCTTTAAACCTGGAAAAGGAATACCTCAAATCTAAATAGAGTGCTAAACCTCAAGACATTATTCTCTATTGGATTGCAAAAGGATTTTCAAACTCTAATCAGCATGACATTTTTTGGAGTGTTCCCATTCTGCACACATTTATAGGTCCTACTGGGCTTGACTGTATTTAAAAGTTGTTGAAGGTTCCTCTGAATTGTGGCTATATATTGAAATCTCTCTATCTTTCTGGGAGGACTAGTACTAAGCAAACATTATATCCTTATTATATGCTCTTACCTCATGTGAGGAAAGTGAGGAGAAAAATAATTCAACTCCTTCCAGGTTCAAAAAAATAAGACGCTTCCAAGTAGATCTCATAATCAAAGCATGATAGATTGTTCAGATGTGTCTTTTATCCTCGATGAATTGCTGTCATAGTAGTTCCATACTAAGATGCTCTGCAAAACATGAAAATTAGGGGCTATTTCTACTATATCAAATTGTAAGTGTAAGCAAAATCTCCTAGAACAACAACATGTCATTGTGCGTCTTAGCTTGCAGCACAAAATAACTGCCAATTCCATTTAATTATGTCATCTCAACATCAAATTACGGTTCTTCAATCTATTTCATGGTTTTAAATTGCACCTTTAATCTGCAAAAACCCAAAACACCATACTTATTGTTTCAAAAGAAATCCAGAACAGTAGCAAAAACAAATAATATTGCAATCTAATAACCAGATTCAAGTGAATTTCCAGTGCAAAGCAAGTTTTGCACTGGATAGAAAATTAGAAACAAAAGATTTTGCGTCACGTTTTTGAGGTTAACATGGCAGAAAATCTTAGTTAATATACCCCTTAGTCTTTCTGGAAGTGCTCTTCAGGAAATAATCTGCCACAGCATGTTTACCACAGTGTTCAAATGTGGATATGATCACTTTGTTTGAGGAATGGGCCACTAGTGCAAGCTCAGATTCTCCCAGCTTACTTTCATAAACTGGAAGGAGTTGAATTTAGTTCAATGAGTGCATCTAAGGCACATGGAAGGCAACTCTTCTAGGCCTAAGCATGCTGCCACAGTGAGATATACGTAAAGGTGCATCAGGCTTTTGAGTGAGACAGAAACATGAACAGATAGTCAAAGCTTAGCCTACACTTATTTTCATAGGAATATTGTTTAGGTAGGAGGGAGATTATCAAGGTAGGAATGACAGACATATGACGGAATCAAGTGTGATACTTGGCTGGCAGTACATATGTAGTTGCAATTCTATGGCTGTTTGTTGGCAGCATGTGTGACTGTTGGCTGGCAGTATGTGTGGCTGTTGGCTGGTGTTATGTGTGGCTTTTGGCTGAGGTATAGATGACTGTTGGCTGGTAGCATAAGTGTAATGGTTTGCTGGAGTTTTGATTACATGTAAGCTAGCTGATAACTCTACATGTCTTGGTGTGATTGTTGTTTCATGGATGAATGAATGTGATGGGCCTTTGATTAGTGGTGCTGTGTTGGGCCTGCAGCTGGGGGTGTGAATGGCTTTGTGTGTGGTGCAGGAAAAACATGTGAATGGCTAGTAAAGTGGTTGGTGCCTTGATGTGGCTTTGCTGCTCACAACTAGAATGTTTGGGTTCAGTATTCTGAAACCGTTATTGGTAATTGATTATTATCATATAAATATATGTCAATAATAAAATAACAAAAATGGTATAACATATTATTAGTATTATATTAGTAATAAATACTGTTATTAACATTTGCTCTTTGAACCTATAGCTACTGCCAAAACAAACAGGTTTGAGTCTGTACTTGAGTAGTGAGGTTCCGAAGTAAAAATAACAGTCCCTGACATTTTTGAAACCTGAGCACCCAGTGGAGTCCAGGGAGGCATGAAGTACATGGACTGCATTTATTTTTGTTATCCATAATGCCATACAAGCCTCAAACTTTGACTGAATCATGCATTTCCTCATATTTCTGTGAGTGAAAGTTCTGGACTATGTGAAAATCCACAACATTTCTACCAACCACTTTTCCCACACTTGTTCCGATAAAAAAGCACCCTATTAGTGTGGCTGACCAAGCGCTCATGACTAGGCCTGGGTGCAATTGAAATTCCACTGGCATAATTTCAGTAATTATTCATTATGCTTCTTATGGCATTATGCCACTTTGAGTATTTATGTGCCATTAGTGGTAAACATTTACTGCCAATGTGCCATTTTTGGTTACAATTTACAGGGTTTTAAGCAGAATATCGGAAAGAAAAATATTGTGGGCCAAAATATTGTGTCAAGAATATAGAGGACAAAAATATTGTGAAGGTAAGTTTCCATAGGTAAGCAATGTTTTACTATATACAACTCTACATATATGTTCCTTGATGATGATATATATATATAGATCCTCAAGGTACATAAATGTGGATAGTACATCTATACGTGACTATTTGCACTTACCTTCCCGATATTTTGGTCCCCCATATTTATTATTATTTTTTTTTAAATTTTTGAAAACCTTTATTGACAGATTCAGCATAATCAAAATACACGTCTGCATCAGATCAAAGCATCGTACATAGCAGGCTATTTACGGAATAATATAGACATAGTGAAATCACATTCAGATAGAAGCATTATTCTGTACAACACGGCTATGGCACCATGAGCAACACTTAGCTAAAGGAGGTGGTGACAGCACTGTAGGGAGAGAAGCAGGCACGGTCGGAGAGGAAGATAGGGACAGGGAGGAAGGCAGTTACTGACCAACGCCGGCGACCGCCGCGGGCGGAGTGCCGGCGGGGAGCGCGGGAGAGGCAGTTCGGCTCAGATGGGGTCGGGAATGGAGATATGTCACAAGGGGACCCCATATGTCAGATGGGCGGGACCTCGCAGGCATAAGGTCCCAGAATTCAGATAATAAGGTCTGGCATCTCGAAGCATCTTCAATCCAGTGAGCGAACTTGGGACCCCAACACATGGCCACCCTACGCCGAGCAAGGACGAGCAGCATTGCGATCAGGCGGCGCGAAACATCCGGGCAAAATTTGACAAAGCCCAGCAGACACAACGGCGGGTCGGGCCGAACCTGTGCGGAGGTAATTTCAGAGATGGCGGCACAAACCGCCAGCCAGAAATCCGATACCTTGGGGCACAACCACGCAAGGTGAGTAAAATCCGCGGCAGGGGCAGAGCAACGCATGCATCTATCGTTGGGAATGAGTCCCAGTTTATGTAGCTGAACAGGAGTGCGGTATAGCCTATGCAAATATTTGAAGTGTATGAGACGAAGACGATAGTTGGGAGATAATTTGTTCGTCTGGTTACAGCAATATAGCCAATAAGCTTGAGCGATGTCCATGCCCAACTCTTCGCCCCTTGCCGCGCGTGTGCGGTCAGTGGAGATGGAGGTGGTCGACAGCGTTAGTGCGTATAGTTTAGTTACCAACTTGCGGGGAGTGGGGGATGTATATATGAAGTCAAGATCAGGCATCAAAGGTGGAGGCTGGGGGAACGTGGGATGCAGCTCCTTGCAAATAGCCCGCAGCTGATAAAAGAGCAGTGTGTCCATCGGACCAGAGGAAGCAGGAAGAGAATAAAACGTGTTTCCGGGGTAAAGATCCGCCAGGGTCGTCAGCCCCAAGCGAGCGGCAAGTTTAGACATGCCAGTTGGTTGGAGAGGAGGAAAAGCAGGATGACGTACAATCGGCATGGCATTAGCCGATAACGACGGAGCATTGGAGAGACGGCGCAGTCCCAACCAGGCCCAGCGCAGTGTCTTGACCGTGTCCACCTCAGCACGTGGGTGACTCGCCGGGGCAAACAAGGCAGTGGTCAGCGGCAAAGGAGTTGCAAGGTCGGCTTCAACCGCAACGTGCGGCTGATAAGGAGTGGGGTGAATCCAGAAATGTAAAAAACTGGCCTGGGCACTTAAGGCATAAAGTTTAAAATTGGGAGCGCCCATACCGCCAACCAACATAGGGAGAGTGAGGATGTCATATGCAATCCTGGGCTGTTTGCCAGCCCAGACCAAAGAAATGATCAGAGAACGAATTTTACAAAAAAAATATGCAGTGAGAGGTATTGGGATATTCAAAAAGAGATAAAGGAATTTCGGGAGGACCACTATCTTGGCGATGGCTATGCGACCCGCCAGGGACAAGGGGAGTCAGTTCCAATGGGGTATTCTAGACTCGATCCAGTCCACCTCGCGCCCAAAGTTGGCCCTCCAGAGGTCATCCAAGTTCCTGCTCAGCCAAATACCTAGGTAACGGGTGGGGCCGGAGGCCCAGACAAAGGGAAAGTCCGGAGTGAATGGCTTGGTGGCATCAGTAAGAGGGAACAACACTGACTTGCTCCAGTTCACTTGTATACCGGACAATCCACCAAATCGTATTATTTCACACACAAGGGGGCTGAGGTTGTCTTGGGGATGGCGGACATACAGCGTAATGTCATCGACATACATGGAGACCAAGAGGGCGCGGGCCGAGAAGCCGATACCCTTGTGAGTATGGTGTTGCCGGAGTCTGGCCGCGAGAGGCTCCATCGCAATGACGAAGAGCATAGGGGAGAGCGGGCATCCTTGCCGAGTGCCGCGTTCAATCAAAATAGGTGCTGATACCTGACCATTGATCCGAAGATGGGCGGAGGGGCGAGTGTAGAGGAGAGACATCTTACGGATAAAAATGTTACTAAAGCCAAGGCGCGTAGAAGAAAAAATAGAAAAGGCCACTCCAGTGTATCGAATGCCTTGGTGGCATCGAGTAGAGCGGCCACCGCTGGGAGGCTAGGGTTGATTTGATGAAGGACCGAAAAAATAGTCCGAAGGTTATGCGAGGTGGCACGGCCAGGGATGAAACCGGACTGGTCGGGGAGGGCGATGAGGGGCATAAGGTGGAGAAGACGGGAAGCCAATAACTTTGCAAAAATCTTATTATCGATATTAATTAAAGAGAGGGGGCAGTAAGAATCACGGCTGTTAGCTGGTTTGTCCGGCTTGAGGAGTAGCGTTATCATCGCCTCGCGGAGTGACTGCGGGAAGAGGCCAGTATCAAAGGAATCGTTATACATGGCGGCCAGATGTGGCACAAGAAGCGAAGCAAAAGCCTTATAGAACGAGGCGGGTAGGCCGTCCAAACATGGGGCCTTATCACTAGGTAGACTATTTATGGCAGCCAGTATCTCCTCCTTACAGAAGGGCTCGTCTAAGAATTCACGATGATAGTCCTCTAGCCAAACCAGCGCAAGGGTATCAAAATATTGTTCACAGGCCTCACGCGAGGGAGGGGAGCCCGCGGCGTAGAGTTGCGAGTAGTAGTCCATAAAACGAGCCTTGATTTCGACAGGGGAGGTGGTTCTGGTGCGGCCACCATCTCGGAGAGCCGCAATATACGATGCCGCACGGGGGGGAGGTAGGAGGTTGGCCAGGGTCGTACCAGGCCGATCGCCCTCTCCGAAGCGACGGGCTCGGGCCTCCCTGCCAAGAAAGGATAGTTCGATATCGGCCTCCACAGCAAATTCAGAATGCTTTGCACGCAAGATCGCGAGGGACTCAGACCTGGGGTGGGCAGCATGAGCAGCGTCCAGAGCCTGAATCTCCGATTCTAGCTTGTCCAATGAGGCGCGGATGGAGCAAAGGACACCGGCCTGTTTAGAGATATACTCGCCACGTATCACTGTCTTAAGGCTTTCGCACAGGATAGACGCGGAGTCCACAGAACCGACATTTAAATCAAAGTAATTGGTAATCGCCGTTTGGATCTCGTCGCAGAAGACGGAATCACAGAGAGCATTCGGAGGAAGCCGCCATGTGAAAGCGCGCTGTGGGGAGTGAGGAAGACGAAGACAAATCTGGACTGGAGCATGATCTGAGAAAGTGCGTGCCATATGAGTAGCGGAGGTAAGCCAAGTGAGGACATCCGGTGAGGTAATCTATAAATCAATACGGGACCAGCAGCCCCGGGCACCGGTGACGCAAGTGCCCTCATGGGCCTCGGGCCACATGTGCCGCCAGGCATCGTATAACGAGTTGTCAGTGAGTATTGACTGAAGTAGAGCAGTGGAGCGAGGGTGAGAAGAGTGGGGGCTAGAGCGATCTAAGACTGCGGAAAGTGTAACATTGAAATCCCCCCCCCAGATAAGGGCCGCCGGGCCCAGGGAAGAAATGAGGTGCCATATAGGAGTGAAGAGATCGGAATCGTCCGAATTAGGGCCGTACACAGCAGCAATCGTCATTGGTTGGGACAACAGGGAACCATGCAAAACCACATACCGTCCGTCCGGGTCCGTGAGTACCTGAGTAGTATGCCAGGGGAGCCCCCTACGTATCAGAATGGACACTCCCCTAGAATAGGAGGAATAATAAGAAGAGTGCACTTCACCCCAGTGGCGCGACTGGAGTCTGGTGGAGGTCGCAGGCAACAGGTGGGTTTCCTGAAAGAGGCAGATGTCGACCTTGTGTCGGTGCAAGTGAGAGTGAATGAGCCTGGCCTTACGGTGATCATTAAGACCACGGATATTCCAGGTCCAACATATGGTGTCAGTCATGTTATTCTATATCTGGGTAAAGCTAGGACGCAGAGCAGGAGGCCAGATAGTGGAAAGAGCCAGTGTAGGCGCTGGGACAAACAGTACCTGACCAGGAGGAGAACAGGACATTCGCTAGAGGCAGATAGTGGGGACGGCCGGTAGCCTGCAATTCAAGAAGGCCCAACCATGGGGGGATCATCCAGTGCGCTAAGAACAAAAAGGGAAGGGAAAACAGTGCCATTCAGGAGGAGGAGGATGTCGTGAACAGTCGTGCTAAATTGAACATGTCTAGCGGTGAAGTGATGCATTCTGATAGGAAACGGAAGATGAGGACACAGAAACAAAAAGGTCCCCATAGAATGGTAAGCAAAAACCCACGAAAACCCCCCACCCCAACCCAACCCAACCCGCCGCACAAAATGCAGTGTGGAAACCAGTTCCTGGCAAGTCATTAGCAGACAGAGTGCAGACAACCACAATCCCAAAAACACACCCACCCACCCAACCACCCCACCCTCCCTACTAGAGACCCCCAGAACACCCCCCACCCCGCACCCACACCAACCCCCAATCAGGCTGAGATACCACCCACTCCCACCCCAGGAGCCCACAACTAGGAAGGAAACAGTAAGCAACCAACAAGGGTATTATCCCGTGGGGGCATGGCGTCACCCGGCGTACCCCCCTGCCAGTAAGACAGGGTGGCCAAGCCAACGTGTTAAAGCAGACAATAGGCTAATACAACCAGAATGAAGAAGTGCACCGCCTATTCCCAAGCATCGAGCAGCAGTGCCAGTGGAGGTAAGGAGGACCCGCAGTGCCCAGGGTCGGCCAAGAGACTGATAAATTAACAACGCCCACAGTCACAGAAATCAAGTCAAACTTCAGGTCAGTCATTGTCACTGAGAAGGGCCTCGGAGGCGAACCAGGAGCCAGCAGGAGAGGAACGATGTGGACGGTCAAGCTTCTTGGCGAACGCCAGCGCCTCCCTAGGATCCGGGAAAGTGAGAGTCTTGGAGCCCTGACGGATTCGTAGCTTAGCTGGATAGGCCAGGGAATAAGAAATCTCGTGTTTCTGAAGGAGTTTCTTGGCAGGCAGGAACTCTCGACGCGCCACCTGGACAGCCTGAGTGTAGGGGTAGAACGAGAGGGAGTTGCCCTGATGGCGGATCTCGCCCCTCTCTCTAGCCGCCCTGAGGATGGTGTCTCGGTCCCTAAAGTTCAAGATCTTGGCAATAATGGGGCGAGCCGGCAGGCACGGAGCAGGGCGAGGTCCGAGGGAACGGTGGGCCCGCTCCACGATGAACACAGGCGAGAGGGCATCCCCGAACAGCTCGCGGACCAGCTGCTCCACGAAATCCTCCATGCGGGATATATTGGTGGACTCTGGCACACCCGTGATACGGAGGTTGCTCCTCCGGGAGCGCGCCTCCAAATCCTCATTCTTATTGCGGATTACGTCCAGGAGTTTGTCCATGTGTAGCAGTTTCTGCCGATCCTTGGTGGCCGCATCCTCCACATCCGACACACTTGTTTCCACGTGAAGCAGCCTTGCATCATGCGTGTCCACCCGGGCATTCACAGTGTCCAAGCGGGCAGACAGTTGGTCTAACTGGGCCGCGATGCTGGTGACGGTCGATTTTACATCCAGCATAATGGCTTTCAGGTCGTCTTCGCAAGACTGCGGTAGGTCGGGTGGAGACGCAGAGTCCTCCCCATCTACTCCGCCACCTTCCTGGCGCGTCTGGCGCCGTTGGTCAAACGTGATTTTGGGCTGCTTGGGATCCGTTTGACCCATGGCGATCGGGCAGTCACAGGGGGCCCAGCCCGGCCAGTGAGGAGCAGACCCTAGTGCGGCGGGAGGCAGACGGGCCCAAATGATGGCAAACCAGCGGGACAGGGGCGAGGTCCAGGCTCAAGAGCGGCCAGTGCCCGCACTCGGAGGCACGATGGCAGAGTAAGTAGCTGCGTTGTAGGCACATCGACCCCCAGACCACCGGCAAAGGAATAAGGGGGCAGAAGCAGGCGAACCAGGGGTGAGGTAAGGCAGCGCCCCCTCGGCACCCACAGTCAGTGTAGAAAGCAGCCGGTGGGGGCCCCAGGATGAAGGACCGTGCCAGACCGGGGATAAATGCCTCCTGGAGGGCACCAAGCATAGTAGGTGGCAGCACAGTGGCAGGAGGTTCCGCGCCAACCCACGGACGAGGGCTCAGAGGAGCGGCGGCGGTCAGAGGAGCAGAGCGCAGGGCCAGGTGGTACAGTTAGCGGGCATAGAATGACGGCCTCCCGGTCCAGAGCATTAATGGCAGCAAGCTGTTGGCGAGAGAAGCCCAGTCGGTGCAGCGCCGTGACGTTTGCCTCCAAAGGGTTCCAGGGGCAGGCAGCCAGGCGCACAGGCATAGCAAGGCGGCAAGTCCAGGCACGGCGGGCCGGTGTGAGGTCAGGGCCACAGTCGGGTGTCGCTCTCTGCCACAGTGTCCAGGCAGTAAAGGGCCGAAGAGGCTAAAGGCCAGGGTCCTGCCCACCACAAAGAGGGCGCCCGGATCGGAGCAGCGAGGCTCTATGCAGGCAGGGGGGCCGACATCCAAAGCCCAGCAGAAGCCCCCCGGGGGCAGGGAGGGGCGAATGCAGCAAGGAGTCGCGGAGGGCACGCCGCCCTCTTCGCCAGGTCCGGAGGAGAGGGCCGGAGCCGCGGGTGTATGTGGCAGCAAATGGCGCCCGGGCCTGGCGGTACAACGGGCGCGCCCCCAACCCCGCCACAAAGTGCCCCCACGAGCACAACACTCACCGGATCAGGCAGGCGAGAGATAACCGGCGTAATCTGCAGCCGGCGCTCGGATCCCCGTCAGGCCCCGGAGGACAGCCCAGGAGTTTCCAGCAGGTCAACGCGGACCAGGCCCTGGGCAGGCACAGCAGCGTATCTCAGCTCCCCAACGTCGCAGAGGATCAGGAGCGGGCACGGTCTGCTCCCGGAACTCAGGCGAGGAGCAGCAGTAGCGTCTTGGGCGGTAGCAGGTAAGATATCTGCAGGATTTTTGCGGATAATGTGGCTTGGCCGGCAGAGCCCACTCAAGGTGCGGCCATCTTGCAGCCGGCTAAGCCACGCCCTTCGGTCCCCTATATTTTTGACACAATAGTCTGTCCACACAATATTTTTGTTTCCGCTATTGTGTCAGTGATCCAATTTATAGCAACACATAGAAAAAACTGAACACGAGTGTCTTTTATTTTGCAATGGTTTTGATTTTCAGTGCAAAATACATCCTCATGTCAAGAATTGATGCATATTGATCTGAAATATAGCTTGAAATGACTAATTTGTATTTTATGTAATTATGTGTAATTTCTCATAATTTTGCTGAAACGGTATGTAGTTACACAAAAGGAAATTATGGGAATTTTGCACAGCTCTACTCATGACTGTAACCAATGAAAACTGTGACCATATGAAGTCAATGTGATCAATGCATTGTCCCTGGTTTGGTTAAATACTGTTATGGCGGCTAGGCCCAGCCACATAAGTGGGGTACTGCTTTTATTAAGAGAAGTGTAGAGATGGGCACTGCCAGCATGTGTCTAGCTAATAGCTGCTATGAGATCATTTACTGAAACTCTAGTGGCATATTTGCTGCTGTTTACCTTGACTGCATGCAAACCCCAAACCAGCTCAAAGAGTCCAGAGAAGTGGACATAGAAACTTGAAGCCCTTTGTACACCCCATTAATGACTGGGCTGACTTCTTAAGAATATTACTGCTATATATATAGGTGAGCTGAGTGGTGGCTCTGGCTGGTAAGCAGACTACGCTTCTGCACTGACTTCAATTATTTTTTGTTCTTCATTTCACCCTGCTGTTCTTGCAGTGGTCCATTACTACATTTACATGCCACCTAGCCTGATCAAGAGGGGTCTGCCTGGCGTGAATGAAGGCTTTTGTGCCAGTGGGCTTACAGTTAGTTCTGTGGGTCAGGCAAATGCCTGTCCACATCATCATCAAGGTTAATCTGCCTTTTTGGGAGGAGCTCCAAACTTGTAACCTTTTGGGCCCCTGGTAACAAGATGCCCCCATTTTCAGCAATCAGCACATCTAAATCTAAACCCTGCAATAAGTAGATGCCGCAGCGGCGTCACCAGCATATTGTGAGCCCCTGACTGCCGTGAGACAGCCTGCAGTGGTGCAATGGGGTTCCAACTGCCAAAGTTGTAATAAGGCAGTGGGACCACCAGTGTGTGGTGGCGATTACCCCGCGAGTCTGGCGGTGTAATCATGCCCTTAATGATTCTGATAATTATGTTTGTAAACACGGTTTAACATTACCAATCTTTCTGGGAATGCATTGTGCTGTTGCGTTTCAGGATTATGCTACTCGCAAACACTGCATATCGTTCTTTGCCAGGAGTCCTGGCTTTGCTACTTTATTATTTTACATCTACCATTTGAGTTCCCAACTGCACTCTAAATATATTTTAATTTATTGGTTGAGTCACACGGCTGAATAATATACAAACATATGGCATTTAGCAAAACATCCACCAAAAGGTGATAAAGCAACCAATTCAATAAAACAATAACTAAAGGCAATATTTAATGTGTGCTAAAGACCAATACGCACAACACACATACATGCATTCTCACTATCAGCTACAAACAACAACAAGCCTTAAACACCAGAGAATATTGATATTCAAAAAGGAATCCTAGCTTTTAATGTCTACTAAATTGCAAACTAAGGGTTAAGCCAGTCTGTTAGCGCCAAAAGTTATTAATAAAATGTCATGTGCCAAGATCAACCAAAGTGTTACAGATTCTCTGTAACATTTTTCCATAACACCCAAATATTCTCATATTTATACCTGTTACATTTGTTTTGCACAATGACAACAGCTCCTCCGGATCCATTATATAACTTATCCACTTATGCCATTCGCAAGAAGTGGGAGTTTGTACATACTACACCCACTGTGTGATTAGAAATCTAGCCACCATCAACTCAATAAATATTAACTACCTTCTCTACTGCCCACCCTCCATATCCTCAATACACACACTGCCCATGCCCAGAAGGATCATTTGTGGACATAGGGTCAAAAAAGCCATTGAGACACAAAGCAGCACTAATAGCCTCAAAAACATCCCACCACAACTGTGTTAGTTATCCACAAGTAAAACGCATGTGCTTCTGTTTCCCTTCCTTGATTCTATATCAGGGGTATTTATCATCTGGGAGAAGTGAGGTTTTACTTAACCCCAGAGGGAGTCCAGTGTTTCCTGTCAATTAGAAGCTTGTCTCCAGCAGAGACTGGGGCAGGAAATTGAAAGTTGAGTAAACAAACACATTAAGGACTGGAGCCTTCCTGAAGATAATTGAGTGTTTGCTGTCAACTAGAAAGCTGTCTGTGGCAGAAAACTGAAGCAGAGTGGAGGCCTATAATTAGATAGCAGGGCAGCTAAACACATAAACAATAAGCAAGCATACTAGAGGACCTTGAATCAGCTGGAAGCTTTGAACTAGTTAACACCACCTGTTAGGGCAGTTGAACAAATAAACAACTGGCAAGCATTAGGCGACCTTGAGGTCAGCACGAAACAGGGGCTTTTAAATTATCACCCCCACCTTGTTGCATTAGCACTTAATTAAACAGATCCTGAAACAGTACACTCAAACTAAAGTACATGTCATGCCTAAACAAAGTGAACAGCAGAATATGACAACTGCCCAACTAGAAAATAGTTAAAAATGTAAAGCAGAGTACATTGCACCTGCCCAACTGGAAAATTGCGATCAGAGATGAGAAACAAACAGCACTGGCAGGCTACGATATGATATTTCAGGCCAACAGAATGGATGTGACGTATCTGGATGACGAGCATGAAAGTTGCGATATGAATTTTCAGGCCAACAAACTGGGCGTGACTTATCTGGATGACGAGCATGAAAGTTGCGTACCAGATGGGGGCATGGACATATGATGCTTATTTCCCATGACTTGTCTTTGGGGCAATAGCTTTTTGAATCAATCAGATAATAAAATGTCTGCTTATCCCTTTGATTTCCTAAGATTTCGTGGACCTCAGAGTCATTGTGTTTGGCAACCATCACAGGAGTTATCAATATATGCATTAGCCAATTAAATGACCACCATTCCAACAAAGAAATTTCCATTCCAACAAAGAAATTTCCATTCCAACTTCTCTCTCCAATTATTCAAAATCCCTTCATGGCTAGCCAAATGCTTAACAAGAAACAATTTGGCCTTTGCCTGTTTTATACGGTCTGAACGGCTCCTCACGGGTTGGAGATGGCCTGGCTTAGAGGAGAATAAGATCGCCCTCTACGCTGACGATGTTCTGCTGTTTCTAGCGGATCCGGCTCACTCGGGACCCCGATGCCTTCGGGCTTTGAGTCTCTTCGAACAAACCTCCGGTCTTCGGCTGAACTCGGCTAAATCCGTTTTGGTTCCCCTTCACCCATCGAGAGAGTGCTTTGATTGGCAGTCGTCGATACCTCTTCGGTGGCAGTCCTGCAAGTATTTGGGAATTTGGGTGGCCCTCCTCCCTGAGCTCGCTTGGTCACTCAACGTTGCCCCAGTGGTGAAGAAAGCCCGGGCTGACCTCCTCAAATGGCAATCTCTACCGCTGAACCCTATGGGCGGAATAGCTTTATTCAAAATGATGATCTTGCCCAGGTTCCTTTACATGCTTCAGAATACCCATCTCTCCTTCACAAGGGCGTGGTTCCGTGAACTGGACAGCATGGCCACCAGGTTCTTGTGGGGGGGCCGAAGGCCTCGTCTGCCCCTCGCCCAGTGTCGGATCCCACCATTTGACGGCAGCCTGGGGATGACGAATCTCTATCTTTATTATCTAGCGACTCGGCTCTTCACCGTACATGACTGGTTTAACGGTGGCTGGTCTGACCCGGCATACCATTTGGAACTACATATCCTAGGCCTGCCTAACATCCAAGGGATGCTGTATGGGAGCACCATCCCCCACACTTTACCTGAGGTCACCCGCGGGGTGGTTCTGGCCTGGCGTGCTTCTCTACGTCATACCCAGTGGTCGGATAAACTGACCTAACACACCCCATTGTGGTGCGGCACTCGGCTCCGGGAGGTCGCCAACCTCTCAGGCTTTAGAGCATGGGACATCATTGGTATTTCTCTATTGGGCGACGTCTGGGGTGGCAGTCACATACGCACCTTTCAGGACTTGCAAACATGTTATTCCCTTCACGCCTCCCAGTTCTACCAATACCTGCAAATACGACATGCCCTCCACTCTCACATTTCAGATGGCACCTCCATACCAGAATATAGCCCGCCCGAGGCCCAGACCATGACTGGTAATCTAGGGAAGGGGGGAATCTCCTGTATCTATCTTTCCCTTATCAACAACACACCAAACACATTGTCACACCTCAGGGATAGATGGGAGGGTTGGCTTGGGTCCTTAGATGACGCCGATTGGTGGGACGCATTGATGGCTCCCAAGGCAGTCACGGGCTCAGCAAGGCTTCGCCTGGTTCAAATATACTACTTTCACACTGCCTATCTTACGCCACTGCGCCTCCATCGCGCTGGGCTCTGACCTGATGCATCATGTCCCCGCTGCAGCCATATACAAGCCGATTTTTATCACATGGTATGGTGTTGCTCCGCTATTACATGCTACTGGGAGTCAGTAACTGGAGAACTCACTGAGGTTCTAGGCTGGGAGGTCCCTCTTAACCCATTGAATGTTCTGCTAGGTATCACTGAGGGGCTGGATGGATCCAGAGCTGAAAAACTCTTTCTCAACACGTCACTGATGGTGGCCAAAAGAGACATTGCGGCCAACTGGTTGAGCTCAGCTGCCCCCACCATGGCGCGCTGGCGTAGAGGGGTGGATTGGTGCACCACCCAGGAGCGACCCCTATATGAGGCAAGAGGCTGCCCGAAGAAATTCCGTAGAATGTGGGGCAAATGGGTTGGGGTGGTGGACGACTAATTCCTTCAATATATACTCAAGGTTTGGAGTGGGTGCGCCACTGTCTTTATTTCTGCTTCGCCTATCAGTTCCTTTCTGTAGGTCTAATATCCTCTTGTATTCGCCCTGCGCTGCCAAATGTACGAACAGCTGGTATTGTTTTCTTGTTGGCTCTTATAAAATCAATAAACTTGGTTATCAAAAAAAAGAAACAATTTGGACATTTAAGATATTAACCTTTAGTTCCTCAGACTGAACAAACTGGATTAAAATGTTTTGTTTTTCCTGGCCCAATGTTACTCTCCTGAGAGGATTCACACTTTCATATACCTTGAAAGAGCTCCTAGCTGATGAAGTGTTTCATCTTTAAGACTTTTTAAAAACTTTGATTTATTGAGTTTCTCAAATAATGAACAGTGAACAGTACAAGATACCACATAGATTAATGTTATAGACCCCAGGAAATCTTGGCACCGAAATTAAATACAGTTACAGCACATCTAATCTGGCGAGCATATAGGACCAACCTGTCCGTCATTGTTACCACATACATAATGTACTCATTAAAATACAATGTTCGTCACCCCAAATCGCACAAACCCCACCATCAACAGTAGTTGCCACCAAATATTACACTAGAGTCAGGGAAAGATCATCTTGATGCTGGGTATTATTAAGGTAGCTGAGAAATAGAGTCCAAATGTCTGAGGTTGGCTGGCTGGGGGGAGCATCAAAGAGTAGCAGTCTAGCTATTCATTACAATAAATCATGGGACAAATTTATCATTGTATTGCTTTGCCCATGCATCACGCATGCAGTTGCAAGGGCCACACAATGCTTAAGTCACATTTACCAAGCAACACAAGAACACCCTGTGTTGCTTAGTACATCTGGAGTAATGCAAGCCAGCACAAGTCACTACCTTGTGCTACTTTACCCTGGGAAGGCATTCTATGGGTGGAGTATGGGTGTTCCCATACATCCACCCTTGTATTTTGGTGCATTTCCAGATTTACCAAGACTGGCAAACCTGGGAATGCGTCAAAATGCTATGCCTTCCCATGGGAGGAGCAACAAGGAGAAATATATTTATGTAACCTCGTGGGTTCCTCTTTCTAAGTGTTGTGCATTCTGCAGCACACTTAGAAAGAGGAAAAAACCTATAAAGATGGCTTTGGGCAGGGAGGTGTTCCTGCACAAAAACAATCCTGGCTGCAAAGCAGGCACCCTTGCACCATGGCACAAGGGTGCCCGAATTGGTGCTAGGCAGCAGATTGTGCGCCAGCACAGGCAGAGAGCAGGAATGGGCCATATGTTGGTAATATGGTGCATTACTGCCCTTGTCCTTTCATGCAGTACATCACAGCAAGTTGTCTTGCTGCGTTGCGTGAAATAATGATAAATCTGGCCCCATACCTGTTAACCAGTGTTTTATCATTGGTGTTCAATTCCTGCCCCACACAAATGCCACCCTTCTATTAGCCAACAGAAGAGACACAGATGCCAGGTGGTGTACACCCTGGGGACGATCCAGTGTATAGTCTAGTAAATCCACTATGGGATAGGGTTGTACAGGTATTTTGTGCATTAGAAATAATTGACTGTTCAGGGCATGAACATGAGAGGTGGACAAAGTCGGCATTAGGACTGTGATATCTCATGCAGTTGTTAAGCCTCTCTTCTTTAAAAGCACTGGAGTATTGTACAATTAAAGAATTGCTGATTCAGTGGAATGGGGATGTTGAGGAAAAGGTATTGTAGTTGAGGCAAGATTATCATCTTCATGATGGTGATTCTGCCAGACAATGAGGGAGGCAGGGTACCCTAACGTTTTACCTTCTCCTCAATTTTTTGACATCATGGACCCATAGTTTTCAAAAATGGTGGTGCTCACATTTAGAATAATCCACAACCCCAGGTACTTGACCCAGGAAGTGCAGCATAGGAGGAGAAAATCTAGGGGACAAGGAACTGTGCTTGGGGTGAGTGGGAGTATAGAGTATTTTTCCAGTTTATGGATATGACAGAAAGGGGTGTCTGAATATAGAAAACTATTTAATAACCAGAGTGAGATTAAGAGCAGGATCATGTTGATATACGCGATGTTCTCAGCATATACGAAAAAATTGCTAACAATGTTGTCTCATATCCACAGAGAGCTAGGGTCTGTTGAAATCCCATCAGTGATTTCTGGATTGTCCATATAGGGAAAAAAGCATACCGCGCAAAGAGTTTGCCAAAGTTTCTTAAAACGGGACTACATATAACATACATCTAACAATGGCTTGAATTTAAATTTTTTTAACATGTTTGTTCTTTGAAATTTACGAATGAATCCCTTTCTTTCATTACCCACAGTCATGTATTTAAGGAGGAATTATGAAATACTGTAGCAATTATAGATTCAAGCAACCATTAAACATTTCAGATTGAGGCAGCAAAATAATACCCCTTATGGTTATGGACTGCTCGGCTCTATTAGCCAGAAAACATTGAAGTTCCTGATGTTTATCACTGAGGTTTTCATGGCCCAGATTCATTAAAAAATGTGGAGTTCAGAAAAAAGACCATGCACTACCCTAAAAGAGAAAAGAAAGCAAGGGAGAACCAACTTGTTTTTGAAATTCAGATTGAAAGTCTAAAAGTGCCCAGCCTTAACCAAAATTACTTCAGTTGTGCAGCATTGATCCTGTAATCTAATTCTGAATCAAATTCAACAATATTTTGTAACAGACACTGGGGTAAATAGACTACCCCACCATTATAAAAACCCAGTTTAAAACTGTGCGCTATGCACTTTAAGGCTCATGGATGTTTCCTTTTCCCTTCATTTGCCAACCAAAGGATCATTAAATAGAACAAATAAGAGTGTGGAATGAGAGCAGTAGCAGTAGATGCCTTACATGATCTCAAGGATTTTGCATTAGACATTATTAAGTTGAGCCTTTTCACCCTTGTAGATTCATGTGATCAATTTGATGAACTGAGGAGTGGGGTGTGGGAGTGGACCCTGCTTTTGTAGTATTACCCTTTAAAAAACATGTTCACAGAATCGAATACTTTTTATGCAGACAACATAACAATAACAATTAACAAATAACAATTACTGATTCCATTGTCCATATTAAATAATGTGTGTTTGCAAATTACAGCCTTCTTGATATAAGCCCGTTAGAAATGGGGGTCTCTAGTTGGCCATGGCTGGTGCCAATGTCCAAATAGGGACCCTTCTTCCCAAGTCAGGGCAAGTGGGCTACCCCCTTTGATAACCCCTGCTCAACCCTGTGGTAACGTAGCACGAGCAGTTAGGCCTATCTCAGAGGCAGTGTGTGAAGCATTTATGACCATGCACAATAAGGCAGTAACGACACCACAAAAGGACGCAACTCAAGTAGGTATAGAAAAATAATATCTTTATCTAAGTTTTAGTACGAGACTCTCAAAAGCGTTTTAACCAGTCACAATGCACGTAAATTAGTAGGGACTTAAAAAGGCAATAACGTGTTCACCAGAACGTGGCACAGACTGAGTTCAAGGCCTGGGTCTACGCGACCCGTTGCGCACCAGATACCTGCCGTTGGACGGGGACACAGCACGTAGCTTCTCGAAGAAGCGGAGACGGTGACAGGTGGACTCCCAGCAACCACAGTTCTCGACTGCAGTGGTCCGCAACGTGCACTCAAAATGATTCGGGCACTCGGGGACAGGCGGGCCCTCAGCGGCAGCAGCACGCGGCTGCGGTGGCCCGGGCTGGTGGTGGCGATGACTCTCGTCGTGCAGCTGGTGGGCTCACAGCGGCAGCAGCTCTCTCCTAGCTGCGGCGGCCCACAGGACGATTCACGATGATGCAAAGTTAGCAAAGGTGCGGGCACTCAGCGGCAGCAGCTCTCTCTTAGCTGCGGCGGCTCACAGGACAAATCACAATGATGCAAAGTTGGCAAAGGTGCGAGCACTCAGCGGCAACAGCACTCTCTTAGCTGCGGCGACCCACAGGACAAATCACGATGAGGCAAAGTTGGCAAAGGTGCGGACCCTCAGCGGCAGCAGCTCTCTCTTAGCTGCGGCGGCCCACAGGACAAATCACAATGGTGCAAAGTTGGCAAAGGTGCGAGCGCTCAGCGGCAACAGCTCTCTCTTAGCTGCTGCGGCTCACAGGACAAATCACGATGAGGCCAAGTTGGCAAAGGTGCGGGCACTCAGCGGCAGCAGCTCTCTCTTAGCTGCGGCGGCCCACAGGACAAATCACGATGAGGCAAAGTTGGCAAAGGTGCGGGCATTCAGCGGCAGCAGCTCTCTCTTAGCTGCGGCGGCCCACAGGACAAATCACAATGATGCAAAGTTGACAAAGGTGCGGGCACTCAGCGACAGCAGCTCTCTCTTAGCTGCGGCTGCCCACAGGACAAAGGATGATCTCGACCAGGCTGGCACAACGGCGGGCACTCAGCGGCTACAGCTCTCGCTTAGCTGCGGCGGCCCACACAGATTCAACGAAGGTTCCAAAGGTTCAAATTAAGGTGGGAGCTCAGCGGCGGCAGCTCTCTCTTAGCTGCGGCGGCCCACACAGGTTCAGTGAAGGTTCTGAAGATTCAAATTAAGGCGGGCGCTCAGCGGCGGCAGCTCTCTCTTAGCTGCGGCGGCCCACACACAGAGTTAACAAAGGTTACCAGTCCGCGTTCCCTGCAGTAGAACTAGAGGTCCGGATTACTCGACGGAGGCCTCACCTGCAAGTAGAATCCCTAGCACAGGAATTCAGACGGCTGACGGGGTGAAGTCTAATGTCCCTGAGACTTCAGCAGGAGGCGCTCTCAATTCAGGCCCTCGGGTAGTTTCTTCGGCAAGCTTGGTGAAAGTTTCAAAGTCCTTTCCTCTGTTCACTCGGACAGAGTTTCGTCTTGACATCCAGAAGGAACACACCTGAAAAAGGTTTCAGCGCAGCGTTTTATACCTAAAAAGTCTTTGTTCTCTGCAGTCACAAATCACTGCATCCAGCCAGAACCAGTTCGGTGGGGTCGGGGAGCACTTGGTTTACGAGGCGACATCCTGCCCTTTGAGAATCTGGGGGTCTGCTATCAGACGCCCAGTGGGAGGTGGAGCCATCATTCACCTTGCCAGGCACGGCCCTGCTCAGATCAAAGAGTCACCCCTCTCCATACTCTAAATGCCGATCTCTCTCTCCAGCCAGGTCTGACCCAGCTGGCCCTGCTGCTCCAAAACCAGACGGCCAATACACACGCTAACAAAGTGTACAGGAATGCTTAGGCCAGAAAATACCTCGTTTCTAGCAGCGGCATTTTCGAACACGGGCTACGCAAATAATCCTTACTAAAAGATGTATCTCAATGTCCTGAGCTTAAACATATCAAATTTGACGTTCCTACCAGTTTCCTGGGGGCAGGTAGGATTAGGGCATGTAATACGCAGCCTGCCCATTCTGGCCTATGAGAACGGATAGCCTCACAATAGTAAACAGTGAAATGGAGGGTAACTCGCTATTAGAACATGCCACACAGACATACTTTAAAAGCTGCTTCGGTGGGTAGCGCAAATCAGCGCTGCAGGCCCACCAGCAGTATTTGGTCTACCAGCCCTGGGCACACACAGTGCACTGATACTAGGGACTGACAGGTAAACCAAACGGGCCAATTATGGTTATCCCAATTCATACAGTTATCTTTACACAGGGAGCATTCGCGCTGTGTCACTGATTGGCAGTGGCACAGCGCCCAGAGCATCTAAATCCAGCCAACATAAAAGGTAAGAAGCGAAAAGAGTAAGGGGGACCCGCGCCAATGATGTCAGGTCCAACACGCGTCCCCTCCAGCTGAAATGTGGGGAGAACTAACCATTCCCTTGGGAGTTCTCATCACTAAGGCGGAAAAACCTGGACAGACCTTCAGCATTGGCGTGTTCTGTACCCGGGCGGTGTTTCACCGTGAAATCCATACCCTGTAGGGAAATGGACCACCTCAACAACTTGGGCTTCTCACCCCTCATATGCATCAACCATCTAAGGGGCCTGTGGTCTGTCTGAACCCGGAAGTGAGTCCCAAACAGATATGGTCTCAGCTTCTTCAGCGCCCAGACCACAGCAAATGCCTCACGCTCAATTGCACTCCACCTCTGTTCCCGGGGAAGTAATCTCCTGCTTAGGAAGGCTACCGGTTGGTCTAGTCCCTCCTCATTGATCTGTGACAGAACAGCCCCTATACCATGCTCTGAGGCGTCTGTCTGGACAACAAATTCCTTTGAAAAGTCGGGCGCCTAAAGCACGGGTGCGGTGCACATGGCAGTCTTCAGGGCGTCAAAAGCGTTCTGACAGGTGTCAGTGCAGTTTACCTTCTTTGGCTGCTTCTTAGAAGTCATCTCAGTCACGGGTGCAACAATGTTGCCATATCCCTTGACAAACCTCCTGTAGTACCCCGTGAGTCCTAAGAAGACTCTCACCTGCGTCTGAGTCTTGGGCGGTTCCCACGCCAGGATAGTTTCAATTTTGGGCTGAAGGGGCGCCACCTGGCCGCTCCCCACCTGGTGCCCCAAATACACTACAGAACCCTGCCCAATCTGGCACTTACTGGCTTTGATTGTGAGGCCTGCCTTCCGCAGTGCCATCAATACCTCCCAGAGGTGGTGCAGGTGGTCCTCCCAAGAGGAGCTAAACACTGCAATGTCATCCAGGTAGGCGGCACTGAAGTCTTCCAGCCCAACCAACACCCTGTTGACCAGCCTCTGAAAGGTGGCAGGGGCATTCTTCATTCCAAAGGGCATCACCCGGAACTGGTAGTGCCCATCGGGTGTGGAGAAAGCTGACCTCTCCTTTGCTCCCTCGGTCAAGGCGATCTGCCAATACCCAGACGTCAAATCAAATGTGCTGAGGTATTTTGCAGCCCCTAACCGATCTATGAGCTCATCAGCTCTGGGGATGGGGTGCGCGTCAGTCTTCATGACTGAATTGAGGCCCCGATAGTCCACGCAGAACAGAAGTTCTGGGGTGGTACCAGGCGCTGCAGCTTTTGGTACCAGGACCACTGGGCTGGACCAAGGGCTGCTAGAGGACTCAATCACCCCAAGAGCAAACATTTTGGTAACCTCATCCTTAATGTAGGCCCTTACCCTGTCAGTCACTCGGTAAGCCTTGTGCTTAATGGGAGGACTGTCCCCGGTGTCCACGTCATGGACACACCAATCAGTGACACTAGGTACCAGGGAGAACAGATCACTGAATTGCCCCAACAGTTGGCGACAATCACCCTGCTGCTCAGGGGTCAGTGTGGTGGAGAGGATCACACCCTCCACTGACCCATCTCGCTCCCCTGCACACAGGAGGTCAGGAAGGGGCTCGCTCTCCTCCTCCATCCCAGCATCTGTGGCCAGAAGCATGCCCACTTCAGACCTCTCAAAGTGGGGCTTCAGGCGGTTAACATGCAGGACCCGCAAGGGGTTCCTGGGAGACTGCAAGTCCACCACGTAGGTAACAGGATTCTTGCGCTCCATCACCTCAAAGGGGCCGGTCCACTTATCCTGGAGCGCACAGGGCTCCACCGGGGCCATGACCCAAACCTTCTGTCCAGGCTGAAACTCGATCAGAGTGGCATTCTGATCGTGCCAGCGTTTCATCTCTTCCTGGCTGGCTTCCAGGTTTGCCTCAGCAAGTTTCCTGAAGCGCCCAGTCTGGTTCCTGAAGGCCAGCATGTAACTAAACACATCCTGGGGGGTTTCCTGGGAGATTGCTCCCAGCCTTCCTTGACCAGACCCAGAGGCCCTTTTACCGGGTGCCCATAGAGCAGCTCAAAGGGACTGAACCCTAAGGACTTCTGTGGCACCTCACGGTAAGCAAACAACAGGCATGGCAAGAGGACGTCCCACTTACGCCTCATGGGCTCACCTAGGCCCATAATCATGCCCTTGAGGGTCCGGTTGAATCTCTCAACCAGCCCATTACCCTGGGGGTGGTAAGGAGTGGTGAACTTATATGTTACCCCACACTCCTCCCACAGGGACTTCATGTACTTAGAGATGAAGTTAGTTCCCCTATCGGACACCACCTCTCTGGGGAATCCCACACGGGAGAAAATCCCCATCAGTGCCCGTCCCACCACGGGGCCGTCACTGTCCTGAGCGGGATGGCCTCAGGGTACCGGGTGGCATGGTCCACCAAGACCAGGATGAACCTGTTGCCCATGGCTGTCTTGGGATCCAGAGGCCCCACAATATCAATGCCCACTCTCTCGAATGGGGTGCTCACAACGGGAAAGGGCTGTAGTGGGGCCTTAATCTTCCCCCCACTCTTCCCACTTGCCTGGCAAGTCTCACATGTCCTGCAGTGAGCATCTGAGCTCCTGCGCATCTGGGGCCAGTAGAAGTGGGTGACCAGCCTCTCAAAGGTCTTGGTCTGTCCCAGATGTCCGGCCAGTGGCACATCATGAGCCAACCCCAGTAGGAAGGTCCTGAAGCGCTGGGGTACCACCAGCACACGGGCTGACCTGGGCTCAGCAACCTTAGGCTCGCTGTAAAGGAGGCCGTTCTCCCAATAGATCCAAAGTGACCCTGTCTGGTCACCTGCTGCCTGGGCGGTGGCCTGTCACCGCACCCCCTCAAGAGAAGGGCAGGTTCTCTGTTGCTCGCAATATTCCTCCCTGGAGGGCCCCCCTTCCTGCTGCCAATGGGTCAGCTCCAGTAGGTCCCCCAGTTCAGCCACTTGTTCCCCTCTAGATTCCCTCAAGGTCTTCTCCCTCCGGGACCGTGGGAACCGCGGCGGCCGGTTTCCCATGCCCCCTACCCCTTCTCTTTAAGGCAGGGGCCTGGACCATACTTTCAGGCTCCAGACCCTCCTGAACATCCTTCTGAGCTGTCATGGACCGAGTGGTCACACACGCCCACTCAGGCAGACCCAACATTTCCAAATGAGACTTTCTCTCCACCGTAGCCTACGGGGAGTTCTCTAGATCATTGCCCAACAGACAGTCTACAGGCATGGCGGGCCTCACAGCCACTTGAAGAGTTCCTGAGACCCCCCCACTCGAAGGGAACCTGAGCCACTTCACACTGGCTCTCTGAGTTGTCTGCTGACACTACGGGGCAGAATGAATGGGGGACAACCTGCTCTTTGGACACCAACTGGGAGCTGACAGCAGTCACACCAGCTCCGGTGTCCCTGAGAGCCTCCACCCTATGGCCATTGATGGTCACCCACTGCCGGTACTTCTGAGTGTTATTCGGCAGTGTGGGGTTAGGGACCTTCTCAAAGTCTCCTAGCGAGACAAGGGTTAGCTCTACGGGATCCCACCCACCTTGGACCTCTACCTCCTCCCCCCCCAGGGCTACACTGGCAATCTGGCAGGATGGTGCACGGGGTGGTGCACGAGGGGATGCATTGGGGTCCCTCTGGGGACACTGGGGATCATAATACCGGTGGCCCACTTGACCACACTTGAAACAAGTGAGTGGCCCCCTCCGAACAGGCCTACCTGTCTGGGACACTGGCTTCTTCTCAGGGGGAGGCTGGGACACCACTGCTTGGTTCCCTTGGGAATTACTTTGGGGCCCTCTCTGGAACTCCCTCGGCTTACCCTTGTCCCCCCCACTTCTCTGCTGGGGACCTTGCCCACCTCTGGCGAAGTCTACCACAAAACCTTTGCAGACCCGGGTGTTCACCCAGCGGTCCACCTCCTCAGCAAGCTTCCTAGGGTTAGTCAGCTTGCTATCAATCAGGTGCTGGCGTAGCTCTGGAAAACAGTTACTCGAAAAATGCTCCGACGCAAACAAGTCATACAATTGCTCGAAAGTTTCCACTTTGCTACCCTTTACCCAGCGATCCATTGCTCTGCAGAAAAAAGACACATATTCAACCCACGTGGTACCCTCTAACTTCTTACAGGTCCTAAACCTCTGCCTGTACATTTCTGGGGTCAAACCATAACGGGTCATCAAAGCTTCTTTCATATGGGCATACACCATACTGCTCTCCTCAGGCTGGTCCAACAGGGTATCCCTACCATCACTCACAAAGCGCCCCCACAATCCCGCTCCCCAATCCTGCTCAGGGACCCGGTGGGACACCATTGCTATCTCATATGCAGCAAACCATTGCCCAATATCCTCACTCTTGTGAAAATCCTTAATGACATCCTTAGGAATATAAACTCTACTCTCAGGAGTTACTAAAGGTATGCTGCCACCAGAGGGGGAGACCAGGACACTCCTCGCCCTGATCTCTATCTCCCTCAACATTCTCTCATGCTCCATTTTCATTTTCTCAAGTTCAATTGACAATCGATTCTTCTCAATGTCTAAATTCTTACTCTCAAGGTCCTTCTGACCTTCCAATTTAGCCATCTCCGAACTATGCCTCCTATCTCTCTCCCTGTCCTCCAGCTCTTCTGGGGTCAGGCTCCTTTGGGATACACTAGTACCTGGATTGGAGGGTGTTCTATCTCCCCCCCCCTCTACTGCATCATCCTGCTGCCCTCCAGCATTCTCTTCCTCATCCCCAGCGGCCTCTCTCGCTTCCCACCAGGCCTTCAGCGCCTTGTGGTACTCCTCCTTCCTAGAAAGACCTATCACGGGGACTGCGAATTGCTTACCAAATGACTTCAGCTGTTTGGCAGTATAGGTATCTAATCTTTCCTCCTCAAAGGTGAGATCCTCCGAAGCATTGGATGTTGGCCTTCCCATATTAGCAGTACTCATGGCTGCGATCAACAATTCAATACTAGAACAACCAACCAACAAAAAAAAAAATTCGAAGAGGGAAACACCTGGCTGCCCTCTGGTCTGTACTCACTAGTGGCATCTAGCAGTTATTGTACGTGGATCATAAATGCAAGTCCTGATCCTCACCGCTGACCGCCAATGTTAGAAATGGGGGTCTCTAGTTGGCCATGGCTGGCGCCAATGTCCAAATAGGGACCCTTCTTCCCAAGTCAGGGCAAGTGGGCTACCCCCTTTGATAACCCCTGCTCAATCCTGTGGTAACGTAGCACGAGCAGTTAGGTCTATCTCAGAGGCAGTGTGTGAAGCATTTATGACCATGCACAATAAGGCAGTAACGACACCACAAAAGGACACAACTCAAGTAGGTATAGAAAAATAATATCTTTATCTAAGTTTTAGTACGAGACTCTCAAAAGCGTTTTAACCAGTCACAATGCACGTAAATCAGTAGGGACTTAAAAAGGCAATAACGTGTTCACCAGAACGTGGCACTGACTGAGTTCAAGGCCTGGGTCTACGCGACCCATTGCACACCAGATACCTGCCGTTGGACGGGGACACAGCACGTAGCTTCTCGAAGAAGCGGAGACGGTGACAGGCGGACTCCCAGCGACCACAGTTCTCAACTGCAGTGGTCCGCAACGTGCACTCACAATGATTTGGGCACTCGGGGACAGGCGGGCCCTCAGCGGCAGCAGCACGCGGCTGCGGCGGCCCGGGCTGGTGGTGGCGATGACTCTCGTCGTGCAGCTCCGTGGTGGGCTCACAGCGGCAGCAGCTCTCTCCTAGCTGCGGCGGCCCACAGGACGATTCACGATGATGCAAAGTTAGCAAAGGAGCGGGCACTCAGCGGCAGCAGCTCTCTCTTAGCTGCGGCGGCTCACAGGACAAATCACAATGATGCAAAGTTGGCAAAGGTGCGAGCACTCAGCGTCAACAGCTCTCTCTTAGCTGCAGTGGCTCACAGGACAAATCACGATAAGGCAAAGTTGGCAAAGGTGCAGGCACTCAGCGGCAGCGGCTCTCTCCTAGCTGCGGCGGCCCACAGGACAAATCACGATGAGGCAAAGTTGGCAAAGGTGTGGGCCCTCAGCGGCAGCAGCTCTCTCTTAGCTGCGGCGGCCCACAGGACAAATCACAATGGTGCAAAGTTGGCAAAGGTGCGAGCACTCAGCGGCAACAGCTCTCTCTTAGCTGCGGCGGCTCGCAGGACAAATCACGATGAGGCAAAGTTGGCAAAGGTGCGGGCATTCAGCGGCAGCAGCTCTCTCTTAGCTGCGGCGGCCCACAGGACAAGTCACAATGATGCAAAGTTGACAAAGGTGCGGGCACTCAGCGGCAGCAGCTCTCTCTTAGGTGCGGCTGCCCACAGGACAAAGGATGATCTTGACCAGGCTGGCACAACGGCGGGCACTCAGCGGCTACAGCTCTCTCTTCGCTGCGGCGGCCCACACAGATTCAGCGAAGGTTCCGAAGGTTCAAATTAAGGCGGGCTCTCAGCGGCGGCAGCTCTCCCTTAACTGCGGCGGCCCACACAGGTTCAGCGAAGGGTCTGAAGATTCAAAATAAGGCGGGCGCTCAGCGGCGGCAGCTCTCTCTTAGCTGCGGCGGCCCACACAGGTTCAGCGAAGGTTCTGAAGATTCAAATTAAGGCGGGCGCTCAGCGGCGGCAGCTCTCTCTTAGCTGTGGCGGCCCACACACAGAGTTAACAAAGGTTACCAGTCCTAGTTCCCTGCAGTAGAACTAGAGGTTCCGGATTACTCGACGGAGGCCTCACCTGCAAGTAGAATCCCTAGCACAGGAATTCAGATGGCTGACGAGGTGAAGTCTAATGTCCCTGAGACTTCAGCAGGAGGCGCTCTCAATTCAGGCCCTCGGGTAGTTTCTTCGGCAAGCTTGGTGAAAGTTTCAAAGTCCTTTCCTCTGTTCACTCGGACAGAGTTTCGTCTTGACATCCAGAAGGAACACACCTGAAAAAGGTTTCAGCGCAGCGTTTTATACCTAAAAAGTCTTTGTTCTCTGCAGTCACAAATCACTGCATCCAGCCAGAACCAGTTCGGTGGGGTCGGGGAGCACTTGGCTTACGAGGCGACATCCTGCCCTTTGAGAATCTGGGGGTCTGCTATCAGACGCCCAGTGGGAGGTGGAGCCATCATTCACTTTGCCAGGCACGGCCCTGCTCAGATCAAAGAGCCACCCCTCTCCATACTCTAAATGCCGATCTCTCCCTCCAGCCAGGTCTGACCCAGCTGGCCCTGCTGCTCCAAAACCAGACGGCCAATACACACGCTAACAAAGCCTACAGGAAAGCTTAGGCCAAAAAATACCTCGTTTCTAGCAGCGGCATTTTTGAACACGGGCTACGCAAATAATCCTTACTAAAAGATGTATCTCAATGTCCTGAGCTTAAACATATCAAATTCGACGTTCCTATCAGTTTCCTGGGGGCAGGTAGGATTAGGGCATGTAATACGCAGCCTGCCCATTCTGGCCTATGAGAACGGATAGCCTCACAATAGTAAACAGTGAAATGGAGGGTAACTCGCTATTAGAACATGCTACACAGACATACTTTAAAAGCTGCTTCGGTGGGTAGCGCAAATCAGCGCTGCAGGCCCACTAGCAGTATTTGGTCTACCAGCCCTGGGCACACACAGTGCACTGATACTAGGGACTGACAGGTAAACCAAACGGGCCAATTATGGTTATCCCAATTCATACAGTTATCTTTACACAGGGAGCATTCGCGCTGTGTCACTGATTGGCAGTGGCACAGCGCCCAGAGCATCTAAATCCAGCCAACATAAAAGGTAAGAAGCGAAAAGAGTAAGGGGGACCTGCGCCAATGATGGCAGGTCTAACAAAGCCCTACCTGATTTGGGCCTTCAAGGCACCCCGTAGGCCCAGCCAGGCAATCCTGCAAGATATTCAAGAAGAGTGGACTATCATGTGAGTTAACATGATCTGCAGGCTGAAGGATCCTTGGTAGGTTTAAGAAAAATGGCCAACATTTCTTCCCTAAAGGTTGGCAGCATTGCCTCTCCCTTCCAGCTAAAACCAAGGTAAAGAGTCTACGGAGCCTACAGGTGACCTTCAATGGTTATCATTTGGCTCACACTGCCCTATCCTTTTGCTTTTCCACTGCAGATTTTGAATCACATTGCTCTCTCCAATACTGAAACTTTAGCGTTTAGGATTTTCTGGCTGCCCTACTCTGCAGATTTAGACCTAACAGAAACCTATTTAGTTTCCAAGCTAGTATATAGATTTAGACAGGTGCTGTACTTCTCTCCAGCTGGCCTGCGTCCTTCACCAACCAATCATGTTTCTGAGTCTCCCCAACATTGTTACTGATCCTTACTCTGTATGGCCACCTGAAGGTTCCCCCAGTTCTGCTTTTACTACTTTTGTATGAGTCATAGACAATGTATGGTAAATCCCAAAATGTTTGAGGAGACAGTCGTTATTCAGAAGAAGCATGCCCAGAGACAAAAGATAGGCTCTACATCTCTCATTGTTTCTATTGATTCATTCTACAGATATCTTAAGGCTCTAAAGGTTTCCTGATTTTCAAATGGTCAGTGAAACAAAAGCATTGCTAGATATGGTGGAATTATTGTTAGCTTTCTGCATGCTATATACTTGTTAATATGCATAATTGGTGCATCTTTTTGGCTTACTCTTAAAGGTACCAATAGGATCACTCAAGACTCCAACTATTACACTGACTTACTGATGCAAAGAAATTAATGTATAAGGTTGAAGAAGGGATCAGCAACTTGGGAACCTTATTATGTAAAGGGCCAACTGCTCTAATCTGTGTGGTGGTGCACTTGTAGCTGGGTGCACCAGTCACAGACTGGGTCAGTGAGCACTATTACAGCAACTATGTTGTCCCCAGGCAGCTGTACATTCATTCAGTGCGCCTGACATCACCTTTGCCTCTGCACTCATGTCTATTATACAACAGGGCTGCAGAGTCAAAGTTTTCCCTAATTTGCATGGGTCCAAACACCCCCTTAGGACAATGCCACTACATGTGCACAGGTGCGATCTGTATTACATAAGAGGCTGTACAACTGTCTGCAGCACATTCAGTAATACCAAAATTCCTAGGGGCACAGAGAACAGGAGCACACATCCATTGTGACCCTGTTGCACTTTGTGTAATAGATTCACTGTTGCCTATAAATGTTAGTTTTTTCTGTTGGTCCTACTCCAGCCTACAGTCGGTACTAAAGCCTAGCTGCAGAACCTGCTGTACTATATTTACAAGGGACACACCATAGCTACCTCAATGCTGGATATGTTGCTGGATAATCTTCAGTGACCAGTCGGTGTTTTGGGGGACACGGGTTGAGGCCTTGTGCTACAGGGCAACAGTGTTGCTGTAAGCTGCTTAACCCCTTGCATGCGTCGGACGGCCCCCGGCCGTCCTACGTCACGGTGGGCGTGTGCGTCGGACGGCCAGGGGCTGTCCGATCTGCGCACGCGTGGAATTCACCCGCACCGCGGGGGAATTCCACACGCGTCCAAGAGGTTAATGTCCACAACCGCACAATTTAACACCATGGGCTATCCTACACATAGTGCCCCCGGGGCACAATGGGCGTGTATGTCTGCTTTTTCATCCCCATGGCATTATGATATTACAGAAGGGACTGCAGATACTTGTGCGGTCCCTTCTGTAATACTGATAGCCCTCGCGCACATGTAGCGCCAGCGCTATCTTTAAAGGGCATTCCCTCATTTGCTGGGAGACGTGGCCCCATGCAAATGAGGGAATCACTTTGATTCTGCACCCGCGCAACATTACTGACATGGGGCAGAGTCAAACATGCCCTTAGGAGGGCAGTCCTGTCAAGGAGTGAAAGCGAGTCCCATGGACCCCCCCATACATCACCCTGCAGTCGAGTGCAATCACTCACTGCACCCGCCTGCAGGTGGATCTCTAATCCCTCCTTTAAGTGCAGACGAGTTGCTTTGAAGCAGCCACTCCGTATTTTCACTGAATGTGCTGCATCTAGGGCAGCCCACTTTTCCGGGTGTCCTGGGGGTATCAGATTCATAGTAGTAGGGCGCACTGTTCCTATTTGCACCTGGCGCACCTGCTTAAAGGTGCGCTGTGGCTCAAACAAGGACAGTGCCTCCTAAATTTAATACAGGACCATGTATGTTTTTTTTTGCATAGGAACACACTGCACAAAGTAATATCATATTACTTCTTCTCGGGAACAATATGCCGTGCCTAAATTGTGTAGTTTTACGCAATAATTAGTTTTTTGCTGACTTTTCTGTGGCTAGACTCCTATGAGATCAGCATTCTTATTTGAAAAATTGCATGACAGAAGATCTTTGAACAATTATATTTTTTTCTATTATGAGAAGAGGGCATCATAGTAATTCCAAACTAAAAAAAGACATATGCAATAATTTAAAGTGAATTGAAAGCATGGCCAAATACTAGCCGGTACGGTTTTCCCTAATCAGATATAATTATTTCACAGCGTATCATAATAAAAGAAGATCAGGCGGCTACCCTCTTAAGAGAGTTGAATGCCAGACGAACCCATATGCCCTGGTTATATCTGTCACTGAACCAGAAATGATGCAAAGAGCCTTAAAAACCTATCACTTCGAGAAAGTTGATCCAATCAGTGCTGACATTTGAGACACAACGGCACTAAAGGGACACATGTATTACTGTCCCCTGTGATTCCCCCTGCCTTTTCTCATTTTCCGTCTGCAGCTCTTATGAAGTGAAGTATGCCTTTTCATTATTCAAAACATTAACCTGCAGGTCTCATTCATACCCTTCATGCATCTCGAAGCTGAATGTCAATTACCGTGAACTTTTTATCCCAACATAGTTAATGATGCTCGCTCTGTGAGGGCCGCCTGCTAGGCCCTTCGGGTCTGCTTTTATCACTCTTTTTATGCGTAGGAGAGAATGCACACTAAATTCAAAAATGTTTAAGACAACAGCGACTGTTCATTGAGAACCACACCGACAGAAAAGTGATCAGCTGGATATCTGTCAGTGTTTTCAGTGGGACGTTTCACATCTGTCACAGAGTCTGCAGCGTTCTGGGTACCCAACTTCACAGCAGCGCGTACCAAGTCGCAGTGTAATTTAATAAAAGCGATATTCAGAAGCAAAAAATATATAACATCCGAATTGGATTTTTGTGTTGATCTTCCTTTGTTATAGTTTGATTCTAGTGTTTTTCGCCTACTGGCAAAAAAATAACGTGGTACTGAGATCACAAATAGCCGTTTTTGTCCTTGTTGACTTGTAGGTATGGTAAGGGTAAGAATTCTACATTATTGTTAAATATTTGTGCTTAGTTGCTGGGGAATCTAACAACGTTGTAGCATGGGTGCCACGGGCCCCAATTCAAACAAGGATTGTCAAACCCAATAGGTCTCAGCTATGCGAGAGCTACTGGTTTTGACAAGGTGTTTTAGCTAGTGTGACTGCTGTTCAGTATAGCTAAAAGTTAGTGGTGTGGAGTGGGGTAGAGTGGAATGGGGTAGATTGGGGTAGATTGACGTAGAGTGGGTTGGGGTAGATTGACGTAGAGTGGAGTGGGGTAGAGTGGGGGTGGTTTGGAGTGGGTAGAGTGGGGTAGCTTGGAGTAGATTGGAGTGAGGTAGATTGGAGTGGGGTAGATTTGAGTGGGGGAGTTTGGTGGATTAGTGGGGTAGATTCAAGTGGGGTATATTCGGGTGATGTAGGGTACATTGGGGTGGAGTAGGGTAGACTGGAGCAAAGTAGATTGGGGTAGATTAGAGTAGGGTAGATTGGAGTGGGGTAGATAGGAGTAGGGTAGATCGGGGTAGGGTGGATTGGGATATATTGGGGTAGATTCAAATGGAGTGGGGTAGACTGGGGAATAGTGGAGTGAGGTGGATTGAGGTAAATAAATAAATACCAGCATTTGTAAAGCGCACAGCTACCTCTGGAGAGGTGTCCTTGCGCTGGGGGCCATCGGGAAGATTAAGCAAGCTATTGCCCATAGTCACATGGTGCTGGGCTAACCTGCCGCCGGCACCAGGGATCGAACCGTGAACCCCGTGGTCCGGAGTCAGGCACCCTGGCCGCTGCTCCACACCTCTTGGAGTGGTGTCGGGTAGATTGGAGTGGAGTGAGGTAGATTGGAGTGGGGTTAATTGGGGTGGAGTGGGTTAAATTGAACTGGAGTGGGGTAGATTCGAGTGAAGTGGAGTGGGGTAGATTGGGTAGAGTGGAATGAGTGTGGTAGTTTGGGATAAAGTGAAGTTGGGTAGATTGGGTGTATTGGAATGGGTAGATTGGGGTAGTGTGGAGTGGTTTAGATTGGAGTGGAGTTGGATGGAGTGGAGTTGGATAGATTGGAGTGGAGTCAAGATGGAGTGGAGTGAGACAGATTGGAGAAGAATGGAGTGGCGTAGTTTGGATTGGAGTGGAGTGGGGTAGATTAGGGTGGAGTGGAGTGCTTTAAATAGGGTGGATTACAGTAGGGTAGATTGGAATAGAGTGGGGTAGATTAAAGAGGGATGATTGGAGTGGGGTAGATTGGAGTGGAGTGGGGTAGATTTGAGTGGGGTGGATTGGAGTGGGGCAGAGTAGGGTGGGGTAGATTGCAGTGGGGTAGATTGGGGCAGAGTGGAGTAGATTAGAATGGAGTAGATAGGGGTAGAATGGAGTATGGTAAATTACGGTGAATTGAGGTGTGGTAGATTGAAAAGGGTAGATTGAGGTGGATTGGGTTGGAGTGGGTTAGATGAGAGTAGAGTGGGGTAGATGTGAGAAGTGTGGTAGACTGGAATGGACTGTGATAGAGTGGAATGGGGTAGATTGGAGTGGAATGGAATGGCATGGTGTGGAGTTGAGTGGAGTGCAGTGGAGTGGGTGGAATGGAGTGGGGTAGATTGGGTGTATTGGAGTGTGGTACATTGGATTGGAGTGGAGTAAATTATGGTAGATTGCAGTGGGGTAGATTGGGGCAGAGTGGAGTAGATTAGAATGGAGTAGATAGGGGTAGAATGGAGTATGGTAAATTGGGGTGAAGTGGGGTGTGGTAGATTGAAAAGGGTAGATTGAGGTGGATTGGGGTGGAGTGGGTTAGATGAGAGTAGAGTGGGGTAGATGTGAGAAGTGTGGTAGACTGGAATGGACTGTGATAGAGTGGAATGGGGTAGATTGGAGTGGAGGTGGAGTGGAATGGAATGGAATGGCATGGTGTGGAGTTGAGTGGAGTGCAGTGGAGTGGGCGGAATGGAGTGGGGTAGATTGGATGTATTGGAGTGTGGTACATTGGATTGGAGTGGAGTAAATTATGGTAGATTGGAGTGTGGTAGATTGGAGTGGGTTAGATTGTGTTGGAGTGGGGTAGATTGGAGTGGAGTGGGTAGATTAGCGTAGAGAGGAATAGATTGCAGTGGAATTTGGAGTGGAGTGGGGTAAACTGCAATGGAGTGGGGTAATTTGGACTAGGCCAGATTGGAGTGGAGTAGAGTGGAGTGGGGTAAATTGGAGTGGAGTTGGGTAGATTGGAGTGGAGTGGGTTGGATTGTAGTACATTAGAGTTGGGGAGATTGGGGTAGATTGGAGTGGATTGGAGTTGGGTAGACTGGGGTAGATTGGAGCAGAGTGTGGTAGATTTGAGTGGAGTGTGGAAAATTGGGGTGTAGTGGGGTATATTGGAGTGGAGTGAGGTTGATTGGGTATATTGAGTGGAATGGGGTAGATTGGAGTGGAGTGGAGTAGATTGGAGTGGAGTGGGGTAGAATGGGGTAGAGTGGAGTGGAGTAGGATAGATTGGAGTGGGGTAGATAGTTGTGGGGTGGGTTAGATTGGATTGGAGTGGAGTGGATTGGGTAGATTGGAGTGGAGTGGGGTAGATTTGGGTAGATTGAAGTGGGGTTGATTGGAGTGGGATGGGGTAGACTTGTGTGGAGTGGGGTAGATTGAGTGGAGTGGAACGGGTAGATTGGGTGGAGTGGAGTGGTATGGATTGGAGTGGAGTAGATTGGGGTAGATCGTAGGGAAGTGGAGTAGGGTAGATTGGGGTACATTGGAGTGGAGTGGGATAGATTGGAGTAGAATGGGGTAGATTGGAGTGGGGTAGAGTAGAGTGGGGTAAGTGGTATGGAGTGGAGTGGAAGGACATAGAGTGGAGTGGCATGTTGTGTCGTGGAGTGAGTGGCGGAGATTGGAGTGGCATGGAGTTTAGTGGCAAGGCGTGTTGTGTAGAGTTTTAGAGTGGAGGAGCATAGAGTGGAGTGGCATGTCATAGAGTGGAGTGGAGTGTCGATGAATGGAGTGTGACATAGAGTGGAAAGGCTTGGAGTGGAGTGGCGTATTGTGGAGTATGCCTGGTGTGGTAGCGCACTGCCTTTACAGGCAATCCATTTTCAATTGAAATGACTATTACATTTGCACCAAAATATGGTTTTACTGCACACAAACGATGTGTGCAAATGTCATCACCTAGTGTATTGATGTGGTTTGATTGTATTCAAATACTTGTTTCCATCACACTTCGAAATTACAAAAAAGTACTTTATTTGTACTAATTCTGATATATTCTGAAACATCAACACAGTTAATTTTTTTTGTTGTGTGCTAGAAAAATAAAAATCCAAAACCCTCTCCTCTTACATGGGTACTCAGCAAGATTGTCACATAAATTTTCTCACGTTGAAGTTGGAGAAAGAAAAGTAAACACCAAGTTCCCTCGGAAGACAGCTTAACATTTGACCTCTGTCTTTGAATGCACAGCAAATGTGAAAAGGTAAGAACCAGATTTAAAGACCTGTTTACAGAAAGCGAGTTAGTGCAAGAATACAGTTAACAAGGTCTGGGCAATGTTATGGACAAACTCAAGCTGGACAGCCTAAAACAAATAAAGCCAGCAAATAGAAAGCAAGAAAATGTGATTTACAAACCACAAAGCAAATTGCAATCAATGGACGGAATGCATTCCTAGGTCAGCTTTCTGAATGTCCCCAAGATGTCTTTAAGCTGTGACCTAAAAAGCAAATTGGGCCCTGCATCCCTTAGTTTGGTAGTAAAAATTAGGTACTACTTGGGGTGCAATGGGCCCTTTTACCCCTGAACCCATTGTCAGTGCACCTGCTGCACTATTGATAGTCAAGCCCTGCAATCTAATGAGAAATTCCAGTATGCTTCATTAGCTAATAGGGAAATAACAGTGAAGAGCATGCCATTGATTGTAGTAAATTGTCATACATAAGTTAATGGCTGTGTTGACATCCAAATTCAACAATACACACTATATAATTTAAGTCTAATCCCAATTGTTTGTGGACCTCGTAAGCAGGTTTTGAAACGTTTGAAAGTATTTTGAGTTTGGTAGAACTTTTTTTCACTGTTGATGGAATAACCTAAGCAAAGTAACATTTTTGCAACCCTCTGACCCATGGCTGCCTACCCACTCCCTGACCGTACAAGTGATTAGCTGCTGCACAACTTAAATCTTCAGTCCCCATGGAGTATAATCACTTCTGGTACAACTACACAACCACAACCATGCAGGCCATTTAATAAATATAACAATTTTAAAGGCAGTAAAGATCAAAACATAAAGTTAAGTGGCCAAAGTGGAAAGGTGATTCATAAAAGTGCAACCAGAAAGAACAACTGGGCTACATTTAGTATGACTAAAAGATAAGTGTAACAGAATTTTGGGGTTCTCCCCAAGATAATTTTGGCAAATATTCCAATAGTTTAGCATATGTGGTCAGTACCATAAAGAAAAACATGATTGCCCTAAATTATGGGTGTGCAAAGTTAGTGTTGAGTTACTCACGAGGAAACCTTAAGGAAGATATACAGTTACATTCAAAATACTTGTGAGTTAAAAATACCATTCAACACAGGGCCCCATGTGCCTTTTATTCCATCAGGCATTTCCCCAGTGCGCTGGAGCCCTTGGAGGATGGTTTTGAAAGCCCTTGGCTGGTCCTGGTGCTTCTGTCACTTTCCCCCGAGATTACCTGCAGTAGGTGTGGGGAGGCTTCAAGAGAGAGAGAGAGGGTGAAGGCAGAGAGAAGATGATTTAAGAGGGAGAAAGGGAGAAGAAAGATATTGGGAGAATGGATGATTGCGAAGAGAGAGATAGTATGAGAGGACAAAGGGAGGTGGGCTGGTTTTAGCATTTTTGCCAGGGCTGCTTTTAGTTTCCCAGTCTGGCCATAATTCTACAGCTGCTAGAGAATACTATGCACATGTATGCCTATAAAAGGGAATTCAACTCCACACTGATATAAATAAAAATATGCACACCTTAATTTAAGGGCTGTTAGACCTGACACCTTTGCGTGGTATTCCCCCAGACTTTTTGTCTTCACTATCCTGTTTTGCTGAACTCATTTATGTTAGCAATAGGACTCTGTGCACATTAACCATGCTAACCAGGGGAAAAGCAAGTGTGCTCTCTCCCATAAACATCTTAAAGATAGTACATACTTAGTTGGAAATTGAATTTACATATAAGTCCCTGGTAAATTGCACTACATGTGCCCAGGGCTTGTAAATTAAATGCTACAAGTGGACTGCAGCACTCATTGTGTCACCCACTAAAGTAGCACTGCATAACATATATGAGGCCTGCCACTGCAGCCTATAGTTCAGTTTTAAACTTTCAAAGTGAACCTTTTCCCAGTCATAAACCTTCCTTGTTAGGGCTGGCATTAGCCAACATGCTTTGATTTTACTAAAATATGTATAATGTGCTTACATATTTGGTCTTTCAGCCACATCCCTTCATCCATTGGTCTGTTGTATCATTCACAGTTTGCTTCTGCCCACTACAGCATATAGTATGTGGCAGTGGGTCAGCCTACTAAAGCCGCTGATTAACTTCACTTTGAGCGACTACATTTTCCTCTCTCTCAAGGAACACATCCGCAATCAATCAATCAATCACAGAATTTGTAAAGCGCACTACTTACCCGCGAGGTCTCAAGGCGCTAGGGAAAAAGAGGGGGTGCTGCTACTGGTCGAACAACCAGGTCTTGAGTAGCCTCCTGAAGGTCAGCAGGTCTTGGGTCTGTCGTAGGCTTAGTGGAAGGGTGTTCCAGGTCTTGGCGGCGAGGTGGGAGAAGGATCTGCCGCCGGTGGTAGTTCTTCGAATGCGAGGGACGGTGGCGAGGAGAGGTCGGCGGAGCAGAGTTGGCGGTTGGGGACGTAGAAGAGGAGTCGTCTGTTGAGGTAGGCTGGGCCAGTCTTGTGGAGTGCCTTGTGTGCGTGGATGAGGAGTTTGAAGGAGATTCTCCTGTCGACGGGGAGCCAGTGCAGGTTCCTCAGGTGGGGGTGATGTGGCTGTGGCGTGGTACATCGAGGATCAGGCGTGCGGAGGCGTTTTGTATGCGTTGCAGTCGCTTGATGAGCTTGGCCGGGGCTCCCGCGTAGAGGGCGTTCCCATAGTCAAGTCTGCTACTGACGAGGGCCTGGGTGACTGTTCTTCTTGTGTCTGTCGGGATCCACCTGTAGATCTTGCGAAGCATGCGGAGGGTGTTGAAGCAGGAGGATGAGACTGCGTTGACTTGCTTGGCCATGGAGAGCGTTGAGTCGAGGATGACTCCCAGGTTGCGTGCGTGGTCGGTGGGTGTCGGGGCTGCTCCCAGCGTCGTTGGCCACCAGGAGTCGTCCCAGGCTGAGGGGTTGGAGCCGAGGATGAGGACCTCTGTCTTCTCCGTGTTCAGTTTTAGTCGGCTGATCTTCATCCAATCGGCGACGGCCTTCATTCCTTCATGGAGGTTGGATTTGGCGGCGAGGGGGTCCTTGGTGAGGGAGAGGATCAGTTGAGTGTCGTCGGCGTAGGAGATTATGTTGAGGTCGTGCTGTCTGGCGATGCGTGCGAGCGGGGCCATCCGCACACATGCATGTTCCTTTGAGTGCCAGTGGTTTTGTTTTTACTTTATAATTACTTTGGTGTTGCATTTGGTTTGCATGTTCCTTTGAGTGCCAGTGTTTTTGTTTTTACTTTATAATTACTTTAGTGTTGCATTTGTGTTTAGAGTGTGATGCGATACCAGGACGCTTCTGATGCACATTCAACCTTTATTAGATCTAATCTCCTGCCATTGCTGTTATAAATTCCTTCCGTAGTATTTAGCTTTTCTGACTGCTGCTCTTTAATAGCATGCCAGATTGGGTCCACTTGAAACTGTTCTGTATTATGTTATCCTCTTTTTACTTTTTTCTTTCTTTCTTTCTTTCTTTCTTTCTTTCTTTTTCTTTCTTTCTTTCTTTCTTTCTTTCTTTCTTTCAGGTGGTGTGCTACCACCCCCTTTTGTGATTAGCTTCTTTGAGTTATTGGGCTTGCGAGGTCATTGGGATACACCTGTGCTCTAAGAGTAGTACATGCATTTGAAAAGACTGTGTGCAGCATTGCCAGCATCCCAAATTTAAGGTGTTACCCTCTACTGAAGAAGAATAAATATCCTGAAACATGTGTCTAGAGATGTCCAGCATAGGCTGCACCAGCAATGTTTAATACTCAAGACTTTCAATTAAACTGAGTGTTATCATGCAATGCATTTACCACAATGCATCTGGGCAAATTGTGTTCTGTTATGCCCAGCACTTTGCTCCCTCCCACCTTTTGGGACTACACCATGACATTTGGATTAATCAAAAAGTGCAGTACAATAGATCCCACCGTCTGCTCATGGCATCATTGTTAAAAGTGCATGCTCTCTATTGCATACATGCTCCTTGTGTGGCTTCTTTTTAACCCCATTGTGTAACAGTACTACAAAAGGCAGGTTGAAGGGCAAAATGATTTGCATTACATTTAAAATTGCCAAGACTATCTAAGATGATTTTGGGCAGCTCAGTGGGACCTCCTGACTTCAGCTTGTCTCCCCTCACTTTTTGATCATGCTGAGCTGAAAAAAATAAAGAAGCACTAGGATGACACAAAACTCCAGTAAATTCATTTGGACGGGTGGTTTGTCATACTCACACTGCTGAACAGGGGCCTATAATAGTCAGGTGCGCTTCTTCAGCGCAAAGCTGATTCTCCTGAGTGTTTTTTGCATTTGAGGCATCTGAAGTTCATACTTATAACCCAGAAGCAGGCTGGAAACAGTGAGTTGAGATTGCCTCTCCGTGTCTGACATGTTCTGTCTAAAGTTGGTGCATTAACTCAGAGACATTCTGAACTTTAATGAGGACCTTAGACGACTCAGGGCATAAAAAAGAGGGACTCAGCTCTGCACTGAGGCAGTGCACCTGATTATGACCAATGTCATCCTAGGGATTTTGGAGGCCACAGCCAACAAATATTTTGGGGGCTCCTGTTTGGAGCAACTTTGAAATATAACCCATTTTTGCAAGTTCAGGTCCTATATTGGCTAACAATATTGAATCATACCTTAAAAGATAAGGTACACAAATCTACAGAAGTGAGTTAGAAAGAAAGTTCACTTTGTCAGGGGGGCCCTTTGAAGGTGTGGGCAGTTGCACACTTTGCCCTTGCCTTTAAATCTCTCTGATCATGATATGTCCCTGACTATCCCCCTCTCTTCCCTCCCCTTCCCCCCATGGCAAAAGGCACTGTTCCAACCTTGGTATTGGGACAATTCTAATCTTGGAAATGGGAAATGTTTTCTCAGGACACACAGGGACACCATTTTGTTTCGTGTCTCTTTAAAGTTAGCAACTGCTCTCTAACGCCTTCATGAGAAAGGTACACTGAGCTCATGCATCAGTCGTTAGGAACACATCTATAGGTAACTGATGGAGATTCCGACTACAGGATACCTATGCTTACCTATTCATAAAACTATTCAGAATGACTACTGTATCCCAAAAATTATGAGGTGGGGAGCACTGGGAGCTTACTCCTTCATAGGTGTGCCACAGAAAGTAGAACCAAGTATGCCCATAGCAGGAAAGCGCAAGAGGTCACAACTTATACATTTTTTCTTCTGCGTAAAGCAAGGTTTCACCACGAGGCAGGACAGTGTGATTATTTGAAACTGGCGCAGTGCCTGTTACACTTTTGTATTTCAATTCTACCAGAGGACTGTGGTTTTCACTTTTTTTCATTACAAACGTGTATATATAAATACATGTATTTACATTATATTTGTGTAAAGCAGTCTTTGCCAAAAGGCAGCAGAGCGATGTAAAAGATCAAAGGCAAAAATGAATTACGTGTGATTGGAAGGATAGCATTTTTCTAGGAACGAAACTGAACAGTTACTGCATATTGATGTAGTGTTTTTTTTTATAGACATTGTCTTCAGTTCTTTTCTAAATTTGAGAAGGGTTGGGCAATCCTGATGAGCATAAGGATGTCATTCCAGATCCTGGTTGCACATATGGAGAAAATAGAGCTGACATGTTGCCTTTTTTCTGTTTTGAATTTATTTGTCTCCTTGCACTAAGTGTGTGTGATTAAAGCCACCAAAGACTGGGTTTCTGTCAGCCAGTTAGGTCGTGGCAGCTTTCTTAAAAGTATTTCCAGTCATGATCTTACAATGTGGGTCAAAAATCTGATTTTCTGTTTTTCTAGAACTTCTTTAGGCAGTTCTACATATTTTATTCGAGGGCGTCGTCGTCCTGAGAGCATATTTTTAAGTGGTGTGTTTTTAGAAGACCTGTGGTGAGGCACGCTCCGACGTCTTTCAGTGAAAGATTTCAAGTAAGCGGCCTAAGTCTGATTTAAGCACTCTAATTGACTAGAAGCTCAAGCCAGTGGTTACATAAGTACATACCAGATAACAAGAAAGCTAAATGTGTGTCTTTAGGTCTAAGAATAACTGTCAAAAAACACTTAAAAAAATTGGAAAGAGGTACTACTACATGCCAAGTAATGAAAAGTCAGACTGTGGCGAAAAATGCATGTAGATCAGATCCGTGGTTTCTGCAAAGTGAGTAGGCAACCACAATATGCACTGTGGTACATTCCAGACTGACTCTTGACAATTCTGCGGGTGCTCGCCACAAATATGGAGTCGGATGGAAAAGTTCTGGAGTTACACTTAACTACAAAGAACCACGACAGGTTAAATCCTTTTGATGCAGCTAGGAAATTACAGAGGGGGCTGATGCAGAAGCAGGACAGGGACATTGTAGACACAAGGATTGGCAAAGCCAATAGGTCTAGCGGGGCCAGTCTTTTGACTTGTCAATGTCTGTGCTGTTTTGTGATGGTTTTCATAAAACTTTATTTTTTGGAGAGCTGGCAGATGCTCGCCAAAAATATTTTAAAAACCACTGGCTAAAGCAAAAATAATTTTGGGGTTTCGAAAAGCAAACATTGACATTGTCATAGCAAGTGCATACCACCGATAGGAATTGCTTTGTGTGTGCATATACTCTTGTGAAAGAATGCCTTCACACACAATGAAGTTAGCCAATGGCCAAAATTGGCTGACCTATTGCCCCATGATGTAGAGGGATGTAGAACAAGCATGTAGAACAAGCTTTTGCAATGCAATAGGTCTCGCATTTATGAGATATTGGCGTTGTAAAACAGATAAATAAAAGGCATTGGCATTTACAATGTCAATAGCTTAAACTCTCGCAAAATGCGAGACCTATTGCATTGCAAATGCGTGCTATAATTTTTTTTTAAAGTGTTAGGAGAGAGCTGTCCTGCCTGCAAAAGCAGGCAGGCCAAAGCTATTTGAGAAAATAGTGCTCGGAGGTTGTAATTAAATCCTACTGAGCAACAACACAGGTAATAAGGGGTGTCGCCATGGGCGGTTACAAAATGAGACAAGGCGGTACCAAGGAGGGACCACTAAGCCTTTTGACCAATGAACAGCCATAGTTTACAGTGGATAATGACACAAGCCAATGAAAAATGTAGGCAGAGAGTGCACGGAGCTTCAAGTCCCTACCTCAATACAGCATGCCTCGCAGAGCAGCACATGTGCTGCCCAGGCTCGACCTAAAAAGCGAGTATCTTTCTGTCCACCATTAGAGGTGGCAGACAAAGCCTGCTCTGCTTCTTGTTGCAAAATGTCTAGTTACCCGCATATGTTTCTGGGCAAGAGTGAATGTTAATCCCCCACAGAAGGAGTTGAGAGAAGCAAAGTGATTTAAACACTCAAAGGTGTTGGGCCTAAGAAAAAACTTCCAGGGCCTGTATACCTCAAAGAGTCCTATTTTTTACATTCTGGTTCTTGCATTTCTTCAAATGTAGTAGGATTTGCAATTCAGAAAATTACACAAATCCAAAGATTAAGGAAAACAGATAAGTGAAAGTTAAAAAAGAAAAGTAAAAGGCATGTGTAAACATAACTAACACCTCTAGGTCACAAAGCAAGCCTCTACGGGGAACAGCGTGAGGTCCCTGCATTGAGAAAGTACTGCTATGAACAGCTTAGCTCCCAGCCTCTCAACACCACCCTTCTAAATTAATGTTGTCTGAAAAAATTTACCAACTCGAGGGAAGTGCATGATGTAAACTGCACAGCGTGTCTGTGGAATAAAGACACACTGCTCCTGGAGAGGTGCGGGAAACTGAAGGAGCCCGGAGCAGTGCAGGGAGTTCGAATGAAATGTTCGGCGCTGGCTCTTGGCACCACAGACGCCTCTGTCCATCACCCGAAAATAGGCATCTGAGAGGCGGGAGGTGTCACGACATGGCCCCGGGTGATGTTCACAAGAAGAGCCGGTAACTAAAAAGGGAAGGTCGGTGCGGGGTTAACTTCTGAAAGGACGGGCTATGCTAGGAATCTTAAAGAGAGACAGCAGCAACAGGGGTGGGGCACCTCAGTAGCATCAGGCACAACGTGGCCAGTGCTTAATTTGAGCCGGAGCTTTCCGGTGCTGAGCACCGGCACTTAATTGGTTTCCGGTGCTCGGCACCGGCACCTAATTGTCAACACCACACTTAGGGCAGTCTGCCACAAGGTGGCGCTGCTCACGTAATTTAGAGATGAGCAGTATAACAGTTGTTTAGGAAAACAATATACATAAAAAAATTACTAATACCTGCCTCCCCAGCCATTCCTTTAGCTTTGGGGACCTGGAATAATCTGAACTGTCGCATTTACATGCGAGAGAGATGGTTAGTAGTTGTTTTGGCAGCAATGACAGGAGCGATGGGTGGTGAAAGCTGCAGTGGCCTCCTGGTCAGAGCCCTGGCACTTAATATTTTACAAATTAAGCACTGAACGTGGCATGGAATGAATCAGGTTCATGCAACACCAAACAGAGGGTGGGCACTCGTCCCTTGTTAGAGAGTAAGTGACAGAGGATCTCAGGCAGTGCGGCATGGGAAGGGGCAAAGCTTGGAAATGGTTGAGAAAATTAAAATAACAAAATTGGAAATGCAGGTGCCATTTGCATGCCACTACATTTCATAACTTCCATAGCTGCCAAGGTTTCAGATTGCTTAAGTGTGACAGTTTCATAATTTGATTGTATTTATGAGTGACATTCAATGACTATGAGTGACACATTCTTGCGAGCAAAATCAAGCAATGAAGACAAGGGAAGCATATAAATATCTGATATTATACCCATTTGAGCAACGAGAAACTCTAAGATCATCTTTTAAAACTGTTTTAAAACACCAGAAATGGAAGGGCACTAACTTCGCAGGAGGGCCTCGTTGTGATAAATGAATGCCAAATTCCTGGTTTAATAAAGTAAAAGAGCTTGTTTAGAAGTGCACCACAGCTGCAGACTCCAGACCCCAACTATGGTCTCTTGGGTGTCTAAACTGAGTATGAAGAGCAAACCCTAAAAAACTCGAGAGTGTGGAAAGAGATGTCACTATGGGTTACTTGCACTGACCCATCTATCTGTCTGCTGTCACATTTTAAGCTTCTTTTGTGACACTCTTGTCTATGTTTGTATTCTCTACAATTCAAGAAGGGCTGCACGTACACCACTAACGGCAGTGACAAATCACTGACAGGTCAAGTTCCACACAAAGATGCAAAAACTAGAGACGAGAAGAGGAAATACAATGGAAAGAGACAGCGGGAAATGAAAGAATGAGCGCAGCAAGGAATGGCAGAACAATATAAAAAACTATATAAAATTAGTGTAGGAAAGGGCCGAGTTTGAAAAAGGCAGCAATTAAAAAGAGAAAGGGCAAAACAACATGAATTAAAAGACAATTACAGATACCTACACAAAGGCTGATAGATGGAAAAAGATGATGGCGAAGGCAAAACAAAGGGAACAGAGCTAGAGAACAGAAAATAATGGCAAAATGAAAAGAGCAAAATGAGAGACAAATCACATACAATAAGACAGACATGAAATGAGAAATTACATAAGGTAACTACGTAAAAAACAGAAAAGGGAAACGAATGAAGATAGAAAGTGAAAAAATATACATCAGTGTTGCAGGTTAAAACGTGAGTGGAATACCAATAACCCTGGGTGTAGAACTACGCTACGCTCGCGGAGCGTGCGTAGTTTGCGCTACTACGCACTACGCGAATTGCACGTAGCACAGTGCAAAAACGCGTAGCGAGCATTTTTTGCTTGCTCGCGGTCCTCAACGTCAAGTTGGCGACCGCGAGCGAGCAAAATCAACATCCTGGCGAGACTTTTTCCTCGTTCGCGATCAGCAACATCAAGTTGCCGATCGCGAGCGTGGAAAATAAACCTCCCGGTGAGATTCTCAACACGGGGAGGTCAGGTTTCTCATTGCGAGTGGTCGCGTATGCTCGCGACCGCTCGCGATGAGAAACTACCAGTCCGCGTTGAGAAAGCTGCCGCTCGAGTACAAATCTACTCGAGCGGCAGAAAACGACCGCTTGCACTGTGCAAGATGCTGTTTGCAATGATTGCACAGTGCGGACAAGCATCCGGCACTGTGCAATCAGTGCGAACAGCATTTCCCTACCGCACCACGCACTTCGCGTAGCTACGCGTAGCGTGCGTAGTGCGAAGTGCACTTCGCGTAGCTACGCGTAGTGCTACTATGCGAACTACGCCCAGGGTTAAATACTACATGTAAGTTTGAGGCAAATATTGGCGATTGCTGTAGGCACTAGGTCATGAGCACCTGGACATATAGTTGACTGGAGGTTATATATAGACAATAAATGTGTCCATCTTAAGAATCACACGTTCTATTACTAGCGTTTAGTGGAATACTTACGACAGGGATTTTTGTTCAACTCTGGGATGCATGGCCGTAGGGCCTTCAAATTACAGGTTTTAATACCAAACAATGTGCTCAGTGGGGTAATGTACCTAGGGCAGAGATTTGTGAATAACTCTGGGCCCAATCACAGTGAGAGATCAAACTCTGCCCAGCCTACGCATCGTCCCCGCTCCACATCCTGCTCACAGAGGGATGTCCTGTCAATCTTGCCTACCGTGCCCGATGCGTGGAGTCTGACTGGACTCCACTGCTTCTTGATGCAAAACCTCAAACCCTGTCACTGCTCTTCATTCAGGCTTGTGGTTAGATGCTGACACGTTCACACATGTGGTGTGGTGCAGCAGCCAGGGTGACTGACTCTGGAACCCGGGAGCTCACTCTTCAATCCCCGGCACCGGCGGCAGATCAGCCCAGCACCATGTGACTCTGGACAATAGCTTGCCGATGGCCCCCAGCGCCTTGACACCTTTGGGTAATTGTTCGCGCTTTACAAATACTGGACATTTACATGTACCAGCACTGCTGCTCGTCACTTTCAGGCCCCGAAAAAGGTGCCAATAGGAATGCAGATATCTATTATTCTCCCTAGTCCAAAAGACATTTGTTTACTGTGCCAAGAAATCAGCTCTAAAGGCGGGCCAGACTCCAGTGTCCACCGAAGTGTAATCGCCAAAGCCAACAGAAGTGTTACTCCCACTGCAGACCTAAAGCTACAACGGCAAACACCGAAAAACAGATGCACTTTAAAACCTCAGCCTGTGACACTAGCAGCAGCGGCAGGATGATCTCTGTTAAGATGCACTGCGAGAATCTGCCGTCGCAGCCGGGGTGGGTCGCGATTGTAACGGGGCTCGCCAACAGCTATGGGCCCGGCCCTGGGGAGACAATGAACAAACTCAGACACACACTACTATTGGCTGGGCCGGAAGTCTCAAACGACCTCCGCCCGTATATTTATACTCTCTGGCCACGCCTGGCCATAGAATGATACAATGTGTGCAGGCCCTTCCGGGCCAAGGGTCTCTAACGGATGCACAGGCGGCATCTAGACCGCTACATCCCATCCCAAGTTAGTGTTCAAAGCAAACCAAAGAATCAACACATAAAGTCTGTGAGCTTTTGACTTGGTCTCGGATTGGGTCTCAGTTTGTACCGCTGTTGACGGCCTCCTCGAGTCACCTGAGGGCTGTCAGGTGACGAGGTGTTGGTGGTCGTAGCCGTTCCTGCCTCTGCGACCATGGGTGAAGGTGGGCTTAGCCCGGTTTGATCTTCATCCGGGCCTGGCAGCAGGCCTTCCGCTGCACCTTCTCCACCTTCTACATGGCCAGGAGGTGCCCGGTCAGTGTTGGTTTCCTGTACTCGCTTGAACCAGGAGATGTTTCGGGTGATAATTTCATCACCCCTCCGAGCTGTGAGGGCGGTCCCGTTTCTCTTCAGCGCAGTCCACACCCCGGACTCATATGCCGTGCAGAACTTCCCTCCGCTGCGGCAGTTCCTCACTAGGACTGTGCACCCTGTCACGATGGTCCTGGTCTTTGCTCGTCTCTTCCTACTGGCCCGCTCGTTGGTTGTCGTTCTTCGTGCCTGGGCGTGGGTGTGGGCAGGGTCATATGGTTCTGGGGCCCAGCCGTCGGCTGCGGGGATGGTGTCTCGCCGGGGCCCGACTAGCATCAGGGACCAGGGTGACCTCTGTGTCGTGCAGTGTGGAGTACTGCGATACTCCCGTAGGAACCTGTGCAGCGCTACCTCCAGGTCGGCCTGCTCAGAAACAGCAATGCGCAGGACTTTGTTGAGGGTCCGCATGAAGCGTTCTGCTTCTCCGTTGGCTTGTGGCCATTGAGGAGTGATACAGTGGTGGTGGACACCCAACAACGCCAGCATGTTTTTCAACTTTGTTCCTTGAAAAGGGGGCCCATTGTCTGTCTTGACTTCATGAGGTAATCCGAATAGTGAGAAGGCTTTCTCTAAGACTGGTTGCAGGTGGGCAAAGGATGTGGATGCAATCACCTCCACTATGGGGTATTTTGTATAGCTGTCGATGAGAACAGCAGTTACCCTGCCGTCTGGAAAACTCCCGAAGTCCAAACTTATCCTCGACCATGGCGCTGGGTCTTCCGTTATGATTGGAGTGGGGTTTTCTTGGCTGCTGGTTATCTGACACAGTCTGCAGTTTTGTACCAGGGTGTCCACGGCAGCTTCAAGCCCAGAGAACCACACCTTTTCTCTCATACAAGACTTCATCCACAACCTCCCTTGGTGCCCTTCATGGGCAAGGGAGGTGGCTCGTACTTGCAGACTCGCGGGGATGACTATTCGAGATCCTCTCAGTATCACTCCATCTGCCGCGACGCTTAGCTCATCTCGCACCTTCCAGAGCTTTCCTAGCCGGTCTCTGTCAGCTTCGTTCCATCCATTCGCCCATGCAGAAAGTCCTCCCAGGATCCTCTTCAGAGTGATTTTAGCACCTTCACTAGTACAGCGTCTGTGCCGGTTTCAGCCTTGATCTCGTCCAGGGTGAAAAAAGAAAAAAAAAAAAATGTAAATCTGTATTTGTAAAGCGCGAACTACTCACCCTTACGGGTCTCAAGGCGCTGGGGGCCGTCATGGAAATTAAGTGAGCTATTGCCCAGAGTCACATGGTGCTGAGCTGAGCTGCCGCCGGAGCTGGGGATCGAACCGTGAGCCCTGTGCTCCGAAGTCAGCTGCCCTGGCCGCCTCACCACACCACCACTGGTGAGGGCTCATGGACAGGCCCACTGAGAGACCATGTCCACGTACTCTTCTGTCTTGACCTCTTGATCGCCTCTGTCCCCGGCTGTTTCTGGCGGGTGTCGTGACAAGAAGTCTGCAGGATTCTTCGCCCCGGGACAGTATACCAGCTCCATTTGGTAATGGTGCAGCTGTATCGCCCAGCGTTCGATCCTTGATGGAGGATGTGGGGCTGTGCCTCTGAACAGCAGGATTAGTGTTTGGTGGTCGGTCACCGCTCGGAACGGATACCCACTGACGTACAAGTGGAAGTTGTTGCAGGTCCACTTGATGGCTAACGCCTCCCTCTCGATTTGAGAATACCTGGCTTCTGTTGTCATGAGGGCCTTGCTCGCAAGCGGAGTCCATTTCCCTGGTTCCGTCTCATGGGTCAGGAGAGCTCCTAGCCCAACAGGTCTGGTATCGACTAGGTGTTCTGTCATTCGTGTGGTATCGAAGTATGCCATGGTGGTTTTTCCCAACAGCACTGCTTTAATTTTCTGAAAGGCGTCTTCTTCTTCTTCTTGGCTCCACTTCCAGGCTCCCTCTATTTTTGTCAGGGTGTGCGGTGGTTCCGCTAGCGTGGCCAGGTTCGGTATGAACCTACCGCAGTAGGTGGTCATCCCGAGGAAGCTCCGGACCTCTGAAGCAGTCGTCGGTGCAGGGGCCCGTTGTATGGCCTGCGACTTCCGTCGGTCTACTCTGACTCCGTCCTGGCTGAACACATAGCCGAAGAAATAAATCGACTTCTGAAAGAACGAACACTTCTTCTGGTGAAGGGTGACTCAGTGCTCCGCAAGGTGCTGGAGCGTGGCCCGGAGGTGGCGATGGTGTTCCTCCATGGTTGCTGAATGTATCAGGATATCGTTGCTGACATTTAGTACTCCCTGGAGCCCTGATAGTATCTCCCTGACGGCGTTCTGAAAGATTTCTGCCGCTGACGAGATGTCGAAATTCAGTCTTTTGTAGCGTCGTAGGCATGGGTTAAGAAAGTCATGATATACTGGCTCTCTTCGGCTAGCCTCAATTGGTGGTACCCTGCGTTGAGGTCAAGCTTGGGGAACCAGCGAGACCCATTCAGATCAGCCAGGATGTAATCTACGGTAGGTGTCAAATGCCATTCCCACTTGATCGCCTGATTGGGTAGGCGCATATCGATGCATAGTAGGATCTTGCCAGGCTGCTTCGGCTTCTCCGCGATTACCATGGGCGAGACCCAGGGTGTCGGTCCGGTGACTTTCTCGATGACACCCTGTCATTCCAGCTCTTTGAGTTCTTTCTCGACGAGTGGCCTGAGGTGGAAGGGTATTCGCCTGTGTCTTAAGGCAACTGACTTCACAGCTTTGTCGATATGTAGTTTGATCGGGGCTTTTTTTTATGCATCCAAGTCCTTCGAACAGTTGCGGAAACAGTTCCAGGACATCCTCAGTCTGTAGGGTCTTGACTGCGTTGGCGAACGTGACTAGGCCAAGGTCCTCAGCTGTGTGGCTCCCCACCAGGATGTCGGCTTCCCTGTCAACTACATGGAAGGTGGTGGTGATCTGGTGCCCTTCTGCCTTCACTTGGATGGTCATCTTCCCCTTAAGCGGTAGTGGCGTTTGACTGACATACGTGAGGATTCTAATGTGCGACGGGGATAGTACAGGTCTTGGGTTGAGTCGCTTATACTGTTGGCACCCCATCACATTGACGGATGCTCCTGTGTCGATCAGCGCAGTGACCTAAGATCCAGCAATTTCCAGGGCGCATGTGGGTTGTGGGCGCCTCTTCCGCTTGAGGTCGCACGCGAATTAGATGAGGTAGCACTCGCCTTCCTCGTCTGTTTATGAGTCTTCCAGGTAGTGCCTCTGTCGTGTGGGTGTCCGGGCTGATTTTGGGTTTTCGTAGTCTTCAAGCAACAGGTGTTTTACTGCTCTTGACGGTGGTCGTCGTCCTCGGGCCCTTCGACTCCGCAGACCACCTCTGCACACCACTGCAAAGTGGTTGGGGGTTCCACACTTCGAACATGTCCGCCCCTGCGCCAGGCATTCTTCCTGTGGGTGTTCTTCCCTCCCGCAGTACCCGCAGCGTGATCCTTGAGTGCTTCTTCCTGGCCCCCGTCCATGGGCGCCTTTGTTCAGGGTGCGAACAGCGTCCGCCCATTCCATTTTGATTGTGATAGGTTTCTCCGCCTGTTGTGTTATGGCGATGTCCATTGCTGTCGCCCTGGCGTCAGACAGGTCATGTGACCTGGCCATGATGAGAATGTCTTCCAGGGTAATACCTGGTTGGCGCAGGATGAGTGTTCAGAGGTTCTTGTTCCGGCAACCTTGAAGCACTTGGGCCCTCACCTCCTTGTTCTGGTCATTATTCGTGCAAGTGCTTGCTAGCTCTCGCAGCCGTGTGTGGAACGGATCCATAGACTCCCCTTCCCTCTGGCGGGCTTGGCGCAGTTTAAATCTTTCATAATCTGGGTTTAGTTGGGGATCGAAGTGCGCGTTCAGGGCCCTGACAGCTGCGTTGTAGTCGTTGGGCGCCCCGGTGTTAGGTAGGTGCGCGAACAGTTTGTAAATCTCTTCGCCCGCAAAGTGCAATAGCAGGGACCTCTTTACTGCGTCATCTGTTTCCTGCGTCACTGTAAAATAGTTGTCCAGCCTGCTGATCCAGAGTGTCCATCTGGGAGACGCTGTGGCCGGGTCTATGAGCTCGCTGAATGGGGGCAGCGCATTGATCTGGGAGTGCTGCGACGTCGGTTGCACAGCAGGGGGCCCAGCTTGTTGGGCCGGTGGTAGGTGTTGCGGCGCTGCTTGTGCCACCTGGCCCGTCATTTCCTCACAGGTGTTGTGTGCCTGGTGTTGTGTCCGCTGTACCGCGGCACTGTGGTGACAGTGTCTTGAGGTGCTGTGTGGCTGTTCTTCATCACTCTTTGCTGTGTGGGCCCTCTACAGGCTGCGCAGTGGGCACTTCAACCGCTGGCCGCTTCACAGGTGGTGTGAAGGCACTGGGTATTGGGATCGCCTGCAGGGGACACTGGCCTGATCACATGCACGCTGTCGTGAGGCACTGTTCTGTCTGTGAGGTTGGGGCCCAGCAGGGGGGGCAGCTTGAGCAGGATCGCGTTGATCTGGGGGCGTTGTTCAGGCTGTGGTGTTGGGGCTCAGCAGGGGGCAGCTTGATCAAAAGCACGTCTCGGTGCGTGCAGCAGCCGGCCCTGGTTAGGCTTTCCTTGGAGCACTCGGCCTCGCGGCAGACGTGTGAGGTCTGGGTGGGGGCAGGCAACACTCTGTACCTCTTTGCGGCCATTCCAGGCCTCGCGGCAGACACGTGGGGTCCAGACAGGGCAGGATACTCCCAACCTTCGCAGGACCACAAAGACGTGGGTCCCGGGCCGGCAACCTTGACAACACTGGATGCTTCTTCCTGCTGGTTGCTGCGACAGCACTCACCGAGTCTTGACGTCAGGCGCTTCGGCTGGAGTGAGATGGGCGTGGGGCGCGTTCCTCGCGCGTGTCGTGACAGCGCCGTTCTTCACCCTGCGGGGCTGACAGGCGGGGAGCAGGTGCAGGACTAGCAGGGGTGGTGTCTCCGTGGTGCGCCCACCCTCGTCGCCAGTGTAACAGGGCTCGACAACAGCTATGGGCCCGGCCCTGGAAAGACATTGAACAAACTCAGACACACAGTACTATTGGCTGGGCCGGAAGTCTCGAGCATCCTCCGCCCATTTATTTATACTCTCTGGCCACGCCTGGCCAGAGAGTGATACAATGTGTGCAGGCCCTTCCGGGCCAAGGGTCTCTGCACAGGCAGCATCTAGACCGCTACAGCGATGATGTACAATACACTACAAGGACTCTGTGGCTCGGAATTTAGGGATGAAATTTGCTACACAAAAGTGTGTTTTTACAAAGCGCTTCATATTGTATTTCTTCCGTTTCTGCGTGCTGTAATAAGCTTTAGTCTAAGCACATTAAGTAAGAGGCCTTCCCTTCATTTTGGTATTCACAGAAGGCACTTACTTACTCATTTTGAGTAAGTTACTCATTTTGTGTAACTTACTCATTTTGGTATTCTGTGAATACCAAAATGAGTAAGTTACACAAAATGAGTAAGTTACACAAAATGAGTAAGTTACTCATTTTGGTATTCACAGAAGGCACTTACTCATTTATGAGTAAGTGCCTTCTGTGAATACCACAATGAGTAAGTTACACAAAATGAGTAAGTTACACAAAATGAGTAAGTTACTCATTTTGGTATTCACAGAAGGCACTTACTCATTTATGAGTAAGTGCCTTCTGTGGATACCAAAATGAGTAAGTTACACAAAATGAGTAAGTTGCACAAAATGAGTAAGTTACTCAAAATGAGTAAGTAAGTGCCTTCTGTGAATACCAAAATGAGTAAGTGCCTTCTGTGAATACCAAAATGGTAGTAAGTTTAGGATTTTGTATTAAGTTAGTTCTGTGAATCGGGCCCATGGTTTTATTCAGGGCAGGGATACCACAGCTCATGTTAATACGACAGTGGGAGCGTTTGATATGGCTGGATTGATGTCAATAGCTCTTGGCATGATTCTTTTAGATGCTGTAAAGGCTTTTGATCGGGTGGGGTGAAACTTTCTGTGGGCTACACTGGCAACATTCGGATTTAGAGGGCAATTTAGGCAATGGGTACAAGCTCTCTATAATAAACCTCAAGCTAAACTACTATATTCAGGCTTACAATCATCATCATTTCCAATCCTATGCAGTACTAGGCAGGGATGCCCTCTCTCTCCCATGCTGTTTGCCTTGTACATTGAACTATTTTTAGGCGCACTGCAATCTAATCCACAAATTATTCCACTTGTATCAGGTACAACTCAGCTTAAGGTCACTGCTTGTGCGAATGATATTGCTGTCTTTACGATCGATCCAGCTAGGGCAATAAACTTCATTGAGGAGGAAGCAATTAAGTTTGGCTCTCTGTCAGGATATAAATTAAATGTAAATAAAACACAAGTGCTGCTTAACTTTAGAACTGAAAGGCCCATTAGGGGCGTTTGCTCTGTAGTCATGTACTTAGGCGTCCGTGTTTCGGCACATATCAATCAGATATCCGCGTTGAACTATGAACCACTATTGAAGGACTCAAACATTTAAAGAACTGGCACAAACACCCAATAGGAATTGTAGGGAGATGCAACATAATAAAGATGAAAATACTCCCCAAACTTTTATATCTATTTCGATCTATTCCCCTGCACGTTCCTAACTCTTTTTTTAAGAAACTTGAGGGTGTGCTCAGCAGCTTTATTTGGGGGTATAGAAAAGCTCGACGTGCGATAGACTTGTTAAAGCTTCCATATAATCAAGGAGGGCTTGACTTTCCAGACTTCAAAATGTATTTCTGGGCAGTTTTGCAGGACGTTTTCGCAGTCTCCTTGACTCTGAACATCAAAATGTTTGCCATCGCTTGATTCTGGGAGACGATAGTCGAATGGTTTTATATAAAACTAACGATCCGAATTAATTTAAAAGAGTTAGGTTTAAGACTATTTAGGACATTATATATATATATGGCGTGCAATGGCTGCTAGATGTACTCTATTGTTTTATTATGATAAACTTCCTTTATGGGACAATCCCATGTTTCCAGAGGTGTTTCACGATGCTGCCAGTAAGCGCTGGGTTAGATATGGGATTCAATGTCTTGGGGATCTGTATGATAACAATGGCTTCGCTGCATTTCAGAGCTACCTGGTCAAATGCTTTTCAAGTATCCCCAGATTAGGGATTATTTTGTGAAACATCTAGGCTTAAAGATAATATCTAACTCTGAGATATGGGATTGTTTACATGGGGATAAGACAAAGTCCCTGATCAGTATAATTTATCAATGTCTTAACAAATACAGACAAAGTGACTGTGAAAGGTTAGCTGCACGGTGGAGTAAGGCTTTGGGGACTGTGGTCACGCCCATTGTTATCAAACAAGCATTTGGAACCATAGATGACTCAATTCACTATGTTAGTTTGAGACTGCAGCAATTTTGTACAATATGCATGCTATATTACACGCCTGAAAAAATTGCAAGTTGGGCTCAGGGGGACCCGGGAGGAAACCGGAAGAAATGTCCTAAATGTGGTTTGTATGCTGCTAGTATAGTGCATATGTTTGTAACTTGCCCGGAATTGGGAACATTTCTGCAAAATATAGGTCAGGTTCTAAGCCAGAAACTAAAGATAGATTCACCCTCTACAGCTATGGAGATTATGATGGGTTATAAGAAGGAGACCCAGGGACTTACCCGGCTCCTCTCGATCTTATTAGTCGCTGCTAGGCTTACAATTGCCCCGGTATGGGTCTCTCCGAAATCCCCTTCTACAAGCGAATGGTGGGCTATTGTTAGGGAACCGTATGGAATGGAAAAAGCCCTGGTTAAGGCAAGGGGTATTCGCTCTTTGTTGAAACTAAAGGCAATATGGGTGCACCTTGCACTAGATGTACAAGACTAAAGACCTATATGGGGGTATTTAAAACTTGCACGATTGGGCTTCCCCTCCTGTAAATAGCGAATGTTTGCTATCTTTAAGATTGTTACTAATGTATTATTATGTTAAGAATGTTTATACATGGATGGACAAGTGTTCTTAAGAGGGTCTTGTTTTTTGTTTCTTTTTCTCTTTTTTCTGTGGATAATTTAAGATATGCCTCATCATAATGTGTAAATAATGCTCTCTTGTTGACAATAAAAAAAAAAAAGATTTTATATCAAGGCCCAAGGTTGGACAAGCACCAATCGCGAGCTATCAAAATGCCACTGGCTCACGTCCGCGCCTGGACAGCAGAGAGTGCGGGTCACCGGCTCTGGTGCCTCCGGGGCAAAGGTCGGGGACTCGTCGCCCACGCTGACTGATAGTGTGTTACTGTTTATGGTGCAGTGTTGTGGATCCGATGGGCAGCAATGACGCAGGACAGCGATTCACGCATAAAGAAGGAGGAGGAGTGTGGGAGGCCTGTGACTCTGGGCTCCTGGGTGCGCGCCCTGTACACTGTGGATGCCAGTTTAATAAGATACGCTATACAGCTTTACTTTCTAATCTCGCACCCGGGGCGGATTACATGAATATCGACTGATTACTACAAAGGGAATAAGATAAAAAATCTACTGCAGCAAACAACAGATCCCTGGCATTTAGCGGCCTCGGGAAAAACGGCTTATAGAAAACAAAATAAATAACATCACTGGTGCTCATGTAAAGCACTCCAATACCTTCAGGTCCGGTACGCGCTATAGAAAACTACATTAAAAAAAACAACGCCTGACCTGCAATAGCCAGATTGGGGGAGGGAAGAGAGGCCATCACACGCTGTACTGTTTGATGGCCAACCAAAATGCTCTCTGAGTGAAATCGCCGAAAAGCAGCCGCGGCCGCTGCAGGTAAGAGCGGTGGGGGGTGGGGCCAGCTGAGGGGTATTCCGAGATACGACCGCACTGGAAAATTAAATAATTAATTTTCCCTCGTGGTCATCTCTCGAAATCCTCCCCAGCCGGCCCCACTGCCCCACCGCTCTTACCTGCAGCAGCCGCGGCTGCCAGAAAGAGAGCTAAACGCACAAAGGAGGGACTTTTACAGACATGCACCAATAAGAAGCCAGCATTTCTAAATGCCACAGATAATAACCAATGGCAATCGGTGGGTTTGCCAAACCCCACAGAAGAGATATAACAGGTCAATCGAAGCTCGATCTAAAAATGTGAATGGCACAACAACAGAACAATGGATGAAGAGGACTGGCTGAAATCCCCTATCAGTATATTATATATACAATTTTGATAGACTCAAAAGGTCATGGATCATGCCATGTGTAAAAAGGGTATTCTACCTTGCTGTGTCATGTCGGCCGAGGATGACGGAAGGGATGACCCTTATGCATAGTTATTATGCAGAGGATGGTAATCCTGCTGTGATTCTGAGAATCTTCATGCATAATTAATGAGGCTAGTTTTTGGGGAAAACCACACAACATCTTATGCAGTGCTTAACTAGGTAAAAGGTCAATACCAAAACCTGCTATGTAGTGTAATGGTTCGGTAAATGTAGGTGAAAGGTTGGCAACGTCATTTAATGTACAATAAAAATGGGATGTGCACTTGACCTCAACATCACTTGTGAATCTCTGGTGGATCAAATTGATTCTCGGTCCAAAAAAGCCAGTTAGACCACATAGAGGGTCTTAATATATACCCAAAATAAGAAAGACTTCCATGCTGATACACTGACGCTGAGTGTCCTGCATGCAGACACTCCAGCTCGCAGTGGTCTGACAGAATGGACCAACTGGGAGTGTCAGAAGGCCAGGAAAGGATGTAGAATGTGATCTGAGGTCATGGCAGTACATAGGACTGCATGGAAGAACATTTGAATCACACTGCGGACATGGGGGAAATAAATATTTCTCCTTTGCTTTGAGCAGGAGGTAACAGAAAAGACAGAGGGTGTAAAGTGGATATTTTCTGTGCGGATGCCAATGTCGGCAGTGGTGGGACAGCACTGAAAATATGTACCGATGCACAATGAGATGGTAAGATATTTTATTACGTTTCTGGATCATCAGGAGGGAGCTGCGAGCCAGCTCCTCAACAGTCAAACATCTCCCGTTTACTTTTGAATCTTCATGACACATGCAGCACAATGCATTGCTTTGCACTGCGTGTCTCGTGAGGTAGACTCTTAAGACTCTTAAGAGTCTCCCTCCTCAAAATAACCAACACATCTTAGTACAACCAGAAAACATCAAAATAATAACACAACAAAACAAGGAAAAACAAAGGCAATGCAAAATATGTGTACAACAAAATACATCCACAGGTGACTGTCTTTCTCAAGTACAACTATACATTTTCAATGTGCACAACATAATACATCTCCTGGTGACTGTCTTTCTCAAGTAAAACTCTGCATTTTCAAATAGAACATTTAAAATACAACATGCCTGCAAACTTTATACCAACATTTGTTGCCTCACTCCATGACATAATCTCCATGCCAAGCCGGCTTCTGTCTGACACTTGTAGAACTTTCAGCTCTTCCTCTGCACAGATGAGTAAGATCACAGTCACTCTGAAATTCATCCCTTTGTCCTGTTTGCCTCCTCTCATCCCGCACACAAAGTTTTTCATCTTCATTAATTCCATCTTCCATTTCACCTTTCAAAAAACAGTCTGCAATTTTCACCGCTTTTTCATAATTCCACACATTCCCATCATTCAACAACACGGTGTACGGATACACCTTCTTAACCTGTAAAGGATCAGAAATTTTAGCCAACCCTTTGCGCTCTTTACGTCCTTTCCTTACACGCACCCATTCTCCAATTTGGAAACCCTCCCCTGGTCCTTCAACCTTCTCTGCTCATTTCCTCCTTACCACTCCTTTGAACATCAACGCTCTAACTTTTCTTCCTCGCATAACTTTGAACTGCACTTTTCCAGTGACATTGTTGGGCGTAGTGCGATAAGCACACACCAATTTTTCCACTGCCTTCTTCCATTGGCAACCTTGGCTCAGCGCCATTTATAAACCCTCCTTCAAAGTTCTATTCCACCTTTCCACAATCCCATTGCTCTGAGAATAATAGACTAAAGATCTGATGTTCTCAACCCCATACATTCCCAAAATATCCTTCATTTCCTGTAAAATGAACTGCACACCATCATCTGTAACCATCTGCTCAGGTATCCCTTCTCTATGCCATAATTCTTCCAGGAATTTCATCACATCCTGAGACGTCAAATGATCAGTAAATTTCACCTCAGGCCATTGTGAATAATAATCAATAACTACCAGGGCAAATTTGGTACATGGGCCCAAAACTCGGTATGGACCAGAGATGTACAAACTCAGCTTCTTGCAAGGTGCATCCCTTTTGTCCACTTCCACTGGTGGATACTCCACGCCCATTGTAAACAATCTGTTATTGCCCTTTCCACATCTTTGTATAACCCCGGCCACCAGTACCACGACCTCACTCTGAGCTTGGTTGAACTAATGCCAGTGTGACCCTTGTGTGCCAATCTCACTATACGATTCCTCAATACCTCCGGTACATACAACAGCTCACCCCTGCACAATACTTCACAAGTGATGGATAATTCTGTGCCAATATTCATGAACAACTCTGCTTTATTGGAAGCTTTATCCTTGGCATATACTCCTTCACCTCTTGCAATGAGTATTCTCACTGACCACCTGTACCCATTTCTCATGAGGTACCGACCCTTTGTGAGTTTCCCCACATTTGCCACAAGCCATTACTCCTCTTCTTCAATCCCTCCATCCTAACTCTTCACTGGTAAACTTGACAAACAGTTGGCAATCACATTTTTCTTCCCTGGCACATATTCCATTCTGAAATTGTATTCCATCAATCTCAAAACCCACTTGGCAATCATAGATGAAACCTGATCTTTACTTTTCCTGGTAAACACATCCACCAAAGGTCTATGATCCGTGTGAATCACAAAGTCCATTCCCTATACAAACTTCTGAAAATGACATACACCACACCAACACACCAAACCTTCTCTTTCAATAGTAGGATAGGATAGTTAGGCACCTCTCAAAGGTCTTGAGGAACAAGCAGTGGTTACCACCTTTCCGTTTCTGTGTTGCATCAAGACAGCACCAACGCCTACACCACTAGCATCAGTGCAAATTATACATGTATTTCTTGTGTGAAATGGCTTCACTGCTGGTGCTAATGCAATGCATTTCTTGATCAAATTAAATTCCTTCTGGCATTCCACACTCCATTCAAATTTGACATTTCTTGTCGTAAGTTTTCTCATACATACTCTCTTGTCTGCAAACATCGGAACAAAACGTGAATAGTACTCCGGTAATCCTAAAAATGACCTTGACTGATCTTCGTTCAGTGGAGATGGTGCTTCCTCAATGGCCCTCATCAATTTCAACTTGGGCACCATCCCTTGTTTATTCAATGAATGACCTAAGTATTCCACACCTTCCTCACCAATTTTGCATCTTTCATGCTTGATGGTCAATCCACAATTCTGCGAAGTTCTCAGCACTCTCCGCAACACCCTGTCATGCTCTTCCATGTCTTTCCCAAATACCGGTATGTCATCTTGAAAATAAGTCACCTTGTCTTCTTTCCTTCTTCAGTTGGTGCATGGCCCTTTGAAATTCCGCTGCAGGGGATACCAGTACAAAAGGCATGTGCTTGAACAGGTATGCTCCATCAGTCATGACAAATGAAGCAAGTGGCCTTCACTCTGGATGCAGTGAGATCTGGTGGTACACCAAAGACAGATCTACTGTAGATAAAAATTACCACCTTTGAACGTCATCCACATATCACCAATGCACTAAAATGCCAGCTACCAGCTAGATTCATACTGAGACCCTACACTAGGATTAGTTAAAGTGTTTTAGGTGCACCAATGGTTATTTTGAAAGCAGATGTGTTTGCTGAGATCCACTTCACACTCATTCTAATGTATATGAAATACCATTTACACCGTAAATCACATTAGCAAACATTCCTACTACTTATTACTATAATGTATAGCATTAGTGCATCTAAAAAGAAACTAAATAGTTTACGTGTACCTAATAAGTCACTTAAAATTTCAAAGATTATGCAAAATAAATTATTTTTTATGGCACACTGGTGACAGAGGTGGCCGATCTAACAAATTAACAGGGAGAGCAGAGCCAGAATCGAGCCAAGGGTCTAGAATGGCTCTAAGAGCGTGTGCACGAGCTGGCCATGAAAATATTTTGCATGTAATTCATATAATAATTATTGTGTAAAAGTATGATACTGTCTCTTCAAAATTAAAAAAAAGTGAATTTCTTTAACATGTGAAAGCTTTTCAGTTTGGTACATCAGGTTATATCACTGCATTGAGAGGAATTTATTAAAAGTGATCGTTTTTAAACATAAATTGCCCCTCCTACACTGCTGACATTGTCTCTAGTGAACTAAGAGCAGGTTAGTTGCCATGTGTACCCTTTAAGAGGCCTAGATTTTTATTGTGAATTAAGCAAAATTATAGTCTGTTAAATCAAACACAAGGGGCCCGATTCAAAAAGGTAAAGTTAGACCAAAAGTCTAACCGACCAAAAGTCTAACTTTACTACATTACGGTATATTCACAAAGGTAAGTTACTACGAGTAAAGTTAGACTTTGGTCTAAGTTAGACTTTTGGTCTAACTTTACCTTTGTGAATACCAGAAAATTGGTAAAGGTTGACTTTTGGACTAACTTTAACTTTCAATCAGTATTCAGTAGTTTGTAAAGTGCTGCTATTCACCCATGGGGCTATCCAGGCGCTGGGTTGCAGGGCTCAGTCAAACAGCCAGGTCTTGAGTTTATTCCTGAAATCTACCTGCAAGGGTTACTTCCCGAGGTGGAGGTGAAGGCCGTTGTGGGAATTCGCGGCGAGGTAGGAGAAAGAATGGCCTTTGCTGTGGCTTCGGCAGATGTGCGGTGTCTGTACAAGGGCAAGGGTGGAGGAGCGAAGGTCTCTGAATGGTTGGTGGAAGTTCAGGTGGGGGTTCATGTATGCTGTTCCTAGGTCATGGAAGGGTTTGTAGGTGTGTGTCAATATCGTGAATTGGCATTCTTTCTGGACGGGGAGCCGGTGGAGACTCCTAAGGTGTGGGGTGATGTGGGTCCATTTGGGCAGGTTGAAGATGAGTCTGGCTGCTGAATTCTGTATTGTCTGTAGTCTTTTCATGAGTTCGGTGGTGGTTCCTGTGTAAAGTGCACTGTCATAGTCCAGCCGGCTGGTTTCTAAGGCCTGAGTGGCGGTTTTCCTCATGTCGATGGGGAGCCGTTTGAAGATTCTACGGAGCATGCGGAGAGTGTGGAAGCAGGCAGAGGAGACTGCATTGATCTGACACTTCATGGTGAGCTTGCTGTCCAGGATGATTCCAAGGTTGCGGGCATGGTGCGTCAGTGTGGGAGTGGGTCCAAGTTTGGCAGGCTACTAGGTGTCGTTCTAATGAGAGGTGATGTTGCCAAAGAGTGGCACTTCAATTTTGTCAGTGTTGAGCTTCAGACAGTTGGTCTTCATCCAGTCGGCGACATTCTTCAAGCAGTTGTGGGCATTTTTTTCGTGGTGACGGGGTCTGCTGAGAGTATGAGCTGAGTGTCGTTGGCATAGGATATGATGTTGAGGTCGTGGGTTCTGATGATGTTGGTTAGAGGTGTCATGTAGGTGTTGAAGAAGATGGGTCTGAGGGATGACTGTTGGGGGACACCACAGATGGTGCTCTTGGTTTCTGAGACAGGCGGTGTAGGAAAGTGGGTTTCTGTTGCTGTTCCCTCCCACTTTTTGCCTGATTTTGATGCATCTATCACTAAGTGTGTACTGGGTTCCTGCTAACTAGATTCCCATTGCCTATATTATTTCCCAAAATTCTACCATTGTTTCCACAATTGGCACCCCTCTGGCTCACATATAAGTCCCTTGTAAAAGGTACCAGTGGTACCAGAGGCCCTGTGACCAGAGGGACCTAGAGGTCTCTAAGGGCTGCAGCATATATTGTGCCACATTAAGAGACCACTCACCAAACAGAGGCATACCCCCACTGCAGCCTGCACGTTTTGGTGCAGATACAGGAGAAGAGTTGACCTGGCACATATCCCTATTTTCAGGGCCTACCAGCACTGCAAGAGCCACAGGTAAGTCACCCCTACATCAGGCCTAACAGCCCTAAGGCAGGGTGCACTATACCTCATGTGAGGGCATAACTGCATGAGCAGATATGCCCCTTTAGTCTCTAAGTCCACCCTTAAACATTATAAGAGTACAGTGAAGCCATACTGAGTACATGGGCTGGGAGTTTGTGACTACGGGTTCCACAGTTCCATGATGGTGAGGAACCGGAATAACCCACTTACTGGGTCTCGGCGGCGGGGGAACCGCCCAAGTCTTCCATACCCTTCATACGTAGTAAAAGGAGACACAGGAGCCTTCGTCTGCAGGAGGAACCCAGATTTATTCAAATAGCCCGGGCTATGGAACAGAGTCCCAAGCTCGTTAGAAACAAGACAGAGGAAGCTGCTGCTTTACTCCGCAGCTTACAAGCCTTTTATACTTTTTCATTCCAGTCTTTTGGCTGTTAGTCCATTGTTCAATCAGGGCAGTGTTTGCAGTTGATAACCAGGTCCAGACGATGTTTGTAGTTGGTGACCTGGTCAAGGCTTGGTACTAAAATCATTGTTCACTCAGCTTGATCAAAGCACGGTCATTCAAACCATTGTCCAATCACCCTGATCAAGGCCCAGCAGTCAGACCATTGTCCAGATAACCTGATCACGGTGTCAAGGATGTTTACCAGGCAGGGAGCAGGAGATGGAAAACAAATCATTTACACAGGGCGTGAGTGTCTCATGGCTTTCTGTCGAACTGCAAAGAACAGGGGGTTGGGTGTGCGACAGTTCCTGGGCAGAAATGCAGGCTGCAAGATGGTTTTTGTCGTGTCAGTTAGAATTTCCTCAGGCATCAGCAGAAACGACCAGGTGGGTCGTGTGGAAGTGTTTGACACGAAATGGTAATGAAAAACAATGGAGTCCCGGTACAAATGATGCCGATCAGAAGAACACTTTTCCTCAGACCCTCCTTTTGCCATTGAGTGGCAAATACTTTAAGAAATGTCAATGTTCATAAGGCCATCGGTTTCTTGTTGAAGCATCATCATCATATTAGTGTTGTGAATGTTGGAGGGTGGAGGCTTGATGGTCTGGACACCCATTGTACAGAGTACTGGCAGGCACTGAAAGCACAAACAGCAGGAGACCAGGACAGTTACTCCCAAGGCAAGGAAGATGAGGACCCTCCACCCCCATTGGGAAAGGAGGCCCCAGATCCAGCCTGTGAGGGACCAGTTGCCTTCATCCAGATGAATTTCGGAAGAAAGGCGATGCAGACGTTGGATGGCTTTGTACACTGTAGGTGCGTTGTCTGGGATGTACACGCAGCAGCTGGAGCCGATCAATTTACACACACCACCACGATCAGCAAGGATGACGTCTAGGACCATGCGGTTCTGAAGCGTTATAAGGCGGTCCGCCTGTAGCTCTGCAGTGATGTTGGAGAGGGCACCAGCTGTTACTGTGATGGTGGCTTCAAGGACCCTGGTCAGTCCTCGTACAGCCCGACTGTTTGCCATTTACCCAGAATGGAAGGAAACCTTTAAAGAAGTCCCCGGTTTCCTGGCCTGCTGTATCCTCGGCTAATATGACGCCCCTATGTGAGCGACGCAGAGCGCCCTTCATCAACAGGTGGTAACCCCCATGGGTAGAATACGTTGGTGGAAGGAGGAAGGCCAGATAGCAGGTACCAGACCAGTTACGGGGGAGCCAAGTGTAGGCGGCAGTGCCACAGATGAAATAGGTGTTGGGGGATGCCACCAGCTTCGGAGGAGATGTAGAGTTTAAAGATTTTGTGATATCACAAGTACTGGTACCAACTTTCTTAGTCCCTAGGCCATGGATGCAGACACGGCCTTGCATATTTACGACATTTACAGTGTCTTGTTCATTGGGCAGTATCCTTCTTGTGCGGAATCTGGAAAATGTTCGTCGAGTGGTTGAGTTGAATACTACCATCTCACTGAGTTCATCTGGTGATAGTAGCGATGTGGATGAGCTGGTCGGGCAAAAAGGAGCATTGGCATGGCCAGATCTGTTCCGCCAGAAGTCATCCCGAAATGTTGCAAGGGCAGAATTGGCAGTACCATTGACAGTGTAGGCCTCCTGTATCAACATCCACCATGCAAGACAAGACCCAGAGATGGAAAAGGGGTAGGGAAAGAATGGGACAGGGTGTATCATGGAATGCGGCATCAGTCCGCAAACCCAGCAGTTGGAAGTGTTCATGATCAGCTGATGATGATGCAACATTTGGATGAAGGTGTTATTGAAGAATTCTGCACGGCGGGGTAATTCGTGGGCTGGTAGCGTGTAATACTGGTGCTCTGCAGGAGTCGGGATAGGGGTTGGTGAGGTAACAGGATGGTAGATTAGTAACAGCCAACCAAGGATAGACAGGATGAGGGAGACAAACAGCGTCACCACGGTGGCCATGAAGCATTTACTATGTCGGAGACTGACATATTGTTTCTGGATTCGAGTGTTTTGGACGGCAGCCATTGTGCTAAAAAAGCGATACCAAAGGGGATGATGGACGGAGCGCTTGAGCTAATCAAACACTCACCCCCAGTCAACTGATCTGGGTTTAATCCATCATCATTCTTTAGCTCACTCCACCACCCCAGTTCAGACATGGCCATATGCAAATCAGTCTGACCCTGTGCCTCATGGGAACAGTCCAGCCCGAACTGCCAAGCCATGTCTTCCCTGGACCGGAAACAAGCATCCTGGGACCGGTTTCTGGCTATTCAGCCGTCATCAGCCAGGCTAGCTTGAATCCAGTGGCAAAGTGAGCAAGGGACCCACGTCTGGGCATACCCTTCCAACTTAGGGCGAACAAAGCGATACCAAAGGGGATGATGGACGGAGCGCTTGAGCTAATCAAACACTCACCCCCAGTCAACTGATCTGGGTTTAATCCATCATCATTCTTTAGCTCACTCCACCACCCCAGTTCAGACATGGCCATATGCAAATCAGTCTGACCCTGTGCCTCATGGGAACAGTCCAGCCCGAACTGCCAAGCCATGTCTTCCCTGGACCGGAAACAAGCATCCTGGGACCCATTTCTGGCTATTCAGCCGTCATCAGCCAGGCTAGCTTGAATCCAGTGGCAAAGTGAGCAAGGGACCCACGTCTGGGCATACCCTGCCAACATAGGGCAAACAAAGCGATACCAAAGGGGATGATGGACGGAGCGCTTGAGCTAATCAAACACTCACTCCCAGTCAACTGATCTGGGTTTAATCCATCATCATTCTTTAGCTCACTCCACCACCCCAGTTCAGACATGGCCATATGCAAATCAGTCTGACCCTGTGCCTCATGGGAACAGTCCAGCCCGAACTGCCAAGCCATGTCTTCCCTGGACCGGAAACAAGCATCCTGGGACCGGTTTCTGGCTATTCAGCCGTCATCAGCCAGGCTAGCTTGAATCCAGTGGCAAAGTGAGCAAGGGACCCACGTCTGGGCATACTTTGCCAACTTAGGGCGAACAAAGCGATACCAAAGGGGATGATGGACGGAGCGCTTGAGCTAATCAAACACTCACCCCCAGTCAACTGATCTGGGTTTAATCCATCATCATTCTTTAGCTCACTCCACCACCCCAGTTCAGACATGGCCATATGCAAATCAGTATGACCCTGTGCCTCATGGGAACAGTCCAGCCCGAACTGCCAAGCCATGTCTTCCCTGGACCGGAAACACTCCGTCCATCATCCCCTTTGGTTTTGCTATGTTCGCCCTAAGTTGGCAGGGTATGCCCAGACGTGGGTCCCTTGCTCACTTTGCCACTGGATTCAAGATAGCCTGGCTGATGATGGCTGTAAGCCAGAAACCGGTCCCAGGATGCTTGTTTCCGGTCCAAGGAAGACATGGCTTGGCAGTTCGGGCTGGACTGTTCCCATGAGGCACAGGGTCAGACTGATTTGCATATGGCCATGTCTGAACTGGGGTGGCGGAGTGAGCTAAAGAATGATGATGGATTAAACCCAGATCAGTTGACTGGGGGTGAGTGCTTGCAATGTTCAACACTCCGTCCATCATCCCCTTTGGTTTTGCTATGTTCGCCCTAAGTTGGCAGGGTATGCCCAGACGTGGGTCCCTTGCTCACTTTGCCACTGGATTCAAGATAGCCTTGCTGATGACGGCTGTAAGCCAGAAACCGGTCCCAGGATGCTTGTTTCCGGTCCAAGGAAGACATGGCTTGGCAGTTCGGGCTGGACTGTTCCCATGAGGCACAGGGTCAGATTGATTTGCATATGGCCATGTCTGAACTGGGGTGGCGGAGTGAGCTAAAGAATGATGATGGATTAAACCCAGATCAGTTGACTGGGGGTGAGTGCTTGCAATGTTCAACACTCCGTCCATCATCCCCTTTGGTTTTGCTATGTTCGCCCTAAGTTGGCAGGGTATGCCCAGACGTGGGTCCCTTGCTCACTTTGCCACTGGATTCAAGATAGCCTGGCTGATGACGGCTGTAAGCCAGAAACCGGTCCCAGGATGCTTGTTTCCGGTCCAAGGAAGACATGGCTTGGCAGTTCGGCCTGGACTGTTCCCATGAGGCACAGGGTCAGACTGATTTGCATATGGCCATGTCTGAACTGGGGTGGCGGAGTGAGCTAAAGAATGATGATGGATTAAACCCAGATCAGTTGACTGGGGGTGAGTGCTTGCAATGTTCAACACTCCGTCCATCATCCCCTTTGGTTTAGCCATTGTGCTAAGCCAGGGACCTCTAGTGGCTGTCTGTGATTGGTGGTTGCTTCACTGGGCGCAGGTGCCAAGAGCCCTATGGCGTACCTTAGTCTGACACACCAGCACTCATCTCGGCCGGGGAGATCACAGCCCTTCAGCCTATAGGCACTTGGCAAAGTCAAAGGGCAAGCTTTCCCTCGGCGGCGTAAGTTATATCAGTCGGAAGTAGGGACAGTATGGTCGGGAAACAATTGTTCTTGATGTTCAGCAGAGTTAAGGGAGGGTTCCACCCTTCCTTTCAGTACGCTGTCACTCTCTGCTTCTGTAGATGTAAAATGCAGTCTGGCATCGCTGAATGGGACAAATGTCGGGACTGTTTCTGTTTCTGAGTCTCCTTGTCCTTCCCTCACCCACTGATCATAGGGGAGGGGCAGAGGCACACGCCTACAGTGGGACGAATGCACCCAATTCTTCCGACCTTCTACTTTCACGGCGGTGCGGGTGGCCAGCAACACCTGACGGGGCTGTGTCCAGCGGGGTTCGAGGCTCTTAGTCCGTTGAAAATTCCTTACTAAGACCCAGTCACCAGGTTGGATAACGTGCCCTGGGCCCTCGCTTTTGTCAGGTATGGCCTCATGCACCTGGTGATAAAGAGTACGAAAGGTATTAGTTAGACTGTACAGATAATCAGTTAATACAGGGTATTCAACATCAGACAGTTTCTTAGGCCGCGGGACACCCCATACATTGGTAGTCCTCCCAAACACAATCTCATGGGGGGATAGCCCTATCCTGGTGTGGGCTGTCATTCTTGTAGACAATAGGGCCAAGGGCAGAGCATCAACCCAAGTGACACCTGTCTCGGCTACTATTTTGGCCATTTTAGTTTTTATGATGCCATTGTACACCTCCACTAGACCTGCTGACTGGGGGTGGTTAGCTGCATGAAATTTTTGTTTTATGCCCAATGCTGTACAGATATATTCCATAATTTGAGCCGTAAAGTGTGTCCCGTTGTCACTCCAGACCGAGCGGGGCAAACCGAATCGTGGGAGGTACTCTTTTAATAGCATTTTGGCGGTAGTGATAGCGGTGCAGTCTTTGACGGGGTAGGCCTCCACCCATCGGCTGAAGGTACAGACCACCACTAGGACATATTTTAAATTGTTACATCGGTCCATCTGGATGTAATCCATTTGGAGGACTTCAAAAGGGAAGGTAGGAGGAGAGAATCCTCCCTTAGGAGTAACTGTGTCTTTTCCTGGGTTATACATTAGGCAAATCATGCAGGTTTTAACCAGTTTTTCAGCATATGCTGGTATCTTAGAGTTGTACCATGTAGGTTCCAACAGTTTACATATCCCTTTTGCACTAATGTGAGCAGGACCATGGGCCATCGTAACTACTGGTAGCACATGACTGTCAGGTAACATCCATTGTCTTTCCATAGTCGTGCGGACCCAGCAACCATCAATTCCCTCCTTTGCTAATTGCTCCTTCCACACCCTTAGTTCCTCAGGAGTAGTATGGGACTGAATATCGATCACACTCTGTACTGTGTTTTCAACCATGCCCTCGTCTGCCACCCACCTAGCGGGACCTCCTACATACATTCCTTCCCTTTTCCTAAGAGCTGTTTGCCTGGCCGTCTGGTCAGCCAGGGCATTGCCTTTCCCAACATCATCTGTCACTTTCTTATGGGCCTTACATTTTATAATGGCCACCTTTCTGGGGAGTGTCAGGGAGTTTAACAATCGGTAAATTAGGGGGCCATGTTGAATCTTGGTCCCATGGGAAGTAAGGAAATTCCTTTCTTTCCATAACCTCCCGAAGTTGTGGGCCACCCCGAAGGAATATTGGCTGTCAGTATAAATATTTACCGTCATCCCTTTGCTTAACTCACAGGCTCTAGTGAGGGCCACTAATTCTGCTGCTTGAGCAGAGCACTGCGGAATCTGAGCTGTTTCTACTACTTGCTCTAATGTCGTGAGGGCGTAGGCGGCTGAGGTGTTACCATCTGGCCCTCTGAGACATGATCCGTCCATATACAGTGTACCTTCTGGTTCTGCTATCGGGGTATCCTGTAAGTCAACCCGTCCCTTCTTCTCCTCCTCTGTCCTTAATATGCAGTCATGTGGGTCTAAGCGGGCATCCTGAGTGTCCAATGGGAGTAATGTGGCGGGGTTTAGTACAGTGCATCTCTTGATGTTAATGTGGCTGGAAAAGAGTGTCAGTTCATATCCTGTGAGTCGTGCGCTAGTGAGGTGCTGTGCCTTGGTGTTATTAAGGAGGGTATCTACAGAATGGGGGACCATCAGAGTCAGGGGGGAGTTCATGACGATCCCCGCACTCTGACGGACCATGAGGGCGGCCGCAGCGGTCGCCCGTAGGCATCCTGGGAGAGACCTTGCAACAGGATCTAAGGTGGCTGAAAAATAGGCACACGGCCGATGGTGACCTCCGAACATCTGGGTCAAGACAGCGCATGCACAGCCGTCTGTCTCATGTAAAAAAAGAAAAAATTGCTTGCTATAATCAGGAGTACCGAGGACTGGAGCAGTACACAGAGCCCTCTTTAAATCTTGGAAGGCCTGCGCATGCTCTCTAGTCCATGGAAAGGAACTGTCTGATATGTCTTTAGTGGTGAGGGCAAGAAGAGGTTTGACCATGGCCGAAAAGTTGGAAATCCACTGTCTACAGTATGAGGTTAGGCCTATGAAGGCTCGCACCTGCTTTTGTGTTCGTGGGGCCGTCATAGCATTGATAATGGCTACACGATCAGCGGTGAGCTGCCTTCCCTCCTTTGAGAGGAGATGACCTAAATAGGTCACCTTCTCTTGACAAAACTGAAGCTTTTTCAAAGAGACTTTGTGATTATGGAGGGCAAGGTGGCGTAACAAACAGAGAGTAGCTTCTTTACATGATGGGGTGGAATTTGCAGCAATGAGGAGGTCATCTACATATTGTAATAGTGTGGAGTTATCAGGGAGTTCCAAGGAATCTAGTTGACTTTTGAGGGCTTGACTATAGATACTGGGGCTCTCGGTGAAACCTTGAGGGGTGCGGCAGAATCTAAAGCTCCGCCCACCAAGGGAGAAACCAAAAAAATGTCTGCTGTCAGGATGTATAGGAATGCTGAAAAAAGTATTCTTCAGGTCTATGACAGAAAAGTGCGTTGCGTCAGAAGGGACCATCGTTAAGAGGGCTGTAATGTCGGGGACAACAGGATATTGGGACATTGTTATTTTGTTACGGGCTCTCAGGTCAATCACGAATCTGTATATTTTAGGGGAGAAAGCATCTCCATTGGTCTTTTTAAGAACGGGAATAATGGGACTGTTACAGATATTGCCACGTGTTTCCTCCACTACGCCCTTGTCCACTAATTCAGATATTATTGTTAAAAGGGCCATTTCTCCTTCTGCGGGTAGTCGATACTGCCGGAGGCGGGGGAGAAGTGCACCTGGCTGGATGCGTACCACATGAGGGGATATGTTGAGACACCCTACATCAGTGTCTGATGATGCCCAGAGGGAGGAAGGTAAAGACTGCAATTCTGGTGGGAGGGGACCAGACAGATACATATAGGAAGCTGTGGTGGGGGAAATTGTTAGGGATACACCTTGGGGACTACATGATATGGTCGCATACAGAGCTTTCAGTAAGTCCATGCCTAACAAGTTTTCACTGCAACCTGTAGTAAGGACCAAGGGAGCGTCAACATGTGCAGGGCCAATATCGAGAGGGAGGGGTTCAGAGACAGGGCATGTCACAGGTGTTCCTGCAAAACCCACGGAGACATTTATATTGCCAGAAAGGGGTGCCTCCGGGACTGACAGACGTGCAATAGAAGACCTGGTGGCCCCAGTATCCAAAAGAAAATCCTGACCGTTCCCCACAACTGACATTTGAACATACGGGCCCCTTTGATCCACTGGAATTTGCACTCTGGTAATACCCCTTTCCTGGCTGTCCTATGCTTGGTAGGACCCTATCTCATCAACTTCGTCATAATCATCATTGTAATAAGTGCATGTTGCTTCGTACCCATCAAACCTATTGGCTGGGCGCGGCTGGACAGGAACGTGATCCCTGGGCCTACGTTCTTTATCCTGTGGATGGGGCGGGCCCTGGTCCCTAGTCGGCCTTCCCTCCCTGGGAGCGCGAGGCCGAGTCTTCCCTGTTCGGATGTTTTCTGCTAACACGGGACACTCATCTATCCAATGGCCGTACCCCTTACAATAAGCACACTGATCTGTTTGGAGGGCTCCCGTACGTTGAGGGCTGGAGGGGGTAGACTGGTGAGCCCTCGGAGGGTGTTGGGGCTGAGGTCTGAAATTCCCGCGGGCATCGGGACCTCGGGGAGGGTAAGCCTGCTGCAGAAGTGCCTTAGTCTTAAGATCCCTAACCTTCTTACTTTCCTTGTCTCTATCTTCATTCTCCCTATTCTCATGATATTGTGCCATAGCCAAGATACCAGTCATAGTTTGGGCAGACCACGTACTTTCAACTTTCTTAAGCCTGGTGGAAATCTCAGGAAGCAAGTTGCTGACAAACTTATCGACAAACACTGGGCCAGAACCTGGAGTCCGGGGATCCAAACCACTATGTCCCTTGTATTCTGTCTCAAAACGGGTAAAGAAGTCAGCCACATTCTCATCTTTTCGCTGCCTACAGGCGTTTATTTTATCCCAGTTAATGACAGTTTCCGGCAAAAGTGTTTTCATAAACGTTATTATTTTACCGGGCAAAGTGAGGATGGCAGCTTCTGGTTTAGTCCCTCCTACCCTTGCTTCTTCCATAGCTTCTAGGTCAGCCCATTTACCTCCCAACGCCACTTCATGATCAGTATGACGAATCTTGTCCCAAATTTCAGTGGGGACAACCGTACCAAAAAGTAAATCCATATCCTCAAGAACGAGAGTACCTGCAGATATAATCTGACCTAATTCTCTGTAAAAGGTAGCCGGATTCTTCCGGGGATCTGGTAATTGTTCTTTTAACTGCATTACTTCTGACCTTTTCCAAGGAACATGAACCCAAAGCCTGCGCCAGTGTGCCTCAACAACCCCTCGGCCATTATTTTGGGCATCGGTAAGTGCGTTAACAAAGACAGGGGCCGCCTCTCTCATTGGCATAGCTGTTTCTAGAGGGGTGTTGGAAAAAGCGGTCGTATCACGGAAAGCCATTAAAGCAGATATAGCGCCAAACATCCCCTCTCCCTGAACATCGCCTCTTCTTATTTGTGACCTAAGGTCCATTAATCCAGTGGGTATCTGCATAAGCGCATTCTCGAATTTTTGCATGACCAGCGTACACATGTATTCAGCCCAGGTGGTCTGTTCCATAATTGTCCACTGGGAAAAGGTGGACCATATGTCTTTAAAGGCATAAATATTCCCGTTCTTTATCCAACATTCACACTGTTGCTTCTGTAGGTCATTTTCTCGAAGGGACGAAAAGCTGACTGCAGAGCGCAAGGAGGCCAGTCGGGGGGAATTCAACATTTTATATAAATCCTGCTTAACTGTAGACCACGGGGAAGTAGGAAAAGGGCAGGTAGGGGTAAAGCCGTAGGGGTTGGGCGGATGGAGACTTGTTGTCATTCCCGCAGCGAGGACAGGGTTAGCGGGCGTGGTCGGTGTCATAGGAAAAATCGGGAGGGCTGGTGTGACAGGGAGAACAGTAGGAGGGGCAGTGGGGGCAGGAGTGGGCGGTGGCGGGGGGATATGTGGGGTGTGAGGCGTCAGGGCAGGGTACATTGGGGCATATGCAGGAGGGCTTTCTAGCATGGTATCAAGCAAGGAATCACCTTCTTCTCCCCTTCCATATGGCCCTTTCTTTTCTCCTCACGAGCTGGATAACATTTTTGTACCCGGGCCCCATGCTCCCTATCGGCTATTTCTACCGATTTTGTCATTTGATTTTGTAAATTTTCTCTGGCGTGGTCGGCCATTGACATACGTTCCTGTTTTCTTTCTTGAGCCTTCTGCTTTCTAGCTCTCTGCTCTATCTATTTCCTCTAAAATCGGACAGATTCAAACATAGACGGGCGCGTTTTTCTTTTCATTATTTGTTCCTCTAAGTTGGCGAGAACTTGGGAATTAAAGGAGCCATAAAGTGGCCACTGTAATTCAGCGTTACTTTGTTTCGTATATTTTACCCAGAATGAGGAAAACATTATGGCAGAAGGGCCATGTTTAACATACATCGTATGGCCAGGGGTCCCTTCTGGAGGAAGCGGACAAGCCTCCTCCAGCCGGGAGTCCTGCGTACACATAAAACAACATAATTTCTTGAACTTACTACTGACTGGCATGCTTGTAAATAGATAACAGACACCGGCGGGTTTTAAAATTCACCTCGCTTGCTTGACTTTTGCAAAGGTCAATAACAGCAGAATCATACAGACTTGGTGGGTGATCAGTCCACCCTTACCTTACAGGGGTAGTTCTCTTCTGCAGACGTAGGGCTGTGTCCTGCTCCAGAAATTATTTGCTAGGGGACTCCAGCGAGGACGCGGTCATGTGGCCCAGACCGGGTGGGGAGGAACAGCGGGCGAGTCGTTCGGCTTACCGGATTGCAAGAATCCCTCGGGTAGGGCGCCTCCGTCTGAGTCTCTCCGTGCACCTCCTCACAACCACCGGGCCTGACCTTCGTACTCGTGGAGTCCCTGTTCGGGCGCCATTTGAGGAACCGGAATAACCCACTTACTGGGTCTCGGCGGCGGGGGAATCGCCCAAGTCTTCCATACCCTTCATACGTAGTAAAAGGAGACACAGGAGCCTTCGTCTGCAAGAGGAACCCAGATTTATTCAAATAGCCCGGGCTATGGAACAGAGTCCCAAGCTTGTTAGAAACAAGACAGAGGAGGCTGCTGCTTTACTCCGCAGCTTACAAGCCTTTTATACTTTTTCATTCCAGTCTTTTGGCTGTTAGTCCATTGTTCAATCAGGGCAGTGTTTGCAGTTGATAACCAGGTCCAGACGATGTTTGTAGTTGGTGACCTGGTCAAGGCTTGGTACTAAAATCATTGCTCACTCAGCTTGATCAAAGCACGGTCATTCAAACCATTGTCCAATCACCTCTGATCAAGGCCCAGCAGTCAGACCATTGTCCAGATAACCTGATCACGGTGTCAAGGATGTTTACCAGGCAGGGAGCAGGAGATGGAAAACAAATCATTTACACAGGGCGTGAGTGTCTCATGGCTTTCTGTCGAACTGCAAAGAACAGGGGGTTGGGTGTGCGACAGTTCCTGGGCAGAAATGCAGGCTGCAAGTTGGTTTTTGTTGTGTCAGTTAGAATTTCCTCAGGCATCAGCAGAAACGACCAGGTGGGTCGTGTGGAAGTGTTTGACACGAAATGGTAATGAAAAACAATGGAGTCCCGGTACAAATGATGCCGATCGGAAGAACACTTTTCCTCAGAGGCTTCACCGAATTCCAAGATGTTTGGTACCAAACATCTCAGCTTAATAATCCCACACTGATGCAAGTGTTGGATTTATTAAGAAATGCACCTAGAGGGCACCTCAGAGGTGCTCCCTAAAGTCCTACCAACTTGTTAGTGTGTGCCTAACTGGTCCCTACTAGCCTGCAACTTCTAGACATATTTCTTGCCCCCTTGAGGTGGGAGCATTTTGCTCTTGTGGGTCAGAAACAAAGCCTGCTCTGGGTGGAGGTATTTCACACCTACCCCCAAGCAGGAACAGCACAGAAAGGCAGTGAGCCTCAAAGGCTTTCTGTCCTTTGTTATGCTGATCAGGGCCTCTCCAGCTAGTGGAGATGTCTGCCCCCTCACCAAGCTCCATTTTTTGATGCAAGGTCATCTGGAAAATTAGTAAGCAAGAGAGGTGTGTCCCCTCCCAGCCAGGACTACCCCTAAGGTGGCCTGAGCTGAAGTGATGCCCCTCCTTTGAGAATCCTCTATATTGTTTTGGAGGACTCAGGTCAATAGGGTTAGGGATATGCCCCCTCCCCAGAGGAAGTGGACATACCAAAGGCGTAGGCACCCTAAATGTAAGTGGCTCATTGGCTACTACCTTCTGACCCTTGTAACACCCTTAAAATTAGTATTTAGGGGCACTCCTAAACCTTAATCCTCAAATTACTGACGACCTACAGAGAAGAGGACAAAGAAGAGCCGTGGAGCAGCGAAGCCTGAAGACATTAACTGGCTTGGCCCCACCCCTACCGGCCTGTCTGCAGCGCTCAAAGACCCTGCTAAAGAAGATTGACTCGTTTCCGCAGTCCAGCAACCTCCAGAACCCTGGGAGGGCTGCCTGACTTCTAAAAAGACTCCTTATCTCCCATGGACAGCGGACCTGTTCAGAAGAAAACTAACTTTAAAGACAAAGTGCTCTGCCTGTGGAACTGCAAAACCGACTACCTCTGCACCCGATGCCCATGAACCGAGTTCAATGGCCCACCAGTCCAGTAAAGGTTCACCAGCATTTCTGAGCAAGAGTCTACTGTGGGCTGACTCCTGACAGATTGCACGTCCACGCCTGCAGCCTCTGTATGACGACCCGCCACTCGCGACCTACACCGGTAAGCTGATTTTGGAGGCCAAAGGACACCCCTGCACCCAGAGCCCCTGGGCCTTGGGAGATCAACCGATAGTCTCCTGATGCCCCAGCACATCCCAACTTACCTGTGCAGCTGTACGTTTCCTTTGATCATCCTCCTGGCCTGAGCCTGCAGCCTTTTTCCAACTTCAAGATTCTCCATTTGTTTTCATTAGACACCCGATGCTGTGGTGGCACTTTGCACCAGGCCGCCCCAGCTCCACTGAGGGTGTAAGTTTGGTGCTACCTTGTGGCCCCCCTTTTGCGTACCATAACCCCCAGAGACTGGGTTACAAATCCGTGCTGCTTACCTGTAAGTAGTACCACTTCGATTGCCCCCTTTCTCCATTGGACAACATTCACACCAGATCCCGAGTGTGACCTCTGCACAAAGCCGCTCCAGTGCCACTGGTGGTGCAGTTTTATCACTAACCTGAACCTTGCCTGGTACTGATCGTTTATGCAGAAATTCAAAATCGTTTGCTTACCTGCATTTTGCTGATTGTGTTTCGTCCGATAGGATAACATTGTATTGATGAAAATGCAGTGTCCACTTTTTACATTGAAAGTCATTGATATTGCAAAACGTATTTATATGTAACAAAGTATCTTTGGTTCTATAAAATAAATTTAATAAAAGTAAAAATATTAAAATGATTGGTCTCGGATTTAATTATTGAGAGTGTGTAGCAATTTCCTGCCTTCATGTGTACAGAAAATGCTTAGCACTTCCCTCTGATATGCCTAATTGCTCGCACACAGTACCACAAAAGAGAGCATTAGTATTATCTACTTGGGCCTCTGGGGGTCCAATGGACTCTGTGCACACTATACCTCATTTTGGTATAGTATATTTAGAGCCAGCTTCCTATAGGCGGATTCCTACGTTCATCCTGTGAGGAACAACGCAATCCATCTGAGGGCATCTCCTTGGATCCTAATGATGGGCAGTCTCTTGATGAGTGTGTGGTGGGATATGGTGTTGAACGCTGCGAAGAGGTTGAGGAGGATCAGGGCTGCCGATTCTCCCCTGTCGAGGAGGTTGCGGATTTCGTCAGTGGTGGCGATCACGGCAGTCTTGGTGTTGTGGTTGGTACGGAAACCAGATTAGGAGGCGTTTTGCAGGTTGTTCCTCTCCAGGTGTTCGGTGAACTGCTGGTTGATGGCCTTCTCGAGGACTTTGGTGGGGAAAGGGAGCGTTGAGATGGGGAGTTAGTATTGGAGTTCACTGGGGTCAGTGGAGAGTTTCTTGAGGAATGGTTTGACTTCTGTGTGTTTCCAGGTGTCGGGGAATGTGTGCTGTGGTGATGGAGGCGTTGAGGATGGTGGTGAGTTGGCGGCAGATGTCCTTGTTTCCAAGGTTGAAGAGGTGGTGGGGACAGGGGTCCGTGGGTGCTCCCATGTGGATAGAGTTCATGATGACTGTGGTGTTCTGTGTGGAGAACTGTTGCCATGCTGTGAGTGGTGGATCGTCAGAGGCTTCTCTTGGAGCGAGGAGGATGTGGAGGTCAGTGGGTTGGGGCTCAAAGTTCTTGTAAATGGTGTATATCTTGTTGTCAAATTGGTCAGATAGAGCACCACAGAGTTCCTGTGAGGGAGGGATCATGTTTTCGGTGGCCATAGGGCGGGAGAACTCTCTGATGATACTAATGAGTTCCTTGGTGTGGTTGGAAACTCGCTTTGATATGGTTTGCTAGGGCTTCTTTTTTTGCATCTTTGAGTCGTTGGTGGTATTTGTTGAGGGCTGACTTGAAGGTGGCTTGGTCTGTGGTGTCCCTGCTGGTACGCCATCTTCTCTCCAGTTGTTTACAGCTGCATTTCATAGCCTTCAGTTCTAGTGTGTGCCAGCTGACTTGTTTGGTGGATCTGCTGGTCTTGGCTTGTTTGATGGGGGCGACTCGGTCAGTGGCATTCGTGATCAAGGTGGTGAAGTTCTTGACAGCTTGTTCCAGGGTGGTTGCAGGGCTGGGCTGGGTGGTGTTGAGGGTGTCTATCCATTGGGTCTGTGTTATTTTGTTCCAGCTGCGGAAGAAGGTGTAGGGGGCTGGGGGCAGTGCATGATTATCCTGCAATGGTGAAGTGGATGATGGAGTAGTCGGTCCAGGTGAGTTCTGTGGTATGGCTGCCTTTGACTCTGTTGCTGGCTGTGAAGATTCAGTTCAGTGTGTGTCCTCCTCTGTGTGTGGGGTTGATGACCAACTGGGTGAGGCCAATGTTGCCCATGCATTCCAGCAGGTTGGTTGAGTTAGTGTCTGAAGGGTCGTCCAAGTGGAAGCTGTGGTCTCTGAGGAAGATGTAGTGCTTGGAGTTGATGGCTAGTGGGGTGATGAAGTTGCTGATGGTTCACAGAAGCCTGTTCGAGGACCTGGGGGTCTGTATGCAAGGGTCAGTCTGATGGTATCCTGGCGCTAGATTGCGGGGCTCAGTCAAACAGCCTATTCTTGAGTTTCTTTCTGAATTCCACTAGCGAGTGTGATGTCCGGAGGTGGAGGGGAAGGCCGTACCAGGACTTGTTGGTGAGGTAGGAGGAGGAACAGCCTCTGCTGTGGCTTCGGCGGATGTGCGGTGTCTGTAGGAGGGTGAGGGTGGAGGAGCAGAGGTCCCTGGATGGTTGGTAGAAGGTCAGGCAGTGGTTGATGCATGCTGGTCCTAGGTCGTGGAGGGCTTTGTCATTAGTATGGAGTTGGAAATTGAGATGTTCGATGATCAATGTAGTGTCCTCTTCGGTGGTGGCACAGTGGATAGTTTCATTGTGGATGATGGCGATGTCGCCTCCGTGTTTGCTGGTGCGGTCCCTGCGTGCCGTCTTGTAGCCGTTGGGCATTGTGGTGGCGATGTCGGGGGTGGCAGAGGGGTTGAGCCAGGTCTCTTTGGTAGTCGTGGTTGGCGGAGAGGGGAAGGCGTGGGTTTCTGAAGGGGCGAGAAGTCCTGGGTTGCAGGTGAAGAGACAGAGCTGGCAGGTGAAAGGACCTGCTGTTGAGTAGGAGATGTGAGACAGAAGTTGAGGCATCATCTGGTGTTCAGGGCTCATAGTTCTGTGGCAAAGTATATGTGGGTGGCTGGACGGCCAGGGTTCCTAGCGCTGGGCGTAGTCCAGGCACAGATGGGCGCAGACTGGCTTGCCTTTGGCACACCTTTGACGCACAGGCGGTGTGCCCGCTGTGCACGGCCGCGCTGCAGCCTCCATTAAGTAGGTAGAGGGAGGAGGGCAGGGCACTGGGTGGCAGGAAGCGGAAGGGTGAATGGGTGAGAAAGAGCAGGCGGGAAGGAGAAAGCTGCTCCTGAATGGTGCAGCAAATTAAAGCTTAAAAGCAAGGTAACACTTGGCAAATGTAAACTTTTGTCTTTGTGAATTTGGCCCAATAGGATTCTGTACAGCACACTTTCTGAGCTCACATATTTGACGGTGTGCTCATACATGATAAGCAAGAAAAAGGAGGCTTGGGTGAAATAAAATATTGGCATAGGATTATAAAGTTTGGTCAAGTGGGGTAGCTGGGATTGATCCCATATTTTCTGTTTTCACATTGTGCTACTCAGCTTCTAGATGTGTATCTCTTTTTCTTGTCTATTTTACGTCAAAGATCACTTCTTTGTTATGAATTTTTGGTGCCTGTGGATGGCAGGCTGAAGCCACACAAACCCTCAGCTCACTTTGAGCTCAGGGGTCCAAGAGGACCTAAAGCTGAGCCAGAGCCAGGCATCTGACTGGAGGCTGGGCTGAGCTTTCAGTGGCACGCCCATCTCTAGTAATAATGAATAGGCAGTAACTTTTTAAAAGAATCCCTTCAGCTGAGAATAGGCTTGGCTCAAGTACTTGAACAATGTGAAAGTTTCTTATTCCTGTTTAATCATTTTTGGTAGGCATTGATTTGCTTATGTTGATCCAGTGTCTTGAAACCTTCTTATAAAACTGTTTGATGTCACTCTCTTTCGAGACTCATCAAACAATCTGGTTGAGGATCACAAAACATTTTTGACTGTCGATATTTCATGGCCCGGGTGGTTGCTAAGTTTAGTGCTTGGTGAAAAACCTTTTACCACCATATATTCAAAGCAGTTTTCTAGAGGGGGTAATGTGTGACAACAATGCATGTGCATATTTGTTGTGCGGCATTGATGGTGATGTGTTGTGCTGTTTTTTTGTGCTGCTTAGTTTTTGTGCTGAATTATTGCAATGTGAACTTATTGTTTTGTACTTTGATTGTTGTTGCGTTCTGTTTCCCTTTTCTTGTTGTGTTGTGCCCTATTAGGTTTAATTGTGTTATGTTGCTTTGTATATGTTGTTATGTTACCCTCTGTTGTTTACTTTGGAGATGTCAACAAATGCAACAACACTTTCAGCTATAAGCAGCACATGCCTTTATAGTTCCCATGACAAGCATGTATTTACCATTGTTTAAGGTAGTAAAATACCCCTGCTGTAATTAATACACTAGTTAGTCCAAAACATTAGCATAGCGTGTGCCTTAAGTTATCACTTGCAGTGTTCACATTATGTGGTGTGGCCCATGGTCTCCAACTTAAGCTTAGAAAAAATGTGTGCAAAAATGTGTATGTGCAGTAAGGTCCCCCTTCATGCACATGTACAATCTTCAACTCAACTCAGACACCCCTGCACAATGGTACCTGTGTGCCGCCATTGGTGGGGGCCTGCTAACTTTTGCCCCAGATCAATCTTGTTCACGGGGCAGCATCATATTGTTGTCATTGAGATGCAGCCCTGTGTAGCCAATTTGTATCAGCATGGTATTGAGGAATGGAGGCCAATGCGACACCATGCCACCTCTCCAGTCAATATGCCCCTTTGCTTGTAAATGAGATGCAGCCCTGTGTTCCCAAAGCGACAAAGTATGGAGTGAGTCTAAATACCATGAACACATGCATTGCCATAACATAGTGAATATTCACTCTTGGGTCTAAAAGGTGCATATCCCACAATGCACAAATTTAGCATACTGGAGGGCTAATGTGATGTTCTACTATGAGCAGAGGGGATATGCTTCCAACAGTACAGTGCAAGGACTATGCATATCAGGAATGTGTCCCATAAAAACTATCTACATGTCTCGTCTGTGTGCCATGCTCACAGAACCATAAAGTCCATGTCAGGTGCATGACAAGTGAAGTATGACACCAAGCAAGAATAACAAAGATAACAAAGTAGCACCAATGCATGTCAACTTGCTATATGTCACCGTCACCCCTTACGTCAAAATGCACTCATCCACACAAAAGTCTCCACATGTGCCATACAGATAACAGTATTCTACAGTAATCACAGTCCTGGTGTGAGATGCCCATTACACATTGACGTGCATGGAAACAAGTACTTGGGGAAAGTCAACAGTGGCAGTGAACAAATATGCAGTCATGTCTATAAACATCGTCACACAAACAAAGGCATCCAATCACCATAAGCAGAACAGCATGTATCATCCATTTGTCCATCAGAGGGGCAGATTCCCAAGCACACACCCCCCTGCCAATCTCACCTGATGTGACATTGGGGTGGTGATAGGGGCTGAGCACCACTAAGAAGCCAGTGTAAATGCACAGCCATGTAATCTAGGCCCACTTACACACTGCACGTGGTGTGAAAGGTGAGGGTAATGGGTGTTGTTTTTGCCTGTCCACCCTGCAACACCCATAGAAAGACACCCTGCCCTATACTCACAACGGTGAAGCCAACAGGAGGGCAGTAAGCAATGTATGCAAGGAAAACCATGACCCCCAACATGCAAAAAAAAATCAAATTCCCAATTGCCTGCGCTTTTGCGGTTTACATGTGTACTGCATTGTGCAGCACATATAGAAACAGCAATTTGTCAATCATTGCTAATCTGCCTGAAGGGGTACCTCCTCACACATAAACATTATTGCCCTGAACCCAGACACATTTGCACTACCCTGCAAAGGTGCCTGTCTGTGTGCCACACTGACAAGTCAAGTGCCAGTGCATGACGAAACACATGCCTTCACCATAAACATGTAAACATGGTGCAGTTCCCTGTCACTGAAGTGGATGAGTCCGGAGTTTATCCTTGAAGGAGCAGGTCTCCCTCTGCCATTTCCTCGTATCCATACAGCCCCTGATGTAAGAAAGACATCTGCAGTCCAACAATGCACAAGTGTCCCAACCATGACAAGACCCATTTTTCCTCCAGCTTGCAACATCTCACCATTGTAAATGCACATAAGTGCAAGGGTCACTGGGTGTAAGGGATAAGGGGCAGTAAAACAGAAGCTGTACCATACATGCATATCAACATGCATCGATGAGAATGTAATTTCTCATTGTGAATTGGCAACATTAACATGGATCTACACAGTTTGTATCATGGCAAATCAAGCATACCTCCCTGCCCATATCATGTGGCACATCACATCAACCCAGATCTCAACAGTGTGATAGCCCTACTCATGCCACAACAACAATCATGTGGCATGGCCAACAGCAATGTGTGGTAGCATGCAATCCGCACCCCCAAAACTAGACTATCTAAAAAAAGATTATAGTTTACTGAGTAGGGGTGACTCTACCACAATGCAGTGTACAGACACATACATCTGAGCTAATCTGCATTGACAACAATGTGGTACAACCTGCACCACTGTCACTACTGAACAGAGGACACAACTGGTGCTCCATGTGTGCAGAAATTGGCCACTCACATTTGGCATACTTGTCAACTGTAAGAAAAGAATTGACAACTATAATGTCACATCAGTGATGTTGTACAATGATTCACTATCCTGCATGTTATAGGTATGTCCTCCAAAACATTCTGAATGGACATTGCCATGCAGTCTGCTTGTAAACTGACCAAATGCATGATCACACTTGAGACACACATAAAACAGCATCTCACCTTTACATTGCAGAGGGAAAAAACATCACCTCCTGTACAGCAGCCTGTCCCACTCTTCAATGATGAAGATGAAGACATCTCAATCATTGACCAGGACACCCTCCAAGAGCTGCTCAACCCCATTGGCAGCCCATCTCCAGAAGCAGGGACATCCAGCAGCATCGTGGTAGCTCTACCCCCTGCACAAAACACCCAGCAGCAAGCACCAGCACCACACCTGTCTCCCAGAACCTTGAGGACCCACTTCTAACATTTCAACGTTGTGCGGTAGAGGTCCAGCAGGAGATGGTTGGTCAGGTGCGGGTGGGGTTTTACAGCCTGGCAGCCAAACTAGATGGGGTACGTGGGTGTCTCAGTCCCATAAGGGACCACCTAGAGTCCACCACAGTCACTCACAGTCCGCCCCATGCTCTCCAGCATTCCATGGCTGACATCGCTGGAGTACTGACTCAGAGACAAGAACAACTGTCCAATCAAAGTGGTTCCAGCGGTGTCACCAAGGAGTTGCATCAAATGAGAATGATCATGGAGAACATGGAGCGGACACACTTGGCAGCCATGGCTGCATACCACAGACACGTGTGACTTAAACAATGCCCTGATCTGTAAGACAACACTGTCTCCGAGAAATAAATTTACTCCATGCCCATGATGTTGATTGTGACTTGGAACAATACTCACGTCAGTGTACAGCCATTTGAAGGGGCATATGTACAAGCCCCTATCGCCAACACAAGGTCACTTTTTCCGAGGTTGTGGTGGCGATAGGGGCTTAGCCTTAGTTACAAGGCAGTGTTAAGCCACTTAACGTGGCTTATCGCTGCCTTGTGAATAAGGCTCCCTTTCACGCTATGGTTAGTGTGAAAGGGGCGGGCAGTGGGTGTTGCGGTGGGCGTTCCACCGCAAAACCCATTCCTTTTGACTCAGCCCCCTATGTACAAGGGCAGCGCACATAGGAGGCAGCACATAAATTTAGACCATGGAAAACCTGCTCTAAACCTGGCAATAATATGAGAAATACATCATTCCTCCACGTTTCAGCTTTTTCCATGTGTCCTGCCTTGTGCAGTACACATGGAAAAAGCAAACTGGCATGGATTGTTTATGTACAGGAAGGTGTCCCTTCCTGTACATAAATGAGCTGTAAAAACAATGCAATTTTGTGACTTTCATGTGTGCTACATGAAGCAGCACACATAAAGAAGAGAAAATGACATTTTAGGATTGTTTATGTGTAGGAAGGGACACCTTCCTACACATAAACAATCATCCCCTGCACGCAGACACCCTTGCACTATGGTGCAAGGGTGTCGGCGTTGGCGCTACACTGCTAAGTGTAGCGCCAGCGCTGGTGGGAAACGCAAGGCTGCACCATATTGTTGTATATATGGTGCAGCATTGTGTTTCTGAAGTGGCGGAGTGAGGTGTTAAGCCATGACGGCTAGCGCCTCACTCTGCCACTTCCTCGTACATATGCTCCGAAGTGTCTACTAACAATACGTGATAAATATATACACTGAAGAACTACCCATAGTCAATGTGGTGGACAATGTGTGAAAAGATGTGTGTCGTGGCATGACACACGTAAAGTCAGTTCACTTAACATGTCACATATTCAAAATGATTCCATCGAGCAGAAAGAAGAGGAATAGTGTAGGAAAGCATAGCTCAGAAATTGATAATGGTTCAAAGACGTGCCCAGGTTAGCTGTACCGCACATCACTACATCCCTCGCCCAACACTTGCCAATTTGGTCACAGTGTTGTTCAAATTCTACAAAGCTGTGCAGAAACATGTGAAGAGGCGTCAGGATGACTTGTGAAGAATGATAAGCATACATCCCCTGCAGCCCCACGTGGAAAGTTAAGCTGTTGTGGAGACTGGGGTAATAAAAGATGTCACAAAGTATCCTGACACCATCCCCACAGCATTCAAACAATGCTGTGCAGAGCACAATGCCCACCGTGCATCCTGTGTAAATCTGTCCTAGCAAAATAATCACATATGGATAAATATTTCTCAGACCAATCAAAAACTCTTTTCCCAAATGAACTTTGTTCACCAAAATATCAATAAGTTTGTTAAAAACACATTTCAAATGAGGTTTGTTGGTAGCCTGTCCCTTGAAGATGCTGTAATCACAATTGTAGACATTAAAATTGATTGTGGGGTGGATGCATCTGTCGTGATCCACTACCAATCCAACAGGACAGGTCCACACAGCAAAAATAATGGGAGCACAAAGCCTCAACCATTGGCAATTTATTCGTAACAAAACACTCTTAAAAAATGTAACTAATTATTCTTGCTAATCCTACACTACACTAATCTAACTTGTACTAACATCAAACTACATTAAACTAACTAGCTTACCTAAGACTATACACATAACAAAATATCTTAAACATCAACCCACCACCCCCTTATGGCACATCTGTGACGGCACAAAGACACCTTATCCTATACATCAACTAACTAAACATACATACTAAACAAATATATATTTTTTGTTTTTTTGTATATTTTTTTATTAACAAGTCCAAAAACACATCAACCCCCCACCCAAAGGAAAAGGAAACTAAAACAAAAACACTAAAAAGATCAAATCCTATAATTAAAAAGCTAACTACACCTAACACCACATTATCCCTACACTAAATCTACACTTAACACTAACTAACTACTAAATATATTTACAGGATGATAAATAGGAGAGGGTAAACTTGGGACTGGACAGGGTGGGAAACTGAACAACCATTGTCCATCAATAGGGGAGCCCCAGGGCCCCCTTTATGTCCATGAGGTGGCCCTTAATGTCATCCTGGTCCCGTTCAAGTCGGGCCACTCGAACGTTCAAACTGAACATCAACCTCCTCTCCCTCTTTGTGAGGACAGACCTTTCCCGGTGTCCTGGAGCTCTTGAGGATGTCCTTGGTTGTGCACTCTGTGATTGGGGAAGACTCATGCATGAAAGTGTGGCTTCAGCACGTGGAGCAGCTCCTGATGGACCTTGGACAGCTGACCTTTTCCTTTGTGAGGGCAGATGAATTCCTGATGGGCCAGGAACTTGCTGGGTCTGGCTCTGGTGTGTTGATGATGCAGGCAGGGTTGTGTGTTTTTTACCAGCATTCATTGTACTCTCTGTGAAGGACTTCCACCTGCCTGCAGCCCTTTCCTCCCGGTACCTCTTGGCCATTGCCTTGTACCCCTTAGCCACACGCCTGATGTGCAGATAACGTTCCTTTCGCAGGAGGAACTGACGCTGCTCCTCCGGGGACATGTTATCTGAAAACAATGAAATGATAAATGTCATGTTTCCTGACTCCAAGAACATGATGGCATAATGCAAAGTTGCCACACCTATGAATAATGAGCCATAGCTTACGTGAACATCATCAAAAAGAACATGCAACTAGACACATAACCGGATAAATCATGAACACATCATAGCCGGATTCAGAATTAGAGGTTCATGACAACATGATTATTCCTGTGCTTGGACAAGGCAGGCACAGAGCGCAGTGACAACACTTCTCGGATTTCTGTTTGCAATTTGGCCATGCAAATTAACAAATATAGAGGCCAACAGTGGGAGTACAGTAAGTATGAAGTATAACAGGCTCATAGCAGACCCTGCCATTCAAACTAACCAAAGACAGTAGGCTGCACAGTCTGCGATCAAGTCAGATGACTGATCCCAACAGTGTTAGTCATGTAGTACATTTGAGCAAATGTAAAAAGATTTTATTACTGAGCCCTTGGATGTGTCACCACAGCTACACAACCAGATCATGTACGCATGTTGTTGTCAATTTGTGGAACAATGCCAAAAGTTTGACATGCATTCAGAGAAAGGGGGCATATGTTGCATACAGCTTTGTGTACAAGTATTAACCATCTCTGCACATTTCTGTGCCATGAACCAATGGGACAGCAAAGATGCTACATGTGAACTACACATTTGTCTGCACTGCTTTTAAAACAGTGGCAGTGTGAACTCATTTATGGTAGTGCAAAGGAAAGCACCCTCGGCCAAAAGTGCTCTGTTGTCTGGTTTGAGCACATGTTAGTCAATGTTACGCAATGATCACCATCATGTACCTGATCCATCAGTGAACTGTTGTATATTTCATGTGTGACACATCCAGATGAGCAACTAGTAACATGTGAATTGGCAGAACTGTTGAGCATGTCACCGTAAAGAGCATGTTAACAACATTATCCACACACAGTATGAAAATCAGACACTCCACAAAATTGAAGGTGCCCCTGTGTGAATGGTACTGTGTTATGATGAGTGGGCTTAGTAATGTAACAAAGTCCAACACTCATCAACTAAATGCGGTCTGAAAGGATGTCTGATGCATGTGTTGAGATTGTCCTACGCTGATTTTCTCATGCATGCTTCCACACTAACTCTCCATTAGTCTTTCCAAGACTATGTTGTGACTACAAGCTTTCCTATGGCTACAGAGGCTTACTTATTTGCCTCAGCATGGAATTGATTCACCGTATTCCTCATCAAGTACACAAGTATGTGATGTGACCAATTTATGTACCACCAATCTATTCCACATTGTGAGAGTGTTTCTGAGAAACTTGTTGATGTTTCATCATGTCATTCAGCCCTCTGTGACATGTACTCATGGGGGGATATGTATAAGGAAGTGGCGGAGAGATTCATTAGACTTCCTGGCTTAACGCCTCTCTCCGCCACTTCTGAAACGCAAGGCTGCACCATATTTACAAGAATGTGGTGCAGCCTTGCGTTTCCCCCTGCCATGGCGCTAAGTTTAGCCACTTTGCGCCAACGCAGGCGCAAAGTGGCTGCACCATAGTGCACGGGTGTCTGCGTGCAGTGGAGTATTGTTCATGTGAAGGAAGGTGCCCCTTCATGCACATATGCAAAAGAAACAATTGATGGACGGAATGCTGGACAATGCAAACATTCACCCCCTAGATTTGAGGACTCTAAATGTCCGTTCAACTATGGTCCTTGTGCATCCCAGTGCATCGTTGTAGTCTTTCTGGGCCTGTATGTGTGTCACTCTGAGGGGTGTCATCAGTCATGGCGTGAGTGCATATCCTTGATCACCTGAAACAGATTAAAGAGATATGCGGCCATAAGTATATGTGCCTGCTGTGTTTGCAGAGTGCCTTTTTAGGTGTATGTGCATTGTGCAACTTTGTACTTTCTGGTTTGACATGTTGATTTTTCTACAATTTACCAGCATCAGTGAAATTAACTTGCCTATACTTGACAGACTATACATCACCATGTTGTCATTGTCAGTGTCCTGTGTATTGACTCCATGTTGTGACTGTCAGGATGAATGGGTTAATGTAAAAGAACATGATAGTTTCTTTACAGGCACGTTGCACAAACCGGACGTCTCCTGTGCACATATTGTGGAGGGTGCACCATTGGCACATGTGCCATGTTAGGTATCAACCTTGACTTTTTGATGACTACTATATTGGGACATCATCTGGGTACCTCATTGTTAGTCATTGTGCTGAGGGTGACTGAGAGTGAAATATCTTGTCACAAGGATCTGGGTTTAATCCATCATTCTTTTGCTCACCACACCACCCCAGTTTGGACCCAGCCATATGCAAATCAGTCTTGACCCTGTTCCTTGTGGGAACAGTCCAGCCCGAACTGCCAAGCCAGGCCCTCCCTGGAAAGGAAACATGCATCCTAGGACCGGTTTCAGGGCATCACCCTTCTCAGCCAGGCTAGCTTGAATCCTTGAATCCTTCATGCACATAAGCAATCCTAAAATGCCATTCTGTCACTTTCATGTGTGCTGCTTCATGCAGAACATATAAAAGTGACAAAATGGAATTTTTTAAAAAGTTTGTTTATGTACAGGAAGGGACAACTTCCAGTACATACGCAAACCATGGCAATTTGCTTTTTCAAAGTGTGCTGCACAAGGCAGCACACATGGGAAAACACTAAAACGAGGAGATACAATGCATTAAGTGGCTTAACACTGCCTTGTAAATAATGCGCATCCCCCATTGCCACCACTGAGTTGAAAAAAGTGACGACATCGTGGCCATAGGGGCTTGTACATATGCCCCACTAATTCGTGGTGACACAGTTGATGCCATGGGGGCAAATATCATATGGTGATGGTAGGACATTCTAGTTATTTTACAATAAGGTTATATATGGGTATTTGTCTATAGTACATGTCTGAATGTCACATCACTTTGCATAATGACAATCGACAACAGATGTGACATGTTCAGTGCAACAAACTTATCATCATATACAACTGTCTCCAATTGAAATTGGCGGCTGCAGATCTGGAACCCTTGCACAATCATGTCATGGCACATAGATGTTTGTGATGCTGTGTGTTTGGCTCTATGACATGGCTTTGACATCACCCATATCATGGATTCGGTGCTTGCATATAGATATGGTGTTGTGAATCATATGAGGCGTTGCAACATCAAGTCACAAAGGCAATTCTGTCCTCCAGCATCACATGATGCTGATGTGCAATACCCTTGACTTGATGCAGCATCATCACACCAGAGGTGATTTTCATGTGAGGCACACCCACACTGTGTACTACAACATACAGGGTCTATGGCATTGCTTGCATATGTGGACACATAATCCAGACCTAGGGATGATGCACTCACCTGTGGCGTGTGGGTCCATGAATGCATCCACATCTCCTTGTGTGATCAAGGGTCTTCCTGCTGTTGAAAAAATGTGTAAGGTGCAATAATGTCATTAACATCACATTTGGCGAAATCAGATACATTATTGATGGTTTCATGATGCAATTTCAGTCATTGGAATAGTCAGGTGTGTTGCCACATTACATAAATGTTGCAATCTGCTGAGCTGGTCTTACGCACAACACATGTCATGATCACACTGGTGCCCTAATGGGCATCCATGCCATGATCTGATTGACATAACATACTACGACCTGTCCCAATTCTACATGGATGTAAATTCTGCTCTCACACCTCAATAGGCGTGACGTTTGATGGTCAAATCCGTTTTTAAAATACGCACAGGTATGTCACGAGCTTTGAACTTTTGGTGACCCACAATGTGTATCTTGCAGAGATTGGATGCCAGTTGATCATGTGAAGTGTACCCAATAATTAAGGATGTACGTGTGGCACAGTATGTCATGACAGGCAAGCTATTTTGCCAAATGGCAATTTCAATAATGTGTGCGTATATCTTGTGCACAACAGAATTGGTGTACTGTGCATTCATCCTCTGATGTGATACGATGTTGGTCATGTACTTACCACCTTGATTCCCTAAAATTACTCCAAGGTGATCCAAAAGGTCCCCCTCACAGCCAACACATTCCTGCCACCGGTGCTTCCACTGCTGGACAGTCCTGTCCACACCAAACATGTTCAGCATCTTTTCACACATGTGCTCCCATCTCACTTTCCGTACTCTTACATCGTACCCCAGTAGGAAGCGTCCCCCTGCCTCTACCATCCTGGGCAGGTAAAATTTGACGAGCCAGAGTAAGGCCCCCACGGCCCCCTCCGACATCCTGCCCTCCCTACCCTGCCCCAACATACCCAGATACAATATTTCCCCCAGGCACACCAATATAAAAACCCTCAGGCAACCCCTATTAACTACTTAACTATACAAAGATACCCGAGAGACGTACACCCGACAAAACAATCAGACAGTTGCAATTAACACGTAGGGACAGAGACACTGGACTTAACAAGGACAGTATGGGCAGTACACAACACACAGAACTCTCTCAAACACACCAGAACAGCAAACACCTTCCAAAACCTCCACAGCTCCCAAAAGACAGTAACAGTGTAGCTGAAAGAGAAAGTGAAAGTGTACTGTACTCCTCCATGTGCCAGGATTCAGACTGACATCATTTCCTGTCAGTTTTCGGCCCGTTTTTTCATTTTGCGACGAAATTACACACGCCTAGGGCTGAGCGGGAAGATTTCATGTAAATATATGTATTTAGCGAGTATTTTTCGTCCTGGAAATGGAAAATATTGCTGCAAAGGTATAATTGCGGTTTTTTTTTAAATCGCTAATTGATACATGATCAATATATGTACCATTTCATGCAATTTGTCTGGACTAACAGCACAATATGTATTAGTGATGTGATCTGTGTGTTGTACTTTTGTGTGGTGTATCTGTTCTGTATATGTATGAGTGGCCCAGAGCCATTAGGAGGCACTATTTTCTCACATTGGTGTCTGTTCTTGTCTGGACATGTGTGTACATAGATCCCTTGCCAGGGTGTCACATATTACGGTTGGCATGGGTGGTATGTGTCACTACATGTGAGCCTCTAACATCACACATTGCTGTGATGTTTGTGCCAGTCTGATGGTCTTGCTACACAAATGTACTTGATCAACAGGCAGGCACTACTTGTCTATGATATTTGGAAAGCCGCATACAATGCACAGCTATGGCTGCACATTCACATTGGAGTGTATGAATAGCTGTAGACACAGAAGGGGACATTGATGACAGTCTGTGGTACGGCACTCATGGCTTCATTTTAACTAGATATATCTATGCATTCCCTGCATTGCTAGGCATTACATGGTCTCTGGTCGGTGTGCAATGACCATCTCCATTGTCAACATTGCCTAAATGCTAGTCAAAACGTTACATGGTGTGGGTCTGTTCTTGTGCACACAACATCACATGAAAAGTCATGCATGTCAGCAATGAGCTAACGTTATCTTGTATGTTACAATATGTATTGAATGCACAGATAACATTGTAAGTTAGTTTTGGTGTTGTGTCTACACATATTATTAGTAACCATATCCTACAGAAACAGCTCAGATAATGCATTCATAAATGTGTGTAACAAATAGCATAAGGGAGCTGAATCCTCAGATTTAGCATTGCTCTACATGACACACTGAGCCATGATTAAGCATGTTGCAGACCCAGCTTCACATGTGAACATGTCATTGGTACTTTGTAATGGCAAGGCTGCACTTTGCATGTCACAGACCTTGCAAAAGCAAAAGTGACAATGCCTGTTAGCACAAGCAGTCCACATGGCCTGCGGATCATACTGTGCCTTTGTATGAGACCCTGGTGTCTAGACACAGATGCTGCTGGGTTACAGTGGAGTGACAGGGATGACAATGCCTGCGTTGTGCATGATATAGTGGTCCCATTTTCTAGAACTTATTGCATGAACAATGAACATTACCTGATATCAAGTCTTGTCATGTTCTTGTTTTAACATCACTCACATGTGAAGTATGCATGTTGCAACCTGCTGTGATCATAATTGAAGGCTGCTACTGGTAATGTACAAATGTTAGTGTGCATTGCAGGACACACACCATGAGTACACTGACGTTGCAGGGTAGACATCCTATCTCTTTAAAGGTCCTCTCAATGTATTTAAGCAAGAGTATATTGTGCAGCCCGTCACTGTCAAGGAGGAGGATTCCTATCTGCTCTGCAAGACTTGTGATGATGAGGACATGTGATGAGGCAAATTAGAGTGTCCACCACCATCCCCTGCATCAGTATTTTGAATTGCATAGTTTGCATTCCATGTTGTACCCTGAATTTTATTATCTGTGCTCACAAAGGATAATGCTTGCTGAGTCAGTGAGTCAGAGAAAGTGTTGTATATTGACGCCTGCTGTAGTATTGAGTTGTTAGTAATGGTTGTGAGTGAAGGAGAGGAGGACCAGGGTTTGTATCAGCAGAATATCCTTGAAAAAGCCTGCTTGTGCCTAACATTTTTACATGGATGATATGGGTCATGTGATCTGCTTGCAAATGTTGCCATTCAAGAGGCAAACATGTGTTGCATCCTATCATCGACACATGTTTGTGATCACTTTGTTGTATATTATATTTACATGGATGATAGATGTTTGGTCCACTGCTATATGTGATAGGTGTGTGGCACAAATTTTATTTTACCTTTACCTGACAGATATATGTACTTGTGAAGTGATAAAACAAGCATACAGGACTTTGGTGTGGTGAAATTTTATTTTACAAAGTTACAATTTTTTTATTTTTTGAAGGAATATACATGTGATGTGATATTTGCTTCCTGTGATTAGGTAAAAAAAATTGAGATTATTTGATCTCTTCTTGCTGTTCCAGCAGCAGAAGCTGGTGTGTGTCTAGCATCTGACTCTTCATCCTGGCCATCAGATGGATTGGCCTGCTCCTCCTGCTCTTCATCCAATGGTGTGTTTGTGCGTGCACATATATTGTGCAGACTGCACCAGGCCATTATGATCTTGCACACAAGTTCAGGACTGTACAGGAGTCGTCCCCCAGATAAATCTAGGCACCGGAACCTGGATTTGAGGACTCTAAATGTCCGTTCAACTATGGTCCTTGTGCATCCCAGTGCATCGTTGTAGTCTTTCTGGGCCTGTATGTGTGTCACTCTGAGGGGTGTCATCAGTCATGGCGTGAGTGCATATCCTTGATCACCTGAAACAGATTAAAGAGATATGCGGCCATAAGTATATGTGCCTGCTGTGTTTGCAGAGTGCCTTTTTAGGTGTATGTGCATTGTGCAACTTTGTACTTTCTGGTTTGACATGTTGATTTTTCTACAATTTACCAGCATCAGTGAAATTAACTTGCCTATACTTGACAGACTATACATCACCATGTTGTCATTGTCAGTGTCCTGTGTATTGACTCCATGTTGTGACTGTCAGGATGAATGGGTTAATGTAAAAGAACATGATAGTTTCTTTACAGGCACGTTGCACAAACCGGACGTCTCCTGTGCACATATTGTGGAGGGTGCACCATTGGCACATGTGCCATGTTAGGTATCAACCTTGACTTTTTGATGACTACTATATTGGGACATCATCTGGGTACCTCATTGTTAGTCATTGTGCTGAGGGTGACTGAGAGTGAAATATCTTGTCTGCTAAACATTGGCTACCTAGTGCGCTTGAACTACTGGGACATTTGTAGACAACATACATATGCATTGATGTCCTTGTGCATGGGTTGACTTAGACTCTGCATGTATGCATGTTGTGGTCTGACACATCAATGTACCCATGAGTGTGTCTGTTCCCAATCAACACATATTCTGATTTCTGAATTTGTGCCTCAGATTGCTACACCTCACCAGGGGAGACATGTGGATGCACGACATGTGTTGATGATGTGATTTGGATAGTTTTTATGCTCTTCCTATGCATGCTCTATACAGCGACAACACAGACTAATGTTCGAAGCAATTTTTGTTTTTATTTGTGGTCAGTTAGTGCCCCCTTCATTCGGCACTACTTGCAGATCCATGATGCAGGTACACCCACTACATGGTGGACTGTGTTTTTGCATGTCAGCAAATTGTGCACTTTCACAAGTGAGAGCAAGGTGATCTGTCATCTATTTGTACATATGGTGCATGTGTTGAATTCAACATATATATGGCACAGCAGAAACACATGTTCTGTGTAATGTACTGCATTGATTAATTACAAGTTTTGTTTGATGAGTCCTGCTAAATCTATGTTACAAGAATGCCATAGTGGTTTGGGTGAGATTTTCATGGCTCTTCCCTTGTTGGGCTGTCTTCCAAATGTCTTGATTGATTTGCATTGTGTGGTTGTGTGCATTGTTTGGACCTGTTCCAAGGTATGTCGTATTACATTGGCTACCTGTGCATTGTCTCATATTTTAGCTACATGCTTGTGTACTTGAGGTGTGTGGTGTGTTCAGTTTGTACTTACTAACGAGCAGTCCATTTCCATAATTGCCATTCTCAAACCGCTGGTTGATGACCGATTGGCGAAATATGTATGAGTCATGCACACTCCCAGGGAACTTAGCAACAACATTAATGAACAGGCCCATGTGGTCCACAATTGCCTGAACGTTCATGGAGTGTGTGTGCTTCCTGTTCCTGTATATGTGTGCAGTGTCCGCAGGAGGCACAAGTAGAACAAGGGTGCAGTCAATTGCCCCCAACACATGCGGAAAACAAGCAATGTCATAGAAGCCTTGTTTGTTCTCAAGTTGTTCCTGTGCAGTGTTGGGGAAGTGTAGATGCTGTGGCGTAGGCTGATTATGGCATCTAAGACTTTGGATAGGAACCTGGAGAAGGATGACTGTGAGACTCCACCCACTTTGGCAGTGGTTGGTTGGAATGTCCCAGAGGCCAACATGTGCAGCACTGCAAGTAACTTTGTCTGCGGAGGGATGTTTGTGCAGCGCTGGTATGGTGCCTGTAGCCTTGGTGCTATCTGTGTGAGTATGCGTAAAATGGAGGTCCTTTTGAGCCTGTAGTGTGCTATCACATCCTCTGGCCGGAGGCCTATCAAGGTGATGCGTTGGCGGTAGACCCACTCTCTTCTTTGGCGCTGCCTCTGTGGTGGTCCTGGTAGTGGTGGCAGTGGTGATGGTGGTTGTGGTCTTCTTGGGGCTCCAAGCTGCAAGAGTAGTACCTCCATGGCATCATTAAGTGAGCAAATGAGGCTCTGGGATTGTCTCCCTTATGTTCTGGTTTTTTTTGTTGCACTATTTTTAGACCAGCTTATTTCTGGTCTTAAAAATCAGCTGCTACCTGGCCTTAGCGGCATTTTTTGTGAAGTATCGCCGGACTGATAAATCATTGTAAATATCGCGAAGTGGGGTTAGCGGCAATTTTTTCACAGGAACGCCCACCTTGCATCTCATTTTTGTTAAGTCCCACTAACAGAAGTGGCGATCGGAAAAACGCACGTTTACACAGGAAAACTGCCGCCTACTGGGGTTAGCGGCAACTTGTATATACGGCGATAAAAAAAAAGCCGCCGTAGCGTCAGAAAATTGACGCTACGGCGGCGTTAACTCCTTGTACATATGCCTCCAAGTTTTTCTCATGTCTTTTGCCGCTATGAGGAGCTAACGGACCACCTCATACCTGCGTGGTTCTTGACTTCACCATTGAGGATGGCCATGCTGAACTGGGGACTTTGGGCTCATGATTTAATTTCTCAGTTGTTTGTCTACTATGATCACAAATTTTATAAGTCTGGCGAGCGCTTGGGGCTGAGTGCTGTTCAAGAGGTGCTTGACAGCTTCTGGAATTGTTTGTATCTAAGTCTCAGGAATCTTCACCTCAAGGAGAGCACGACAAAGGCAGAGCAGATGGGCTGATGATTCCTGGGGCAGGCAACATAGACGGCACAATGTTTAAGGAAATTTGACTAAAAGCAAAACAATTTTTTTGTTCTCGAAAAGCTCCCACTGCCATAGTTGTGCCTAGCACTGAAGGGAAATTCTTTGATGGTGGATGTGCTCCTTGTTAAAGAGGAAAATGCTGTCACTCAAAGGGAAGTTAGCCAATGGCAGAAGTGGGTTGCGCTCTTGACCTATTTTGTATGCTGTAGTGAGCAGGAGAAAATTGATGAGCAAGCTATGGTTGACAGTATCTTCTAAAATAATCAAAGTATTGACACTGTCGACATCAGCAACAAGATGAGGATCATCAAGTACTGTCAAACCAGCCATCTCTCTGCTCCGCCGCTTGGGATAAAAACCATTTGGGCATTGCCCATGATGTAATATTCTTCTAGTAATGTACAAAGTGTTTTGCCCCCTCCCCCCCAGGACTCCTCTTGCTTGGCCATTGTAGGCAGCAGCATGATGGACCTAAAGGAAGCTGGAATGGCCAGGAAGGATTCAGGCTTTATCAACAAGGTACCTTACAGATTTAGTAAGGGTGTAGTACCTTGCTTTCCCGTAAAGAAGCATTTATGGTAACTAATATAGAAGCTGATAAGAATTCTTTGAAATTTGGTAGGAGTTTGGTAGGCAGCCGATTCAGTTGGAAACCCAATCTACAAGAAAGTGGATAAAAGCACCTTTGACGCTTCATGTAAGTATATCCATATACACAGTATATTCAGATCTGGTAGTAATAGTTTCAGAGGGGCTGATTGTGGCATTCTGCTTGCTTATTTTTAGAGAATCACCCTGAACTTTAATCATTATTTTAAGTTCTAGTAATGCAATATTCCCACAGTACGTAAGGCACCAACCATTATCTACCTTTACTTCCAGTTTCTTTGAATAACTACAATCTTTAAAAGAGTGCAGCAATTTATATAATATAAATACAGTCACAATCAGAGTCTTTCCTACCTCAGTTGACATGCTTCAGCAGAATAGGCAGAGCACTGCTCAACGGTTCCAATCTTTTGTTGAAAACCATCCTGGCAATAATTGTTTATTTCCTTTTCTAGCAAAATGTTCAGCAATCTAGCTCGGAAATAGGGCAGGAGATGATGGTTTTGTTCAACTACCTTTTTTGGTAAATAGGTAATATTGTTGTATCTATCCCCAAGGGCAAAGCTGACCCCAGTTTTAGAATGCTACTGAATAACGCTCCCAGCATTCCAGACCTGATTTCTAAGTTATACTCATAAATAATTATTTGGTGCAACATCATAGTCTGCCACCATTTCTTTTCTTTGTGAATAAACGGAGTTTTCAACTTCCCCCACTTCTTTTAGGTTTATATATGTTTTGGCACAGTGTTCATATGGAACTCCATTTGGGACGCTCATGTTCTGGCCATTTATGCTAGGTAACCCAATCCCATACAAATATGAATAACATAGATACCAAACCTGTGAGCTTATGTGGCATTATGTTTACTCATTCTAATTCAGCCCTAGAATTATCACTTTCCCGGTCTGGTCAATATGGCCTTTCGCAAGTGGAGCCAACTTCTCATCACTGATGTCCTCCTTTGATCTGACAATAATTTTTTTGTAATTGATTTGACAATCACCTAGACAATGGTTTCATCAAATTCTTTCCTATTGATAGATAATATAATTTCCTCTGAGCTATTCTACAGTCTTTGTCTAACCACTGTGGTACTGACAGTGTTAAATTACTCCTCTGTGGTAGATAAAATTAATATTCCACAGCTTCTAATCCATTTCTAAAAGCTTCACAACTGAGTTTGACATTATGATTGCATGTGATACTATCTGCTTGGACATTTATTGTTGGCATGGTCTATGGTACAATTACTTAATATTTCCCATTAAAGATTCATTAGGCTCATCTTACCTTCTGTCTCTTTTTTGATCAATCTGATCATTTTCCTTTATACCTATAACTGAAGATAAATATGCAGTGTCTTGCTTGGTATTTCAGCTAAGTGGACATAATGAGCAGCGAACAGTAGGAGCAGAGTTTTTGAAGAATGATTGGATTAATGTGGCCTGTCTGGCCTTCTCTCAAGGGATAGTAACTAGCAGAATAGTGCAATTCTGCATTCATATGAGCTTGAAATGCCTCCCAGAAACCTGGTAGAAGCTGACTTTACAAATCAGAAATATTGGTAAACGGGGTTCACTAACAGAATATTGATGTAAAAAATACAGAAGTAAAACATATCGGTAAAAAAATATAGAATGCAAAAATAGCGACACTCTATACTTAAAAAGGTAAGTACAAAAATATCGGAAAAAAATATCGATGTAAAAAATTGAGTTTTTATATATATATATATATATATATTTATATATATATATATATATATAACACAATGTTATGTTATGTTATAACAATTTGTATAGCGCACTACTACCCATAGGTGTCTAGGCGCGTTGTGGACCACATACTGAAGCGGGAGACTAGTTTTTAAAAAGCCAGGTCTTAAGGTATTTCCTGAATTCAAGCAGGGATGTAATCTTCCTAAGAGAAAGTGGAAGAGCGTTCCATAATCCTAATGGTACTATGTCTGAAGCTCCTACCCCCCCAATTCATCGTTTTAACTCTGGGGGTGAGCATTAAAAAGGCGTTAGCTGATCGTAGTGACCTACTGGGAGAGTACCAGTTAAAAACGTGATGAAGAAATTGTGGGCCGTCTCCATGAAGTGCCTTGTGTGCGATGCAAAGTGCCTTAAATTTCACACGCTGGCCAACTGGAAACCAATGCAGATCTTGAATCCAGGCCCTGATGGACTGTAGGAAAGGATTTTACGCATCGTTCTGATTGTAAAAAACGCGGAGGACGCCACCTTTGAAATCTGAGATTTAAAATGAAGCTTCTCTTCTATTATGACTCCCAAATTTTTTGCTTTTGCCACCGGAGTAGGAAGGGGGCCCAAAGAACTTGGCCACCAGGCTGGTGACCAAAGAGGAGAAAGCTTTCCGAACAGCACCACCTCGGTTTTACTCGAATTTAACTTCAAGCAATGCCTACTCAAGGAGACCATACAATCATGGAGTTTGGTAGAGTAGTTAACGTTCTTGTCAATGGTTGAGATCACCAATTGGGTGTCATCGGCATACGAGGTCGGGATTAAGTCAAAACTTCTAATCAGAGGTGCTAATTCGGACACATAAATATTAAAAAGTGTAGGGCTCAAAGAAGAGCCCTGCGGTACCCCACATGGCAAGATAAAAGGTGCTGATTTAAAATCGCGTAATTGCACTGTCTGAGTTCTATCTGTTAAAAAAGATGTTAAAAGCATGAAAGCATTTCTTCCCAGACCTATGCATTTTAAGCGTTTTAACAGAAAGGTATGGTCCACGGTATCAATCTGCGCTCCACACCCGACCAAGGACCCAAGAGAGGTGGTACGTGCGCCGGTAGAGCAGCCGGCAAGAAAATTCACCACACAGTCCCTGTATCCACGGTCTAACGTACTCTCAAGGCACAGACACGGTAAATACTCAGGAAAGGTTTATTCTGCTTCTCCGCTACGCGTTTTGGCTGTAAACAGCCTTGCTCACACGTGAAAAGCTGCAAACACACAGTGCACAAATACCCAAACATAATAAACAGTGAGAATGGACAAGAGACAACCTAGCAACTTGCTCAAAATTCGCGGCCATGTTGTAGTGTTACAATCGTGCCGAACATGAGTATAGAATTAACAGCGATGCTCGAGGGTTATAATATACACATCACAATGCATTGAGTAAACCTGTCTGGAATAAAGAAGACATAGAGCAACCTCGAAAACAGATACATCTAACTGGTCGTACTACGGTTACACAGTGAGTATAGCAACATGAGTCCCGATAAATCTCATAATGAGAAGTTCATGGTCCTGGACTCGCTCTCACCGACGTCGCCTTCTTCATGGAAACCTGGACCAGCGCCTCCTCGGCCTCCGCCATCGCCATCCCAGTCGGGTACAAGATCCAGAGGAAAGACTGCCTCAACCACCCTGGAGGAGGCATCGCCATCGCGCACAAAAACTCCCTCCGCCTCACCACCTCCAGCGAAAACTTCCCTGCCGCTGAGCACCTGCACTTCCGGGTCCAGACCAGCCCGAACTCCACACTCCACGGCACCCTGGCCTACAGACCCCACGGCCAGAGCACTCTTCGCCGACACAATCACTGACCTCATCCCACCCCACGCCATCGCCGCCACGGACTTCATACTCATTGGAGACCTGAACTTCCACCTCGACAACCTCAGCGACCCCAACTCCGCCACCCTCCATGACAACCTCGCCAACATCGGACTGAAACAACTCGTCACCACACCGACTCACAAGGCAGGACACACTCTCGACACCATCTTTGCTGGAGGTAACAGCGTTCACTTCAGCCACACCACGCAGCCCCCCTGGACCGACCACCACTGCGTACACTTCCTCGTCAACAAACCCAAGCCACCCGAACCTGCTCCGCGTCCCCAGGTAGGATTTGGAGCAGAATCACCAAGGAGCAACTCAGCTCCACCCTCAACGGCAACACCCCCTCCGAGGCAACCGACGCCAACCTCGCGGCCATGGAATTCCACACCTGGATCGCTAACTGCACAGACAAATTCGCCCGCTGCGCAACCCCGACAAGCAACACCCCAGGAAAGCCGCCTGGTTCACCACCGATCTCCAAGAAATCAGACGCTCCTGCAGAAGCCTGGAGAAAAACTGGAGAAACAGCAAGACACCAGAAAACTACACCACCTTCAAGGATGCTATGACGGAATACCATCAATGCATCAGAACCACCAAAAGGACCTTCATCAACAACAGAATTCTTGCCAACTCCAGCAACTCCAAAGAACTTTTCAGCGTCATCCAGGAATTCACCAAACCCCGCAGCGAAGTCACGGACATCACCCCCTCCCAGGACCTCTGCGACAAACTCGGATCCTGTTCCACCTGAAGATAAAGAACCTCTACGACAACTTCAACGACCACACGCCTGACCCCGCAGTCAGCCCGCCCGGTGGCAACACCAGCCAGACCACCTTCTCCACCTGGACACCGATCACAACAGAGGAGACCGCTGCGACCATGAAAGGCATTCACTCCGGGGCCCCCACAGACCCCTGCCCACCCCACATATACCACAGAGCCGCCACCCCCATCGCACCCGTGTTGCAACGCACCATCAACACCACTTTCATGACCAGCTCTTTCCCCGACGACTGGAAACGCGCAGAAGTCAGGCCCCTGCGCAAGAAGCCCTCAGCAGACCTGACGGACCTCAAGAACTACTGGCCCATCTCGCTCCTCCCTTTTGCAGCCAAAGTCGCCGAGAAGACAGTCAACGCAGAGCTGACAAGGTTCATCGAAGACAACGCCATCCTCCACCCTTCCCAATCCGGATTCCGAAGCAACCACAGCACCGAGACCGCCCTACTCGCCGCCACCGACAACATCCGCACCCTCCTCGACCAAGGCCACACTGCAGCCCTGATTCTACTCGACCTATCAGCAGCTTTCGACACCGTCTCCCATCGCACACTCGCAGCCAGACTACATGACGCCGGCATACAAGGCACTGCCCTCGACTGGATCAGATTGTTCCTCACCGGCAGGAACCAAAGGGTCAGACTGCCACCCTTCCTCTCCGAACCCACGGAAATCAACTGTGGAGTCCCACAGGGATCATCACTCAGCCCAACCCTTTTCAACATCTACATTGCCCCCCTCGCCGCCATCGTCCGACAGCATGGCCTCAACATAGTCTCCTACGCCGACGACACCCAGCTCATCCTCTCCCTCACCAAGGACCCCACCCACCACCAGACTCAGCTTCCAGGAAGGAATGCAGGACGTTGCAGCCTGGATGAGCAGCAGCTGCCTAAAACTCAACTTGGAGAAGACGGAAGTCCTCGTCCTCGGAACCACCCTTCCGCATGGAACAACTCCTGGTGGCCCACCGCCCTCGGCACCCCCAACCCCCACAGACCACACCAAGAACCTCAGCATTGTACTCGACTCTTCCCTCTCCATGAATCGACAGGTCAATGCCGTCACCTCCAGCTGTTTCAACACCCTCCGCATCCTCCGTCAGACCTTCAAATGGATCCCCCCTGAGGCAAGGAAAACAGTCACCCACGCACTCATTACCAGCAGGCTGGACTACGGAAACGCCCTCTACGCCGGCATCAACAAGTCTCTACTCCGGAAGCTCCAGACAATACAGAACACCGCCGCTAGACTCGTCCTCTGGGTCCCTCGACACGAACACATCAGCCAACACCTACGCAAGCTCCACTGGCCCCCCGTCGAGAAAAGAGTCACCTTCAAGATACTCACCTACGCCTACAAATACCTACACAACACCGGACCCCAATACATCAACGACAGAATCACCCTCCACGTACCCAAATGAAACCTCCACTCCACCAACCTCCTCCTCGTCAAAACCCCACACATCCGCAGGGCCAGAGCAGGTGGAAGATCCTTCTCCTACATCTGGCCAAGACCTGGAATGAGCTCCCCACCGACATCAGACGTGCCCCCTCCCTAAACACCTTCAGGAAGGCTCTGAAGACCTGGCTCTTCAACTGATACAGAACTGCTGATCCCCCCCAGCGCCTTGAGACCCTCACGGGTGAGTAGTGCGCTTATAATTCCCCTGATTGATTGATTGATTACAACAGGGTACTATGTGATGAGACACAGTGAGTCTAATGACGTGAAAAAGTAAAGTGTGTCTCAAGTACAGGAGACCACAGAGTGGCGGCTATCTTGGAGTGGAACATCAATGGATGGGGTAGGTAGGGTTGGCATGAGAGGTGCCAAGGGTAAGAAGGGACCAACATGGTGTTTCCCCCCGGTGGCCGAGTTGCAAAAAGGGCTGGAACGGGGTTGGTTGCTGGGTTGTGTGTCCAACCAAACAGTGTACAAGTGCACCATCCGAATGTCTTGTCCTCCCGGTCTGGTGAGATCCCATGGTGTCCGGTCTGGGAGAGATAACTGAAGAGATAGACCCTGGGATACACAATAAAAGGCCAGTGCCTGGGGATGGTGAAATGCCTACACAGGTGTAGACCGGCCAGGGAAAAGCAGTGTCTAGAATAAATATTAAATATGTTAAATAATAAAATTAATATATAACAATAAAGTAGATTTTATGCATTTTAACAAATATAACAAATAAACTTAATAAAAAAAGTTAAACACACATACATAATAATTAATATATATTTACTTTAAAACAATTAATAAACTATTAATTTTAATTGATTTTATAATTTTAAAATTATATATAAATTTACATATATTTATATATATATATATATACCAATAACCAATATATATATATATATACCAATAACATAAAATCTAATAAAAAAAACATTCAATTATAAATTTAAACATTAAACTATTTAAAAATCTTAAAACTTAAATTTCCCCCTCAAGTCAGTGCAACAGTAGGAAAGGTGTTGGATAGCAGAGGGGTAAAAATTATTATTCCCACTCCAGTGAGTGTAACAGTAAGGAAAGTGTTGGATAGCGGAGGGAAAAAATTACTATTCCCACTCCAGTGAGTGTAACATTAGGGAATATTAGGGAATATTTAAAAAACTAAATAAATTAAAAAATATATAAGTATGTTAAAAATTAAAATGCAAATATATTTAATATTAAAAATGTTTAAGAAAGCATATTATGATGTTAAATACATATGACAAATATTATATTAAATAAAATAAAAACAATTTCCAAACAAATAAATATTTGTAATTATTATTTAGAAATAAAAACATTATTACATAAATGTACTTTTTTTATTTCCTACCCTATACCACCACCCAATTCACAACCCACATCTAAATTTTAAAAACATGTACTTCCTTAATTAACATAATTAATTACCAATTAAAGAAATTTTGTTAATTAAAAAACAAATTAAAACGCATAAAAAATTTATTGACTTACCCCCTATAATCCCCACAACCCACAGCTAAAATTTAACTGTAAAAAAATTATTTACACAATTAAAACTTATTTTCGATTAAAAAACGAATAGTATTTAACAACTAATTATAAAGTGAGTAAAATTAATTTACTCCCCACACTGTACCCCTATAACAGTAAAACCCACAACCCAAAAATATAAACAATTACCCTAATTAAATATCACTTAATTAATTTATATTAATGGTCGACTAATTATTAATTAATTAAACATATATTACTTCCCACCCTTTACCACTATAAACCCCACAACCCACACCTAAAATTAATTACACAATTTCCATATTTATTTTTTAATTCATTAATTAATATTATTTAACAACTAAGGGGTCGATTCCGATCTCGGCCGGTAGTGCTCCGAATCGGATTCGGATTCACCGGATCCGATTCGGAGCCCTGTTTACCGACCGAATCGTACGCGGGTCCGGCCGAGCGAGTACGATGCAAGCACCCGCGAAATCGCCGACCGACTCGAACGCGGCTACAACACGCTCCGACCGACTCGCATGGACACGACTCGCACCGCGCTATGGAGACGTTTCCCGGCCGGGTAAGTACGATGCGCGCCGCGAGCAGTCCGATCGACTCGCGCCGTCCGGCTCGAAAAAGCTGTCGGACCCGGACTTTGGGGGTCCGCGTTGGACCCCCCTGTATGCGTAGGCGCGCGAGTCGCACACAGGGGGACCCATGAGTCCCCCTACCTGTGCATGTACGCCGCGATGCGCATGGACGCGTACACGCTGTAGGGGGTGCCCTTGACCGCCTCGCACCCATTGAGTCAATGGGAGCCCGCGCACGCGTTGTACGACAGGCTCCCATTGACTTCAATGGGAGTCCGACCGACTCGAGTCCGATAGCATGCGTGCGCATCGTACTCGTTCGGTCGGACTGCCAGAGTCCGATTCGGTCGGAATTCTCTCCAGGTCCGGCTCGGTCGGAGAGATTTCCGGCCGGAATCGGAATCGGCCCCTTATTATTAATGAATTAAACATAAAATACTTCTCACCCTTTACCCCTATAAACCCCACACCAGCACCTAAAATTAATTACACAATTTCCATACTTAATTTGCAATAAATTAATTATTATAAATTAACAACTAATTATTAATTAATTGAACATAAATTACTTCCCAATCTTTACCCCTATAAACCCCACAACACACACCTAAAATTAATTAGTTCAGTTCAGTTAGTCTTTATTTCGATTATAAAATCATAAAAGACAATACAATCAGTTAAAAATTAAAACAATATAAAAATGCAAATTTAAAAAAGACTAAGATCAACAGAACACTACCATAATATAAAAAGACCACAAGGGAAGGTACAAGAAATTATGCACTGATACATCGGTCGACCCAGCGGTGGTTTGTGGATACAATAACATTTAGGGTATCAAAACACCTAACCAGTGTTTTGGGCATACAACTGCCCCGGTCTACAACAAAATCGCTAGACCCTAGGTCAACCATCAGCAGAGGGGCATAATCGCCTCACACTCATCCCTCAAGTTGGTAAAAAATAGGGTTGGCTCAGATTATAGTTCCCTTAATTTTTAGCCCGAATGGCCCATGCCCAGCTCAAGAATTTTGCCATGGCAACAACAATATAATCCTGAGTACATGTCTGCAGAATCCTTAGGGCCACCATGGCCGATTTTGTACCCAAATTTGCACTAATTGGCTTGAGCCATTTCTTCCTAGGTGACCTATATGAGCGATTGATTCAGACTGTGCTAAACATAGGGGACACATTTCTGACGTTGGCGAATGCCATCTACTAGTAAAAGTTTTAATCGGGAGGGATCCTACCCTAAACTGATGGTATAACTTCCTGTCAAGTGGTTTCGAAATGATATCCCAATAGGGTTCAAAACCACTCTCGTGTTTAATCGTCAGGAAGTTCCTAGACAGGGTAGGCCTCATAATAGAAGAAAAACGCTTCATTTTCACCAGGTCCAGATAAACTGCCTTCAACTCCTTTTTTGACGGAAAGGGGTTGACTTCTGGATTATCCCACAGGGTGCACATCCCCATTTCGGTCAAAGTATGTTTTATGTGCTGAAGCCATTTGATCTTACCTAGGCACCCTACCCTCCTGAAATCCAGCAGGGCTTTGGCATACAGGGAGAGCTCGGGAGTAATTACACAATGGGCCCGATTCTGATGCGGTTAGGAAATCTTCCCGATCAAATCGGTTTGGAAATGGTTTCCGACCGACTCGGATCGGGAGAGTCCTACCGACCGAGTATGATGCATCCGGATGCTTCCAGATACGATTTGGTTGGACTCCCATTGACTTCTATGGGAAGCCTATGTTCCTAACCGCATCGTACTCTGGCCCTCGGTTGGGACGACACATTCCCGATCCGATTGGGAAGGAGCAAATGCCATTAGGAGGCCTTCATAACCGCATCGGAATCGGGCCCTAGGTGGGAATGCTTTCCTAACCGCATCGGAATCAGGCCCTATGTCCATAATTAATTTTCAATCAATTAACTAATATAAATTAACAACTAATTATTAATTAATCAAAAGCTACTTCCCACCCTTTACCCTATAAACCCCACAACCCGCACCTAAAACAAATTACACAATTACCATAATTAATTACCAATTAATTAATTAACATTAGTTAACAACTAATTAATAATTAATTACGAATACTTTACTTCCCACATTCTTGACCAAGATATTCTTGCTGTCGATTTTCTATGTCTTTGATGCAGGTGAATGTTTTAAAAAATCCAAAGAAACAGTGTTCTTTGTATTGGGTGGTACACATCAGGGCCGGACTGGCCGTAGCGGGCACCGGGTGTTTCCCCGGTGGGTCAGAGGGGTGGTGGCCGGTTTTGTGGCAGTGGGGGCCGTTTTTGTCACTGGGGGCCGTTTCTTCAGCAATTTTGCAATATGTAACAAAAATAGTCTCAGGAACCTCCATGCAGCCCCTAGTGGCAGGTGCAGTAACACACTGAACCTGTTGGGGGGGTACATAGCAGCCTCTGACAAGGCCTGCCTGCAATACAGACGAGTGAGCTGCTGTTTCATACCTCGGTGCTGTCTTTTACTCATGCACTCGCCCCAGTGAAGGCAAGAAACTGTATTGGTCGATTTAAATCCTTATAAAGCCTAATTTAAATCCTTACATCAACCTGCAATACTAAATACTGCCCTAAACACACAATTATCTGTATGCACAATAAAACATGAAAAGAAGGTCACCTCCCTTTCTATTAAAGTCAATCTGTACTCATTAAAATGCCATGAAAAACAGATGTGCATCATCTCTGTGTGAAAGAGCCAACAGCCGACAGCTTGCAGATCGTTAGCTATCTATATTTCCGCTACTTGAGCAACATAACCCGTAAAACAAATGTTTGTGCCACAGTATACAAAATTAATATGGCTGAAGGATGCTAGGTCTGAGAATCGAGGGACGAGGGGAGAGGATGTGGCCTTAAGACTAAAGCAGTCGCCCTCGAACCTGGAAACCCGGGTTCAAATCTCAGCAGAGACGCTCAACATCCTGAGTGTTATTCTGGGCAAATCATCTAATCTGCCTGTGCCTAAAAATTAATGGGTCCGGCTGTAATGCAACTGGTGTCCATGTAAAGCTCCCCGATACCTTCGGGTCAAGTTCGCGCTATAAAAAACTTCCCAAAAACAAATTGTACGCATCACAGAACATGTCCTGAAACCACCTTGGGGGAGATTTACTAAGTTTTTGCGCCGTGTTTGCGTTACAAAAGTGACGCAAAACGGTGCAAAATCTTTTTTTCCGAATAAACTTTACAGCGCTAAACTTGTTTAGCGCTGGAAATAACATAAAAGTAACATGAAGCAGCGCATTGCGCTGCTTCGCATTACTTTGCGCCGTGGGGGCGAGCCAAGGGTGGTGCATGGGCGTTCCCATGCAACCACCCAAGCTTTCTCACGCTAAACCCAATTTACTAAAAACAGTAGATTGAGTTTAGCATGAGAAAACTGCGCTCTTTTCAACTAGGCGCAAGGAAGGCGAAATGCTTTCATTTCTCCTTCCTTTTACGACTTTGCATGCGTGCTGCACTGTGCAGCACGAATACAAAGTGGGAAAAGCTTTCCCTCTTGTCTAGCATAGTTTTGTACAGGAAGGGTACCCTTCTTGTACAAAACCTATGCTACACTCATGCACACACCCTAGCGCTACAGCACTAAGGTGTGTGGATGGCACACAGCTGCTGAAATCAGCGCCGGCGCAAGGGAAAGGGGAGGAGAGAGCCATATCTTTAAAAATATGGCGCTCTCCTGCTCCCTCCCTGTCGCGCAACGCTCCTCCTTAGTTTCGATGTTTTGCTCAATGTATGGGATCGGTATGTTAAGGTTTCAGAAATAGGCCACAGTCTTGCTGGGAGCTTTGACTGAGCTTCCCTAGGGCCAAAGGATGCGACCCTCAAAAAGTAATCTGGTTTTGATGACTGACCGTATGAGGTCGGAACTCCACGTTGCTTTCCGTTTCTGGCCCGTCGTAAGCAGACACGGACACGGCTTGCTTCGCCTTTGGGAGATAAGCAGAAGCAGCTAAACCTTCCTCAGAGAAAATGCATGCAGCAGATGTATAAACAAGACAAAAATACAGTTAGTAAATATAAAATTTAAGAGGTTCAAGCCGAGTTAGGTAAAAATATTTAAAAATGCAAAAGGCAATACAAATGACATAAAATTAATGTCAGAATCAAACATAAGAAAAACAGTTAGAGTAACTTATTGGCAGGGACTGCATAGTAGGATTAGTATATTTTTGACATTGAAAAGAAGCCAAGTCAGATGAAAAGTACACAGAAAAGAGACGTGCTTGGAATCCTGTGTTTTTCGCACTTCCAGTATTATTACTCAAGGTCACATAAAATGTTTTTGAAAGAAAGTACTGTGTTAAAAGGTTTTTAAATCTGCTGTTCTCAGCCAACAGTTTCCAGTTGTAGAAGACTACAGTAAGAAATTGTAGTATTAGTTGATGGGGATGAGAACGCACCTCAAATAATAATCACAGTCCTTGTCAGGATGAACTGCAAAAGTCACAAATTAAACCTGTGCTTAACCCTCTTGTAGCTGGCCACCAGTCACGGCCGGCATGGCTCGCGGATGGGGGGGCGGGCGAGGGGGGGCGCGCAGGGAGGGGGGTCCTGGGGGAGGTCACACGGGGGGTTAATTGAATTTTTTTTTTAACTTAGCTTTGTCCCAGGGTCCTGCGTCTTCTTGGCTCCTGCTCTCCTGCCTCCGACAGGAACAGAAAGCAGGCAGCCAGGCTCCCTCCCCTAAGTCAATAACAAGGCTGCAAGCAGCGTTGTGATTGGTAGGGACGGCGCCCAGCCAGGGGCTTATGGGGTGGGCATGTTCTCCAAGCAGGCTGCATTGCAGCCTGCATGGAGAAGGGCAGAGGGTGCATGACTGGTTTGGGCGGGCCGATAGGGCCGACCAAACAGTCTTTGTGCACTCAGGAGTGGGCATACCACTCCTCCCCTGCCCTGCTCAAAGAGCAGAGCAGTCCCCCCGCCCGCAACGGAACGCAACACAAACATTAAATGGAAATAACTAAAAGTTATAACCATTTTATGTTTCTGGTTCTCGCACTGCGAGAAAGCAGTGGGGCGACGCTACTCCACCATAGCGGAGGAGCTGCCCCTGCTTGCCACAAAGCAGTCCAGCTTAACTGAGAGTCAAAGTGTGAATTATTAATGCAGTACCAAAAGAGTAATTAAGTGAAAACAGGAAACAAGAAAAAGCACAAACTAATTTAGAAAAATAGAGAATGTTTTAACTAATACAATGACGCTAAAACAACAAAAAGCCAATCAATAGAACCAGAGTTATGAACTGTAAAAGTTCGTATTTAAAAAAAGTGCCAATAAGCTCTAAGTGCCAACTGTTTTAAACTGCGTCAAAGTCAAAAGTTTTGACTGACCATGATGGAGTATGGGGCAGATACAGGGACCAAGTTTGTCCTGTTGATAAGTTTACCTTCTGACTTAGAAACATTTTTTGAGAAAAAGTGGTTGGCAACAAATCTTTGATGGGACAAGCTGCAAGCTGGATCTGAAGCAGGGCTCGACGACAGCGGGTTGCTGAAGAGCAGGGTCTGTTATAGGGATTCTGCCCAAAAACAGAACTATGCGCAGGATTATAGGACCTTGGTGTATAGGGACAGAGTCATCCTACCACCTTAGTACCCATGAGCTGGGACCTACTATCTACAGTGTCTCACTTGCTCTCCTACTTACTCACAGAGAAAGAAATGATTAGACACCCCAGAACACAACACTCCCAGATCTCTCAGGAATCGCGGTAACAAGACACACCCTTTCACTCGCACTCTTCTACTTGTCCACAATAAGATCTGATAGAGACACAAAACAGTTTAAAATATTTATTTTAACTAACGTGCCCTAACATGCATTATACGTGCCACAACAAGCAGGAGAATGCATAGTACAAATACAGTCAGCATAGCAGCTAGTCCCTATATCATGAAAGGGGATGTCATCATGAAAAGACAATAGAGCCTAACCTCCCTCCCCTTGCTAAGAGGCAGTATTATTATATCTTAGAAGATCTCTGGGCTTTGTAAGCAGACCCCATACCTTAGCCTATAGATGGTAGATCTACATCATAGGTGCTGTCTCGCTCTTCTCCCTGGAAAGGTCCCTCTCCAAGTGTGTCCTACCTATTCGTGTATCCCAATAAGACCAAAGTACGTTGTCCCAAACAACAGCTGCATTGGTATGTTTTGTCTATGTGCTGATGCCTGGCCAGAACAAAATAACAAGGGGCATTGTTGTTCGACCTTGCTCACAATATTCAGTCAAAATCCCAGGAACCTGCTGAGAGTGAACACAGCGCTGAGTTCTCATGTGAAAACAGCCATAGAAATTATTGCAAAAATAAAGTTGTGTAGTAACGTGCGCAAAGCAGCAGGCAAGCTGCAGCGTGCTCATGTTAACTTAGAGAAGACGACAATGCCCCCATGGGTCATGTGACAGGTCCTGGTGCGGTCATCGATAAAGGGGGTAAAGCGCAGGCGAAGTTGGAAATGTTCCCAGGAAGGCCTCTGCATCAATCAGATGCTGCTCGGCATCTGTCCCGATGAAGCCTTCTATGTTAGGACTTAGAAACTTTTCTGGAAGTTGGATCTCCTGCAGCAGGGTACACTGGCACTTTGAGGCCAATTGGCAATTGAACATTGACGGCTGTGGCTTTGAATAAATACCCCGGTCTCTGTTGGTCCTACAGGCAGAAATTTTGCAAAATTTTAAGTCCCACTTCTTGCAGTTTTGGGACACGAGAAGTACACTCTAACACCAAACATTTATTTTTATTTTAAATTAATTACAATTAAAATGAGCCCTTGAAATATGTTTCTAGCTATTCTCAAGCTGAATTTAGTGCTTATTAACTGTATTAACCTACGGAAGAGCCAACCTTGCCAGGACATGTAAAACATCAAATATACATGTCCAATTTTTTATTACCATTCACCCTACTCCATGTGCTTTTAAGACCTACTTTAGGGGTGACTTATAAGTATTAAAAGGAAGGTTTAGGCCTGGCAAAAGGTTATTTTCCCAGCTTGAAATGGCACTTTAAAACTGCACACACAGGCTTCAATGGCAAGCCTTACAACATGCTTTACAGGGCTACTGCAGTGGGAGGCACAATGAGTGCTGCAGTCCACTTGTAACATTTAATTTACTGGTACATGTAGTACCATGTACTAGTGACATAACTAAATTAAATGTGCCAATTTGGTTTATGGCAATCTTACCATGTTTACAAAGGTGAGCACAAGCACTTTACCACTGGTTATCAGGAGTAAAGTGTACACAGTTCTACAGCCAACAAAAATAGGGTTCAGTAAAAAGGCAAAAGATGCAGGATGACCCGGCTGGAAGGACAAATTTCCAACAAATATCTTCTTTCCCTGTTGAGGTTCACATCACTTTATTAATTTCCATGAGGTTAGCTGGATGTCCCTGCATCAGGAACAGGTTCCACTCTCCACAGGAGTTTTTGGACCCTCAAGCCAAAGGAGGACCTTCTGCAAACTTAACCCATAGGAGAGACGTTTCACAGAGGCAAGAATGCTCTTCTGGTATGACCATGGCCTTGATTACACTATAGCAGTACAGCGCCACATAGTTTGGTGACTGTAAAACTAGTCTCTGATAGATAAGGGCCTATGAGTGAATAGAAAACATCCTCTCTGGTTTTACTTAGGTTTGATCGTGCTCTTTTCTCAAGGATAGCCTTACTTGCAGAAAGCCATTCAATGGTTCCCTACATCACAAAATCTAATATGGTGCTAGAAAGAAAATCAAACCTGAAGCCCCTTCCCTTCCAGGTAGCCTAAGGGGATGCATTCTAATTTTCTTTCCCTGCCCTGGAACCTGGAACCTGGAAGGAGACTGGTGCTCCAAGAGCTATTCAGAAACACATGTGGCCTCAGAAGTCCTACAGCTAATATTTCCCCCACCACTTTGGTCTTTGTCTGCTTTATTTTTGTTGTGCAAGCAGCTGGCTGAGAAGAGGTCCAAACTAAGGGGCTCATTCCGATGTCAATCGGACAAGAGTCCGACCAACATCGCAGCAGGAGTGAAACCGGCTGACTAGTAATCAATGATTCCACTCCGGGTATTTCAATGAGACCTCCTGCACGGCAGTCAGAAATATGTATTTTCCAATTGCAGCTTGTGCCATGGCCTTAAAAAGGGCCGCAGCACAAGCTGCAATTGAAAAAGGCATATTTTACACATCCATGCCCCGTGTGCCAGGCACCATGGGGTGCCTGGCACAATGTGCATGGATGCATGGGGTACCACATGTGCCCTCCAGACCTCCTGCTAGGGACCCCCAAAGTCCCTTTCTATTGGCCATTGAAAAGGCAGAGGGAATTGGGCATTGTAATCCCTACGGCGTTGCCTAAGTAGGCACCACCCCTATTGTAGGGATAACTGTCTGTCCGCTGCGCTGATGGGCTCCTTGAGCCTGTTGGAAAAGCAGCGGTCGGTCCCCCCACACTGGTGCCTCTGGCAGCCGGATCAGAATCCGGCAGTCGGACCGCTCATGTAGATGTCGGTGTGCCCGCCACCGACGACCTGTCGGTGGTGGGCCCACCGACATCGGAATAAGCCCCTGAGTTTGAAATCACAGGAATTCAATGAAAGGATGGGAGTGCCTCTTCTTTAGCAATGAGCTGAGTTTGGGCAAAATCTAGTTCATATTCCACTCCAGTAAAAACACTATAATAAATTCAAATCTAACCTTAGCACTGATCTTTTCATACCACATTACTTAAATGCTATGAATTTGGCTTTGCTATATTTTTTCTACCATAAATATTGAATTCAAATTTAATTCCATGTTGCAGTGCAGAAATATGTATTGCAAGCTAATGATCTTGCACATCTAAAGGAATTTATTATATTGTACGGTGAAAGTGTGAAAATCATTTCCTGCAATCCTATATCCTGTATTTGCACTGTGTAAAAAAATGAACAGGAAAGTTAATTTACTCCAGTTACGGTTCGAGCAATGTAGAATAAAAGCAATTGGCCATTTAACAGAGCAGATGTAGCTGAGATCTGATAGCACAGCTTTAGAAATTCCAAAGGTCAAAAATATCACCTGTTTACAGTGAGGAAATGTGGAAACCTGGCAAAAGGATGAATTTCCTTAAATTCTTAGCAATGTATTATGAAATCCTTCATGGAGATGAAAAAACTACTCTGAATAAACATGTTTCTGTTTATTTTATCTTGCCAGAAAAAGTGCACTGTGATCTTGGTCTGACTTCATAAAGAATACAAATCACATAACGCCTCAGCTAAAACCTTTTTTGCTGAATTTCAGTTGTACAACTGCCAAAAATGCCAATGTGCCACTATATTATATCAATTTTCAATGGTTATAATGAATACTCGAAGCCGCAGCCCATGCAGGTAAGAGCGGTGGGGTGGTGGGGCCGGTTTGGGGAGGGATTTCGATGGACGATGATGAGGGAACATGAAATAATAATTTTCCATCGTCTGTCAAAATACCCCCCAACCCGTCCCCACCACCCCACCACTCTTACCTGCACGGGCCGCAGCTGAATACACATAATGCACATATTGCAAGACTACCCAAGGGCACAACATCATTTTGATAAGGGTTTACTTTAATGATGTTGCAGTACTTGTCTTACTGGGAATATGATAATATAAGCTCGATCTAAGGTTCCAAGGGTGATTCTTTTTAGCAGATATGGCTCTATATATTATCTGCAGGTAGCCCAAACTGATCAGAAATAAGTAAGGGTGGACAACCATTTTATTGACCACATAATTAAAAACATTAGCAGACAGAATTGAACATTAGATCCTTCCCAATTTAGGTCAACATGTTTCTGTGCCAAACTAGTGCCCCTTAGAGAAAGGCATATTTTTCAGGACTACTTCAATGTCTGTGACATAGAAATCGTTCTGAAGAATACACCTTACCCTAGTATTGCTTTCTATTTTGTTCCACTTTTAAAGTAAATACATCAAATGAATTTACATTTATATTTAGCATCAAAAATATTTTTTGTATTTATTTTTGAGTTTAATAAATTTTTTTAATTACCAAAGCAAAACTCTGCAGTTGGTGTAAAGATCTTAGTATAGCAAAGTACATAGAATTTGTTTAAATATTTTAACTCAAAAAGAAATATTAAACAATTTGTTATGTTGAATATTAATGTGAATTCATTGTCACCATCATCATTATCATCATCACTTTATTTCGCCAATGAAAAAAACAATGGCATAAAAAGTATGCTACATACATACAAAGTTAAAATACCTAACATAAGGTTACATAGAATATAATTTTGTATATAAAGGTGTTGTTTACAAAGTGTGATAAAATACTCAGATAATTAAAATCAAATAAAACATTCTTTAAATCCTGCACAAATCATCATAACAAAATCAGTTTTCTCCTATTTAGAGCACACTGAATAAAAGAAGCCAAACAGAAGCAGGTAAAAGGATCTGATAAACATTAAAAAATATATAGGGCTGGGCAACATTGTCTAAAATTTAGACTTCGCAAGAGTGGCAATATGTACCTCTTCCTTTCCTCCCTATACAGATTATAAAAGAATAAAAGATGTAAATCACATTGGGAAGAGCGAGAATTGCAAGGACAAACTGTAAGTGCCTCCAAGGAGTATGTGTTAGGGGGATATTCCAACATGAGGGGAATTAAATTCAAGCGAAACCTAACTAATAGATAACTATGTTTAGGGTTCGTCACAAAATTTAAGTACGTATAATCCTGTGTGCTAAGCTTTGGTGCTAAAAAATAAGAATTAGCCCTAGACTTTGTATAATTAAGCTCACTCCTTGATCTCCTCCCCTTCGCCAACAAAAGGCCTTTCAGTTTGGTTCTTGAGATAGCTCTACATGCAGGGGGATCATCAAATAAGTTAGCATGACCAATAGAATAAAAGCTATTCTTTATATATTGCAGCCATTTTACTTTAGGTACACCATCAAGGTTTAATGGATCTCTTAATATTTCGTGTGTAAGCTTTAGTTCTTCCCTACTCCTTACCAAGTGCCACAGAAGGGGTTGAGCAATACGGATCAAATCCGATATGAAGGGTATCAAGGTGACAAATATAAGATGAACAAGCTTTAGGGAGGCCTAACAGACTCTTCCAAAAGCAGTCCTCCATTTGTTGTAAAACATGAATGCTGGCAGTTCCCCAAATAGAAGCCCCATAAGTTGTAACAGATGTAATTTTTGTGAATTAATTGTATATATTTACTTTAATGTAGAGCTACAGCTCTAATAAATTAATTTGGAATCAAATCTTTAATTAATGAAAATATATTAAAACAAATGATAATGATTTTGCTTTGGTTTAAATTTAAAAATAAATTCCAACATGAAGAAAATAAATGTTTCTTGTGCATTCAAAATTATTACAGATGATGTATCAAAATACCAAAATGCATTTCTAAAACGGTATGCTTTAAATGAAAACTAAGGGGCCCATTACGATGGCGGGCGGAAGCACAACCGCCGTGCTGGCGGATGCAAAAAGCACCAGTTACCGCCGGCACGCATCAGTCCACACGCCCGCCCAATTACGATGCGAAAAGCAGGCCAAACACCGCCGGCAAGCCAGCAACACCGTCCGCCATCAAAGTGCGCCTGCTCACGTAGCGGCGCAGCACAACTGACACACACCGTCCGACGAAACACGCCCCGCCCGGCGCATAAATTACGATGCCGCAAACAAACGGCTCCCACGACTAAGAGACACCGCACGTGAAAGAGAGGCGGTAACACGGACGCAGAGCACGGACAACGAAGAAGCGGCACCCCGAGCATGAATCCAGCACTGCAGGCCCTTCCCATGCTTCTGCTGATGCACCACCAAGGACGCAACGTACCGCGGAGACGCAGGTAGGCACACACACAACAAGTGCACGCAAACAGCGCACACAGTGCAAGGGCGGAAAAAGCGGACAACCCCCACCAGCGCGTGTACACTACACATCCACCATTGCATCCACATATGACACACAGGCCAAATCCTAACATCGCGGAACACATGTGTACACACCACCTGGGACCAGGAACCAACCACCCCGTCACGGCCCCAAAGCGGCGATGACGCCGCCACACATGCGCACAACGCAGAGGCCAACCGCAGCGCCATGCATGCGTCGCACACAGACACAGGGACACAACCAAGCAGCACACACATCAGCCCCACCCCGAACGCACATGACACGTGACAGGCCTGCCACAGACATGTCCCCAACGCCCAATTCACGGACAACACCCAACGCCACACAACTGACGCACACATGTCAGTGAAGTCACGCAACAGCAGGACACACCCCAGTGTAACAAACATGGCGTAGCACACAGCGGCGGCAACACCAACTAGGAGAAGCAGGGCTCCTTCGGGAAGAGGAACGCCAGTACCACACTGAAAAACCCATACCACCCTGCACATATGTACAAGACATATAAAACGGAACACCAAAGAGCACGGGGACCGACAACAGGTGGCCCAAGAATAACATTCACACACAAGGCCCAACGCAGAGCGGAAAGGCAGCCTGCCGCCCACACAAGGGAGAGCAGACAGCACTGAATGACCTTCCATTCCAACACCGAAACCACAGCCCTACGACAGAAGCCGGTGAATACAGCCATTGTCCAAGAATAGACCAACACAGGCATGCCGAGGAGACCGACCACAGGGCAGATAGCGCATATCACAGAAGCACACAACGGACGGGGAAGAAAGAAGAAAACACTCCCCCATGTCGGCCACATGCAAGTTAATTGGAAGGAGTCACACAGCACTGACCTTGAACTGTCTGAGAAGCATGTGGGAAGAGGGCCCGTGTCCTCCAAACAAGCCAACAGAACACAAGTCCTGTCTCCCTACGACTACACAGAGCTCACAGCAACCCCGGAGCGTGCACATTGCAGACTGCACACACAGCCGGAGCACGCCACCTCAACGAACCGCTGCGAAATGGCAACCGCAACACACCTACCCAACTACGCCGAACAGCTCAAGCTGTACAAAACCAACCTGTGCCATACATTGGGATGCGATCTCCTGTCCCTGCTGAACGTAAGTTACCGACTGACTTACCGCATCACATTGTTCAGCTGCGTCATGCCCGTCTTCTACTGTCGGAGGTGTCCCTACCAGCATCCCGTCGAGATATGCCTCTCCAACCCGGCATGTCTGAAGGTGGACCTGCTACCACTACTCCTCCCTCTGGACGCACACGACAGGGCCTGCTCTGCCTATGGGGGCATGGCGTATGTGGCCAACATCGCACCCGCACTGAAATGGGACCACTGTGCCTCCACACGACGGATCATCGATAACAGCTACATCGAATGTCACCCAGCATGCCCCATCATGGTCCTCCAAGGGACAACTTACGAACAACACCTTGACAGCCACCATCCGCTACATTGGCTGGCAAACATGTACACCACCAATGACATGGAAGCCCTGCTGGACGGCATCGCATACCTGACAACCTGTAAATACGTCGGACCACAACGCAGGTTCCCCGAGTGACCTATGATGTCCAACCCCGCACCCATGCTTAGCTTCAGCACGGACTGGCCAGTCACCACCACAACAGCCATACCAAACGACCGGCAACTGTAACCACACCATCAACGACATCGCCATGACATCGGATATGACCGGGACATGCACACTGTTCCCCATCACATCCAGGAACACCGCATGCATCGTGGGAGGCAGTGGCATGGGCTCTGTGTATCGCACCCACATGGACGGAACTGCACGAACAACCAGGACACGACATGGATCCAGCGCACATGGACACACACACCGCTCAGTGGACATGAATAGGTCGCCTGGAGTCTGTGGGTGCTGCACCCTCCCACCCCCGCCCCGGGAATCCCATACCAGGACCTTTGCATGGACGACAAGTGCATACAACAACAACACGACCCCAGTGACTGTGACATGTCCAGTAACCACCACAGTGCAACAACAAGTGGCACGCCGCTGCATGCACGCAAGCACATGCCCTGATGTCATCTCACATGCACGCGTGCATGAGGAACAACCGCAGCAAACCTGTCACATGGAACTGAGATGGACTGTGCCCATGATGCCAAGCGGTCTGGTAGGCTACATGTATACCGTCTGTGTCAAAGTCCGCAGCTCCGCAGCTATACGTAAATGTACATTAGCACAGCCTTGGCCAAGCAGATGTCACTCTGAAGCCCACATCCCACATGCAACAGCCAATCACATGTAACCCCACTCCCTATCCCATTTGCAATCATGCTCAGTATATCCTCAACATGTATTCCGCTGCCAGTAGTGTCCACTATACTGCATCACAGAGGACAGAAGACTCAATATAATGTTTGAAACCAAAACTGTCTCCGCTGACTCATTTCACAAGTACGAATGAGAGAGGATGAGAGTATGTGAAGTACACGGCAGTCGTGACATGACCATGTAGTCCACTGGTATTGGATGTCAACGCAAATGAGTAGCACAACTGTGGAAGACACACATGTGTCGTGTGAAGTCGTATGGACGCAGTGCTCAGGTGGGTGGGTGTGACGGGTAGATGCGCACATGCCAAGTTGGAGCACGACGTGTTGGGAGGGGTCATGAACAGTACACCACCGCTTCCCTGGGCATTGTGAGAGGACACCTGTCGGGGGAGTGAACACGTGTGTGCACAGCAGCCGGGCACACGTACAAAGCGGTACCAGGCGCACCTCAGCCCACCCTCTGTGGACAAGCTGGATCCTGTTGTGCGCCCGCCATGCCCCTTGACAAGGCACACACAGCCCCAGTCGACCAGGTGTAACCCCAACATAGTCAATCCGCACAGGCGATACAGGGCACGGGATGGCAGTGGAGCATGGTGTGTGAGAGGTCTCCTCGCGCTCCTCCTGGTCATATCACGCAGGCAATAGAACCTCAACGTCTAGCATGGCACAAGTCAAATGGAAGTGTAGGGGGACGCACCACAGCACGAGCAGCACTGACGTCACGGGAGGTGGCTCGCACCATCCCATCCATTGCCCATTATACCAACCACGCCACATGCCATTGCGACTAAGTGCAAGCGCGTGCGCCACCACCCCCGAGCCCTCCCCAGAGAGGCCAAAGAGTGAATGTGTGGGCCATCAGTCACAGACGGACGCGGCATGGCCGCAAGGGCAGCCACAGCCACTGGGTGTCGCAGGTGGCGGATCCGGAAGGCGAAGACTGTGATGCATAGTCCATGCAGGCCGGGTCTCCATTTGGGGCACCACGCAGGTGGACGGCGTCCCGCCACACATCATACCCTGAGACAGCCCACTCGTGCAACTGGACCCACACATACACTCCTTGCCCTCTCTGGTGCGAGCTTGGGGCTGCCTGTGCAAGCGCTAGCCTCGCAGGTGAGCATGCATATTGGGGGGCGAGGGGTGGACATGAGGGCTGGGGCGAAGATGACTGTATCACTGTCAGTTAGTACAAGGGATGACCCAGATGTGGAAAGGAAGAGACGTGTCCCGTGTGTACTGCAACTAGTCGCCAATCCAACTACCCCCCATGTCCGGAATGTAAGCCCGCACCTAGGCCCGCCCATCCGCCACATCGAACATACCACCAGCACGACAACCTTCCCATTCGAAACACTGACTGGGGGTGGCGACCAGTGAACAATCATGTGTAGCCTACCCACGCGTACATGTGGGCCCTCCATGATCCATGTCACCTGCGGCAAAGACATGACATGCGCAATGAGGGAAGTGAGGAGAGCTGTCCGCCCCACGCACAGAAGGTGCATCAGCTCCACAGACCCAGCAGCGAGTCCAGCAGGGGTCACATGTGCAGGGGCAGCTGTGCCTGGTGTGAAGGCACATGCATATAGACAGCACATCGACCAATGTGTAGTCTGCCCACATCCACAGTCCATCATCATGCGGACATAGGAATTGAACACAGGGCAACACATCTTAGTTGGTGCACCCACCGTGACCAACAATGCGCAATCATCGACGTACCCGCCCTGTGCATGGCCCCCCACCCAACGGAGGCACATCCAGTGCCACCATCCCACACACACAAGCCTTCCACGGAACATGCTGTGTCCAATGGTCAGTACAGAGTCAGCGCCCATCTGGTGGATCCTGAACAGGAGACACATGCACACACATGCCAGCTCCCACTATGTACGTCTGCCACCTGGCACGTGCAATGTAACCTCTCACCTGTGACGTGTGACTGCAAGCACACAGCCGTCTTGGCATGGGGCTGTCAATGTGGACACCTGTCAATGTTTCGGGAGGTGTGATCCGTACAGTGCTGTACATAGGGTGCAGTGCTGACACCTACTACTGTCTCATATCCCCTCGTGCCACAGGTCCCACTTGTTTTGGCCGCTCAGCCTGTGCCCACATCGTCGTCGCTCGTCGTGTGCCATACTCATCCAGCCTCGGAAGCAGTTCCATGCTCAGCAGACACTCATGTTGCCGTGGCGTTGCCGCTTGACGAATATGCAGTCAGTCCCCATCAGCACGCCCGCAAGTCATTGGGGCCTAGATCCCCATGTGCATGCACATGGCAGTGGTATGTCTCACTAGCCATTGCCATTGTTGGGAGACCTGTGTAAGTGTATTGTGGCCGTGCCGCCCCAGCTTGACAGCTGGGCTGTGGCTCATGTGCTTGCTCAGTCATGTCAGTGATGTGTATGCGAAATTGCTATGTGTCGTGTTGCTTTGACATGTGTCCTCTGCCATTGTCCCTAGGCGGAGACCGAACATTGACCGCCCATACCAATTGCTGGTGGACATGGACGATACAGAGGTTATTAGGAAGTTTCGGCTGGACAGGCCAACCCTGCATCGACTGTGTGCCATGTTAGAACCCCATCTCCGTCCCCGCAGGGTGTATCCGACTGCTGTCACCCCCACGGCTAAGGTGATGGCCGCCATGCATTTCTTCGCCACTGGGTCATTCCAGCACACAGTGGGCAGTGGAGGAGGGATGTCCCAGCCCATGTTCAGCAAGGTGCTGAGGGATGTACTGGCAGCCATGATGCTGTACCGAAACAGGTACATCCGCTTCCCCAGGGCTCGTGAATTGGCGGCAGTGAAGGGTGCATTCTATGCCCTTGGCAGAATCCCACACGTCGTTGGAGCCATTGACTGCACACATGTTGGCCTTGTTCCACCACAGGCCACTGAGCACCTGTACCGCAACAGGAAGCACACGCACTCCCTGAATGTGCAAGTGGTGTGCCTTGCGGACATGGTGATCACCCACGTGTGTGCAAAGTTCCCAGGCTCGGCCCATGACGCACACATAATGCGCAACAGCATCTTGCCACGACTGATGGCCAATCTGCAACAGGATCGTGGCTGTATTGTCGGTGAGTATGTGGAGTGGTGTAGCGTGCTGGTTGTGCGATGCTGTCCCCTGTCCAGTTGGAATAGCAACGGTTCTCTGTGTCCCTCACACCCAGGTGACTCTGCGTATCCGAATGGGGCATGGCTGCTCAGTCCATTGAGGAATCCTCGCACCCCAGCAGACGATCGATACAATGAGGCACATGGGAGGACCAGACGTGTGGTCGAGCGTACCTTTGGCCTCCTCAAGTCCAGGTTCAGGTGCCTGGACCGCACCGGGGGTGCACTGGCGTACTCCCCACAGAAGGTGTGCCAGATAGTGGTGGCGTGCTGCATGCTGCACAATCTGGCCATTCGGAAGCAGATCCCCCTCATTGTGGATGACGGAGATCAACCAGGGCCCCAGCCCGCAGACCAGGACAGCTCGAGTGAGGAGGACAGCGGAGAGGAGGAAGCTGGGAATGTGCGGCAGCAGCTCATCGCCCGCTACTTCACTTGACGGTGAGTGTCCATGTACGACGGCTGATGTGGCTGTATCTGTGCAGGTGTGTGTGTGCTGTGTCAGGGTGGCCGCTTGTTCACTACGTGCTGTGTGTCAACGCTCCATGGCCAGGGTAGTATGCCACTGTTGGTGACTGTGGCATTGTGCCCTATTGCTCTGTGCGATGTGTGTACATTGCTTGTAGTTGTTGACATGTACTGTGTGATGGGTGTGTGACACACTCATTGAATGTGCTCCTGTTCTGTCTCCCACCCCTAGGTCCCTACAGGCCCTCCGGATTCCATTGCCATGCCACGCATCAGGTGCCTTTCCGCCCAAGGTGGCCGTTGTATTCCGTACAAATAAAACACAGGGCACAAACAGCAGTTAGTGAAAAAGGTGCATTTATTACAAACTGTGACATGTGATTGTGTGTAAGGTGATGACAAAAGTGGTGCGTGCAGTGACAATGAGCTGTCGGTCATGGCTGCGTGATGCTCAGGGTGTACCCACTGGTTCTATGTCCATAGTCCAACACACACATGCCATCCAGATGGCTGTGTGGAGTGGGATCGTAGTCCAAGTCAATGCAGTGGCTGGTCAAGGAAGGCTGGCGGACGGCTGGCTGGCTGCCTCACTTGCGACTGGAGCGTGCGAAGTCCTCCCGGGAGATCTGTTTCCTCTTCGGACGGCCCCTTCCACGCTTATGCGAGGGGGTGCCTGCTTGCGACATGCTGGTGGTTGAGGTGTGCTCACTGGCTGTGGACGCAGGGGAACTGGACACTGCTGCTCGACCCTGCGCCCCGGCAGGTGGTGGCGGAGGGGGAGCTGCTATCCCTGGCCGTGTCCTCACCGCCACCACCAGCTGGCCCATGAGGTCCACGAGTTGACCTATACGGGCGTCCATGGACCTCAGCACCCCCAGCACCTCCCGCGTGTCTGAAGCAGACCTGACCCATTGTTCTTGGGCCTCCTCATAGGCCCCAAGGACTCTGGCCATTTGAGGCAGGGCATGGCTCCCAGGGGAGGCTGGTGTTTCCCTGACCCTGCTCCTCCTACCAGTCCTGCTGCCACCGGCCTGCCCACTAGCCACATTGCTCACCACGGTCCTCGCTGTGGCTCCCAGGGTGGATCCAGTCGGCCGGGCCACCACCTGCGCTGGGGCTGGTGCCAGCGAAGACGTGGTGGTGGTGGCGGCGGTGGTGGTCGGTGCGGCGATGGTGGCGGTTGCGGCAGTGGTAGTGGCCGCAATGACCGTGGGTGTGGCCGCAATGACCGTGGGTGTGGCCGCAACGACAGTGGCAGCAGGGGGCTGGGACTGTTCAGCAGCCCTGGATGATGGGTTGGTGGGTAGGAGGGGTCCTGGGGAGCGGCTGGGCCCTGCCACACCAGATGGGCCTGCTTGGTGGTCCGTGTCCGAAGAGGAGGTGAGATCCTCCACATCCGTGTGTCCTCGTTGGGGGCTTGTGGGCTGGCTGTGCTGGCTGCTGTCTCCATCCCCAGCATCCGGCAGTTCGTCACCTGTGGAGAGAATGAGATTTGTTATTGTGTTGCACCTGGCGAAGTATGTATTTGTCGTCTGACATTGGCAGTTCGTGCAATCTCGTACATGGGTTTCCCGGAGGCGTGTGTGTGGCTGTGGCATTTGTAGTTGTGTGTGCTTGGCAATGGGACTGTGTGCTGTGCACATGTGGCATGGGACGGATTGGCCATGCCGATGGGTGTGTTGCTGTGCCCCTACTCATTGTGACTCTGGTGTATGCGGGCTCCTGGCCCATCCTGGGTCTGGTTTGTACTTTGCTTTTGGGGTTCAGATGGGACGCTTAGGAACGCATATGGCAACATGGGGCCATGCCCCAGATTCGCATTTGGGAGGGAATATGCTTTTGGGGTTCAAATGGAACGCTTTAGGAACGCATATGGCAACATGGGGGCCATGCCCCAGATTCGCATTTGGGAGGGAATATGCTTTTGGGGTTCAAATGGAACGCTTAGGAACGCATATGGCAACATGGGGGCCATGCCCCAGATTCGCATTTGGGAGGGAATATGCTTTTGGGGTTCAAATGGAACGCTTAGGAACGCATATGGCAACATGGGGGCCATGCCCCAGATTCGCATTTGGGAGGGAATATGCTTTTGGGGTTCAAATGGAACGCTTAGGAACGCATATGGCAACATGGGGGCCATGCCCCAGATTCGCATTTGGGAGGGAATATGCTTTTGGGGTACATGCTGTGAGCCATGGGTGCTGAACGTGACATGTGTTGTGGCAGCATGACAGTGCATGGTTTGAGGTGTGTGCATGCTTGACATGGCCTGCATATTTGCTGTCTGTTGTGATTACTGGACATGGCATTGGACGCATCGTTATGAGTGAGTGATGGTTGTGTGTGAAAGCCAACGTATTGCAGTTGTCCCATCTCCTTGGTGTGCGTGCTGCCCTGTGCCATGTGCATCACTGCAGTGCTCGTGGGGGTGTGGCCCATGTTGTGTGTTGCTGCTCACAGTGTGACGTGCGCTTCATTGACTTCTGGCACATGGTTGGTCATGGGCATGTATCTTAGCGTGACTGCTGTATGTGTGGCAGCTGTGCGGATGACATGCCTTTCATGAGACTGGGGCTGACGGATGGGATGGATGGTATGTTGTATGTGCATGGTGTGTCTGTGTGTTTGATGGGTTCAGTGGTGTTCGTGTGCATTTCTGTTGTTCCGCTCTGTTGCGTCTTGTGTTGTTTGTCTTACATAGGCGTAGTTGTGGGGTGTGTGGTTGACAGGCAGTAGGGGCTACATGGACAGGACTTCAATGGTGTTTCGGTTGTGTGTGATGAGTTGCACAGTGGCTGCCGTGTGGTACTATTTTCAGTGTGGCTTGTGTATGCAGACGTGGCTCCTTGGGTGTTGCTATGTCTGTGATGGGTCATGTGGGGTGTGAGTCTGTTGTTCATGTCCGTGTGCACATTGTTCACTTGTTCGTGACGGTGGGCGGTGCTGCGTTTTCGTCTGCTACGTGACATGTCCCATGTGTTGGTCGTGTGCCGGTCCTCATGCCTCCAGTAATCCAGCCCTGTCCAGTTTCCCACCTGCAGGTTGTTCGTGCGTGCACTGTACTGGATGCCACATGGCTCTAAGCGGGGGGTGCTCCATGTTGCAGGTCTGTGGGGGTGGGGGGTGTTGTGGGTCGTGGGGGTGGCTGGACACCCACTGACGCCCGATTGCTGTGGACCGTGATGTCTGCCTTTCGGCTGTCGTTGTGCACTGCGGTGGCTGACACGTGGCTGTGGGGTGTGGGGGATGCTCCTCCTTGCTGTGCTGTGGGACTAGGGGCCTGGTGTGTGTTGTACTTGTGCTGTCCACCGTCCCACCCACTGCACTTTGTGTTCCTGCCACTTACCTGTTACTTGTCGGTTTGTGCAGCTGTGGCGGACACATGGGTGTGGTGGGTGCTCGTTGTGGCGCTTCTGGCATATTTGGGGACCTGTTGGTGGTTACGTGGCTAGCTGAATGTACACATGTCCCCACGCATCTTACAGTTGTTCTGTTTGGGCTGTGTGTGGTGGTGTCTGTTGCATGTGTGTGTCGTGTATTGTGTGCTGGACATGGGGGTGTTTGTCCCTGGGAGCTGTGGCATGGTGGTAGTGCATGTGAGTACATAGCGGTGTGCTGGTATACATTAGTTTGTACTTACCAGCCTCCACTCCCCTGCTAATCCGGCGAGGATCTCGGGATGTATGATGACTCGCACCTTCTCCTCCCACGCTTTGAAGGTCTTGAAGAGCGCGGGATTCCCTCCGCCAGTGACGGCAGCCAGCTCTCTGTTTTTGCCCTCCTTCTTCTTGACCAGGCTCTTGACGTCATTCCACCGTTTGTTAATTTCGACTCTGTTCCTGGGCAGGGTCCCGACTGCATTGACCTGGTCTACGATCCGGTTCCACATTCTGTTTCTGGTGGCTAGTGGTGTGTGTTGGACCATGTTCCCATAGATTTGTGGGTGCACCTTGATGATCTCGTCGACCATGACCGTCAGCTCAATGGGCGTGAACTTGGGCATTCTTTGTGGTGCCATGGTGTTTGTGGTGCTGGTGCGGTGTGTGTTGTGTAATGTGCAGGGGGTTTGTGGTGCCGGTGTTTGGTGGTGGTGGTGGTGGTGGTGGTGGTGTGTGATGTGTGCGTTTCTGTGGTGTGCTGCTGTCCTTGCTGTGTCACTGTGTCCTCTCCTCTCCTCTCTGGTTTGCAATGTAGCAAGGGGTTGTGGTCTGTGGGAGTGCTGCTTTTGTACTCACCTATGTGGGTGTGTCCTCATGGTCTGTTGTTTTCAGGTGTGTTGTGTCTGGGGTTCTGGCCTTTGTATTTTTTGTTTGTCCGGGGGTGTTTTCGGATATGTACTGTGCTTGTGTATTTGTGCGTGCCTTGCTGTGTGGACTTGTTGGCCATGTTGTGTGCTATTGGTTTTGTGTGCGGATGGTTTCTGTGCAGGTACGTGGGCGCCATGGCTTCTGCCGTGTCGATTCTCATCGGCGTTGTTTGCGCTGGCGGGCGGTATATTTGTTGTTTTTCCGCGCTCATGTCGGTGCGATCGTAATTTCACGTGCGGTGTGTCGGCCGTGAGGGCGGGCGGTTTTGTGTTGTCGTGCGTGTTTCCGTCCGTGGCGGGCGGTTTGTCTCCGACTCGGACGTTGGCGGGCGGTATTTTGTGTGCTTTTTCGCCGATGGCGGTATTCGGTTTGTGTAATCGTAATGGCGTGGTCGGTGTTCAGGCGGTGTGTGCGGGCGGATTTTTGCCGCTTCCATGCCTGGCGGAATTATTTGCG